>CM037093.1:28638141-29872793 GCA_020916435.1 Oxytropis ochrocephala | reverse complement strand
TCATCTTGTTCTTTTGTATAGAAAGTGCACTTTCGTTCATTAGATAGTTTGTTGTAAGAGAAGACATGTATATTTGGACCTTTTGCTAACCATCTCAATCTTTTTGAAATCGGTAGGATTCAAAACACACTCACCATCAATGTGATGTTTTAGCCACACTATGAAACTCCTATTGTGTTCTTTTGCTAACTAAACTTGCTTCTTTCCAGAATTGACTCTTAAGAATCTCCTTGTGTCTTGGCAACATATGAATCAACCTCACTATCATTGTGAAGAAACATACAAGTGTGCTTGCTCTAGTTCTTTCCTTGATACCATCACTAATTTATTTCTGTCATCCGCTTTACTAATCCTTCCCCGCATGACGAGACCTTGCGGTCCCACGAATATTCAAGACTAGATAGATAGGCGGTGTAACTCAACGACTTCTTCAACTATGTAGCGCTCAACAATACAACCCTCCGGTGCGTGATCGGTTTTTCACATATCCTTTTAATATCTTCATGTAACAGCTCAAGCGGATACATCCATCTCATGTAACATGGGCCACACAATTGTGTCTCTAACGGATGAACTATTAGATGAATCATTATGTCAAAAAAGGAAGGTGGGAAATACATCTCAAGCTCACACACAAAATGATAATTTCTCTTTTGCAATGTTGGCAACTTTCGAGTGTCAATCACTCTACTACAAATCGCCTTAAAGAATAAACAAAGTTTGGTTAGGTCCGACGCACTTTCTTAGGCAAAATGGATCGTATACCAATGGGTAGCAAATTCTCCATGAGAACATGACAATCGTGGGACTTTGAGACTTTAACTTGAGGTCTTTAATCGATACAAGAGTCGCCACATTTGAAGAGTATCCTGCTGGAACTTTAACTCCATGAAGAAACTCAAAAACAGTCTTCTCCTTTCTAGATAGAGTAGTATGAGCCACGGAGGTAGATATGTACGTGTACCCTTCTTTCTGGACCCAATTCGGGTCTCAAACCCATACTAACCAAATCCAACCTTGAGTTGATGGTATCTTTAGTCTTACGGCATATTGAGTAAGGTACCAATGACACTTTCGAAGACATTCTTTTCAACATGCATCACATCAATGAAATGCCTTACATATAATGACTTCGAAAGATGGCAACTCAAAGAAAATCGACTTTTTCTTCCACCCGGATTTGGCAATCTCTCCCGCAAAGGCTTCCCCAAATTTAATGTTCAAATCTTCCACCTTTTCAAATACACGTTGCGCGTCAAAGGCGGGGAGCTCTCGTGTTCTGTATTCCCATCAAATGCCTTTCTCCACAATCGATAGTGATGAGTTGATGGCAAAATCTACGATGACCAAGATAGATATTCTTCTTACCATGTTCCAACCACATCCAATCTGTGTTATCTTCACGTATAGGGCATGCACACTTCCTTTTTTGTTCTTATGCCAGATAGATTGCCGTATGCAGAAAGTCGTTAATTGTGCCAAAGATCATAGCCTCTGGGTGAAACTTTCTTCTCTGAACCCATCATACACTCTGCCCCTCTCACATTTGCTTCAAGTCTTCAATTAAAGGAGCCAAGTATACATCAATATCATTTCCGTTTGTTTGGGCCCGAGAAATTAACAAAGACGACATCATATATTTGCGTTTCATGCAAAGCCACGCGATAAGTTATAAATCGCCAAAATCACGGGCCATGTCTTGTAGGAGCTACTCCGATACCGTATGGGTTAAATCCATCGGCCAGACAATGCAAGCGTAGGTTTCGGGTCATCCCCGAAATTAGGATACTCAATATTGATTTTTTTCCATTGCGGAGAATCTGCCGGGTGTCGTAGCATACCATCTTTAATCCTTTCATCCTCATGCCATGTCAAGTGTTTTGCATCTTCTGAACTACGATACATGCGCCTAAATCGAGGAATTATAGGAAAATACCACAACACCTTTTGTGGAGCAGACTCTTTCTTCTTATATGCTGTGCATTACATTTAGGACACGACTTTAACAACGCATGTTCATTCCAAATAAAATGCAATCATTCGGACAAGCGTGTATCTTCTCATAGTTCAAGCCAATAGACCCCAACATTTGCTTTGCATCATACGTCCGAGAAGGAAGCACATTATCATTCGTGACATTTCTTTCGTAGTGAGAGTAAATCGGTAAAGCTCTTATCCGGCCCATCCGTGGCGAGTTTTCAAATTATACAACTTGATCACACCAATAATTTTGTGAATTCATTACAACCCGCATACAATGGTGTCTCTCTCGCATCGCTTTATCAACTTCTCAAACATTTCAGACAATCATTAAGATCCTCTTCAACCACCTTTGCCATCTCTTCAAATTCGTTCGCATCAAATGAATGTGTTCCGGTGTCAACCGCGCACGCATATCTTTACTAATATCATTCATATTTGAAGATTCACCTTTTTCTCACCGTGCATTATCCAACAAGTGTAACTTTGATCAATTCCATTCGCCTTTAAATGTCGTGCAACTCCTCTGCATAAGAATGGCGATTTTACATAACGAAGACCTTAAACAAGGACATTTCATACCACTAGAAGTCCCTAAGCGCTCAACAACACAATTCACAAAATAATCCACTCCAACAAGATACTCCTTGATGCATTTGACGATTGTGCAGACATCCAATTTCTATCCATAATTTCCAAATTATATTTATAATAAAATCACGAGAAGAGAACTTTAACATATGAAGAGTCTAGTGTGCACAAGTGACAAAACTAATATATTTCTAAACTAGAACCCACAATTAATATCTAACAAGAAATAGAGCAAGGAACAAAAAACTCACCAATGTTGTGCGGTGAGAGAGATGATGTTCATCGAGAGAGATGATTTTCCTTGAGAGAGATGATGTTAATTTGAGTTAGGGTGTTAGGGTTTTGCGTTTCGGGTGAGTGATTTTGCATTTAGGGTGAGAGTGTTAGGCCAGAAAGGAAGTAGCTCAATAGGAAACAAAAAAATATTATTTAACCATACCTGGCGTTTTCTAAAAACGCTGAGGGATCTATCTAGCGTGTTTTCTAAATACCTAGCGTTTTGAATAAAGCGCTAGGGATCTGTCTAGAGTGTTTACTAAATACCTAGCGTTTTATAAAAAAGCGCTAGGGATCTATCTAGCGTGTTTTCTAAATACCTAGCGTTTTGAATAAAAAGCGCTGAGGATCTATCTAGCGTGTTTTCTAATTGGCTAGCGTTTTGAATAAAAGCGCTAGGGGATCTGTCTAGCGTGTTTTCTAATTTGCTAGCGTTTTAAGTAAAAGCGCTGAGGATCTGTCCTAGCGTGATTATATATGTTATATTGCGATAAACGTCGGATGACATCACACTTAGTGATCATGAGATCTCGAGAGTGGTCATGAGATCTAGCGGTAGTCATTGAGGTTGTCTTTGTTATATATGTTTCTAGCTTTAATTTGTAGCTACTTTTGAGTTTCATAATCTAAGTTACTTATTATGTTGTATGATTTGGATATATATTAATTATGTTGTAAGTAATTGTTAGTTTAATATGGTCTTTTAATTTGGTGATATGTACATATGTGTGTATCTATATATTGGTTTGTAATGATATATTGGCTGAATTTTGTTGGAATGTATTTTCTGAATTTTGTTGGAAGGAATGAATTTATAGGTTGTAATTAAAATGGAGAACAAACCAAAATAAAAAAATATTTAAAAAAATTCAGTCGATAGGTAGCGTTTTAGAGTGAAAACAGCTAGAAATAAAGTTAAAAAATTCATTCAATACCTAGCGTTTTAAAAATATAAAGCGCTAGGAATTGTATAAGAGAGCTAGAGGATCCCGTTTCTGAGTAAAACGCTAGCGTTTCTGCTATAGCATCCCTAGCGTTTTTACATAAAATGCTAGGAATGTTAGTAAAAGGTGCTATAGCATCCTAAGCGTTTTTACATAAAGCGCTAGGAATGTTAGTAAAAGGTGCTATAGCATCCTAGCGTTTTTACATAAAGCGCTAGGAATGTTAGTAAAAAGGTGCTATAGCATCCTAAGCGTTTTTACATAAAGCGCTAGGAATGTTAGTAAAAAGGTGCTATAGCATCCCTGGCGTTTCATAAAACGCTAGGAATTGTAAAAAAAGGTGCTATAGCATCCCTGGCGTTTTTACATAAAGCGCTAGGAATGGTAAAAAAAATTTTATAGCATCCCTAGCGTTTTTACTAAAGCGCTAGGAATGGTAGTAAAAATTTTAATAGCATCCTGGCGTTTCTGACGCTAGGAATTGTAGTAAAAATTTTAATAGCATCCCTAGCGTTTCTGACGCTAGGAATGGTGGTAAACACGCAGCTAGATGATCCTAGCGTTTTATGTAAAAACGCTAGGGGATGCTATTAAAATTTTTACAAGCGCGCTATCTCATCTCCCTCACACACACTCACGTAGGCGTCTCTTCATCTACCTAACTTCTCTCCACGACCACGGGAAACCCTCCACGAACAACCCGAACCCGAGAAACAACCCACACGGAACCCGGAAAAACCCGAACACACTCACGTAGAAGTCTCGTTCATCTACCCTCTTCGTTCATCGTCTGGTTTGCGAACCTCCACGACCGGAAACCCTCTTACGTTCATCTTCGTTCATCTCCACGCCGTACCGCTCTCCTCTCTCTCCTTGGTGCTCGACCGGAAACCCTCCCATTTGTCTCCTTTTTTCACTCTCTCTCCCTTTCAAAGGTATTTACGAACTCACGTACTCTCCACCTCTCTCACTGCAATGACTATTTGTTATGGTTTTTATGGTTTGTTATGTATCTTTTGTTTGGCTTTCTCTGTTATTTAGCTCAATGTTGTATCTAATTAGTTGTTAGATTAGTCTAGCTTAGATAGCATTATTAACTTGACTAGTGCATGGCTTTCTAGTGCATGGCTTTCTCTGTTTACTCTAGGTTATATACTTAGTGCATGACTTTCCTATGTATGTTTACTCTAGGTTACTTAGTGCATGGCTTTCTCTGTTTAGTGCATGGCTTTCATATATATGTTTACTCTAGGTTATATACTTAGTGCATGTCTTTCCTATGTATGTTTACTCTAGGTTACTTAGTGCATGGCTTTCAGCATTACTTAGTGCATGGCTTCTTCTATATTTTGTTAAGTGTTTGTTGGTTCTAAACAATTAGAAAGCTAAAACTCACAGAGTCTATTTCATTTGGGTCATTGCAAGTCGATGGCATCACATAGTGATCACGAGTAGTCGAGGTGGTGATGGGGGTGATAGAAACACAAAGAAGTTCACTCCCAGGAATTACATCGAAAAGAATATCGTCCATCGGATAAGTAAAGGACACGAGAAATATAAGGTAAGTTAATTACTAATTATTAATGTTGTTCTCTACCTTTCCAAGTTATCTAATTATTTAATGATTTAATTATTTAAGGTCCGATGGAGTGTTAAAGGTTTGCCAATTGGAGACAACGGCACAAATTTAATTAGCTTTATTGGTACTAAGGTGAAACAAATCTTTCCAATTTCAATAAAAAGTTGGAATGAGAAAGATATCTGATTTTGCCTAAAGCGAAAGATGATTTTTGGTCCTTAATACAATTATATAATTTTAGACCTCTTTAATAATCTTATTTAGTGAATTTTTAGTTGTATTTATTTAATCCATTTTTATGTATAAGTAGAAACACTTTGATGTCGATGATGCTGAAGAGATTGGATACTCAAGGAAGCGGGAAGGTTGCATCGGGCATATAGAAGCGATGTGGGGAAAAAGTATACAAAAGCGGCTGATGGGACCATCGGACGAGGAGCCTCGAAAGAATTGTATCTTTGGAATTATAACTAAGGAGGATTGGACCAAATTTGTAGATATCGCACTTTCTGAGATCCGGATTTCTGGTTAGTATATTAATTATTTAAGTTATATATATATATATATATTCACAACAAGATATCATTCATTAATGTATACTTATGTTTTTAAATAGAAAAAAGCAAAGCCAATAAAGTGAGAGCTTCTAATCCAGAGTACCCTTATAGAGGAGGTTCAAGTGGATATCAAATTCTTGAAGAAAGATTGGTAAGACACAATTAGTTTAATTTATTATGATTTAATGAATCTTTTAATTTCTGATTGATTAATTATTAAACTTAAATAGTTCTCTGCCAAGAGGAAAGATCCAACTCAAGAATCCATTGATCGTTGTCTTTATGCAGGTTAGAGGCGACAAAACAAGGATGGGGAGATTGTGGATCCGAAAACTAAGGAGGTCAAGGACAAAATTGTAAGTATTCCCTTTGACACTTGTTTATTATTTTTATCCGTTACTCGATTTTTTTGACACGTGAACATATTTTTTTTTATCGATTAAATTTCTTTGACACTTGTTTATTATTTTTATCCGTTACTCGATTTTTTTGACACGTGAACATATTTTTATTGTCGATTAAATTTCTTTGACACTTGTTTATTATTTTTATCCGTTACTCGATTTTTTTGACACGTGAACATATTTTTATTGTCGATTAAATTTCTTTGACACTTGTTTATTATTTTTATCCGTTACTCGATTTTTTTGACACGTGGACATATTTTTTTATTGTCGATTAAATTTCTCTTGACACTTGTTTATTAATTTTATCCGTTATTTATGTTTGTGCATCGACAAAGCATATCACAATCTGTATCACAAGGAGATTTAACAGATTGTGATGGTCAACAAGATGTCCTTGCTCGTGCCTTGGGAAGGGAAGAGAGAGGCGTCGGATTAGAGGTTATGGATATGGGATTCCTCAGACAAGCGTGTTTTTGGGCCAAAGAGCCAAAGCAAGGGTGCGGGGATTGTAAAGTCATGGCGGCAAAGTATGACGAGCTATCCAAGAATGTTCTTTGTGTTAATGGAAGAGAGCGGATGTTTAAGCGACTCTTGGCACAAAGTTGGTGCACCATCCCCTGTTTGCACCACCCCTGCTTGAACCTATTGAGCTGTTGCACCCCCATGCGCGCGAGATAGCTGCACCATCCCTTCAACACGGTATTTAACAAAACTCGACTGTTTTTTGTACATATGTATTTGATAAAATTATCATGTATATTTATTTTTCTTTATAATTGATTTAGGATAGCTGTGAATGTGAGCTATATATTGCAAACCCACATCGAAAGGTTGCGATGGGTTTGATATGTAACCAATTGAGTGCCACATCGCACAATCGGGCCATGCACGAAAACCATTTGAGAGTTAGGGTAGACTATTCAATAGAAGTGCGCACCATTGCACATTCCAATTGCTAATGCGGATATATTTCACGTGGATCAAGCACTTAGTACTTTTGTGGCATGGCTTTGAACAACTTGTCGTTGTAAGTGACAATATTTTTGTTAATAAGTTGATGACTATAATGTGTGTTAACTAACTAATTAATCATTTTTTTAATATATACTAGGTACCCCAAGTGTCAGACCTTCCCTTCAATAAAAGTGTCCCGACCTTCCCTTCCACTACCAAACTCTCCCGACCATCTACTTCTATCTGGCCAGGTCCAACATGTTGGTCAATTTCCCATTGATGAATTCCAGAAGTACATCGATTCTCTAAAGGTCCACATTCAAAAAATGAACCGGGACGACCAAATTTTTTACTGCTTTGATAACATTGTGGGCTGGAGCAGTTAGTAATGATCAACATCGAGGATATGAAAGCTATAGTTGAGATGGATTGGGCCACTTGCCATATTAGAGTATACGGGAGGAATGTATTAAATTATTTGTACACAATAGTTGTTTATATTAGAGTATATATTAGAGTATATATATGAGGATCACGAAAGTTGTATATATATTATTTATAGGTTTTTGTACAATCGTCTTACGGTCCCTTCTCAGCGGACACTGAAGTATTTATTCTTGTGTCAGCGTGTATCGTTGTGTTTAAGCAAGGTAATACTGAGGAGCGTATTATGGCTATTAAGAGTGAAGTACAAAGTTATATCCATTCACGCTTCATGGAAGCCAAGCATTTGAAGAGCGACTCTTTATTTTTGGCACCACTCAATAATGGGTGAGAAATTTAGTCTTCAATCACTTGTTTAATTATTTTGAGGATTGTATTATAGTGTAAATTAATGTGTACTCATTAAGTGATTCATTTACTTGCGAGGCAACATTGGGTACTCTTTGCAATAAACCTAAGCAAAATGTTGTCTACTATCTGGATTCACTTCAAGGCCATTACAACGTCTCGTAGATTTCGTAGAATCGGTTGAGAGGTGTGTATATGTGTAACCCTCTCATTTTAATTTGTATAATTTAATATATGTATTTTGTTCAACTTAACATTATATATATATATGTATGGCGTTCTGATGCTTTGAAAGAATACTTGGGATTATCTGACGAGTAAAACAAGATGGCTACCCATAGCTGTAAGCTTTTTAAGAATCATTCTTATAATTTTAATTGAATTTTTGGTCATAAAAATGTGACAATTAAGTTATAATGATCTTTTGCTTTGTAGTGTCTAAACAACCAAACAACAATGATTGTGGGTACTACGTTATGAGGTTTATGAAAGAGATTATCACTCATGACAAAGTAACAATCCCAACCAAGGTAACTACTTAGATTTCTTTTTATATTGATATTATATATAATACTTACTCACATTTAATAAACATTTTAATTCTAATTTTATTTCATTTTATTTTTGATATTTTTCCCGACTTTAAAAATATCGAGAATTACTCTGTTTGAACAACTTACGGATAAGGGAGTAGTGCGATTTTGTTTCTAGCTTTTTGTAGCAAGTTTTGAGATAATTTCATAATAGTTAGTTGTTGTATATATTGTATTGGAATGATATTGGATTGGATTGGATTGGAATGTATTTTACTGAATTTTGTTACTTTGTAGCTTTTGAATGATATTGGATTGGATTGGATTGGATTGGAATGTATTTTCATAATAGCTTTTTGTAGCAAGTTTTGAATTTTGTTTGAATGATATTGGATTGGAATGTATTTTCTGAATTTTGTTGGAAGGGAATGAATTTATAGGTTGTAATTAAAATGGAGAACAAACCAAAATAAAAAAATATTTAAAAAAATTCAGTCAATACTTAGCGTTTTATAGATAAAGCGCTAGGAATTGTAAAGAGGAGCTAGAGGATCCCTAGCGTTTCTGAAAAAAGCGCTAGGAATGCTAATAAAAGGTGCTATAGCATCCCTAGCGTTTTATGTAAAAACGCTAGGAATGGTAGTAAAAAGGTGCTATAGCATCCTGGCGTTTCTGACGCTAGGAATGCTAATAAAGGTGCTATAGCATCCCTGGCGTTTTACATAAAGCGCTAGGTATGGTAATAAAAGGGCTATAGTATCCTAGCGTTTTAATTTAAAGCGCTAGGAATGGTAGTAAAAAGAGCTATGGGATCCCTAGCGTTTTTATATAAAGCGATAGGAATGGTAGTAAAAGAGCTATGTGATCCCTAGCGTTTCTGACGCTAGGAATTGTAAAAAGCGCTTTGGTCAATGGCTGGCGTTTTATATAAAACGCTACGTATGTCTAAAACACTTATTTGGGTCAATGGCTCGTTTTATATAAAACGCTAGCGTATGTCTAAAACACGCTTGGGTCAATGGCTAATGGCTACTAATGGGGTGTGCGCATTAGTAGCGCCCCCGACTTCTCTAGCGTTTTAAAAAGCGCTACCAATGCCTTGCTAGCCATCCCGTCTGTCTGTTGGCGTAGTGTGTATAGGGTGGTTTGAAAATAAATGTCATGTGACAGACAATTATATATGTTGACAAAATTTTAAAATATGATATAAACATTAGTAAATGAAGTTTTCCATAACAATGATTGTTATTAAAGATTACAATGGGAAGTGAAAGAACCACAATTAAAGCTTGTATTGGAAATTGTATAGGGTAATTCTACAATTAATGTAGTTGTGTCTTTTTAGATTTTCAATAATGTGCAATGGATGGAATTAAATGGAATACAATTTGGACATAGAATCACAATAAAATTAAAGCTTGTTTGGGAAATAGAAAGTCGAATAGTTGCAATTTGATTTTGCAATGGAAAATGAAACGTAAACAATTTAAGGTGCACATTGGGAATAGTATAAGGTATTGAAGTTCGCATATAAAAAAAAATTAAAGCGTGCATTGAAAATGAGGAGAAAGTCAAACCGATGCAATTTAAATTTGCATAGGGAATCAAATTGTAAGTTATTAAAGCATGCATTGGAAATGTATATGGTAGTTCTGCAATAATTATAAGTGTACATGTGTCAGACTATATTATGGACAAAATTAAAATGACCAAAATGTCCTCCATTTTTGCAGACTTTTTTCCGCCTAAATGACTACTTTTTGACGGACTCTGTATTCTACTTTTATATATAAAAGAAAGATTAATACAACAATATTAACTTCTCCCCTCCAATATAAACCCTGGAAATAATTCATCAGCTCAACGTGAACCCCTTAAACCCGTGAAAATAATAAATCAGTTAAGCAAGTTAACCTAAAATACTCATATTTCTTCCAACGTTCACTCCATAGTTCCCATACTTCTCTCCCAATTCACAGTCTTTGAAAATAATCATCTAAAACAATGAAACATTGGTTTAGAGCAGCAAAACCATTCCTGGCTGTATTGTTTTTGCAGTGCGGATATGCTGGTTTAGACCTCTTATCAAAAGCCGCATTGAATACTGGGATGAGCAATTATGTGTATACAGTGTACCGTCACGCCGTCGCACTTCTCGTAATAACACCATTTGCTATTTATTTTGATAGGTATGTTATCAACCAATGCACCATGTTCACCATGTTCATCATGAGAAAAAATAGCCACAGCAATTGGACCATCCCCATCCTTCAACCTTCAACTTCCTTTGTTCTCACTTGTGAGATTTTGCATTTTGCAATGCTAAATATTTGTCATTGCTCCTATTAGAGAGAATTTAATTACATATTAGTAAACATGATTAATATTAATTTTTTATGTTTGCTTTTTCAACAGGAATAGGAGGCCACCAATGACAATTTCTATCTTCACCCAGATAGTTGGTCTTATTATTGGATGTTTTGGTTGGGCATATTTTGTAAATCTGCAAGTAAGTTTTTCCTAATCATTATTATGACTATTTTTGTTGTTTTAATTTGATTGGATAATAACACCAATTGTGTATCTTAATGCAGGCCATCACACAAAAAGTCTACCCTACAGGACTCTCTCTAACCTCATGGATATTCCTAATGGGAGCTTTAGAAAACATCGTATTGGCTCTTATTATGGAAAGAGGAGAGTCTGCACCATGGGCTTTGAAATGGGACATGGGATTAATTTGTATTGCCTATATATACCGTAAGGCCTGCCATCTAAACTAAGACTTGATTTAATGACGTTTCATATAATATAGGAACATGTTTTATTATATGTAAACTTTATTCTTATGATAAACTCACCAACTATATATATATATATATATAGTTTATATAAGACACCCATGATATTGTATTGTACTTTTAATAAGGTTATATTTGTTGTATTGAAGACTTTAGACTATTGACTTAGTGTGAACACTCAATTTTTTCCGGTGTTTTTCACTTTTTTTCGAAAAAATTACAAAAAATAGTCACTTTTTGCGTATTTTGGGTTTTAGTTTTTAGCTTTCTTATCACGAAGGTAATTTCTCTCTCCTCAGACCTCTTTTGTGATCCGAGCGGTAAAAGTGAAGACATATGTGCCACGAACCTGCTGTCAAAAAATGAAGACGATCCAACGGTTAACCAATCCGAATCGCACTTTTACGGTGAGATGTTTGAGAAAAAAAAATGGCCCAAAACTGCAGCTATTGCGAAAGCAATTTCTCTCTCTCCTCAGACCTCGTTTGACGATCCGAGCGGTGGAAGTGAAGATATATGTCTCACGAACCTACTGTCCAAAAATAAAGACGATCCAACGGTTAACGAATCCAGAATCGCATTTTTATGATGATAGGTTTGAGAAAAACGGGAATTGTGTTCTCCAAGTGGGAATTGTTTTTTTATCTTGTTTTAGTCCCACATCGCTTGCAAAACATAAACCCCATAGCAATTGACTATAAAAGAGGTTGAGAGGTGAAGGTTTAGAGGAGATCATTGGCGGGTTAAGTGATATTTTGGGTGGCAAGCTGCGGCTCATTTCACTAAAAGCCTATCTTTGATCATTTAGTATGTTTTGAGTCGGTTTTCGGTTCTCAAAGCGATTTTTATGCGTTTTGGGTCAAAATGGACCAGACGGAGAGCGGTTCACGGTTGACCTAGTCAGACTGCTTGGTCCGGTTCGGCATTCATCGTGTTAAGGTTGGTCTTGTACTTATTTTTATTATTATCTTTTTTTGTTTATGTACATATTTGCTTATTTTTGTCATTTATTTATTGTTTATTTATTTATTTTTGTGTATATTTATTTATTTATGTATATGGTTTTCTATTTATTTATTTATTAGTTTTATCATTTTTTTAAATACACAAATTATTTATTTATTTATTTTCTTTCAAAAAACTAAAAATAAAAATAAAAAATGGGTTTGAGTCGAGATGTACATCTTATCAAACCCATAACACCTGCGCTTAAGAGACCGAGTTGTACAACTTGGTCCTAAACCACCTTAAAACTAAAACCGAATGACACGTTTTCCGAAAAATCCCCAATCGGTTTATTTCTATGTAGCATCTATTTTCAAAAATACAAAAAAAAAATATGGGATTGGCCGAGATGTACATCTTATCAATCCCGGTTTAAGAGACTCGAGTCGTATGACTTAGATCTTAAACCCCTTCAAAACTAAAATCAACCAACAAACAAATTTTCAGGAAGAACTACGTGACTTTGAGTCTCTCATTGCAACAGAGAGTACGTAGGAGCAGGTTTCCCTGTCAAGTCAAAATTAAATTTTCTTAAATTAGTCATTTGTAAATAATTATATTTCTACTAAATTTTATTAAGTCTTATTTAGGGTAAACAAATAATTAAACGAGTTAGTAATTATTGCACAAATCAAATTTAGGGTAACTGTCTTAGGACAGATGTGTTAGGGGTGCAGTGAAACTAGTTTTCACCCCTTCCCTTCGCATAACCGACTCTCGAATCCAACCTAGTTACGCAGAACGATAACCTTAGGTTTAGATTTTTCTCAATTTCCCTATTTAAAAATAAATTGGGTGGCGACTCCTCGAATATCTATATTTGAGCCGTCCGCGTCGAGATCACGGTCACGACGGATGGCGACTCTGCTGGGGATAGTGAGAGTCAAGCGGTATGTTTGGTTGTGCAAAATGATTATAAGGTACGATTTGTTTACCCTCTTAGTTTTTTTATTATTATTTATTTTTATTTGTACATATTCAATTTATATTTATATTTATATTGTGTGCGATATAAAACCCTAGGTTAGAAGACATGTATTATCTCCTATTTGGTTGTATTCTCTAGTTACTTTGCAATATTAATTTGTGATCCTATTTTTTTAGAATTTGGTTTTGTATGCTCCTTCACACACTACACATACACTGTGTGAGCACACATGGCGAGAGTTGAGCTCACACACGAGCCGCATAAAAGCACATAAGTTAGAACGAGGATAAGTGGGACTCATTCTGGATGTACATCCTATGTGACTTCCATGAATTCCTCATCTAGAGCGCGATTCTTCTATGCAGGTACTCACATCCGGGATGTACATCCTGTTGTGTTTTACCTTTTAGAAGAGTATTTGGCTCTAGAGACCTCAAATCTCAATAGGTTAGGACAACCCACCTTGTGATTACTCATAATAGAAGCCATTAGACCCAAGGGGTCTAAAGGCCAATATTAGGACAAACTCGTATAGGCCACAAAGGGAGTTATGTTGTCTCTTAACCTTGTTTTTTTGTTGTACATTTTTTTCTCTCGTTAACAATGCATCCAAAAAATGAAAAATCATATTGCATTTCATGCATAAAAAAAAAGCATAAAAAAAAACATTGCATTTCATGCATGAAAGACAAAAAAAATCATGAAAGACAAAAAAAATATATAGAATTTACTGTGTGTCATTTAAAAATATAAATCCATTTGCATTGCATAAGTCTTTAGAAAAACTACATGTAGTGCACATTTTAATCATCATTCATCATTCATCATTCATCACAATTCATTCATAATAAAACAAATTACAGTACTCATAGCACATTCCCTTTAAATGGGGCAAAAAAAAATCATTGAATTTCTTGCATAATATAAAAATTTACAGAGCAAATGCATGTTGCATCTTAGGACAAGTGCTTGCATACATACCATGCATTCCATAACATCTTAGTTTATTTGACCCATTGTCACGTAGTATTTTTTCTTTCTCTTTTCTCTTTAAAGAAAATCAATAAAAAAGAGTTTTGAAGCTATTTAGTCTTCATTCATGTTATCTTCACAATAAAAGAAAGAGGTAAATTTTTTGTGCTTGTGTGAAAATGGATGCCAATCAAGCTTAGACTCATGGAATTGGATCATTCTCTTGAAAGTTATTGGGAAGATTAATCATTAGAGGTGTAGAGAAATAACGTGAGAGGAAGATATCATGGGGGTATATCGGGAAAGAGGAAAAATGGAGGCGTAAGGTTGGCAATCAGTTCTTGAATAAAAAGTTCAAAAGCCAAAAGAGAGAGAATTGTCATTAGCGCTTGTTTAGTCATGTAAGGTTGAAACCAAGTTAACTTAGTTGAAGCTTTACACTAATGGATTTGCATGAATCTCCTTTCTCCCCGTGTCCCCTTAAACACTGACCCCTTTTCGAGTTCTTGCCTCAAGTGATAATTCTTAAAGCCTTTTTGGTTGTGTCATTCAAGGATGAACCAGTGAGCGAATATCAAATCTCAAAGGTCCATTTCCCAAAAAAAAAAAGAGAAACGAAACAAAAAAAAAGCAAAAAAAATAAAAATAAAAATAGAAATCAAAAGAAATAAAGAGCAAAGAATGTGTAAAAGAGTATATGTTATTTCGAAATTAAATTTTTGAAAATGCGGAATCATTATTTCAAATGAAGAGTGACCATTTTTTTTCTATCCCATAAAAAGAACCCTCATTATCGCCTTTGAGCACACGCAACTTCTATTCACTAAACCACGGACAAGGATCAACACTACAATAGAATTTAGTGCATTCGGTTTTCCAAAGTTATGAAGTCAAAGAGATAGTGGAAACAGTTCAAAAAGAAAAAGAGAAAATGAATAAAGCCCGCAAGACTAAAAGCAAGTATTGTCAGTCTTGGCAAAAGTTAGGGCACAAAAGAAAAAGTAATGAAAAGCAGAGAAGTGAAAAAAAAATTTAAAAAATGTGAATGATTTGAGGATTGGGAAACATAAGAGGAAGCTGAATGCACTAAAGATTCATGATTCATTCCCATAACCCATTACCCATACCCATAAGATGTTTCTCTGAACCTTTTCTACTCCTTTCTCTTCCATAACCCGTATCCAAAAAAAAACATTTCTTCAAGCCTTCTAGCCATTTTTCTTCCATAACTCATAACCCATATTCATAAAACCTTTCTTTAGCCCTCCATTCATTTTCCTTCTATAAAACATAACCCACACTCAGTAAAACATTTAAGAGCCTTCTAATCACCTTTATTTCATAACCCATAACCCATAGCCACATTGCAAACCTCTAAAAGTCCACTTTGATAGATGAGTGATTGTTTTCATTTTCACAAATGTTAATTTTGAAATAATCATTTGCTTCTTTTAAGCTATCTTTTGCTCTAAAAAGAAATGTATATAAAAGAAAAAAAAGAGAGAATCCCGCTGGATTGAAAACCCGAAAGGGCGGTCTAGGCAAAAATTAGGGATAATAATAAAAATGATAACAAAGCCTACTAGACTAGAAACACACAAAAGCGGTCTAGACAAAAATTAGGGCACAAAAGGGAATGAGACTTACAATGAGAAATATATGTAGTTCATTTGGAAATTTTTTTTTCCACTTGGGCCAAACAAAAGTGTACTTTGGGGCAATTTATTGGATGGTAAAAACCCACACCAAGGCAAGGTTTCGTAAAGACCCTTTAGGAGTTAAAGGTTTCTTGCTACACCATGTAGTATTCTCTCAGGAAATGTCTTTCACGAGAATGAGGCAAAATTCTTACCATACCCTACATCTGTCAAATTTGTTTGCCAACCAAGACACTCTTGTGAGCAACAACTTTTACCAATATTGAGGCAAAGCGGTGCAAGACCTTTTACGAGTCAAAATCCTCTTTCTACACAGGTTGTTTTCTCTTCAAGAATGCTTGTTGCCACACAAAAGCAAAATCTTTACTGAGGCCCTTCATGAGTCAATCTTTGTTTGGTACACCCATGTAGCCTTCTCTTGGGGCGATACCTCTTACCAACACACGGGGCAAAATGTTTGCTTGACCCACGATGGGTCGGATTTTGCTTGCTATGCTGATGGTCTTCCATCCGTGATAAAACTCAATTCCCAAAGAAGTCGGGTACCTCAAGTAAATGGAATGCCCAATAACTCAAGGTTGCCATAATACCTCTTCCTCTACCATCTTGTATCACCTTTGTTCTCCCCATGTTTTCCCTCCAAAATACCCTCCACTTTCGAGCCAAAAGTCCAAAACCCAAAAAAATCTCAGCTCTCAAATACCTGTGAGTCCATGCATGTTCGTTAAGTAATGCTTCAAAAATAGTCAACTTGGAATCAGGATGTGATTTAGAGATCTAATGCGATCCATGAGAGAAAAAGGAGAGAAAAGAGAAGCGAATGTCAAATTTGAAAAGTGTTGTGCGAGAAGTGATCCAAAAAAGAGAAAGGGTCTAAGAAAGCTAGCAAGGTGGGGATAATCTTCCATGTAAGGACAGGCTTTATTGGTTTCAAATGAAACAGACACAAAGAAAAAAAAAGCGTTTTAAGTGAATCTAATTTTTCAAAACGAGTGCATCTCAATTTCAATTCAAAGACTCATGCATAATTCATGCATTTCATGTCATAGTTTGCATACATTTCATGTCCATCCATATCCATGGATTCCACTTCATGACTAGAATCATACGTTTGTATTCAGTACTTTGTAAATAAAGTAATAAAAAAGAGTCTTTCAAAGCAAGATGTGCATTGTACACTCTTTACTTTTCGTGCTAACGGTTCAACCCTGGCACTGCTTCTTTACTTTTCATGCTAACGGTTCAGCCCTGGCATTGGCACATTCTTTCATGCTATCGGTTCAGCCCTGGCATTTCCCTTCTCATCCCCGTGCTATCGGTTCAGCCCTAGCACATTCTTTCATGCTACTGGGTTTAGCCCTCGCATTTCCGCTTCATCTCTACGTACTCTGGGTTCAGCCACTGCACATTCTTTCATGCTCTGGGTTCAGCCACGGCATTTCCCTTCTCATCCCGTGCTATCGGTTCACCACGACACATTCTTTCATGCTCTGGGATTTCGGCCACGAAATTTCCTTCTTCTCGTCCCCGTGCTATCGGTTCGGCCACAGCACATTCTTTCATGCTACTCTGTTCAGCCACGGCATTTCCCTTCTCATCCCCGTGCTATCGGTTCATCCTCGGCACATTCTTTCATGCTACCTGGTTCAGCCACGGCATTTCCGCTTCTCATCCCGTGCTATCGGTTCGGACTGACACATTCTTTCATGCTACTGCTGGTTCAGCCACTGGCATTTCCGCTTCTCATTCTCGTGCTATCGGTTCAGCCACAGCACATTCTTTCATGCTATCTCGTTCAGCCACGGCATTTCCCTTCTCATCCCCGTGCTATCGGTTCGGCCACAGCACATTCTTTCTTACTCTGGATTCACTACGGCATTTCCCTTCATCCGTCTTGCTATCGATTCGGACACGGCACATTCTTTCATGCTCTGGTTCAGCCACAGCATTTCCCTTCTCATCCCGGTGCTGCTCGGTTCGGACACAGCACATTCTTTCATGCTACTGGTTCAGCCACGACATTTCCTTCTCATCCTCGTGCTGCTCCGGTTGAGCCCCGACCACATTCTTTCATGCTACTGGTTCACCTACGACATTTCCGCTTCTCATCCCCGTGCTATCGGTTCAGCCACGCACATTCTTTCATGCTACCGGTTCAGCCCTGGCATTTCCCTTCTCATCCCCGTGCTATCGGTTCAGCCCTGGCACATTCTTTCATGCTATCGGTTCCGCTCTGGCTTTGTCTTTAACTTTCATGCTATTGGTTACGCCCGGCATTGTCTTTAATTTTCTTGCTATCGGTTTCGCCACAGCACTTGTCTTTAATTTTCACCTTTCTCGGTTCCGCCACAGCATTGTCTTTAATTTCTTCGCTACAGGTATCGCCACAGCATCGTCACCATTGTAATATAACCTAAACACCGCACCTTCAACATCACCGGCTAAAATTGAGGTTCATATGCAGTACTCATTTCTTACTTTGATAACACAAGGAAGCGTATGTTTTTGTATTATATCGTGAAAAAATGAGCACAGAGAGAACAACTATGAACACTCAATTTTTTCTGTGTTTTTCACTTTTTTTCAAAAAATTACAAAAATAGTCACTTTTTGCGTATTTTGGGTTTTAGTTTTTAGCTACTATGCGAAGGTAATTTCTCTCTCTCAGACCTCTTTTTGGCGATCCGAGCGGTAAAAGTGAAGACATATGCCACCACGAACCTGCTGTCAAAAAATGAAGACGATCCAACGGTTAACCAATCCGAATCGCACTTTTTTACGGTGAGAGGTTTGAGAAAAAATGGCCCAAAACTGCAGCTATTGCGAAAGCAATTTCTCTCTCCTCAGACCTCGTTTCGACGATCCGAGCGGTGGAAGTGAAGATATATGTCTCACGAACCTACTGTCCAAAAATAAAGACGATCCAACGGTTAACGAATCCAGAATCGCATTTTTATGATGATAGGTTTGAGAAAAAGCGGGAATTGTGTTCTCCAAGTGGGAATTGTTTTTTTATCTTGTTTTAGTCCCCACATCGCTTTGCAAGAAACATAAACCCCATAGCAATTGACTATAAAAGAGGTTGAGAGGTGAAGGTTTAGAGGAGATCATTGGCGGGTTAAGTGATAATTTGGGTCAAGCCTTTGCGGCTCATTTCACTAAAAGCTTATCTTTGATCATTTAGTATGTTTTGAGTCGGTTTTCCGGTTCTCAAAGCGATTTTTGCGGTTTTGGGTCAAAATGGACCAGACGGGGCCGGTTCACGCGTTTGACACAGTCGATTGCTTGGTCCGTTCGGCATTAATCGTGTTAAGGTTGGTCTTGTATTTATTTTTATTATTATCTTTTTTGTTTATGTACATATTTGCTTATTTTTGTCATTTATTTATTGTTTATTTATTTATTTTTGTGTATATTTATTTATTTATGTATATGGTTTTCTATTTATTTATTTATGTATATGGTTTTCTATTTAGGTTTAGGTTTTTCTCAATTTCCCTATTTAAAAATAAATTGGGTGGCGACTTCTCGAATATTTATATTTGAGTAAATCATGCATCGAGAGACCACAGTGATCGACACTTAGCTTGACTTCACTACATTCATTTACGATTGACTTAGCTTGGATTTACTCCATTAATCTGTTATATCAATATCTCATTCTTTTTTTCATTTGATTTGTTAATATCTTATTCAGAAAAGCTAAACTAATCAAAAGAATATTTGAATCCAGGGAATAGTATGCTCGGGGATATTATATTATTTACAAGGTGTAATCATGGAAGTTAAAGGCTTGGTGTTTGTCACGGCTTTCAGTCCCCTGTGCATGGTAATTGTTGCCATCATAGGCTATTTTAGTTTAGCTGAGGATATCTTCCTTGGAAGGTAATTGTGAAGATAAATACACCTGTGAAATAAAATTTCCAAAAAACTTAATCAATAACAACTTATGGAATATGACAAATAATATTGCAGGATGATTGGAGCCGTTTCAATTTGCTTTGGCTTATACCTTGTGGTGTGGGGAAAAAGTAAAGATAATAGTCCACCAACTAAAGAGCCTGTGCAAAATGAAGCAACTAAATAGCATGTGCAAAATGAAGGAGATCGTGTATTGGTAGCTTGAGGCCCCTCTTGCACTACTTAATTTTTCTTGCTTGAGATAATAGTTAATGCTAAGTAGTTTCAATTCAAAGATGAAACTTTAAATGCAATGAAGTGGACGTGATCAGTGTGAGTCAAGTCACAAAGCTTGTCGTCACAATTCCATAATCGTTATTAGTTTACTTTTATCTCCCTCTAATTTTGTGTACTATTTATTATTGCTCTACCAATTGATTCACCTATTTTGAAGGCCCTGGTTAGGGTAAAAGGGTATTGTTGGTCAAGAAATGTGATATATATGATTGAGATTGATTTTAATCGATATAGCTCTTTCGCTAAAGTATACACCAAAAAAAAGCTCTTTCACTAAGGGTCAAACGTTTGGGAGGGGGAGTATGGAGGGGAGGGGAATGGAAGGCTTGTGGGGAAGAAACCCGGCCCTTGTTTGGGAGTTTAAAAAAACAAGGGGATGGTTTTGAGGATTTTTGTAAGCCCTCCTAATCCCTCCTGATGGTCCATTTTCGAATTCTCCCATTTTGGAGGGTTTTAGGAAGTTTATGATGCAAAATGATCGTTTTACCCTCATGATAATATGAAAACACCATTTTTGTAAAACCCTAATCTCACTCGTTCTCTCGTTCGGATCTCTCTCGTTCTCTCGATTAATCGATCCCTCTCTCTCGACGATCTCTCTTAGTTTCGGTCTCGATCTCGATCTCGTTTGCCCGTGATCTCTAGATCTCGTTTGCCCGTGATCTCTAGATCTTGTTTACTCGTGATCTCTCGATCTGGATCTCTTTCTCGATCGCCCACTACCTCTCTCCAGGTTCGTGATCTCTCTCTCTATATCACTCCATTTTTGTTGTGATTTTCGTTTTTGATTCTGGTCTTTATTGATGTTTTGATTCTGATTGTGATTGTTAATACATATATGTTACTTAGATATTCTGATTCTAGTGGAATCTTCTTAGCAATAATGCGTCATGGAGTTTAATATTACAATTGGAAGTTTGGAACTAAAATTAAAGTTCCCAACAATAAAAGCTTTCAAATGAAACTAGTCTGGAATCACACAAGCAGGAATTTGTTTGAGACATCAAGCTTGAATCCTATCATTTAGATCCTTTTTTTATTGATTGATTTACAAGAAGAATAATGTGTTTTGCAATCTCAAGAGATGAAATCATATATACTATAGAACAATGGTAGCTTCAGTTATATCCGGTCGCAAGTTTACGATCTAATGCATATCTAGTGTGTGTTACTAATAATAGGTGCGAATTGGTTACACTGGAAAGCAACTTCTTCCAAAATAAAAGAGTTACATGTTGCTTCTTGATTACTAAATTTAGTTCTTGATTACATGAAATCATGTATACTGATGTGATCAAAATGGCCATTATCAGTATATTAAGTAACTATCAAAGTGGCCACACTAGTGGAAAAAACGGATTTTACATCAGCAATTTATATCGGTTCAATAACTAACAGATATAAAAAAGGAGGCGGTGGCATTTTTGAAATTTTGATTACATTTTTCATATCGGTTGAATAACTAACCGATATGGATAATGATATTGATATTGAAAACCCAAAAGGCTTTAGCGCAGCGTTCTAACACCACGCGAAGAGAGAAAGGTTTAGAGCGTTCCATCTGCTACTGCGAAGAGAACCCTAACCCACGCGATATCACTAACGACATCTTCATCATCACAGATCTGGTAACGTTAATGAAACCCACAAAAGAAATCGAAATCAATTAAAAATTGGAACCCATGAACGAAATCAAAACCTAGAAACGATTCTTCTATTCTCTGTAATTCGATTCAATTCTTCTAAACCCCTCTTTGACCTCAAACGAAATCAAGCTCAAAGAACGATTCTTCACTGTAGTTCGATTCAGATGGAAGCAAGCGAGAACGAACAGAAACCCCCTTTTGATTCAATCGTTTTGCTGTTCTTAAACTTTTGGGTTTCGTTTATTCATTTCTGGGTCTGATTCAATTGTTTTTTGGCGTCATCATTGGAGCCCTACCACGCGTCGTTCTTTGCGTCGTCGTTCTTTGCGCTTTCTTTGCTGTGTGTGGGTTTCATATATATAATCGATTTTAGGTATTTAACTTCTCTCTTTTTCTTCTCTGTGAGGTTTTCTTGGTAGGTTTCTTGTTCCCTTTCATGATTATTGCAATTCACCACGTTTGGAAAAATCACTCGCATTACTCCGTGTGTTGGGATATTAGATTTATGCCTAAATTTCTTAAGTGCTCTGGACATCTACTTTATAGACGAAGATGGTAAGAGAAATGTCTTGTTGGTTATTGCTCACCCTGATGATGAATCCATATAAGGGTACAACTAAAAGTACAAGACTTCAATTGGTAAATTCCCCGAATGAATGATTATCAACTGCACTTGTGGATTTTTGCTTTATACTTGAATAAGATACATTTTTTCCAAGCGCAAATAGTAAATTTTGAGTTGATTTATGCATATCTTGTTTTGATCTAAAATAATTACATTAAATGTCAAAGAAGTGCAAAGTAAATAGGGGCTTGTATATTGTTGTTTGTGTTAGATTGAAATGATGAAATGAACTATTATTGTATTTATATTTTTAAGCGTAATTCGATGCTTTATTATTTTGTTTTTTTATTTAATTTTTACGTGGAGAGTCAATGGGGACAATTAGATCTTTGTTGATAATTTCATTTTGATGTGAAGGGAATCCATTTGAGTTATTATGTGTATGCAGTATTGTTGCATCTTTTGGTCATGTGATGAGACTAAATGGTAATCTGGTGTTGTAAATTTCTTGTGATTGTGGGATTTGGGAAAGGGTCATGTAGTTAGGCTAATAATATGATGTAATAGTTTGATTTGAAGGTAATAACTAATGGTGTGAAATTTTCGGTCTGAGAAAAGTTGATATGTTGGCCTTGTTGGGTGGGACTCCACCTACTTGACTCAAACCTCCTAAAGAGCATCTTGTTGAAAATGCAAGTATGGTTTGCTTTGATATATCTTGTTTGTAATTTTGATTTGTTGTCTGTCCTTCCCGGTTTCTTGATGTGAACCTTCATATGATGGAAGTAATATTCAAATGTCAAATCACTTGGCTTATATATTGATTGTTCTTTGTTTTCTATCTATTGGGGTAATCTTACATGCTGGTAATTATAGTCAATGTTGAACCCTTTCTCAAACATTGATATGTTGAAGATAACTAAAGCCTCTGATGATGTCATTCATCAAATTATTGAAAACCCCGTCTTTGTTTGCTAATTCTTTGTTGAGTGCATTACTGTACTTGGAGAGTTGTAGGTCGCTTGATATTATTGAATGAACCTATTGTTGTCTATGTTGTTTTGTTTCAAATGTGCTTAGCTTAACATCTAGTATCTTCTTGATGAGGCGGAGGCATAGACAGAGGAAGAAGAAGAAGAAGAAGAAGAAATGGTTTCAGGTTCAGGTTTGTGCGCTAAGCACGTGGTCATCGATTCAAGACACCACATGCTTGGTCATCTTGCTTCCACCGTCTCCAAAGAACTCCTTAATGGTCAGAAAGTTGTTGTTGTTCGTTGTGAAGAGATTTGCGCCTCCGGTGGTCTCGTTAGGCAGAAAATGAAGTACATGAGATTCCTTCGTAAGAGAATGAATACCAAACCTTCTCATGGTCCTATTCACTTCCGTGCTCCTTCTAAGATCTTCTGGCGCACTGTCCGTGGAATGATTCCACACAAGACTAAGCGTGGGGAAGCTGCTCTTGGTCGTTTGAAGGTTTATGAGGGAATTCCTCCACCATATGACAAGATGAAGAGGATGGTTGTTCCTGATGCTCTTAAGGTTTTGAGGCTTCAAAAAGGACACAAGTATTGTTGGGAAGTTGTCTTCCGAGGTTGGATGGAACTACCATGATACTATCAAGGAATTGGAGAATAAGAGAAAGGAAAGAGCAGGTTTGCATTATGAGAGAAAGAAACTGCTTTCCAAGTTGAGGGTGAAAGCTGAGAAGATTGCAGACGAGAAACTTAAGCCACAAGTCGAACTCCTTGCACTGTTAAAGTCTTGAGTAGTATTTAATTATTAGAAGTTTTGTTTTTGAGGAATATCAAATTGAACTTTCAGTTTTGTTGGTGATATTGTGCTTGTTGAATCCTGGATATGAAAAACTTCAAATTTCTTTTGTTTCACTCACTAAAATATTTATGTCATCCATATTATTCGTAGTATCTTCTTGATGGTGTTAGTTAACTCGATGTCTTGATATTTCCATTTTATGTTAATTCGATTACTTCCATCCGGATAACATGTCGTCATGAAAAGATGAAAATTGAGCTTGAAAAAGTTAGAGATGAATTTAAAATGTCGAGTCGATGTGGTTTTGCTCGTGTACAAGGTAGATTAAACTATTATTCATTCTCTAGTAGGATATGAAAGGAGCTTTAATTGTTTTCCTTCACGATCGATCGAGTGTGTGGGTTGCTTATTATTACAATATATATGTGCAGGTGGGCGTTAAATTATTAGTTTTAAGCTGTCATGCCACTTTATTTATGACAATATTATTGGGAATTTGTTAAGAAAAACTAACCCACTGAGGTTATGCAGTTGCTACACTGACAACCAAGATCAAGCATCTATCATCAACTCTACACAAGAAGGTGAGTTGTTTCTTTGTATATATGTTATTTTCTTAAATATATTATTGTGTTAGTGGATCAATGACTAGAATACTCATTAATAGAATATTTGTATGATCAACTATTTGATCTGAGACATTGTTACACGATAATGTCTGCTTTGTTTGTGAAAGACCATTCATTTTGTCACGTACTTCTTTCAAATCTAGTTTGGTGGCGCCATTCCAATTTTCTTTTACTGGCGCTTGAAAGAGTGTAAGATTTACATTCTGCTTTGCCCCTTTTGGTGAAGGGGTGAGTGTGAGTGGGTGAGAGTATTCAAACAAAGACTAATGATCAAGTAACATAATTCTGCTAACAAGGTAAGTTGAAACTAATGGTTTTATTATAATAAGAGCCTTCTTGTTCTTCTTCATTCATATAACAACCAATTCAATTTGTAGCAGAGCACCTCTGCATCAAATGTAAGTCAACAACACTATACATCTTTCTATTTTAACTTCTTCTTTAATTCTCCTCTATTTCTTGCAAAATTTTATTCTACTACATATTGTTGCTTGCTAGGTGTTGATTATCTTAACGGTTTCTTTTCTAAGTGCAGTGCAATGGCCGTGGACATGATTACTAGCAATGACAAAGAAGCACCAAGAAAGCCAGGGGTATGTGTTTTTTTCTTATCTTATTTTCCACAAAAAAATAGGTTGCTATTAATTTGTATGATGGTAATATTTCTCAAGTTGACCCCATTAATGAAACAGGGAAAATACAAAGCAATGGTAGTTTGTTTCATTCTAGGACTTGGATAAAGTGAGATCTTGAATATGCTGATCTTGAAGTTAATTTCTTCATCAGTTTAACTAAAAGATGACTTGAAGAAAATGTCCTTTTGCAGCCATGTCGTCCAGCTCCAACGGTTAGTCGCGCTTTGAAATGTAGAGCAAAACACTGATCTGGTGATACACTACTACTTATGACTCCCATTAGCTGCTTCTTGCTTCACTTATGGTTTGAGTAGTTACTAAGGGCTAAGCTATTATGTATATGTTTACTCATTAGCTATTTCTTGCTTTTTAGTGGTTAGTAAAATATAGATAGTGTGTGTATTAGATTCGTTTTTTGTATTTAGATATGGATATTGAGTATAATTTGTGATCTTTGTATTTTTATATAAATATTGTATTTGTTGAGATTTTGTTGTTTGCTGTATATCCAATTGAGGAATTTTTTATTTTTTTTTTTAAAAAAAAAGACTTTTCATATCGGTTCCTTTAAATAGCCGATATAAAAAGTGATTTTCAATATCGGTTCAACTAAGAAACCGACATAAAAAAAGCGTTTTATAGGTTTAAAACTGACTTTCCATAACGGTTCTACTGGGAACCGATATAAAAAACATTTTCCATATCGGTTCTTTAACCGATATAGAAAGCGCTGCTTTTAATATCCCTTTATCTATATCGGTTCTGAAACCGATATGAAAAGCCTTTTTAACCGATATAAAAGCCTTTTTCTAGTAGTGCCATTATCGACACTTTGTGAAAGCATATATATCGATTACATGAAATATATATATATATATATATATATATATATATATATATATATATATATATATATATATATATATATATATATATATATATAGCATTGCTTGTGAATTTTGAAAGTTAACTTCTGGGAGAGTTTCCTAATGGGGGTAAATGTCCAGGACTCCTTTCTTGAACTGGCTGCGGGGTTCCTTCACTGCAGGATAGGGGAATTCCATTTCAAGTACCTCGAGCTACCAGTAGGTGCAAGCCACGGGGGCACATTCACATGGCAACCGATGGTAGAAACGTTAAGGCGTCGTCTCAAGGGGTGGAGGAATAGGTATCTGAGCTTTGGAGGTCAGATCGTCCTGAACAATTCAGTTCTAAACAGCATTCCAATCTTCTATCTATCTTTTATGAAGATGCCATCTAAAGTGTTGAAGGAGGTGGTACGGGTCCAAAGGGACTTTTTGTGGGGTGTGTTGAAATGTCTAATTTCAAACACATGCATCTAACGGCTATTTTCTAGTTACAAACAATCAAGCATGTTTTTAATTAAAACTTTAGAAAGGCCGGTTCGCTATGCATGAGTTAGTCATAATAGTTTGTAACTGTCTTAACTAACTCACTCTACCTATTTTCAAATATCTAGCGCGTTTACTTAGTTGTATATAGAGTTCATAGTACTACAATTTGTATACACACAGAAAAAGAGTTTACAATCAATAAAAGAATTTTTACATTGTTTTAGCTCTTAGGGTTTTTCCCAAGTCTTCTACACTCCCTATTTCTGTGCAATCTTTGAGAGTTCTTCAAGTCCTTGTGAGAGTACCTCGCATAGCAGCAGTGAAAGAACAAGTTAGTGTCCATTCACGTTGAAGAAAAGAAAGATAAGAGAAAGTGAGAGTAAGAAAGAGGGTTTTACCTTCTGTGTGACTGTGACTTGTATAATTCAAGGTGAAGCCTCAAGTCCTCCTTCAAGCTTGTTAGGGTTCATGCAAACAGAGAAACAACACAAACAAGTTAGTTTGTTGTTGTTTCAGCAAAGATCAGAAAAGAAAGGTTGCAAGAAGGCGTGTTACCTGCTGAAATCTTTGTGCAATACTTGTTATTCTTCATACCTGCAAGCGTAGCAACAACAAATTACGTTAATAGTTAAATTACTACAATTAAGTGTGGGAAAACAGTGGGTTACCTTTCGTTTCAATCTCATCTTCACTTCGGTGTTTCTGATCTGCAAATTTCACCAAGGTGGTGAAATTAGGGTTTCTGAAAGAGGCACCAAAACGAGAAATCAATAGAGGGGTTTTACTCGCGAGAGCAAGATCTTTCTAGTGGTGATGTTTGTTCGTGGATTGAAGGCTATCTGCAAGTGTTTCAGTGAAACCCTTGCAGAGCTGTGTAGGTGAGAAGGTGAGAGGTTGAAGACGCTGCAGGAAGAGAGAGAGAGAGTGAACCGGTGTTTGTGTTCAAGAAACGGTCCAAGAAAGCCTTATATCTCTCGGGTCAGACACTACAAGAAAAGCTTGTTTTAGCCATCAACAATTGCCACGCAGCTTATACCGTCAGTAATTTGCCACGGATTTGCGACGGCATGTGTAAAAAGTAAGAGCGCGAAATTTCCCGCTGGTGTTTGCCACGGGTTTGCCACGGACATGTGAAAGGACAGAAATTTGCGACGGAGATGCCGTGGCAAGTCCGTGGCAAACCATTCACTACAAGAAAAGTCTGATTTAGCCACCAACATTTGCCACAGACTTTATTCCGTCGGTAGTTTGCCACGGACTTGCGACGGATATTAATTCGTCAGTTGTTTGCCACGGACTTGCGACGGTAATGTATAAAAAGCAAGAGGCGCGAAGTTTCTCGCTGGAGTTTGCCACGGACTTAGAAAACGGTCGCAATTTTGCGACGGACTAGCCGTGGCAAGCCCGTCGCAAATGACCTTCGCTCAAACCCCAAATACGCGTTTCTATTTCTTCTTTCTATTTCTTTCTATTTCTTCTTGCTCGCTCCCTCTCCGTCGCTCTGAACTTCGCTCTGAACTTCCTTCACCATGGCCCCCTCCCTCACGTCGGCGCCCTCCAGCAATCCTCCCTCTCGCGTCGCCGGCCACCACTGTTCCTTCTCCTCCTCCTCACTTTTCACATCGTCACTTTCAGTGTACTTCTCACTTCTCAGTCACCACTCTCACGTCTCCTCCTCACTCTCTGCCACAACCACCGCTCTCACGTCTCCTCCTCACTCTCCGCACTACTTCTCCTCCTCACTTCCACTTCATTCGCGTGACCAACCCAAATCCAGAACCCATCGCTCCCAAAAAACCCAGATCCCATCGCTTCTTTTCCTTCAAATTTCCCTTCTTCTTTCCTCATCCTTCAAAGGTAAATACGATTTCGTATAGGATTTAAGATTTGTTTATGATTTGTTTGATGTTAGGGTTTTGGATTCCGTTTCTGCTTCAAATTTCCCTTGTTTAAATGCAGGGAAATGTTACGTCAAGAGACCAATGACACAGAGTAAATGACACAGAGTAATTTCCCTTAAGATTTGAATCCCTATCGCTTAATGTTCACGATGTTTGTATTTTCAACCTTTATGGATGGGGTTTTTCTTCCTAGCCTACCCTAAAATCATAACAAGTCTACATACTCTTCACTATAACTCACAACTCACAGTTACACATATCATCTATTGCATTTTTGTTGTTTCATTGTATGTAGTTCTTAAATATTTTTTTTAATGATGGTTTCTTTATTTTGCCTGACAGGGAAGAATTTGATTGGCATTGTTCAAGACAAATAAGAAGGAAAGCTTATTTGCAGATAGGGTATGCTGAGGATTATCTTCTTGTTTTGTTAAGAACTGATTTTTTCTTTTCCACCCTGACAAAAAAGAAACAACAGCATAACACAAAATTTGATGCATTTTTTCATGGTAATTCAACTCTTATATCATGGCTATGGATAAGATTTTCAACTATCGTTTTATTAGATGCTATATGCTGTTTGGTTTATTTCACCATGTTGCTACATGTCCTAATAAGTATGGCCCTTCATCCGCCCTATTTATTACTATTAGCTAGATGGCTATTTTTGGGAAATATAAATGATCTGATGTCAAGCTTCATACTGTATACATGCTGCACAATATGTTGCAAACATTATCAATTTATTTGTCCTGTGTTTGAATTCTATAGGTGTTTGATTTGTTTGACACAAAGCACAATGGGATACTTGACTTCGAAGAGTTTGCACGTGCTCTTTCATCCCAACGCACCAATTGATGACAAGATTGAGTGTAAGAGTGACAAATTTTTAGTGAACAACTTTATTTGGATTTTGAATGGAAATGGTATTTATTGGAGAGGACTGTTTTGTTTCCAACTTTTCCTTCTTGCAGTTTCATTCCAATTGTATGATCTCAAACAGCAAGGTTTTATTGAAAGACAGGAGGTAAATTTGTATGCTCAATTGTATGATCTCAAACAGCAAGGTTTTATAGAAGTATTTTCCACTCACCACATAGGACTAATATTCTATATCATCACCAGACAGCCAATATGGGATAGCATTATCTGTTAGGAACTTGAATCAGCCTTTACTTACATAATTTATTTTTCTGAAGCCCTCTGCTAGTGTATGTTCAAATCTTTTGTGGTCCAAGTTCATTGAATGAAAACCAACCAGTCTAGCTCATGAGTTTTTAAAGGTTGATTCGTCCATCTTTGTCTAAAGGCCAAGGAAAGGATATATACTGAGTTAAGAAAGAAAGATTTGAATTATCAATGATAACCTGTTCAGGAATTAAACAACTTTATCATTATTTGTAGTAATATTTAGATATCTAACCTTATTTCAGGACAGAATTTGACAACTGGTCTTGTAGGTTACTGATGTGAGAACTGGGAACAACCTAGATGAAGTTGGTAGTGTATTGCATGGCACTTGAATAATCCTGTTGAATATTAACATGTAGTATTTGATATGCATTGATGATCAATGTTTTAATGCATAGGTAAAACAAATGGTGGTGGCCACTCTAGCTGAATCTGGTATGAATCTTTCAGATGATGTGATCGAAAGTATTATTGACAAGGTGCGTCATTTGCTTGACAACCTAAATTGAATGTCAAATCTTTATGTTTATTATTAGAAGACTAGATACGTTTGAAGCATATTTTGGTACTTTTTCTTTCTTTCTTTCTTTGCTTTTTCTTTATGTTTGTTGGTGTAAGTATGAAGCTTATTAATTATTTCATTACTCTTCGTGGAAATCTCTAAAAGTAAAAGCATTCTAATTTAGGCATGTAAACTATATGTAAGGCATGCATAGTTTGGAATCCAGTGGTTTAATTTTTCTGTTCATAATTATTTCCCTGTTGTTTCCATGAAGTGAATGTGATGGTGCATGTTTGTCCATCTACCGTCATTGTATCTCACATTAGTTAAATATCAATGAGACACTTATGTATACTCTATTCTATTTTATGCTATGTTTCCTTCACATTCAGACCTAAGCTTCCACCAAATTTCTATGCTGGTTAAGTAAACCTTGTTTCAGCATTATTATTGTTAACGACATATCTTGACTTAGTTTTATGTATGTTGAGTTGGTAATGAAGACATTAGAATTGCTGTACATTACAGTACAAGCACATTAGAATTGCTGTGAGTTTTGACCTTTTTTCCCCATAATTTCTTTCTTCCAATGGCTTCAAGTTTTCAATTTCAAATATCATTTGTTGCTAACTGCTTTTCCCCATCACCATGTAGCATCTTTTGGATTATAATGATCGACCTGATCTTAGCCCTCAAGAGCGGGAAATGCTGATCGAAGATCTGGTAATTCTGTTGCATCTGTGAGGTTTTATTCTGTGTTTATTTTCTATGTATTGTCTGATGCTGCTACTATGTTCCAAAATGTCTTTGCTTAACAAGCTTATAATTATTGTAAGATATTTAAATTTATTTGTTCATAAACTTCTAGAGAAGTTTATCCAAAATAGGTTGGGCTTCGGTGTATTGAGTTTGATGTTTGAACTTTGAAGTCCTAATCCTCTCAATTTGGTAGTCAGGATTAGTTAGGACACTATATATTAAGTATATTTCAAATGAGTCATTGTGAAAGCTATTGCTCTCTTAAATCTTTTCTGTAAATCACTGTATATATTAGTTTTTTTGTGCCATTACTCTGGGGTTGGGTTGAATGAAGTATGAGGGAATGAAATGTTTGTGGAAGTCAAAGTGTTGACCGAATGTTAGCAGTTGGTGCTGAGCAAGCTGTTGATTATGTTGCTGAGGTGGTGTTCAATTTTGCTTTGTATCATATTTCCAGACATTAATTCAGATCTTTTAATTATTATAGACAAAACAATTCTGGTTTAGGTGGTGTTCAATTTTGCTTTGTATCATATTTCCAGATATTAATTCAGATCTTTTAATTATTGTAGACAAAACAATTCTGGTTTAATTTTTAATTTCCAGACATTGATTATGTTGTTGAGTTGGAGTAGTAGGAAACTACTGCTCCATTTTTTTTAATTTTTTTAAAAATTTGCGACGGATTTGCCACGGACTTGCGACGAAAATTTGCCACGGACTTGCGACGAAAATTTGCCACGGATTTGCGACGGAAAAATATGCCACGGATTTGCGACGGAAACATTTGCCACGGAAAATCCGTGGCAAACGATTTGCGACGAGCGTTTTTGCCACCAATTTTTGTCCGTGGCAAATCCGTGGCAAATGTTGTTTTGCCACTGAAATTTGTGCATTTGCCACGGAAATGTCCGTGGAAAATCAGCGATTTTCTTGTAGTGATTTATCAAAATAAAACACCCACGATCCTACTAAAAAACAGAACGACGCTTCTCTTCTCTCTCCCTAAAACAGAACGACACTTCTCTTCTCTCTGTCCTCCTCCTCGCGCCTCCACCACCTCAATCTCCTCCTCCGATCTCCACCCTCCACCCTCTTCCGGCCTCCTCCTCCCTCCTCCATCGCTAATCGAGCTCTACGGCCACCGACAGACGAACGTTCTCCCTCTTCCACTCTCCCTCTCTGTCGCGCCTCACATCACTGTTTCTCCACCGTTTCTCCTCTGACCTCCACCATTTCGCCGCCGCCGCTCCTCCTCTTCCCCACTTGTAGGTAATTTCTATTATCTTTTTTAATTTATCCCTAATTTGACTGATTAAAAAAACCCTAATGTAATGTTCTTAACCTTCTTTTTCTTTTAATTTATGTTTTATTTTATTTTTTTGTTTTGAATGATTTTGTGTGCTGGTTTATGAGGAATTTAGCTTTTAATGCTTGAAATCAATGAAATGGTTTATGGATGTGCACAGTTTCTTTTCTAAATCTTTCCATTTGTTGTGTTAGTTTGGGGACAGAAAAGAAATTGGTTAATAGAGATAGTGGGATACGCTGGGGACAGAAAAGAAAAGAAACTGTTAGTTGAGTAAAACTTTGAGCAACTAGTCTTGCTTTTATGATACACTGGTTTAGATTTGTTGTGTTAGTTTGGGAAAGTGGGATTTGCTTTAGTTATTTGATAATTAATAATGAGGTTATTAGTTAAGGGTTTTGAATTTCTAATGTTGTTTTTGTTGGTGCTTGAAAGTTGAAACTGGGAGTGATGACAATGAGAGGAAACAATTTAACTTGGGAGTGTAGTTTCAGAACTTAGGAACTTTGTATGTGTGTTTCAGAAGCTGGTGGAGTGAGTTTGTGTGTTGAAATTGTGCAACTTTGAATGAGGAACTCTCTCTGAATCCCAATTTCAGTTAGTGCAATCACTCTATTTCACCCTTCCCACATGGTTATTTGTATTCCAGGTTTTGTATAAAAGCAGATGTGATAACCGGCTAAATGAGATTACAGAAAGGGCATCTGCAGATAAGCGTGAGGTATATTTCTTTTTCTGAATATGTGATGTAAGTTTAAGATGCTAAGAGAATTAGCTCTCATTTGGCTGAACGTTGCAGGCAGAATTATTGGGCAAGAAATATGAAGAGAAATACAAACAAGTAGCAGAAATAGCATCCAAATTGACAGTAGAAGAAGCTAAATTTCGTGATATACAGGTAGTTAGATATTCTATATTATCTGTTGATAGTGTTGCTGTCGAGTTGAGAGTGCCAACTTTTCAAAAAGCTTCAGCTGTTGGGTGAAAACTCGTGAATGATTTTAAAGCTAAAATAAAACACTCCTCGATGCTTGAGCCCTTTGAGAGTGCCACCATTTGTTTGTGTACCTTATTACAATAACAATAACTTGTTCATACACTAAAGTTTATGATAAAGTTCTGTTGAACCCTATTTTGCTAACATATTGAAAATTCGCTTTGATATGCTTTATATTCTTATGACATGCTAGGTTAAGAGAAAATACGCACATCAGACTGATTATTGCTCAACAATCTCATTTTGGAGATTCTGGCAAACCTAATTTCACAAAGCAGTTGTCTAATCCACACAGTCTCACCACTTGTAATTTGTAACGGTCATAGCACAATAATTCATTTCAATACCAGCTCTTGCTACTTCATTTTGCATCTTGCTCTTCCATGAAACTAGGTTTTACCACAACAAAGACAATACATTTTGATCCATAAGTGAAGATTCAGACCAATAAACACGAGTACTGGCTTAGAGCTGCATATGCCTATGATTGTTGCAGAACCTTTCTCTGAAACCTTCTTTAAGTGCTCAGTTATCACTTTCTAGTGAGTACTGAGTGGTAATTACTTATTGTAGACAAAAGGTGTATTGTATCTTCATTGAAAAAAGAATTATTCAATTTGTGAGTGTTGAAGATGGATTTGGAAGGTGTGAGTGGTAGGACACCAAAGAAGGTATTGGAAGCTGCTATGGATTCAAAGATGAAGGGTCTTGGAAATCATAGCAGTAAGGATATGATATTCAGAGTTGATAAAATTGATCTCAAGAGTTTGGATGCTCAGCTGGAAAAGCACTTAAGCAGGGTTTGGTCTAGAACCATCAATGAGTCGAAAAAGCCGAAAGAGGAGTGGGAGATTGATCTGGCCAAATTGGATTTGCGATATGTTGTTGCTCATGGTGCTTATGGTACTGTCTATAGGGGCACATATGATACCCAAGATGTTGCAAGTATTTGCACTATATCTATATCTAATATGTAATGTTTTTGTTAGAAAATTTGCGACGAAAATTTGCGAAGGATTTGCCACGGGTTTGCGACGGAAAAATTTGCCACGGAAAAGTCTGTGGCAAACGATTTGCGACGAGCCTTTTTGCCACCATTTTTGGTCTGTGGTTAATCCGTGGCAAATGTTGTTTTGCCACGGAAATTTGTACATTTGCGACGGAAATGTCCGTGGCAAATCAGCGATTTTCTTGTAGTGAGAGAAACGGGTTTGTGTCATACCAGATTAGGATCCAATGGGTTCCGCAGGAACCCGTGTTTGTTTTTTTGTTTGGCCAAGAGCTTCTGGTGGTTTGAGCTGGGTCAAGTGGGCCTTCCTTGATAGTTACACCCCCTGCATATCAATAATACACCCATCAGTGTTAAAAATTGAAAAAATTGCTGAAATTCTACAGGGTGGATCCACCCCCGCGAAGAAAATCCCATGGGTAAAGTGATCGGATGTTTGTAATCGGAAAGAGGAGGGGGTATGGGCCCTGGGGTCAAGGACCTTCGTCTCTTTAATTCCTCCCTTTTGGGAAAGTGGCAGTGGCGGCTCCTCATGGATGACGACTCACTGGTGACTCGAGTCATCTGGGTCAAATATGGGAGTGAAGCCATTAATTAGTAACTTCCATTTGAGCTCACTAAGGCACCTATACTTCTCCTCACTATGGTGGAAGGATATTTGTTGGGTGGGAGTGTGTCTCGACCCAATCTCCGACTGGTTCTCAAATGGGGTCGCCATGAAGGTCGAGAATGGTCGTTATTGTCTTCTCATTAAAATTACATGAATCCTAAAGGTACGCTTCCGTTTTTTATTTCATCTTGAATTCGGGTATAGGTTCACAAATTATTAATTTAGAGTTGTGTTATTTCTAGATTTTTATATGAGTAGAAACACGTAGTTAGACACAACTCTTGATTGTTAGAAACCAACATTCACGTCTTCTAAACCCCGAGCCAGTTGTTTCCTTCATGAGCAATTAGAGATGGAAACATCAATAAAGACATAAGCACTGATCAGAGGAAAAGTATTCTCATAACAATCCGACAATAACAAATATATAATTCAATGAAAATGATATTTTCTGCTAGAATTGATTATAAAATAAAGATAAACAGGAAACAAACTTAAAAAAAAATATAAGCTTAATTGTGCGGCAATCTTAATTAGCAAAGGAAAAGAAAATAAGATTGTACTAGACCTAGTACTTTATTTACTCTGTCGATGAGGAGGGTATGGATCTTTTGTCGAAAACTACCATGAATACAGAGCTGAGCAACTACGTATATACGATATATTGTCATTCTATTCCATTCTTAATGATAACACCAGTCAAAGTAAACTGCAAAAGAGATTATCACCAAGGATGAATACTGGAATGAGCAACTACGTATATACATAATTGTCAACCCTTTCTTCATTGCGGCTTTTCACAAAAGTTCCAACCCAAAATATCCAAAATGTAAAAACAATACAATCCTATGAATGGTTTTGCTATTCCAAACCACTTTTGCGTTGCTTTTGAGTTGTATGTGAGATGATTATCTTAGGAGAAATGAAATGTGAGCTGTGAATGTCACTTGTACTTATAGGTATATATATATATATAGGGGAAAATGGGAGTTGCTGATGTGTCGTTTTCTAGCTAGGTGGTTTGGAAGGAGTTGGCACGGATGGGCATTGGTAGGGAGGGACGGTGATCAGGATTCAGTGGATGTGGGGTAGGTGAATCACATTGATGATTTGATTCAGTGGATGCATGTGGGATTGTGGGGTAGGTAAATCACATTGATGAATTGATTTGGTAATTGGTACCCATATTTTACTAATGGTCCCGAACATATAGATAGTTGTAATTCAATGTCAAACTTTGGGTGGGTTTTTTTATACCCCCACCCCCACCCTTTTACGATATTCCCAAATTACCCTCAGTATAAGTTCTTAAATTTGAAACTGCATTGAATTCTCTTTGTACGGGACCACTTTATCTCTGTATCGTATATATACGTCTATGGAAGGTATATACGATTGCATTAAATAATGAACGTCGACTTGAAAAAGTGTGCATCGTATATATGCCCTTCGAGATATATATACGATTGCATGCATTATTAAATGTTTCGTTGACTACCCATCGTATATAGGTTATATACGAGTGGGCTATGAAGGTCTAATCGTATATACATCTGGGTCATGTATATACGATGTTAAAAAATTACCCATCGTATATACATGGTTGACGAGGTATATACGATTGGTTTTTTTTTGTTTTTTAATGAAACAAATATCTGTTTTGTTGGAACAGATATTGACCCGCCACTGCAGATCTGAGCTCTCGGTTGGCTCTGCTGATATCGATACTACAATGGCGCGTTTACCACCGATCGGTATATTTTTTACTCTAATAAAACAAGTTTGGTAAATAGTATTAAATTACTTAAGTACTTAATAAATTATATATTTTGTAGATATTTTCTACACGCGAGGCTTTGGAGGAGTGGGCCAAAGCTGTTGGTAGAAGTATCGGTGTAGTCGTTATTATAGTGAGATCGAGCAAGCAAATGGAAAAGAGGGGAGAAGAGATAAGATTGATTTTGGCTGTGAGAAGCAAGGCGGATTTACTAATGATTCAAGGGTTTTCGGTTCTAAAAGGAGAGGCTGTCCTTTTAGATTGAAGGCTACTTGCACTGTTCGCCGTGGGGGTTGGTGTGTGACGGTTAAATGTGGTAGACACATGCACGAGTTGCTTAAAACTTCCATTGGTACTAATGCATTTGGGCGTCTGTCTTAGGCGCAAAAGGATCTGGTTAACGAGCATGCGGATCTTGATGTTGGACCGAAAGCTACTATTACTGCTTTGAAGAAGCTAGATCCGGAGAATGTGACTACTCTTCGTCAAGGTTATAGGCAGCGTCACAAACATCGGTCTACAAACAGGGGTCCTAAAACGGACATTCAGGAGGTACTGAGATTGATTGCATCACATAATTATCTATGTTGGAGTAGAAAGATTCAAAGTCCGATGTAGTCGGTGATATCATGTGGGCTCATCCCACTTCTATAAAGTTACTCATTTGCTTTTCGAAAGTTTCTCATTCTTGACTCAACCTACAAGACAAACAGATACAATTTGTCTCTTTTGCAGATTGTGGGAGTGACTAACACTGAGTTGAGTTTCCATGTTGCATTTGTCTATATTGGACATGAGCTTGCTATTCATTTTTCTTGGGTATTGCAACAGCTGAAAGATATTTGTGATTTGCATTCTATTCATCCTCAGGTTTTCTTGACGATGCAGATCTCTACCGTGTATGTCCGTATTCTTGATGTCTTTCCTTCTGCTACAAATTTATTGTGTCATTGGCATGTGACAAAAAATGTCAAAGCGAAGATTAAAGAGTTGGTGGACAAGGATAAGCGGGAGGATGTCCTCTCTCTGGCTCTGTATTATTGATTCTGTTGATGAGTCGGAGTACGTATCTAATCTGAAGTTTTTTGAGGCTGTTTGCTCTGATAAACCTGCTCTTATTAAATATGTGCATGACACATGGTTGACACAGCACAGGGAGCGATTTATCTCAGCATGGACTAACCATATCCCACACTTGGGGAATGTGACGACCAACAGGTATTTTTCTTTGATACGTGTTTAATATTTTTATCCGTTGCTTGAATTTTTTTGACACGTGGACATAATTTTTTTCATCGATTAAAATTCTTTGATACGTGTTTAATATTTTTATCCGTTGCTTGAATTTTTTTGACACGTGGACATAATTTTTTTCATCGATTAAAATTCTTTGATATGTGTTTAATATTTCTATCCGTTGCTTGAATTTTTTTGACACGTGGACATAATTTTTTTCATCGATTAAAATTATTTGATACGTGTTTAACATTTCTATCCGTTGTTTGAATTTTTTTGACATGTGGACATTTTTTCCGTCGTTTTAGAGCGGAATCTTTGCATTGGAGTTTGAAGAGACAATTGAAGACTTCTAAGGGTGATTTATCTAAATGTTTCATATCTATTGATGACATGCTGACAATTCATTTTGATCAAATCATCGGGTCTATTCAAAGAATCGTTAACAGAATTGAAGTGAAGTCCAATATTCCACTGTTTAAAAATCTTCAAGGTCTTGTTTCCTTATCTGCATTGAGTCACATGGTTAAAGAGTTTTAAAGATCAAAATATGGGGTTGGATATGATAAAGGGCGGTGTCGGTGCATTCAAAGGAAGACACATCTTCTTCCTTGTGCTTGTGAGATAGGTATTTTTCATGTTTCCGGTAATTCAATTCCGTTGAATGTTGTTGATTTCTTACCAGTTTGATGCTATCTTGGCAAGATTTAATAAAAGTGAGTGAGGAGGAGAAATTTCTTATTAAGAGGCAACTTAATGAGATAACATTCCCTTCTACTTCTTCAATGGTTCCACCTATATCAAAAGTTAGAACAAAAGGTGCACCAAAGAAGAAAAAACAGAAATTATTTGATGCTAAGCGTGATCCTTCCTAGTGGGTGCATGTGGATGAGAAGGTAAAAATGACTGAAGAATATGGGGGCTTCTAATTTAAAATCAACACAGCGGTCTTCCAAACTATCTCAGGGTGCTTCAAGAGTTTTATCACAGACAGCTGAGACTAAAATCCATTTACCGTTTCTTCCACCACACGTGCACAGTTATGTTCAAAAAATAGTTGATGTGGAAGGTGACGGTAATTGTAGTTTTAGAGCAGTCGGGGTTGGACTTGATATGGGTGAGGATTCTTGGCCTGTGATTAGGCAAGATTCAATTCAGGAAACGAAGGAAAGGGAAACAGTGTATTCAACGATGTTTGGGCAGAACAGACTGTTAGAGCTTCGCAAAGCTTTAACTATTGAATCCTACGGACGTCAGCCGGACTGGAAGTGGTTTGATTTGCCAGAGATGGGGTATATTGTTGCAACCAAGTATAATGTTGCACTGGTTCAGGTTTCGTTGAATATGAGTTTTACTTATCTGCCTTTGAAAGGTACTTATGGTTCATCTAAGTTTAAAATCATATCTGTTATGAACAAGGAAAATCTACACTGGTTGCATCTTTCGATCTCTCCCACCTGTCAGTTGCCTCCTATTGCCCCGCAGTGGTACCAGCACTACTCATCAGAGTCAACGTCATGGTTGGATCCGTATGCCGGTCGTTTTACCCTCTGATAGTCTATGTGTCCTTCAGTGCATCGTCCCACTCCCGGTGATGCGCCTAGATGTGTCGATTTAGCCGATGATTCTATTGACGACTTATAGATTCACACCTTTTTTGTATTACACGTGTATCTATTACTATATCACGTTTTTGTAATTATACGCGTTTATTTTATCCAAGATATCTACACCTTTGATGTTAATCAAATCACGAGACTTCAAATTATAACCGTTAATAAAATCACAATCGTTAACAAATAATAAGTCCATTGTATATATCTCTTTTTGGATATATATACGATGCCTAAAGATTGCACATCGTATATATGTCCAAAAAGAGATATATACGATTCGTGTAATTTTGTAAAAAAAAAAGGTTTTTTAAAGGGCATTTTGGGAATTCACTATTTGGTGGGGGTATATGGGGATTGGGTGGGGGTACAAAAAAAAACCCTCAAACTTTTTAGGTGAGATACTTGAACCCTCATATAGTTTCATGTCGGATCACTTCAACCCGGCCCATGACTAAACTAAACCGAGGCCCGGAGGGACAGGCGCCGGGGATAGGTCGGGAAAGAATGAACCTCTAACTATGAGATCCTGTTACTTAAAAATAGGCCACATACCCGTATCCGATACGCATCCGACACCGATACGTGTCGGATACCTCCGGATACGTATCCTAGAAGTTTATTTGAATTTATGTTTATTTTTAAATCAAAAAGAGACCAGATACTTATGGAATACTTACTGAATACATCCGGATACGTATCCTGTGAGTCCTAGAACTTATATTTACGTTTAAATCAAAAAACGACTAGATACTTACTCTTTTATTCATCCTTTGAAGAGAAATAAAATGTATCCAAAAAGGACACAAAATTTGGTTTATGTGCATACTAATCTTCGTCATTGGTGCGCAGTTTCACCGGCTTTGCCGATTACTAATCTACGCCGAGGAACCTAGTTGGTTGTTGTGCAAAAAGTAGATGTGCAAGTGTACACAATCGCAACAAGTAATATAATGATAAGTAAAGATCGTTCCCACGAGGATTGGTATTAATTTTAGAGTTTAAAAAAGGAATTACACTTTAGAGGAACAAGTAGCAAATAGGTTGAGTAACAAAGTTCAGTTGAACAAAGGTTATAAAAGTAACAAGTTAACGGTGAGTTAAAATATAAGAGAAATAAGTTGGATTGCTTTCACTATGTAAATTCCCAGAAACAAGACGCTATAACGTCACACGCTATAGCGTTAAGCGCTGTTGCAAATATTTTTGTGCCTTTCGGTCACTAGCGCCAGGGTTTCACTACAAGATGCCTATGTCTAGGTTCTAAATAGGTTCACCCCTGTATAATCAAGATCCCACAGCTCATGCTTTATAAACTATTGCAACTTCTATGTCTAGAGGGAGCAAAAATTGATTAAATGTCTTCAACCAACCTTATCATTTATATTAATCCTTGAGTTCTCTCTATGGTTCATGTCTGAATCCACAGAGGTACTAGTTTTATGTGGCCAAATATAAAACAAGTTTGGAAGAATTATCACACAAGGATTAAAACACAAAACGTGAGAAATTATATACTGAAGCATTAATGGTTCATTACAAGCTATAGCAACCCAACTCAAAGAGTTTAGCTCATGTTGAGCAACATCAAAATAACACAAATACAACTACTTGTATTACCGTAGGTAAGAAGGAAAATACAAGTGCAAAAGCTACAAGCTTGAAGTTCCCTAATCATCCACGCTAAGATGGCTCATCATCAGCCTTACACCATGAGAAAAAGTACAGAAAAATACAAAAGAAGAAAGTAAAAATAGCAAAAGCTTCTAAGGTGTATCAATGGAGAAGAAGAAGTGTCACACTTTCTCTCTCTACCAATACTCTCTCTATCTTCGTTGGGAAGTCTAAGGTATGATGAGGGGAAATTAGCATCTCTAGTATATCTAGCATTGAGGTACACCTCTCCTCCAAAAGTCAAGAAAGGTGATGTTTACTTTTTCACCAACTCCACTATTCCTTTACTCATGCAATGACAAGTGTCCACACAAATCCAATAAAATCCGCACATGTCAGCAAGGTACTGTGGACACAAGATATGGAACATGGATTAATGAGCTTGGCGCCAAAATTTCACTTTTCCTTTAGATGCTCAATCATACGCCTCTTGACGTTATAGCGTTAGGCGCTATAGCGCTAAACACCGCACTACTTCACAAAATACATCAAAATAATCACAAGGGCACCAAATGTGCCAATTTCATAGCAAAGCGATTAGTTAGCCTATCCTATCCTAATATTAATAGAAATGCAATAAATACTATACTAATATTACTTGAGAACTTACTTAATTCAATGATTAGAGGTATAAATAACTCATATAAATATGAGTTATCACTGGTCACGAGTACTCGGCTTTGCCGACCCGTATGGTTCTCTCCTCCCAATAAAGTTTTTGTCACATCCAAGATTCGAACCCGAGACCTTGGAGTGGGATCTGAGTCCAGTTACCACTCGGACCAACTCTTGTTGGTATTATGCTTACTTATTTTGATCACTAATATTTTTATGTTTTATATTTTTAAATTTCAATTTAATTTTTTATTAAAGTATCCATATCGTATCGTGATTTTCAAAATTTTCCCGTATCCACGTGTCGTATCGTATCTCGTATCCAGACTTCATAGACCTCGAAGGTAACCGCTGTACGGTTACCGAACGGGAGGGTCCTAGATAAAGGGATGGCGGACGAGAGACCAACGGAGAGACATGTTTCCTCACACAGAGAACTCTAGAACTAGAGGCCGAGTTAGACAGAAAGCTATCAAACCATCATTGTAATTTTCCGACTTGATCACTTCTTAATTTACTAGAACTTTTTGCTTGTGCACTTGTTTATTTATAATTGCCTATTTAATTTATAAAATCCTAAATATTATTTCGGATTTTTTTTGACAATAAATACTATCTCTTATGAACATTACACACTATTATATTTATATGAAGTAAAAAGTTAATTACTATTTAAATGAACATATGCTTCCTTTATATGTTGAAAATATTTCACTTACCTCCCTTAAATTTTATTTAAAAGAGACAAACGCCTCACTCTACCCATTCTGTTTTTACTTAATAGAGATAGTGTATTTGTTAACATACCACAAAACAAAGGGGAAGTGAATGTGATTTAAGAAGATTTTATATCCCTTATCAACAATAGAGTCTTTTTCCAAATTACTTGAAGTGGCTAAAGTTAGGAATGGTTATGTAGATGATCATGGTTTCTGGAATGGGGATAGATGGATTTGTTTTTGGTGTTACCTGTCCAAGATTCATTTGACACGTGGCAATGTAGTTAGAAAGTTTTCACCCCTTTTCTGTTAAGTCATATTATGTGTTTTTGATTAACATCCTGAAGCAGCCATGGTTGAGTCCTTTCGTTCAACATGCTCTTGATGATATGTGGCAGGTTTCTATTCCCATGAAAGTGGTTGTTTCGTTTGAAATTTTTGATTTGGAAGATTAATAGGAGAATCGTAACCGCTCCTCATAGTTCTTGCTGCCCTTTGTGCTTTACCGTTAATGAATTCATTAGTCACTTATTTTTTCAGTGTAGTCGGTCTTTGATTGTATTGGATGATATTCAAAGGTGGGTGGGTATATCCGTGAGTGATAACTTGGTAGGAGTGGATCGTTTTCGTGCCTATGGTTTGGGGTTGCCTCAAAGAAGTCTCACAGAGTAAAGTTTTTAGTGTGCTTGGCTTCATAGAAATTATGTTTTATTTTAGGGTAAGGCGTTTGATTCAAAGGTGGTCGTCAACCTTATTAAGTCAATCTCTTGGGACTGGTTTATTAGTTGTGTGAGTTGTAATATTTCTTGGAGTAAATAGTCATTTTGGTCCCTGAAAGTGTAATTCGCTGTCAATTTGGTCCCTGAATCAAGCAAAAATGCAAAATGGTCCCTGAAAGTGTAATCCGTCTGTCACGTTAGTCCCTCCCGTTAATGTGCGTCGTTAACTCCGTTAATCCATCCGTTACTGTCAGTTTAGTCCCTGAAAGATGTCACTTACTGTCAGTTTGGTCCCTGAAACATATATGTGAATTCGTTTTAGTCCCTCGAATCTTAAGTTACTTCAGCAAAATTTTAAAATGGCTGATTAAGGATGCCAATATAGACTCATGGACTACACAGATCTATTGTAATTGGAAAATCGATGGTTAAGGGTAACCTTATTTGCTCCAAGAACATCAATCCACATAACTTTGTATAATCATTGATCTATATTGAAATTAGATAGCAATTGTAATTTTTAATGTTAATTCGAAAGCTTCCACTGCTGCTGAACTTAATAAATTACGGTTATTAATTCTAATTCCTCTTTATTTACAATGAATTTTATATATTTATTTTATAGATTAAAATAACATTTTTAAAATATAAAAGTCATGTGGCATTCCAATGTGGCTTGCCACATAAGTTAATAAAACTTCACATTAGATTTAATTTTGACAAAATAGGGAGAGGTTTTGATTTTAGAAATTGATTTTAGTATATTCAACACATGAAGTGATTTGATATGGATTGAATCAATAAACACTCCTAATAAATAATGAAGGCAACAAATCAAAGTAAAAGGGAATATGATACAACTGCAAAGTTCTGTTAACTAGCCTAGCAAAGTATTTGCTGGTGTTTTTAGCAAACAATCACTAGTTTTCAATGTTGAGATTGTGAGATCAAACTAGAAAATCTCTTTGACGATTGCCTTTAAGTTTTGTGTTTTAGACGTGTGTAAGAACAGAGAACGATAGAAAGAAGCAAATTGAAAACAAAATAAAAGCAGGAAATGCAACAAAGGTAAAAAGAAAGTAAATATTGCATTAATTGAAAGAAAGATGGTTCACCAACACGTACAATGTATCTGTTTCACTCGTATTTCGTTTTGGCTTGGAAGTTGAGTTTCTCAGAGTTCTTGTAAAATGTGGTGACCTCGATTTTCTATTACAAAGGAGTATTTATACTCATGGGAACAATCGTGGGAAAAACGATAACTGCCTCCTAAAAATAAGGGAAAGTAACCGCCACTCACCGCTTTGCTCTGCGCTTCGCTTTAGACCAACTCATTGTCAACCGCTTGGCGAAGTGTTGAACCCAGCTCTGTCGAAGATTTAAGCCCTCTCTTGTCGAAGGTTTCTTGCCTTGCTTGCTTCGTAGCTTTGAAAACCGAGCTTGTCGAAGCTCACTTGCATCTCTTGCACTTGCATACCTTTTCTGTCGAATTGATGGAGTATTGACTTGAATGTTGACCTATGGCCCCTAACACGTTATTAAATGTGGAGTCAACTCCATTTAAAGCTACATTTAAAGTACTGTCAAAATTTTGAGGTAACAGATTGCCCCTCAAAAAATGCTTTTTCGATGGAGTAGGAAACGAAGGTAAGAAAGGGCATTTTTTGAATACTGTGCAAGGGTCATTTTTACCGCCTTTTGCACTTCAACAGTGGTCGAAAAGATAGTCATCATGACTTGCATGATAAAGTAAACCGTTTCATTGGCACACGTTCTATGGTAGGTGGGCCATCACGCCTCTCTCAGCGTCGCAAACGTGTGGGTAATGGTGAACGTGCCAATAACTGTTGCTTCCAAACATATATAAACGGCTAGAACCCTTTCAAATCCCTTTTTACTCAGTGGAAACCTTGCGAACAGTCTCTTTGCATTCCTCATCTCTGTACTTTGCAAAAATCCCAAATTCACAAAAGTTTCAAACTTTCGCTCTCTATCTTCAAACGAAACCCCGATTCCAACTCATGTTTACTTTTTCTCGCCTATGGCTTCGCTATCTTTGCTATGATGCAACCCGAGAGTTCAAAGAAACACGACGAGCCCAGCAAAATCCAAACCCTTGGCTTCGTTGATGAACCTGACATCAATGACACACGATCTACCCAATGGCAAGCTCAGGTATTGATTCCTTCTACTGAGATTTATACCCATGCTTATTTGGGTCCTCTGCCTGATATTTTGCTGGAAAACGATGAAGTTTCTGAGATTTTCCCTAGCCACGTTCGCCTTCAACCCAGAATCTTCGCTAAAACCCCTTTTCACTAAGAGTTTCTGACCAATTCTTCTAGGGTTTTTAGGTCTGCCCCTAGGCTCGACCAACAAATCTATATAAACTGGCTTGACAAAGTAGAAGCTAAGAAAGCCAAAATCTGGAAAAAACAGGGTATCTTCGACCTTATCCAACTATCTAGGTATGGGCCCAAATATGATAGCACCCTAATTTTGGCTGCTATGCAGTTCTGGGATTGTGCTACTCATAGCCTCCATCTGAAATGTGGCATGCTATCCCCCACTTTACTAGATGATGCTGCCATTACAGGTCTAAAACCCCTAGGTAAGACCTTTGACCCTACACCCATAGAGCATGTAGCTTTCTTAACCCTCTGGTTATCTCTCTTTGTTTTCTGTACACGTTCCCTTCAGGTTTCCAAATCTTATATCCCATTGGCAATCCAACTCCATGAACAAGAGGATATCAACCTTGCCAAGCTGATTCTAGGCTCTCTCCACCAACAACTTGACAATGCTGTTGTGGAATTGAAAGAGGACGAACCTACAACCAAGTTTTTGGCTTCTGGCCCCTTATGGTTGTTGCAACTGTGGTTGCTAGCCACTTTCGAATTTCGACTTAGCTTGTATATCCCAAAATCAGTTCGACCATCTCTCGAAACGAGAAGAACTGAAGGAATTCGGCTAGCACAGTTAAAGCCCAAGCAAATAGGCCTTACTGCCGAAGAATCCTTCTTAGAGTACTTCGACGTCTTTTTGAAATGCACTACCTTCACAGAATCTATGACCCCATTCGTCCAAAGGCCTTATGGTCCCACATGGTTTAAACAACCATTTCCTTCCCCTTCTGTCGAAACAACTGAGGAAATCAACCAAATTTGGCGAGCTTACCTCTCCTTCTATCCTCTCCACTGCACTTACCACCACTCGCAAAACTAAAAATAGTTTGGGAATCACTAGGTATTTCCCAAGTTATTTTGCCGAGCGATTTGGGCTTTGTCAAGTCGACTGCGCCAGCAGTGTGTTTCACAAAGTAGAATTTGCAAGTCCGTAAAACAGAGATGGCTTACAAGCGGGCTTTCAAGAAATTTCATTACAAAGCCTTGAATTTTGAACCTCTCGCCGCCAACCCAAGGTTTTCATGCACCGAGAAGTTTCACGAATGGTGGATCGTTACTATATGAATGTTTCTGGAGAAACCATTGACACTTTTCCTGAGAACCTTGTGAAGAAGTTAGTGGCTGCTTTCCCTTCAAACAACAAAGGTACATATGTTTCGACACTTAAATTTTTTCTAAGTCTTAAACACTTCATTTTAATTTCACTCTTGTTTACTTATCAATATTTTCGACCTTAGAAAAACCTGCGTCGAAGTTGAAGATCAAAGTAAGCAAGACCACTTCAACAAAGCCTTCTCCACAAATCCAGAAGAAAGTGGCAGTGAGTCCCACCCCAGACATTACTCCAAAGATGGTATGTTGCCATATTTACCTTAAGTTGTTTTTCGAACATGACTTTTACTCACGTCGAAAACTTTTCCGAAAAACAACCAAAGCAACAAAACCTCTCCCAAAGCTCAAGGCCAAAGAGAAAGCGGTCATTTCCTTCAGTTCTGAGGTACTGTGCACACGTGATCTGTCGAAATTGCTTTCCAGTTTACCCCTTATTCTTTTGTGGTATCATTCACACCATAACCTTAATTCTCTTTGCAGGAGACTGAAAGTGACGATGATAATGCCACCCTTCAACAAAGGTCAAGGAAAAGGAATTTATCTAATCCCCAAAGGGCGACAAAAGGTATTGTCATTAATGAGCCCTCTGAACCATCATCTTCTCCTCCAGTCAAAAGACTTAAGGTAGACAAGGTAAACTTCCTTCCGAAGCCATTTCGAACTTCTTTGGTTTCACCTTTCCATTTCTAACTCAAGTAATATTGCTTACCGTGAGCATGTAGGTGGCCTACTTGTCGAGAATCCTGCTGTCGAGTCTTTGACTGAGGTGGCAGAAAGAGAATTGTATGCTACAAGACTCTCCTTGCCTTCTTCGCCACTTGGTGCAGTCGCTGAAGAACTTTTTCAAGCACTCGTTGATCCTGCAATCCCTGTTTTCGAGGAGCTCGTTCCAAATGCAGATAACGTCGAACTAGAGGCTGTTGTCGAAGAGAATGCTCAAGCTCCAGAACCCAACGTTCCAGAAATTGAAAGACACGAAGTAGTGGCTACCTCTGTTGAAATCCCTGAAGAGAATATGGTCAATCAAGAGCAAGAGGAGCCTAGAAGGGAGGAGCCTGCAGATCAAGGCACTTCTGCCAAAGAGTCATCTAACAGTGCAGTTAGTGGCCAAGAATTGGCTGAGCTGAAGAAGACAGATCCTTTGGCGGCTTTGAAGCTCATGCTGAGCCTTAAAAGCTCGTCAAGTCGTTTGATTTGCAGCTCTTCAACACCTCTCTCGCCCATCAATCGAGACAAATAAAGCCTACTTCATCAACTAAAAGCTAGAGTTTTGGAGGGGGATCTCGTAGCAAATATTGAAAATGACCCCTCTGTGTATCTTGAGGTAAAATCCCTCATTCACAAGATCACTAGGTTGGACCCTCCTCAAAACCTCCTTACCTTCTTCATGGAATTTGGCCCTCTCTTCGAGCAACTCTCTCTCCTGATCAACCAACGGTCGAATATCTCCAAGCAAAAGGCTCAAGAAAATCAACTCTGCGAAGTGGAACTTGCCTCTCTCAAAGTCGATCAAGATGATATAGAAGCTCTCAAAACCAAGCAGCCAATGATGAAAAAGCAATTGCTGAATGGGATGCAGAGATTACTCGTATTGGCGAAGAGATCAAAACACTCCAAACTAAATTGTCAAACGCTAAGTACCAAAAGGGCTTGATCGTCGAAAGAATAAGCGCTGCTTCTTCGTCAGCCAAAACTACTAAGGCGTTGACAGCTATAGAACACTTGGAGAAAATTGACCAGCATCAAGCCATTCTCGCTGAACTCGACAAAGATCTACACCTTCTTGATACTTCTATCTCTTTGAGTGCCAGCATTCTGGAGAGGCATAAGGCAACTTTGTCGAACTTCTGAGACTTTGTACTAGTTTAGAACTTTAAAAATGGCTATGTAATTCCAACATTTCCTTATACCTTGCCATTTATGAACAATTTTCGCTCATTTACGCTTGTTCAATTTTTATCTCAGTGAACGTTGGCTTGTATTGCTTTAAATACTTGCCATTTATTCTAAAGATTCTATTTTCGTCACCTAGCTCTTCGACTTCATAAGCGCCATTCGAAAAGCATGCAATACGCGAAACGGGCCTTCCCACCCTGGTGACCATTTGCCTAAAACTCTATCTTTTTTATCCATAGGTAATAGGACTTTCCACACTAACTCTCCTTCTTCAAAGGTTTTTAACTTAACCTTCTTGTTGTAAGCTTTAGCTACTCTCTCTTTCTGTCGAATAAACATTTCTAAAGCTAACAGCCTTTCTTCGTCTAAATCAACTAATTCATCAATCATCATATTCCAATAATGATCAGAGGGGATTCTCCCTTGTTTCTGAATCCTTGTTGATTGTAAACAGATTTCAACAGGTAACACTGCATCATGTCCAAATGTTAACCTGTAAGGAGTAGTGTTTATAGACCCTTTAGGTGACGTTCGACAAGCCCATAACACTTGGTCAAGAGAATTATGCCAATTTTTGGGCTTACGTCCCACGTGCTTCTTAATCAAATTAATAATGATCTTATTAGCGACTTTTCTACTTGACCATTGGCTTGTGCGTAGTATGGTGTCAAAGTCGAGAACTTGAAACCAATTTCAAGACAAACTCTACCATCTTTCGACCAGTAAAAATAGTACCTTGGTCTGTAGTAATGGTTTCTGGAATTCCATATCTGTAGATGATATGGTTTTGAATAAACCTTATCACTGCTTCTTGATCAACATTGGCTAAAGGTATTGCCTCCACCCATTTAGTGAAATAGTCGATTCCTACAAGAATGTATCTGTGACCTTTTGACGAAGTTGGTTTTATTTCTCCAATCACATCCAAAGCCCAACCTCTAAATGGCCAAGGTTTCACTATAGAATGTAGTTCGTTTGCAGGCACATGTTGTATTCCAGCGTGCTTTTGGCATTCTTGGCAACCTTTAGCAAACTCTATACAATCTTTCAAAATGGTTGGCCAGTACATCCCTTGTCGAAATAACAACCATTTCATTTTATGGCCTACTTGATGCGAACCACATGCCCCACCATGCGTATTAGAAACTGCTAAGTATGCCTCATTTTCACTAAGACATTTTAACAGAACCCCTTCAGGAGTTTGCTTGAACAACTCATTTCCAATTAACACATAGCTCAGAGCTCTGTATTTCACTTTTTTATTAGTGTTTCCTGTAGGATTTTGCAAATACTCTACAATAGGTTTACGCCAATCATCATCAACCATATTGTCAATAGCAAAAATTTCTGCCAAGTCAGTATCATCAAAAATGTGGCGTTTTTCGACGTATACCTCATTTGTATTTATTGCCCCCCCAATTTTTGGTGTTGACAATAACGTTGAAGGAGTATCATTGTAGAGAGAGTCCTCTGAGATTAACTTATCGTTTATCTCAATTAACTCTTCTAGGCTTTGCTTTGACACTTTGTAGCCTGAAGCAATTTGTGCCAACTCATTCGCCACGTGATTTTCTATTCGTGGTAAATGTTCTAGGTGAACAAATGTAAACCTTTTTAACAAAGTGTTGGCAACGACGAAATATTTAATAAGGTGCTCGTTGATGCATTTGTATTCTTTTGTCAATTGTTTGACAACTAATTGAGAATCACCTTTTACTTCGACATGACTTGCCCCCAACTCAAGTAAGATTTTAAGGCCTACTATTAAAGCCTCATATTCAGCTTCATTATTGGAGCAAGAGTCTCGAATTTTGAACTTATACTTCGTTGGAATGCTTTACGAGAAATAATTAAGATCCCAATACCCACTCCATTTTTATGGCTTGAGCTAGTCAAGTATAGTCTCCAAGGACGTATGTCTAACGAATGTATTTCATGTTCGACAACAGAGTGGTCCACTATGAAATCAAGAACCACTTGTCCTTTGATTGATTTAAGAGGTGATAAGTTAAGTTATATTCTAACAAAGCTAAAGCCCATTTACCAATTCTACTATGCAACATTGGCTTTGATAACATATGTTTAATAACATCAAAATGCGAATAAACATAAACATCTCACGATTTTATATATTGCTTTAATTTCGTATAAGAGAAATACAAGCAAAGGCATAACTTCTCTATTGGACTATACCTTGTTTCAAAGATCAATCAAAACCCTACTAAAGTAATAAATGGCTCTTTCGACACCATTATCATCCTCTTGTGCTAACATGCTACCTATCGTGTTATCGTAAAAGTTGCTATATACAATTTTAGCATTTTGTTTCTAATAACAGCAATAAAATTGGTGGTTTCATTAAATAAGACTTAATTGCATCAAAAGCTTCTTGATGAACTTGCTCCCACTTGAATTCATCTTCTTTCTTGATCTCAACAATGGCGAAAAAACTTGTGTTTTGCCACTTAGATTTGAGATAAATCTTCGAAGGAAATTGATCTTTCCTAGCAATAACTGAAGTTCTTTCTTGGTCGAAGGAGCCTTCGTTTCCATAATTGCTTTAGTCTTATTCTGGTTGATCTCTATGCCTTTCTTGTGTACTACAAAACCCAAGAATTCACCTGCACGTACACAGAAAGCACATTTGGTTGGATTCATTTTCAATCCATATTTCCTCATTCGTTCAAACGAACGTCGAAGATGGTCTAAATGACCAATTTCTGAGGATGACTTAACTACCACATCATCTATGTATATTTGCATAAAATCATCAATAAAATCATGAAACATAGAATTCATTGCCCTTTGATAAGTGGCACCAGCATTTTTTAAACCAAAGGGCATTACTACCCATTCATAAACACCTAATGCCCCTGGACATCGAAAAGTTGTTTTCGACACGTCCTCTTCAAGCAATAAAAATTTGATTATACCACCGAGTAGCCATCTAGCATACTTGAGATAATCAAATCCTGTGCGCGAATCTATTAGCATTTCTCGCTACGGGCATAGAGTATTCATCTTTAGGTGTTGCATTATTTAGATCCCTAAAGTCTACGCAAACTCTAAGTTTCCCATTTTTCTTCATTCTTCGGACAATATTAGCTAACCAATCGACATACACAGCGGCTTCGATGAATTTGCTCTTGAACGACCTTTTCGATTTCTTCTTTGATCTTAGCCAATATTTGAGGAGCAAATCTTCTTGGCGTTTGCTTTCTTCGGTTTCTTCCCCGGTCGAATAGGTATTTGTAGTTCCACCACTTCTCGACTCAACCTGCATTTCGTTGTACTCCCAAGCAAAGCAATCTTTGAACTCCTGCAGAAGTGAAATAACTTGGGTTTTGAAGGCAACATCAAGGTGTGCACTAATATATGTTGGCCTTTTAACTAGGCCATCTCCCAAATCCACTTCTTCTACTGGATCTTGAGCTTGCATGCGCTTTGTTGAATCCCTGGGATCCTTTTCAAAGCCTAATGGTTCGTCATCATAAATGCAATCAAGTTTGTCATCTATGACTTCACCACTTTCTTCAGATGAAGCTATGGCTTCGACAGCCATTGTTTGTTGAATTATTTCGGCTTCCAAAGCCGTTTTCACTTTATTCTCGGCCATATAGGCCGTAATTCTATCCCATGCGTTGGGTACCGACATCTAAAACCTTCTAAGAGTCAGTATCCCATCCTGTTGGGGGTAGAACACCCTCAGGATAGACACTTGCATCTTCCACCACTTCCCTCTCCCAAACAAAACCATGTGTTGGGTACAATCGAATGCAGGAAAGCACATTATCGGATGAGATGTATGCTCGATCGAAGACGTACATGGCGCAATATTCGCCATTTGTTTCTCAAAATTCTCCTTGGTGACATTGTTGACATCAGCAAGGAAGTAGCTTTGGTCTGCTTCGACATATTCTACCAGACCATCATCCTTCCACATCACCAATTTCTGGTGTAGGCTTGAAGGCACAGCACCTACTCCATGAATTAATCCACTCTCTGCCAAGGAGCAGGTTATAGCTTGCCTTGGAGGCTATAACAAAGAACATGGTAGTTCTCTTGACAGTACCTACTACTACCTCCACTTCGACGGCCCCCAAAGACCGGCCAGATTTGCCTTCATAATTTGTTAACACAATATTATGAGGTTAAAAGTCTGTGTCGAACATCCCTATGGTTTTCAGCATTGCTTAAAGGTCTGTGTCGAACATACCTCCACTTCAGCATTATTGACACCCACGCCATTAACCTTGGCTTGGACATATAGAGGTTTCAAATGATGTTGCATGCCTTCGTCTGGCCTTTCGAAAGTGGCCATTTGTTCTTCGACACAGCCGTTGTTCATTACGTAGTAACAAACTGGCTTGTGATTAGCCATATCCTCAGTGAAGTTCTCTTCGACATCGTTTGGGACTGTAATGACGTCATATTCACTGGGTAGAATAGACACCACATTGCAAATGACATCAAAACTAGCTTCAGAGTCCTCAAAATCTGAAGTGACGTCTTCATCCATGTCGAAGTCAGAACTTTTCTTCCTCAACGATGGCAGTGGAGGAAAGATTCTCTCCATTGCAGGCCTCATTGGTTCTTCTATTACAATAGATTTACCCTTGGCCTTATTCCCAACCTTCACTTGGTTGGCAGCACCTATGTTCACTTTTGTATTCCCCACGGCTTTAGAAGTCATATTCTTAGCCGCTTTGGTTCATGGCGTTTGCTCGTTAGAAGCAAGTATTGCTTTCTTCTTCGTTGAAAGAAAGCGCCATTGGGTCTTGGTCATAGGATTTTTCCTTTGTAATTATTTTTGTAGTTATATTTCGCACCCTCATTTGCATTTGGCTTCACAACTTCAACTTGTGGCACAAAGATTCCTATAGTGGTTACAACCAAAGATGTATCCACTTTTCGTTTGGAAGGTTAGCCCTTGGAACAAACGATTTGGCGGTTCGATAACACAAATTCTTTCTTGGTTGTGTTCTTACCAGCAAACTATGGCCTGCTTGTTGAAGGTATGTTCGAACTCTTGACCTTATAAGGAAGGTCCCCCCTTTTGAAGCTAAAGTTTGGCTTTTTGTCCGGCCATTTTCTTTTAAGAGGTTGTCGAACTCCGTATCCTTCGACACTTTTGGCGCCTTCCTTGTCGAACACAAAGACTACATCCGGGGCATAACATTACCTCAGAGTTCTTCAGCTTGCACCTATTAAGGAAGTCTATTAATTCTTCTTCAGCTTTGGGGTACACGAACTGTACCTTCTCTTCATACTCCTCCTGAGTAAGCTTTTGCACAGCATCACCCCTTTGCACTACACTCTTAAGCTTGTCAGTAGAAGGTTTGACAGGTTTGGGAGAACCTACCACCTTTGCATCAACCATGCTTATATTCATTTCAACCGGTTCGGCATACATGGCTTCTGCCTGATGAAGTGGATCAGCGTCAATCTGCATTGGTGCTTTGTTCTTTTTATCACCAAACTTAAGTCTCCCTTCTTCGATAGCCTTTTGAACTATGTCCCTGAAAAGTACACAACAGTCAGTTGTATGTCCCAAAAAATTATGAAACTTACAGTAACCCTTTTTCTTCCTCTGTTCGAGAGGAGGTACTTTCAGGCCATTTGGCACTATTATTTGGCCATCAGTTACTAACAAATCAAAGATTTCATCACATTTAGTAACATCAAAAGTGTATGTTTTAGGCACAAATCTATCATTTCTAGGCTCTACAGGGTTATTCCCATTTGCAGGCCTTAATAATTTACAGGAATAAGGAGGACCAGGCTTAAGCTCAGCCACATCAATTTCCTCAGATTCGACATTATCAAACGCGAAGTCGAATTCCTCATCGACATAGGCTATTTTCTCTTTTTTATGAAACCCCACTGAGTTTTCTTTTTTATTGAACTTATTCACTCTAGCCTTTTCCTCTTTAAGCCTTTCAACTTGTCGAACTCTATCGGCTAATTGGGCCATATCTCTCAAATGAGAAGTATCCAATTTCTTTCTAATTGAATAATCAAGGCCACCTGCAGCCATTTCGACAAGCTCATGTTCAGGCACTTGTGTAAAACACCTAGCCTTTAATAGCCTAAATCTTTTCAGGTAGTCGTCGATAGCTTCAGGCACTTTACGTCGAACACTGGCCAATTATTTAAGACTAATCTTCGACTGGCCCATATAAAACTGCTCATGAAACGCCTTTTCTAATTGCCCCCATGTGTACATGGAACCAGGGGGTAAAGTGGTAAACCACGTAAAGGCATTCTTAGTTAGAGAATTTGGAAAATATTTCATTTTCAAACTCTCATTTTGGGCTATATCCCCGCCTCGATCATGTAACGGCAATGTGTTCGACGGTAGACTCATTGGTATCAACCCCAAACTTAGTAAATTTAGGAATTTTCCAACCTCTTGGCAATTCTGCCTGCAATACATATTCACACAGTGGTGATATGAAATTAGGCCTATGTAAACCTACGTTAAGGCCATTATGTGCCATTATGGTTTCTACCAAAGTGGCTATGTTATCTTGAGCACAAGCGTTATTTCGTTGCACTTGTCGAACAACTTCATCATCGTTTTGGTTTCGATTTACCATAACTACTTCAGGGACATGGTTTCCCATACCTTGTTGTTCGCCTACAACCGTTTGGGCTTCGGCGAATGGCGATCTCTGTGGGGGGTATTAGGCGCGTTATTCCCACATTGGGTACTTGCCTATTATTTCCGTAGGATCCCCAAAGAAATCTGCAATCCTACCCATTTGGTTTGCTAACATTTGGTAACTTGTATTGGTGTTCTGAATCAACGGGTTGAAAATAATACCAATTTGTTGGGTTAGCATATTAACCATATCATGATTACTCGCCTACTTGTTGTCTTAATGCCAACAAAGACGTGTTAGTTAATGCGGTAGGATTTCACCAAGTGTGCTTTCGTAAGACACATGTGAAGGGGAAAAGGTCGAAACGCGTGTGGCATTCCAAAGAGGCATGCCATATACACCAAAAGCGGTATGGTGGTAGACTCATATTCGCGAAACGCGTCTCTAAACTATTCCTGCTGCCATATAAGGACTAGAAGGAAGTCCTATACTTTGTGGCAAAGACATAGATCAGGTCGACCCAACATTGGTCATCGACATCGTGGGAACGGTTATTGATGTTATTGGGGCCATTGTCCTGCGCAACACCGACACTGCGCGAGAATCTATGGTTGTTCCTTGCCCTCGTGATACCACGGGGTTAGAACTAGAGGCATTGTTAGAATTGGTACGTACCATTCTACCACTCCTCAAGTGCATACAAATACATACACTTATAGAAACAACACAAAATTAATGGCAAAGGTCCCACTAGGCGTGCCAATTTGTTTGCTGGTGTTTTTAGCAAACAATCACTAGTTTTCAATGTTGAGATTGTGAGATCAAACTAGAAAATCTCTTTGACGATTGCCTTTAAGTTTTGTGTTTTAGACGTGTGTAAGAACAGAGAACGATAGAAAGAAGCAAATTGAAAACAAAATAAAAGCAGGAAATGCAACAAAGGTAAAAAGAAAGTAAATATTGCATTAATTGAAAGAAAGATGGTTCACCAACACGCATAATGATGTATCTGCTTTCACTCGTATTTCGCTTTGGCTTGGAAGTTGAGTTTCTCAGAGTTCTTGTAAAATGTGGTGACCTCGATTTTCTATTACAAAGGAGTATTTATACTCATGGGAACAATCGTGGGAAAAACGATAACTGCCTCCTAAAAATAAGGGAAAGTAACCGCCCACTAGCTCACTGCTGCTCTGCACGTTTCGACCAACTCATTGTCAACCGCTTGGCGAAGTGTTGAACCCAGCTCTGTCGAAGATTTAAGCCCTCTCTTGTCGAAGGTTTCTTGCCTTGCTTGCTTCGTAGCTTTGAAAACCGAGCTTGTCGAAGCTCACTTGCATCTCTTGCACTTGCATACCTTTTCTGTCGAATTGATGAAGTATTGACTTGAATGTTGACCTGTGGCCCCTAACACGTTATTAAATGTGGAGTCAACTCCATTTAAAGCTACATTTAAAGTATTGTCGAAATTTTGAGGTAACACAAAGCCAAGACACAAATTGAGCCAAGACTAGTAAAATCTAGTTTAAAACTTTGATGAAGTAACTTAAGTTTCGAGGGACTAAAATGAATTCACGTATATGTTTTAGGGATCAAACTGACAGTAAGTGACATCTTTCAGAGACTAAACTGACAGTAACGGATGGATTAACGGAGTTAACGACGCAAATTAACGGGAGGGACTACTAACGTGACAGATGGATTACACTTTCAGGGACCATTTTGCATTTTCATTGCTCGCCAAACCAAATCGACAATGACTTACACGATGGACCAAAAATGACTATTTACCCTATTTCTTGTGTAATTTCTGACAGGTGGGTGAACCCACTCAATGGCCTCTCAAGATTTGTAATTGGCTTTCGCTCTTTTTGGATTGGAGTACCCCTAGTGCTTTATTTTTAATACAATATATATTTGCTTATAAAAAAACAACAACAAAACCTGACCCATATTTATCACTATTACCAAGAAGAAAAGTAATCATAAAAGACATAAGTAACTTATTGCTAACATTTTCTTTGGTTACATACTTATAGCTATCTTTAATCTATCATTACCATTGTATTGATTGAGTTTTGTAATAAAAAAAATAGCATATTGATTGAGCCACAAGAGTGCAACAAAAAAAAAAATTGAGCCACAAAGAAAGATTTATTTCTTTAATGAAGTATTAAATTTTGAGAGTTACAATTAATTACTAACTATAAGAGTTCAAAAAAAAGAGCAATATCAATTAAAATCAATCTCAACCATATAAATCACATTTCTTGACCAACAATACTCTTTCACCCTAACAGGGCCCTTCAAAATAGAAGGATCAATTAGAGCAATAATAAACAGTATATGCAAAATTAGAGAGAGATAAATGTAAACTACTAATAAGCTTTGTGAACTGAGTTCCAAAATTATTTCATTGGCCATGATTTGACTCCCTCTGGTCACGTCCACTTCATTGCATTTAAAGTTTCATCTTTGAATTGAAACGACTTAGCATTAACCATTATCTCAAGGAAGAAAAATTAAGTAGGGCAAGGGGGCCTCAAGCTACCAATACATGATCTCCTTCATTTTGCACAGGCTCTTTAGTTGCTTCATTTTGCACGGGCTCTTTAGTTGGTGGACTATTATCTTTACTTTTTCCCCACCCCACCAGGTATAAGCCAACAATTCTGGACTATTATCTTTACTTTAGTTGCTTCATTTTGCACTGCTTGGGCTAATCCGACAACAATTCTGAACCTCGTGTCCCAATCAAGTCTCGTTTTTCCTTCGAGAGTTTCTCCATGTAGCCAATCCCATAGACTTCCATTTTCCTATACTCATATATCAATAGATTCCAATCCATTCCTTTGTGTCTGTTACTGCAATAACCAATCAGCTTCACCAGATTCCTATGCTTAATGCTTCCCAAAGTCTGGACCTCTCTAATAAAGCTTTTATTCAACATATATTCATCTTTCTGCGAAATCTTCTTGGCCGCCACGATCTCTCCATTAGGAAATTGAACTTTGTAGACTGTTCCAGAACCTCAAGAACCAATTATGTACTCATCACTGAAATCTTCAGTAGCATCCATTATTTCTTCAAATTTAAAATCTCTGCTTCCACCAATGTTGTTTTTTCAATTTTTTTTAAAATTAATTACTAAAAATATTGTATTAAGATACCTGAATGCATTCTTATTTTCCAATTCCGCCCATTCCCAATTACAAGTCTAGAAATCTGAAACTGCTCATAAATAGATGGTGGAAGTGAGGAAAAAGGATAAGGGGTATCCAAGATATGAAAGGAGTTGAATTTATATAATAATATACAATACTAACTAAATAAAAATACCAACAAAATAAATAGGAGGAGATTTACGGATCTGCTTGTTTTTTTTGGGAGAGGAGTATAAAATAAAATATTTAGTGATGGATTTTTTATACAAGAGATAAAAATAAAATAAAAACACACACATTAAGACACACGAAACCTGAAATAAGCAAAATACAAACTTACCACATAGTAGGTAGTAGTAACAGAAAGATGGAGAGAGTGAGATAGAGATGAGGCCAGAGAGGGAGAAAAGAGGAGAGGGATGAAACTAGAGAGGGAGAATGATGGTGGAGGAGAGAGAGAATCAGTGGTATAGAGAGACAGAGAGAAAAAGAGAGCTGTGAGGGTGAGAAATTAAAGAAAAAGGGAGGAAAGGAGAGAGATGAGGACTTAGGAGAAATGTTAATTGGGAATGGCTTTATATAATAGGGAGAGAAATAAGAGGAATGAGAATGTTAGATTATTAGATATGTGAATTGGGTTTACTTCCTTTTATTTTTACCGAACGTGTTGGGGGTTAATTTACTTCACATTTTAAAATATCTAGTTCAACAATCATGTGACAAACCATTAGAAATATTCTTATTCACCAATTTATTACTAATATTTTTTTATGCTAGCTTTTAGGGATTTGATTTACATTTACATTTTAAATTGATTGAAAAAAACCATAAAACTCATATCATCCATTAAAAAAGAAATTGAAGTTGCAGAAAGTGTTTTAGAAATTGACTTAATTTTTTTTAAACCAATAATTATATGGCCAAAAAACCTGTTGTTGGATCAATATATAATTCAATGCACCAATAAGGGTCGGTTTGAGCTATAACTGAATTTGAATCCCATCTCAAAATTATAAGTTCGAGTTTTGGGGTATAGCAAAAACACTATTGGAAGAGGAGTGAACCAAACGAACGGACACAATTGAATACTACGAACTAATAACACCACAATAAAAAAAATTATAGTTCAATCATGCAGGTTTGGTGATTCACTCTATCTCAATAGATTTAATACTAGAGCCTAGAATTATTTGACATTGCATTATTTGAAGAAAAATGAATGAGATGTACTAATTAATGTGAGAATTATTTTTCCTGTGTTATATATGTAACAAAAATTAATAAATGAATTTTACTGGTAACAATTACTTTCTCTCAAAAAAGGGTGCATGGTTGTTGAACACTTTATAGTATGGGTATTAGTCCAACAAAAATTAGGCAAACTATTTTAATTAGTTAAACTTCAAGATAAAAAATGCATATATTGAAAAACTTTCACCAAAGAGACAACTAAAGGTAACGTCGTTAACACAAAACATACACCGGTAAAAAAAAAAATGATATATATAAAATAAAGATAATATCACAATGAAAATACATATAAATACGTATTGTGCTACTGGTAGTATATAGCTGGAGAGAGGGGGCTACATATGTAATTAAGTAAAAAGAGGTGGGGTGGTGTGAGAATGAAAGGAGGGGGATAGTCACACTCTATTCCTTTTTTTGTTCATTTCCAATTTTTCTATACATAGCTAGCTAGCTGTGTAACAACATGACCAAAATAGGATCCACAAGAACAGCTACTATCTGCTGGCTTTTTTAACCACTGTTTTTCACACCTCTCCTAGTGGCTGAGAGAATTTGAGCATATATATATATATATATATATATATATATATATATATATATATATATATATATATATATATATATATATATATATTATTTTTCAAACACTCTTTAAAATAGCGTTTGAGTTTTGAGTTTATAACTTAAAGCGTTTCACTTTTACTCTTATTTTTATTCTTGTTACTTTAACCAACTTTCTCATTTATCCCCTATTAAATAAATATTCTCTCATTTTGAAGCATTAATTACAAATGTTTATTTTATATTTATAAGCTACTTCAACCGCTAACTTTAAATTCAATCTAGTAGCTTACTCGCTATCAACTCGTCTCTATAAGCTAGTTTATCTGTTATCCACTATTTTTTTGTCAAACACAGCCTTATTTTTAAATACTCTAATACTTCTCCTCAACCTTTAAAAAAAAAAAGAATACTTCTCCTCAAGCTAAAACTTATAAAGCTATAAACTTGTTACAAATGTATATAATCTTGAAAGATAAATCGATCCCAAAAAAATCTGAAGTATAGACATTTGTACTTGCAACCAAACATTAAAGTGTAGATCGACCAATATAACTGATATATCAGGGATCTCATCACACTCACACCCTTTCATGATTACGTATGCACATGTGAAGTGTGGACCAATGTAAATGAAGGACACGTGAAAATCTGCATGATTGGACCCATTATTTATTTTAAGGATGAGAATCTTTATCTTTATAAGGAGAGGACATTTTTTCTCATTGAACTTATGTCTTAATGTTCTATTTTAGACACTCTTTGCATCACATGAAAATGATATATAGTGATGCTATTTACTTTTCTTCTGCATCATGTTAGCTAGCTCACGTGACTCGTGTCATTAGTAAAATCCAAAATTGTGTCATTCATTGTTGCTTTCAAGTGGGGACAGTTAAACTAAAGTTAGGCAATGGCATATACCAATGGCAAACAGCACATCAAGCCCAAATTATCCTTAATTACAATGATGTTGATAAAATATTTGTTCATCAATCATGGAAGACCAATCACGTACAACCATTTCAATGAAGTGTTTTGTTTTGAGTTGGATTCTAAACTTACAAGTAACTATCACGTTCTTGTTATATTTGTGTCATTAGCTCAATTGCTCAAAACAAAGATTGCCACTAGTTATTCCTCTTCCTCTAGATTGATTCTTGCAAACCTAGCATCTTTTGGACCATGTGTTCCCCTTCCTCAAATTGTTTTTACCATCAAGGAACGCTTTTTAATCCTTCAAAATCATCAACTTATTTCCCATTATGCAAAACACCTTGTACTTTCCGTGGATGCAAATGCAACCTTGCAGATCGGTTTATATTCAACATTACTTATGCATACAACTCTTTCGCTTCTGTAACACTTGGCTGTGACACGCTAGTTTTCCAGACAGCTGATGAAGGTGCCTCTCAGGTAGAAAACGTAGAATTTGGATGTGGCCAAAACATCAAATACGATGTAGATCCGGGGTACAATGGAATATTAGGGCTAGGCTTAGATAGTGGAAACTACTCTTTGGCCTCACAAATTGGCCAAAAATTCTCTTACTACATAGGTAGCTTAACTGACAAGTATTATAGTTACAACCAATTGATGTTAGAAGGGGTGGATCTCAAAGGGTATCAGACACATTTTGAAGTGCGCTACGGCCTTTACTATGTCACGGTGGAAGGCATAAGTATAGGAGATAAGAGGCTTGATATAGCTCCAAGAAGTTTTGAGATGAAAGAGAATGGTGCAGGTGGAGTTATGATTGACACAAGGTGTACACTCACTTATCTAGTTGATGATGTTTATAAATTAGTACACAAAAAAGTTAGACATCTCTTAAGGATGTTTACAGAAACTGTAGTTTCTAGTTTTCCATGGCCTCTTTGTTACTATGGGAGTACGAATAGGGACCTTGTTGGTTTTCTTTTGGTTACATTTCACTTATTAGTACAATCATTTAATGTGTTTTGTATGACTGTAGGTCCTATCAATGAGAGGCTGGCATTGGAAATGTTCCTTCAGTTATTGGGTTGTTAGCTCAACAGAGTTATAATGTGGGATATGACCTTGTTAATGACTTTATTTACTTTCAAAGAATTGATTGTCAACTTCTTAGTGGATGATGATTAAAGATGCCTTTGGGACACTCATTTCTCAAAATTAGAAGATTAAATTTTTTTCACTTTTTTGGTTCAAATTTTTTTGGCAAGCTTAGTGCTTATGAATATGTTAGATGTTTATAACATGAAAGCCGTGACAAACATTAGGTCTTTAATTTCCATGACTACATGCATATTGTAAATAATTTAATAGCCTGGAGCATATTATTCCCTCGATTCAAATATTCTCTTGATTAATTTAGCAATTAATAGATACAATGAAAAAAGAATGAGATATTGATATAATAGATGAGTGGAGTGAATCCAAGCTACGTCAATATATACTAAAATGAATGTAGTGAATTCAAGCTAAGTCAATAGCCTAAAAGTCTTCAATATATATATAATCTTTATTAAGAGTACATATGCAATACAGTGTGTCTTATATAAACCTTATAGTGAAATATTAAGAAAGTTAGTACTCCCTCCGTCCCAAACTGTTTGTTGTTTTAGCAAAATGAATTTGTCTCAAATTGATTGTTGTTTTCAATTTTCAAGGACACTTTTAATAGTATTTGCCACTTATACCCCGATTAATTATGACAACTTTTTATATCTAATAAATGATTTACTTTTATCTATGTAGAGGGATAAATGGTTAAATGGTAAATTAGACAACACTTTTTAAAAAATCTAGACACTTAATCATTTTTCTTAAAAGATGTGTCAAAACCTTAAATTGCAAACAAAGTGGTACAGATGGAGTATATATCATAATAATGAAGTTTAACAACGAAAGCATATGTAAGAATGTTTTCTTTATAATAAATATGAAAGATTGTTGAGTTGTGTTTTTAAAATTACTGAAAATATTTTTTTTCCATAGTTATTCTCCTTATGAGATTATGTAAACATAAAAGGTGAAAAATGTGATCAACTAATTTTGAGGAATGAGTGTCCCAAAGGCATCTTTAATCATCATCCACTAAGAAGTTGACAATCAATTCTTTGAAAGTAAATAAGGCCATTAACAAGGTCATATCCCACATTATAACTCTGCTGAGCTAATAACCCAATAACTGAAGGAACATTTCCAGTGCCAGCCTCACTGATAGGACCCACAGCCATACAAAACACATTATCCATCACCTGTTTAAAAAGACTTAGTGAATCCAAAACTAAATCAGCTCCTTCACCAAAATGAAATGTAACCACTGGAAAACCAACCAAGTCCCTATTCACATTCCCATAATAGCAAAGTAGCCATGGAAAACTTGAAATTACAGTTTCTGTAAACATCCTTAAAAGATTTCTAACTTCTTTGTGTAGTAATTTATATACATCATCAACTAGGTAAGTGAGTGTACACCCTGTGTCAATTATAACTCCACCTGCGCCCTTCACTTTCAGCTCGAAACTTCCTGGAGCTATGTCAAGTCTCGTATCTCCTACACTTATGCCTTCCAGGTCGACGTAATAAAGACCGTAGCGCACTTGAAAACGTGTCGGGTACCCTTCGAGATCTGCCCCTTTTCCTAATATCAGTTGGTTGTAGCTATAGTACTTGTCGGTTAAGCTACCTATGCAGTAAGAGAATTTTTGTCCAATTTGTGAGGCTAAAGAGTAATTTCCACTATTTAGTCCTAGCCCTAATATTCCATTGTACCCCGGATCAACATTGTATTTGATATTGTGGCCACATCCAAATTCTATATTTTCAACCTGCGAGGTACCTTCATCAGTTGTCTGGAAAACTAGTGTGTCGCGACCAAGTGTTCCGGATGCAAATGAGTTGTCTGCGTAAGTAATGTTGAATATAAACTGATCCGCGAGGTTGCATTTGCATCTGTGGAATCTACAAGGTATTTTGCATAACGGTAAATATGTTGATGATTTTGAAGGATCAAAAAGTGGTCCTTGATGGTAATAACAATTTGAGCAAGGGGAGCACATGGTCCAAAATATGCTACTGCCTGTGTCCATGATGAGTAGTTGTGGAATAGGAGGTTGACCTATTGAGATATTAGCTAGTATTGTTCTTCCTGTTAATGAAGGAGGAAGATTAGCTCTGTAATCATTGGACACCAATGAACCTTCAATTCTTGCTTGTAAATTGGATAAACGTGCAATGGAATGTTGAATGTCAAGTTTCATTCTATCTTTGTCTGTTTCATTTGGATTGTAGTTTGGATGGAGTATAGAATTATGGTGAATGAGTTTGGAAACCAATCTTTGAGGTTTGGAAGTTGTTGTGGTTTCATAAGTGGTGCTAATTGATGGCAAAATACATGTTGATAGGGATAGCAATATAAGAAGATGGAAAGATTCTTGTACTAATGCCATTGAACTTCTTTTGTTACTAAATCAATTTCCAATTTGAAGAGTTTATGAAGGTTGTTAACATTGGTTCCAAGACGGGATGGTAACATAATAATGTATAGAGTGAAAAAAATGAAAGAAACCTTTCAAGTCTTATAATTGTCATGGTAGTAATGAGCAAAAGAAAGTTGATGATTATATATATATATATATATATATATATATATATATATATATAAAAGAGTTGTTTAAAAAAGCATGCAGCAAGGTCATGAAATTTGCAATTAGATCTTGTTTAATTAGTGCAATAATCTTTACATTCTCTTCCAAGAAACAATCTAGAGAAAGAGGAATAACTAGTGGTAAGGTAATCTTTGTTTTGAGCATGCAATTAGGCTAATGAAAATTTCCATTCTATATTATTTATTTTTCTTTTATTTCCTAATTAATATTGTTTTTTTAGGTTCATATATACAGAAAGAAAGAAAAACCAATTGGATACACAAATATAACAAGAGGTCAAGAGCGTGATAGTTACTTACTTGTAAACAAAGTAGAATCTTATTTCATCATCAAGCTCATTTTCTTCTTGCGGTTCATGACAGAGTAAACAAAGTAGAATCTTATTTCATCATCAAGCTCACCCACTTCGTTGCACACAACCTTTGCATTCAATTCCCTGTAAACAATTTAATATCTTCTCACCAATCAAAAAATAATTTTCATTTAAGACATCAATGAAATAATTAGGCGACTAATAACATTTGGGTGTCCTTAACAACAGAACACATTAGCTTCACCGTCATTACAGCTTCTATGTCATTAACAACAGAACACTAAGCTCACTCTCATCATCAACTTGAACCACCACCATCCTCTTTCAGCCCTAACCTATGGTAGTGACAAACATTGAGCCTATATCGCTCGACAAGTCTACCCTACTGGACTCTCTCTAATCTCACGGATAAAGGAGAAGAATGAAAATATGAACCTTACCCGAAAATCCTAAAAAACTTGACATCTAGAGTGTCCAAAGTTGGTTTTGTCTCTTGAAAATTGATTGAACTTTGACCAAACTTAAAAGGATGAATTTTATACCATTAACAAGAAAAGAAAAATTGATCCTTCTTTTTTGGTCCTCGATCAGAATGACAAGTACCACCTGTAAACTCACATATGCAGAATGGACATTTTGGGTTCAAACCCGAATAACCACGGAAAATGTCCACTCTAAAAACCTCAATTTTATCAATTGTACTAGTCCTTACTATACAAATTTGGTCTAACCGAGTAAAAAAACGTTATTGTATACTGAAAGGGAACAATAATCACATTAGAATTTTTTTTGTCTAGAGGTCTTTGATCCCGCTCTGGAGTCTAGGGAAAAAGGGTCCTAACTAATCCAGAGTTCGATCGAGAGGTAAGTAAAGTCTAACTCCGATTTATTCAATTGTGAGGATTGAACTCGGGATACTAGTCAAGTCTGGCCCTTAAAATGGAGTGCGTTAACAACTGACACCCAAACTTAGTTACATTAGGATAATTCGCCTTCAAAAGAAACTTAACTTCAAAAATTAAAAAGAGGGGATTCAAAACTACGTAATGGCAATACACACATCAAGGTGTACATCGAGGTTCATTGATCTAGTTCATCAAAATTCCAACTTAAAATAACACAATCAAGATAAACAATTATCATCAACCACAAGAAAGAAAACCGTCTTGTTTGCATCCATAACAAGTTTATCAGCTAAATTTAAGTTGTGAAAATAAAATATTTGGGTGGCTCTGTGCTAAGACAAATGCAACAAAGTAGATTATGCTCAATTTCTTCCTTATACTGAGAAGGAATTTGCATCAATCCTGCAAGTGCAAATGCTGCCTGTTTTCATGTTCTTTGACATAAATCTAACTGAAATTCACAAACTGAAAATTATCAAAAGCCCATCATGCTGGAATATTGTCATCAAATTCTTTCATCATATCCCATGTTCCATCTCCAATACCAACCACTATTGATTGAAAATGGAAATTCTTTCATCATATCCCATGTTTAGTGTCAAAACTTCTTGTTGCCTCACAGATCTCGTTCCACCTTCTATTGCGATCGGAAACTCATCTCACGTCTCTTAGAAAAGATTCTCCATAACTCATCTCACATTTCTTCATCTAAAAAGAACACAGCTATTGATCACAGAATGAGGCTACAAAACTTGTGTGTTACTAAAACAAGATTAACGCAAACAGAAGGTTGCAATGCATATCACTTATTGTATAGTATGAAACAAATTTCATCATCAACATACAGTTAGTAAAATCTATATAGTTTAGTAAACATAAAAATAAAATAAAATCATTGTAATTTGTTGTGAGGAAAACAACACACTAATATATGAATGGAAAAAAAATAAATTAAAATGAGAGATTCAAATGTATCTTCAAGATGTGCTCTGCCAGAATCATTGCTATAGCCAAATCCTATAGATATAGATATTGCTTAAAAGCTTATAATTTAAGCAACTAACTCAAATTAAATGAGAGAAAGGTGTATGTATATTTACCATTTCTATATTTAGCAGATCTTATAGTGGCTCAGTACTGAGTCCAACAGATACCTTCATTCTTCCTTGTTGGAACTGCAGATAGAAGAGCATAGGTCAGCAATGAAACTCGATTATTACATATTGGAACCAACATGAAAGTCTTTTCAATAAAATGATATAATTGCCTTTTAGTACTGGATCCAGCATTTGTAGATGATTCTGACATATTGTTGCTGATGCATCTTTTTTTTATCAATACTTTGAATCATCCACCATGTAAGACTTAACTTTGATTGGTCTTCAGATATAGCACTAAATTTCAAGAGATTGTCTGTATCTGTGACTCAGAAGTCAGAACCATGGTGCATAAAATCAGAAAATAAATGGACATATGAAATGTAATAACCTAAATGAGCTTTCCCTTCTTTTTGCTTAAGATTAATTTTTATGCTATGGGCTGAAGAAAATGCACCATTTTTTCTAGGGTCATACTTTGTACAACCCCCTCCTACTTAGTGGACACTCCCAAAACCAGCAAAAAGACCAAATTGTCATTAATGAATCACGCGCGCGGCTTTTTTTTTGGATCCACGAAGGTTCGGACCATAAGTTCCGAACCAGTTCGGATCTTAAGCATCGAGTCTTATGTATTTACATACACCCCCCAAATTTCTGATTTTTTAAAGGTTCGGAAGTTTGGAACCAAACCGGTTCGGAACCAAACTCCCGAACCTGTGTTCTGTGAGTTATATTCATAATAAAAAAAACAAGCCAGTGTGAGAGAGAGTGAGGAGCACAGGTACAAAAAAAATTTCATCATCTCCAACTGTCAACACATGCCCACACCTGTGACTGAGTGTAGATCCGCATTTCACCTTGCTGGAAAGATCAGAAATCATAAACTAATTGAGGAGAGGACTACCAAATTAGTTATATCTATGTTCTAAGAACCAGACCAATTTCTTCCCCAAATTGCTGCTTGTGAAGCTTTCCCTTTCCAAGTAAATAACTAAAGGAAAATAAAGGAAATTGGTTGTTGGTGGTTATAACAAGATATACAGAGGACTAGCAAATCATTTTCTGTATGGGGGTGGATAGTGTAATGATTACTATTTTTATTGAATAGACCAGCAAGACAAACTCCCAGTGCAAACACTAATGAGGAAGAACAAACAATTACAAGCAATGAATTTAATAACTGAAGCACAAGATGATTATAGGGAAGAGGAACAACCAATTACAAATTATGTATGAAAGGTTTAAGCATTCCAGGAAACAAAGAAAAAAGGAACATATAAAACTGGGGAGTGGAAACTGCACAGCCAACAGGAAAAGCACAGAAGCCAACAGGCAGTAATGCAGAAGGCAACATTCTGTTAACAAATGGAATTTCCAAGGATTTATGAAAGTAATGCCAAATTTGTCTAACAAAAAAGTTGTGAATATATATAATAAAAAAAAGATGACAACAATCATTCAGGTAATACTTCACATCTCCATATAAATTTGACCAGTTTCATTACAGAAGGGATGGTAATTTGGTAAATAATTACACACAACACACGCTGCTTAGAAACCTAATTAGATTGAAAAATATATACCTGCAGACTTCATCTCTGTGCTCTCTTTGCTGGCACTAAGGGGATATGTTCCATTTCCAAAACAGTTCATTTTCTCTATTGTTCCAAATGTTCAGTTCATAGGCTTTGTCAGGTCAGAAAGCATTTCTTTCGCTAACCGATTAGCTTCCTGCATCTCCCCTTGACCACAAAGTGCAGCAATTCTAGAATAATACATGTCAAAGCTGTGAACCTTGGATCTTGAACCAAAATCCTTCAACTCATAAATCTTCTGCTGTTTATCGTGTCCTTGATCATACGTAGACAACCTTCGATCAGGATAAAGCATACGTGCAATTTCATTGAGAACTGTAACAGCTTCTTGAATACTTCCTTGCTCACACAAAGTGCCAAGAAAATCACCTATTGACTCGGTATCTACCTCACGGTTAACTAAGTTTATTATCTCCGCAATATTCTCAGACAACAGCATTTCTCTCAATACACTCCTGGCTTCTTCCATCCTTCCCTTGGTATAAAGACCTCTCATCAAATACAAAAACCCCAAAAAATCAGGCGAAATCTCCTTCCGCTTGAACTTATAATAGAATTTGAGGGCTCCTTCCATGTCGCCCTTCTGGCAATAGCAATTTATCACAGCACTAATAGTCGAACTATCATGCTCAATAGATTTTTCCTCCATATCATTTAGAAACTCAAATGCCTTCTCTAACTGACCAAATTTAGATACACCATCGAGCAATGAAGCAAAAACTTGTGTTTTTGGTTGAAAGCCTTTGAGGACCATTTTCCTGAAAATATGCTCTGCATCTTGCAAATATCCTTCCCTACATAGAGAATAGATTAGTGTAGCATAAGTTATTTCAGAGGTCATCAAGTTAAGTTTCTCTAATGAATCGAATAGCCGAAACGCTTCAATAAGACATCCTTCATGGCACAAACCATTTATTATTGAATTATATATGACTATGTTTGATTTCATTCCCTTCTTTTCAATAAAGACACAAAGATCCAATGCTTTTTTGAGATATCCTCCTTTGCATAAGCCATGAATCACAATGGCATAAATATTATCAACACACATGACTGGTAGATTATCTTGACACTTCATTACCAGCTTGTATGCATCTAAAGCTCTATCCTCCTTTATGAGAATCTTGAAAAAGGAGATAGGAAAGGTGACTGCTGAAGAGTTGTCTCCTGTTTTTCCAAGATATCGAAGGACGCTATCGACATCTTTCAGACAGAGGTAGCGTGCAAGTAACTTTTGCACCTTTGGTTCAACTAGACCATACTCTTTCAGAAAGCTACTCAAAAGGGGAAGAATTTTCTCCCTATTTCCAAAGCTAAGATGGCTTCTCAAAAGTGAATAATAAGACTTGCATGTGACCGATACGCCTTTCTTTTTCTTCATCATCATCACGAACAATCGATCTGCATCCTCAAGGAATCCCTTTTTACACAATAAAACGATGGATTCGTTACATACTGCATTATATGTGTCTGGCTCCAAACCTTCCATTCTGTTAACTAAATCTAAAATCACTTCTGAACTGTTTTCTTTGAAAATTGTCTTCATTATCAATCTATATGTACCTATATCTAACACGAGACCTTTGTGACTGAGTTCCACCAATGCCTCAATAGCCATTTCTACCATACCTTCCTTGCAAAGGCCATTAATAATACTATTGTAGCATTCATGTGAAGAGATTGATGTCTTTCTGAAGTCATCAAACACCTCAAGTGCTTCATCAATTCTACCTCCCTTGCAATACCCATCAATCATGGTGCAGTAAGTAATAGAATTTGGAACCAAACCCAATTCCGGCATTCCTTTGTAAAGTGCATAAACATCTTCAAAAGCCCCCATCATAAACAGTGCTCTGATCAGTACATTACACATTACAACATCCATAGAGATACCAGCTTCTTCCAACCGCTTCTTCGTTTGCAAAATCCCCGTTATGTTCTCTTCCTCAGTATACCCGTGCAGCAACGTGCTGTACGTAATCACATCCGCAGTCACGTTTTTTGAAAACTCATCCGCTTCCTGCATCCTCCTGTACTTCGACAAACCATTTACAACAGCATTATAAGTAACAACACTAGGACTAATCCCTCTCTTCTCCATTTCATCAAACAATCGAAACACACTATCGAAATCTCCTACCCTACCAAACCCATCAATCAAAACTACAAACACAAATTCATCAAGCTCAATTCTCAAATCTTTCATCCAATTAAAAACACCAAATGCTTCCTCTACTCTACCCCTTTTACAAAAACCAGACATTATTGCAGTATAAGTAACCTTATTAGGTCTATGCCCTTCTTTAATCATCTTAGCCAAAAAAGTAAAAGACTTTTCAACATCACCTAACTTAGAAAATCCATCTATAAGTATAGTATAACTAACAAAATCATGACATATACCTTTTTCCACCATTTCTCTCATCTTCCTCAAAACCTCAACCAAAACCTTTTTTTCAACATACCCACAAACCCAAACACTATACAAAACAACATCTAAACCCAACCCATCTTCCTCCATTCTACGAACCAAATCACAAACCTCATCAACCCTACCCAACTTACAAAGAGCATCAACAATCGCAGTGCAAGTCATCAAGTTAGGCTTTTTAGCTTTGTTAAATAACCATATAGCAAGTTCAGGTTTTCCAATCCTACAAAAAGCTGAAATAACAGAACTACAAACGAAATCATCAAAAGGGTATTCATTTCTATAATCATCCATCAATTCAAGAACTTCAATAGCCTTACCCACATGACCCAAAGAGGTTAATTTGTGAATAACGCAACAAAAAACGGAGGAAGAAGGGAAAACACCACGGTTCAATAAACAATGTTGTAAAACGGAGAATGCTTTGTTGGGGTCTTGGCGCGTGACGCAGAGACCACGAATGAGTGCATCCCACGCGCGAGATGGAGTGTGAGTGTTTTTCATGAAGTTCTCTGCTTGTTCGAATTTGTGAGATTTGAGAAGTGCCCATGTGAAAATGGAGTGGGTTTTTTGAGTGGTGGGGATTTTGTTGGTGGTGAATTGGGAAAAGAGGTTGATGATTAGGTCGAATTTGCGAAGGTGGAAGAGGAAAAGAATGAAGCGGTTTATGGAATTTGGAGTGGGAGTGAATCCGCGTTTCAGTGAGGTTTGGAGTGATAACAACATAGAAAGGAAAACACAACACTTCGATTGTTCCGAAACTAGATACTACTACATAGTATACTGCTACTGTTGTGTCGTTAGATGATGATACTATTTGTTGTTCTGTTCTGTTCCCTCCGGAACATCTAATAAATCAATATTGCTTTTTTTTTTTGTCAACAAAGAACTGGCTTTCATTATATGAGGCTGTTGCTTTTCCCACACCCCCTCCTACTCCAAACACACTCCTTGAGGGTGGGAAAAGACCAAAAGGCCATTAATGAAACACCATTTTTCACCGATTCGGTTAAGGTCAACCGAAACTATTCGGTTAAGCACAACCGAAGGGAAATTTTTTGAAACACACCCCATTTTCCATTTTACACCGATTCGGTTAAGGTCAACCGAAACTATTCGGTTAAGCACAACCGAAGGGCAATTTTTTGAAACACACCCCATTTTCCATTTTACACCTATTCGGTTGACCACATTCGAATGGATTCGGGTCAGGGCAACCGAATAGGTGTAATTTTGTTACAACAGAATGATAAATACTAAACAAACTAAACCTGCGTTATTAACTTAAAAAATTAAAGCTGGAAAACCGAAATATATAGATAACTAAGTAAACATAAATGTCATACATAAGTCCACAAAATAAAATTAAATACAATACATTCACCAAATAAATAATTAAGTCCATAAATGTCATATAGTAACTCACTTGAGTGGTGCGGTTCCTCCTCCCACTATACACACAACCATACTTCCTAAGCCTACTGGAATGGCCTCACTAGGAGTTTTAAGCCCTCGAGTACTCGCCATGGTCATGTGTCTTTTGGAACAGTGCCTCCATCGCCGCGCTCCATATCATTTACCATCCGAACCACATCCGGCATGACTGTGTGAAATAACCAATTTGAATTAAGTTACAAATTTTAATAAAGTAACAAATTTAAAAGGAATGTTTAAAAGACACGTACCTGTCTACAATCCAGCTCGTCCTCCAGCTGCACATAGTTAGCCTTGTCAATAAAAGGGTGTGAGACCCTCCCAAACCAATAGGCGTACCCTGGTATGGTGTCTGGTGCACCCTGGGTAATATAGGCCCCTCCACCACCAACCATCGGGTCAAAATTGGCCCACCTCTCGTCGGCCAATTCTCTTGTAACTCTGGCTCTAGTTGTGGGTTTTGGGTCCTCTGGTATCCCCGGACATTGCCAAACCGTCTCATGACACGATCGGCATGTACGGTACCATCTGACCAAAGATTTCGCAAAGTGGCCTCTAAATAGGTGATGAGCTCAAACGGCGAAGTGTCTCTACATGGCGGTGTATGGTCGCCAGTTACCTCATCGAGTGCGGCTATCCAGAGATACTCGAACAGCATCCCTAGTAAGAGGGGTGGTGGTATTAGCGACCCACTTCTTCGCACGTGGCTGACTTTCATCATAAAGTGGGTCCACCGTCTTCAAGCCAAAGGGGGATCCTCGAAAGTGTTCAAAGATCCATGCACAGAATCGAATAAATGAAATCATTTAGTAGAGCAATGTAGAAACAACAAAATTAACTTAAAAATTTAAATTGAATAGATACAGAATTAGAGCGGATAGCCACCCATCTGCTTGTTTTTGGGCTTCACCGATTCCCCAAGTTGGTCGTATATATGGGCTAGCGCCCATCCTCCCCATGTGTAATCTCCAAAGAACCTCCAAGTCAACCAGAGCTCCCAACCACCCCAACTTTTTACCTTGTTTCGACTTATCGGAGAATGGACCCCAACCCAACAAGTAGAGCGGATATGCCTAGCAAAGATCCTCCTCGGCGCTCCTCCTGTATAGCCCCAGGGTACACCGTCTCCTCACCACTGAGAGGTCACAGATAACCCTGGGGCTGAAGTCTGGTCATGTGCGTCCTGAGGGTCTGCACCCAATAACTCAACCAACATCTGCTCTCCCTGATACTTGGTGTAGTCCGGAAAATCATAAAAAGATCCCGTCACGGGGATGTGGAGCAATGCAGAGACATCATCTAGAGTGATGGTCATCTCACCTATAGGTAGGTGAAATGATGATGTGTCTGAATGCCACCTCTCAACAAATGCATTGACCACCCTGCCAATGATTGTTGGGAATCCAATGTCCTTCAGCGGTAGCAATTTAGAAGTCTGTAGGAATGGTAGAATGTTTGGATGAGGGTCCCCTATCTGTGGGACTCCATGTGTAATAAGCCTCAACGGGCCACGATCCTGCAATATCGAATGCTATATTAAGTAAACAGTTACAAACAATTTAATGATTAAATTATTTATAGAAAAAGTAAGTTACTTACATTGCCATCCCATTATGGCTCTAGCAATGTGAGCCCCGTAAATCGGTAACATCGATCTATCCTCCGCCACCAGAAAAAAGGAAATGTGGCACGAGAAGGACCAAAGATCGATGAAGTAGAAAGGACCAAAGATCGATAGAAGTAGAAGGACCACCGCCTCCTCAACATGATCACCGTGACTAAAGTCCTCAAGCAGGACCAAACCAAGTCACCGCAGGATGGTAAGCATCTCTCTCAATGTCTTGCCCAATGTCATCCTCCCCTGCACAACCTGGGAACTGGGGCTGCAAATCTGAGCACGCCTACCCCTACCCCCGCCTCTACTAGGCCCATCGCCAGCAGAAGACGCGCGTCTCTTCCGCTTCTGGTTTGAAACCGTCATGGGTGGCCTGGCTGCCCGACCCTCAGGCTGTGTCTGAGAACTACCACCTCTAGTCTTTGCCATAACTGAAAAAAATAAGCACAAGACATTATAAACAAATTTAAAAATAAGCACAAGACAAGATAAACAAGACGCGGTTCAAATTTGACAAATATTCGGTTGACCCCAAACCGAATGCACATTCGGTTGGCCTTAATTCGAATGGAATCGGTTGTGCTTTCAACCGAATGGCCTAATATTGGCCTTCGTTCCCGAAGCATTCGGTTGTGCTCAACCGAATGAAGCGCGATTTGCAGATCCCAGAATACGCTATAATACACCAAAACAATCGAAATGCAAGTAAAAGAGGGTTAGTAATCGTGTACCTTATGTTCCAAAAACGATTTTGGATGTTGAAATCGAAGATTGAAGCTGATTTGGGAGAGGAGATTTGAAGAGGGTGAGGGTTTCGGTGAGGGTTTCGGTGATGCTGAAACGATAGGGGTGTGAGGGAATAAATTTGTTTTTAATTAGGGGTATTTTGGGGTTTAAAAATTTTATGGGGTGTGAATAAGTAGGAGGGTTGTGGGATAAGCACTGCCCTTATATGAAATGGGCGAAGCCCAACCACACTACAACCAACAAAAAGACAAAAACAAAAACAACCCGGCCCAAGAAGCCAAAGCTACAAAACACAAAAGGAAAACAGATACAACCCCAAACCTACAAACCGAACGACGAGAAGAAAATAACCCTAGAAAGGAAAATCGACGCTCCGAACAACAACAAAACCAAAAAACTACTGCAAATCTTTAACCAACAAGGCTCTAATTATCAAAGGGGGAGACGAAATCCAATCACAAGGCAAGGAAGAAGACGACGCAAGCTTCGCCACTCCATCAGCAACAGTATTTCCACTTCGATTGATCCAACAAACTTCACAAAAGGTAAATGATTTCATTATTTCTATGATATCTTTCACAATAACTTCAATCTCACCCATCACTTTCCTCCTATTGCAAGCATCAACCAAATCGAGAGAATCGATTCCATTGATACCTCCGAGAGATTGAGACTTGATGCAAGGATGAAGGCTTCACGAAGAGCTAATGCTTCACCAACAAGCGAGAGACAGAGCAAACAATCTTGAGGTACTTCCCGCAACAAATAACCAAGGTTATTTACGCCACAAATACCGAATAACCTTTACCATTGTTTACATCAAATTGAGCATCCGTGTTGAACCTAATAATGTTGTTTAAAGGGGGTTCCATTTAGTCACCGACCTCCTTTTTGGCAACTAGAAATATGTATCCGAGTAGTAGCATTAGTAGTAGGATAAATCATAGAAAGAAAATTTGCTCACGATAGTAAAAAGAATATCCATAGGATTAGGATATTTATCTTCAAACCACATAACATTTCTTGCTTTCCGGATATTCCAAAGGACTATCATTATGTAACTAATTAAAAGCTTTTTATCCTCTCCCAAACACCAACTGCTTCTGAATAGATTCAAACCAAATCCCAAAATGAGTAATATTGTAAGGATTTGGAACAGGACATAGTTGAAGCCCAAACCATATAGGGGGTAGTCCAGGGCATAGAAAAACAAGTGTTCAATAGTCTCTTCAAAGACATTTACATATTGGACACATAGGAGAAACATGAATTTTCCTCCTTACTAAATTAAGTGCAGAACTTACAGCATTATGTTTCAATTTCCAAACAAAATGTTTAATTCTCCCCGGAACAGCAGCACCCCAAATTTTACTCCAAGAAACTTCAGAGTTGTTGTAGGAAGAGGTAGGGTTAACACATCTAGTCTCAATAGCATCCCTTATAGCAATGTACCCTGATTTGACACTGTAGTTTCCATCTTTAGTGAAAGGCCAATACAGACAATTATTCTCTCCAAACATACTAATAGGAGTTTTTAAGGCTCCTATAGCACTTTCAGATATTAAATTATCTCTCAAAGCTTGAATACTCCAAGCTTTTGATGAGGAATCAATAAGCTCCTTCACCTCAGCAACATTAGAACCATTCTTAGAAATAGCCAAATCACCAGAAGATAGCCACCTATCATTAGTAATACTTATATCAGCCCCATTACCTATCCTCCACCTTCCTTGTTGTTTAAGCAAATCCCTTCCATGTAGAAGACTTCTCCACACCCATGATATCCCAGCTTTAGGCTTGACACTCCAAAAATCCTCATTATCACAATAGATACCTCTCAACATTGTAGCCCAGTAAACATTTGAACCATGTAAGCACCTCCAAGCCTGCTTTGAGAGAAGAGAGGAGTTTTGAGTAGTGAAACTCTTAAAACCCATACCACCTTTATTTTTATTACCACACATGAAGTCCCAAGACTTCCAATGAATTCCCCTAGACCTAACCTTTGCACTCCACCAAAAGTTTGCTATAGCAGAACACAAAGATTGACAAAAGTTCTTTGGTAACCTGACTATAGACATAATATAGGAAGGGATTGCTTGAATGACAGATTTTATCAAAATTTCTTTACCTGCTTGGGAAAGAAACTGTTCTTTCCAGCCATCTATCTTTGACAAAATCCTCTCCTTTAACCAAGCAAGAGCATGTGTTCTAGATACCCCCCATTCAGCAGGCACACCTAAGTATTTCCCCGGACTATCCCACATAGGAATATGAAGAGCATCAGACAGTGAATTCTTGAGAGAGGTAGGAATAGCAGCTCCACAGATTAACCCAGACTTTTGAAGATTAATTTTTTGCCCAAAATTCTTGAAATCATTTAGAATAGACACAATTTGATATATTTCTTCTAAGTTAGCCTCACCAAAAATAAGAGCATCATCTGCAAAAAAGAGATGAGTTAGGATAGGGGCCCTAGGAGCTAGTTTGAGACCTTTAGTGAGACCAGAAGCATTTGCTGAAGAGAGGAGCCTAGACAAAACATCAAAAACAAGGATGAAGAGATAAGGAGATAAAGGATCTCCTTGTCTCAGACCACATTTTGGATACAAACATTTACTCCTAGACCCATTTACTTGATAAACGTAACTGACAGAGGTGACCAAAGATAGAACAACAGACACCCACCTAGGGCAGAAACCAAAAGCTAAAAGAACATCTTTTAGAAAAGACCAATCTACTCTATCATATGCTTTATTCATATCTAACTTGATAGCAAAACCCAAACCAGCCTTAGATTTTTTCTTTTTCAGGAAGTGAAAAGCTTCTTGGGCAACCACTAGGTTGTCTTGAATCAACCTTCCACCTACAAAGGCACTTTGTTGAGGGGATATAATAGAGTTAAGATACGGTTTGAGCCTAGCCACCACAACTTTTGAAATGATCTTATATATGAAATTACAACAACTTATTGGCCTAAGCTGGTCAATTTCCTCAGGATGTGGAATTTTAGGAATCAAGGCCACCAAAGTTTCATTTATAGACTCCCCCAAAACACCAGAAGCAAAAAACTCAGAAACTGCTCCCAAAACATCTACCTTAAGGACCTCCCAATTCTTTTGATAGAACAAACCATTTAGACCATCGGGGCGGGGATTTAAGAGCACCAAGAGAGAAAACGAAGACTTTCAATCTCATTAATCAAAACAGAGCCATAAGAACGAGTTAATGTTTGCATTCACCAATTTAGGAACAACTCTCAAACAATGAGAGAAGCGAGGGTTAGCGAGGAACATAGACTTCCTTGTAATAGTTCACATAGCCTTCACGATATCGAATTCCCTTCAACCCAAATCCCATCCTTATCTTTCAACCTTACAAACTTATTTTTATCCCTCCTTTGCACAGTAGTAGCATGGAAAAATTTTGAGTTCTTGTCACCATACATAAGCCATTTTAATCTAGACCTTTGACCCCAATATAATTCTTCCTGTTTCCATAACTTGTCAATTTCAAATCTAATCCACCTTATTTCCTCCACACTAGAAAGAGAGTTACCAACATTAGTCAAAACCTGAAGTCTAGTTTTATGCTTAGTAATCTCCACAGCAGCATTCCTAAAAGACTTGTGACTCCAATCAAGTAAAGATCTTTTAACATTCTTTGACTTTATGTTGAAATTAACCCAACCCCCTTCTGTAGAAGATTTTGCCAACCAACCTTCAGCCACAACTGATCTACAATCTCCATGATCTTCCCAAAAAGACTCATACTTGAAAAACTTAGGGCAAATAACTCGAGGGTAAGGCAATAAAATAATAGGAGAATGATCGAATTTCAAAATAGGTAAAGCAATACCGTAGCATGAGGATATAAAAATCTCCAATCCCAATTGACCAAAACCCTATCAATTCTTTCATATGTAACAACCCCATCTCTAGGATTACTTGCAAAAGTATACTTACTTCCTTTAACTCCAAATCATTAAATTACCCTTATTCAGAAATCCTGAATAAAGCCAATCTAATAGGAGCCACACCACCTATCCCATCCTTCTCTGTGCAACACATCTCTTGAAAGTCACCAACACAACACCAAGCTTGATTCCTCGGAGGCATCAAATTCGAGAATCTTCCCCATAAATGTCTTCTTCTATCAAAAGTAGGATTTCCATATACAAATGTCATAATAAACATATTCCCGCACTTCTTCTCCTTGATAGCAGTATGAATATAATTTATAGTTGACTCAAGCACCTGAACATCAAAATCAGAATTCCAGAACAAACCCAAACCTCCAGATGTACCTACTGCAGGAACACAAAACACCTTTGTAAACTTCAATTTCCTTCTCACTCTTTCAACTCTTTGATTTTGTGCCCTAGTCTCCATTAGAAACAAAATTGAAGGCCTATAGACCTTCATTAGTTCTTGGAGTTCCCTACTTGTCGTGGAAGCAGCCAACCCACGACAATTCCAGTTAATTATAGTCATATAACACTTGGGGGCATGGAAAGACCCGCCTCCTCAGTCATATCATCAGTTGCTGCATAAATAAAACCATCCACCACTGCAATAATTCTAGCTTTCTTCTTGCCACTGTTATTACTACTTTCCCCTTCTTCATTAGAAATACATAATTGCTGATATTCTCTATCTCTTTTCAGGTTCAAACCAGTAGCAAATTTATTGCTCAAAGCCTCCTCAACCCTGTTTGGGATAATTTTATCAAGAAGAAAAGGCGGGAGGTATAACTTCATGAGGAAATTCAACATAGTATGGAGGCCCACCCTCAAACTCAGGTAAACCATATTCTTTACAGTCAAATTTATGAATTTGCATCTGATTAGCTAAAGGAGAGCTATCAGAATCCACATTATCAGCCATATTATTGGTGTTCACATCTCCCTCTCCCCCAACTGGATTAGTATTACTACTAGTCCCAGTTTCATAATTAGTACTACTCTGCTCATTCTCATCTCTATTTCCATGCTCATAAGCATCTTTGTTAGTATTATCATGAAAAACTTTTGGCTTAAAAGTTGATAGAAAAGGACCAAACTTAGGTACAAATTTATCATAGGCAGCCATAACTTGAGGTTTTCTGCATTGCCTAAACTCATGCCCAAATTCACCACATTTATAACACAACCCTTGTAATCTTTCATATTTAAAATGAACCCATATCTTGTTGCCTTCTTCTTTCTGGATCCAACATCCTGACCATATAGGTTTACTGCTATTTATTGCCACTCTAGCTCTTATAAAATGAGTAGGTCTACCACCTCCTAACTTGAAAGGATCATCAATCTCAATAACCCTCCCTACCCTGTTCAACAGAATCGTAGCATTTTCAGGGTTTACATCCTGCCAAGGCAGACCATGTATTTGAACCCAGAAAGGCACAAGATCAAAGTTAATTTTAGAAAAAGCCAAACCTTCCTCACACCTCTGTAAACTTATAAGGTAGTTCATAACAAACCAAGGAGCTCTATGAATCACTTCCTCTGCATTTTGAACTGAAGGAAAGGTAAACAGATACATATTATTCCCCAAATCAGTAATATACAGGCCTTTATATTGATCCCATGTTTTGAACATAATATTTCTAATAGCTTTCTTATTCTGGATCTTATTTGATATCAGCTTTCCCACCACTGCTCTTAAAGCATACTCTATATTAATTTTTGTTGCAGGAATCAGTTTCTCCACTACTACCTCTCTTTCATCCTCAGGAATGACTCCAATATACGATCTATCATTCATTGTGAAGCTGGAAACTCAAAATCACAGACTCTTGTAATATGAAGATACAGTGGAGACCTTAAACCAAAGAAATAGTTTACAATAATGCTCTTTTGCTCTTTTTTTGCTCTTTTGCTCTTTTAAATTTTGCTCTTTTGCTCTTTTTGCTCTTTTGCTCTTTCTATTGTAAACTAGACAATACCAACTGAAAACAGATGTGGAAACTTTGAGAAAAAAAAACTGATAAGAAACCACTGTAATACCTTAGCCAGATCTCATTGATAGTAGAAGATGTTTAAGCTTTGAGAACACAACTCAGACTCACCATTAATTCTTTCACCAACAACAGCTAAATACTTCGTTCATACATATCTTCAAATAATAACCATTTAGACAATACCAATATCCATAAAATAACCTTAAAAGATATTTAAGTGTTATCCCATACCAACTCGACAACACAACAGAAAGGTACACACCCAAGAAAGTCCAAAAAATAAAAAGGAACACACTAGCAACCCATTGGGTAAAGACTAGACCAAAAACCTTAATGGTACCAAAACCTAGCAGAGCTCTTAATTGATATAAATCAATATTGCTAGATGGTGCTATACTGCTGCTACTGCTTTGTTTTTTTTTTTGTTCAACTGTGTAATTACCACAAGGCATTGTTTTTCTCACACCCCCTCCTACTCATCGCACACCCCTAAATTTATTTTTTCCAAGAATGACCTCGCGTGGGACGCTCGTGCAGTACGGTTTAAGTGACCGTTCCAGCGACATTGTGCGAACAGGTTCGAACGACGTTGTCCGTGTTAAGGAATTTTTATTGTTCGAACGACATCGTTCGAACGTGTTCGCATAAACTCATGTGTGTTAAGGAATATTGTCAACTGATGGTGTGAGGGTGTGTTTTTACTGCCTTGAATGGCGTTATTCGAACCTGTTCGAAGGGATGCGTGCGAACAGGCGTTCGAATGGTATCATTCGAACTAGTGTTATACAGAAACAGAAACTTAATAAACCAGAAACACAGTTTTGGTGATTTCAAAAGTTGTCTACCAAGAGTCATATACAACGTTGTGTACAAAAATTATAAATCTAACTTAACATTGACTACCATCAGTATCTTTACTTAAATCTACACAAGGAAGGGGATGGGGGTTGTGATTGTATGAGCAAAGACTTCCACTTTTGCATCCGGCCAATAAAAAGCGAGTCTCAACCCTTTGCTATGGGTGCCCTATTAGTATTCCATATCAAATCCGGCACAGCCATTGGACTTCCAGGCTTCATAAAGACCTTCAAAAAGACAACAAAAAACATAATGTTATGTAATGTTTTGGAATGACTACATTGAATCTAAATAAAAAGGAACTGTAGACTCAACTCTGTTGGTGGTAGTGTTGTCAAGGTGCATATGCTTATTTATCCATGCATCAATAAATTTTTCCTTGAAGGGGTCTAGCCAGGTGGTCTTCACATACTGTATGAAATTGGGATAAGGTCATGCCAAGTCGTTAAACAGACCCAACTCATAATCATACTCTTCTGTAGTCTTCGCATGCACAACAGATTGAAATGCACCCATAATGTCATTAACAATAGCTTGGTCTTTCACAATGAGCCTTGCTTTGGCCCTCACATTTTTCTTAATGTGAAATTGGCACAACAAGTTTGCAGATGTTGGAAATATTGCTGCCAGAGCATTCATCATACATGTGTCTCTGTCAGTAAGTATGACTTGTGGAAGTTCATCCTGTTTCCTAAATAAACCCCTCAATTTCTCAAAACCATGCAAAGTTATCCATCCTCTCCCAATTGACATAAGCAAATGCAGCAGAGTAAGTCTTCTCAGTTGAGGTTACACCAACGATCTCAACCAACGGATACCTGTACCAGTTGGTTTTATATGTGGAATCAATCAAGTGTTTAGAAGCTCAATAGAATCTGGATGTGCCCAAAAGATGTCTTTCACAACCGTAGTTCCTTCTGCAAGTCGAGTCCAGTAAACATAATTATCGCGTTGCAAATAAAACATCAGTTGTTGGAGCTCAGTCCTACCCTCACGCCTAGCCGACTGTTACCTTTGACGACAGTTGTATATTTGTTTCACAACCGTATAAGTATCATCAGGCTTCATCAATTTCAGTTCATTAAGGATCAATTTAGGCCGAGTATGATTCCTAGTCATTCTAGCCACTAGTTCATTCTCTTCTGAAGTTAACCTACCAATGTACGGACGTCCATCATGATAAATAGCCATACCATGGTTATGAGTTCCATTCATAACCTCAAAATCCATCCTCCAAGCTTCTTAATAAATTTCCCTTTCAGTCTGAACGGACAACAACATTTTCTAGTGTTTGTGCCTTCCTCAACATTTGTCTTATAAGATCCAGCTTTATCACAAATCAACATGCAATATTGTTTACGATCGATCGTCGTCCGGTCGATCTTCCTATAACAATCACCATCCCAAGAGATTTTCCAACCGCACGCACCCAGTCGCCTCCTCACGAGTAGGAAATAAGCGAAATTCAATTACTAAGTGTCGCTTACATAATTTGAATAGTTCGCTAAAATTAAAACAACTAATTCATTCTTACCGTATCAGTTTTGAACGAACTAGTAAAGTCTTGGGATTCTACGACGTCAGTTGACATGTCAATCTGCGACAGTTGACATGTCAACTGCGACAGTTGACATCTCAATCGCTATACTGATTGACAACTCAACCGCTCGGATGCACCTCATTTTCATCCATTTAACCAACAAAACTCAAGCAGAACCCGCAACTTATCGATTCTTTGTCATACGCTTTGTTCGAATGGCCTTATGCGAACAGAGTTCGAATGAGGGTGTTCGAACAAAGCAAATTCACATCCCACTTAACACTCGTTCGAACACGTTCATGCGAACATGTTCGAACTGAGCACGTTTGCAGAAAAAAATGGCGTCAAAAACTCAAAACAGAACCAAAATGAAAAAAGTTTGGTAGGGTTATTATTTTGAACTAATTGCCAATTTTGGGTAGTTGAAGGAGAGTGAATGATGAAGGTTAGGATGAGTGGGTTTTGGAGTGGAGAGAGGGGGAGGTTTGGGGTTTTAGAGGGAGTGTGGTGTGTTGTAGGAGAAGAAGAGAGAGAGGGGTAGAAGAGGGAATTCAATTGTAAGTGGAGTTAGTTTGGTAAATGTGTAGGGTGAGGGGGTGTGTTTTGAGTAGTAAGGGGTGTGGGAAAAGCAAAAGCCTTACCACAGGGGGTTCAAATAGCAAAAAACAAAGCCCATTGGATAGATCATTTGGCTTGTTTTTGGCCATTGCTTTTCCCACTCTCCCTCTTTTCCCACTCCCCTCCTCACTACACACACCCCTCTCACCCTACATTTACTAAAATAACCTCACACACATTTAATATTCCTCCCTATCCTCCTCCCTCTTCTTCTCCTCCAAACCAACACACTCTCTCAAATACCCCAAACCTCCCTCTCCCACTCCAAACCCTCCCTCCTCACCTTTATTATTCTCTCTCCATTCAACTACTCAACAGGTATCATCCCTACCAACTATTTTTCATTTTGGTTTCTGAAACAACTTCATTCTGCCTTTTTTAAAAAAAAAATCGCGCATTTTTCGGCCCCTGTAACCGAACAGGTTCGGTTAAGCCTAACCGAACATGTTAAAAGTTGGGTGTGTGGTGTGTTTGGTTCGGACCCCTCGCTTAACACGTTCGGCTACATTCACCGAGACGTATCGCTCCACGATAATCGATATGTGTTACCTTACGTATGCGCGTTTTTTGATTAAATGGAAGAAAATGGTGAAACTTCTGGAGTAGTTGAGATGTCAAATGGCGTCGTAGTAGTTCAAGACTTTACTATTTCGTTCACAACGAATAAGGTAAGGACTAATTGTTGATTTTTTAGTTAATTTTTCAAAGTAATTAACTGACATATAGTCATTGATTTTCAGTTATTTCCTAATCATGAAGAGTTGTCATGCGTGCGGTTGGCAAGTCTCTTGGGATGGTGATTGTTATATCTAGATCTGACACCGGACGACGATTATTTGACAAAACGGATTTATCTAATTAATAGATAAATTTGTTTTGTATGATTTGAATAACAGATTTATCTTTTTATTAGATAAATTTGTAGTTAAATATTAATAACGGATGTATCTAATAAAGAAATAAATCCCTTATTTAAATTTTACAAAACAAATTTATCTTTTTAATTCTGTTATTAATATTTAACTCACGAATTTATCTAGTAAATAGATAAATCCATTTTGTAAAATATGAGTAACATGTTTATTGATTTATTAGAATTCGTTAGTAATAAAAATTAATAAATAAAATTGAGCCTCTAATTACAAATTTAAGACAAATAAATCTAAAATCTATCATATTATACATGTGTTGAAATATATCATCTAATTACAATCTCGATCAGAATCAACTGCTAAGTCTACAACTTTTGGTGAATGAGTTAGTGGTTTGGGGTTTGGAGCTCAAGACACCCATAGTAGGATACGAGCTAGATGAGGATCCCGTAAGATGAAAAACACTCCCACTAAAGAGCAATTGGAAGCAACAAACAATTAGGCAAAAGCGCAACATGCACTCAATGAAAGTTTTTCACGAAGAGAATACAGTTCATGCTGCGACTCTTACTATTTGAATATGAACCTCTCAACGAGAAATAAGTATATGAGTCTTTCAACGATAATGAAACTAGGGCGACATAATATTGTAGCTGCCAGTCGGTTTGGCCCAAATAATTCAGCATATAGATCATAACATGTGGCTATTTCTTGAAGTAGGTATTGCCGAATTAAGGACCAACTATTCTCACCAAACTCAAGTCCAACAACAATTGCTCGGTAGCCACAAGTTCCATCCCCTTCTACGTCAATAATGTTTGTAACGTAGGGGTGGAAATGTAGACGAACCCATGGTAATAAATTCATATCTGGCCTATCCTTCTTCAAATACTCTGTACACTCTGCTTTCACGTTCTTCGTTACGTGCCACTCGCAGAGCAAATTTAAAGAGGACAGAAATACAACACTAATGGCACCATCCAACCCTAATATCTGTCAGTCAAAACACCCGAGGTATTAGACCCCCTACTTCAAAGAAATCCCTCAACATCTGCAATGTCCATCTAAAATAGTCATAACGTTCATGTGCCAAGTATGTGAACGCAGTAGAGAATATCAACTCGATGGAAGTCACACTCACGATCTCCAAAAGAGATATTCTGTATTTACTGGTCTTGTATGTGCTGTCCAGAATAAGAACCCAAGGAAGCAATCTGAATAATTCGATAGAAGTGGAATGTGCCTCATGATGTAAGAGGTTTGTTTATATAAATAGATTTAGAAATTTAGTTAAAAAACTAAAGTGAAGTGATAAGAGAAAGAAAAGAATTGATTATTGGAAAAGTAAAAGTAAAGTAAAAAGATAAATGAAGAAAGAGAGTGTAAGATAAAAGTGAAAATGAGGAAAGATAAATGAAGAAAGAGAGTGTAAGATAAATGAAGAAGTCGAGTCCAGTAAACATAATTATCGCGTTGCAAATAAAACATCAGTTGTTGGAGCTCAGTCCTACCCTCACGCCTAGCCGACTGTTACCTTTGACGACAGTTGTATATTTGTTTCACAACCGTATAAGTATCATCAGGCTTCATCAATTTCAGTTCATTAAGGATCAATTTAGGCCGAGTATGATTCCTAGTCATTCTAGCCACTAGTTCATTCTCTTCTGAAGTTAACCTACCAATGTACGGACGTCCATCATGATAAATAGCCATACCATGGTTATGAGTTCCATTCATAACCTCAAAATCCATCCTCCAAGCTTCTTAATAAATTTCCCTTTCAGTCTGAACGGACAACAACATTTTCTAGTGTTTGTGCCTTCCTCAACATTTGTCTTATAAGATCCAAATTTTTATCACAAATCAACATGCAATATTGTTTACACGATGCGTCGTCCGGTGTCGATCTTCCTATAACAATCACCATCCCAAGAGATTTTCCAACCGCACGCACTTTTAAGTCGTGATTTCTTCACGGTAGGAAATAATCGAAATTCAATTACTAAGTGTCAGTTACATAATTTGAATAGTTCGCTAAAATTAAAACAACTAATTCATTCTTACCGTATCAGTTTTGAACGAACTAGTAAAGTCTTGGGATTCTACGACGTCAGTTGACATGTCAATTGCGACAGTTGACATGTCAACTGCGACAGTTGACATCTCAACTGCTACAGTTGACAACTCAACCGCTCCAGATGCACCCTCATTTTCATCCATTTAACCAACAAAAAACTCACGATAACTCCGCAACTTATCGATTCTTTGTCATACGCTTTGTTCGAATGGCCTTATGCGAACAGAGTTCGAATGAGGGTGTTCGAACAAAGCAAATTCACATCCCACTTAACACTCGTTCGAACACGTTCATGCGAACATGTTCGAACTGAGCACGTTTGCAGAAAAAAATGGCGTCAAAAACTCAAAACAGAACCAAAATGAAAAAAGTTTGGTAGGGTTATTATTTTGAACTAATTGCCAATTTTGGGTAGTTGAAGGAGAGTGAATGATGAAGGTTAGGATGAGTGGATTTTGGAGTGGAGAGAGGGGGAGGTTTGGGGTTTTAGAGGGAGTGTGGTGTGTTGTAGGAGAAGAAGAGAGAGAGGGGTAGAGGAGGGAATTCAATTGTAAGTGGAGTTAGTTTGGTAAATGTGTAGGGTGAGGGGGTGTGTTTTGAGTAGTAAGGGGTGTGGGAAAAGCAAAAGCCTTACCACAGGGGGTTCAAATAGCAAAAAACAAAGCCCATTGGATAGATCATTTGGCTTGTTTTTGGCCATTGCTTTTCCCACTCTCCCTCTTTTCCCACTCCCCCTCCTACTCACTACACACCCCCTCACCCTACATTTACTAAAATAACCTCACACACATTTAATATTCCCTCCCTATCCTCCTCCCTCTTCTTCTCCTCCAAACCAACACACTCTCTCAAATACCCCAAACCTCCCCTCTCTCCACTCCAAACCCTCCCTCCTCACCTTTATTATTCTCTCTCCATTCAACTACTCAACAGGTATCATCCCTACCAACTATTTTTCATTTTGGTTTCTGAAACAACTTCATTCTGCCTTTTTTAAAAAAAAAATCGCGCATTTTTCGGCCCCTGTAACCGAACAGGTTCGGTTAAGCCTAACCGAACATGTTAAAAGTTGGGTGTGTGGTGTGTTTGGTTCGGACCCCCTCAAGCGAACACGTTCGTCTACATTCAGCCGAACTGTCGCTCACAGTAACTGATATGTGTTACCTTCTGTGTGCAGGTTTTTTGATTAAATGGAAGAAAATGGTGAAACTTCTGGAGTAGTTGAGATGTCAAATGGCGTCGTAGTAGTTCAAGACTTTACTATTTCGTTCACAACGAATAAGGTATAAGGACTAATTGTTGATTTTTTAGTTAATTTTTCAAAGTAATTAACTGACATATAGTCATTGATTTTCAGTTATTTCCTAATCATGAAGAGTTGTCATGCGTCTTGGTTGGCAAGTCTCTTGGGATGGTGATTGTTATATCTAGATCGACACTTGGACGGCGATTATTTGACAAAACGGATTTATCTAATTAATAGATAAATTTGTTTTGTATGATTTGAATAACAGATTTATCTTTTTATTAGATAAATTTGTAGTTAAATATTAATAACGGATGTATCTAATAAAGAAATAAATCCCTTATTTAAATTTTACAAAACAAATTTATCTTTTTAATTCTGTTATTAATATTTAACTACGAATTTATCTAGTAAATAGATAAATCCATTTTGTAAAATATGAGTAACATGTTTATTGATTTATTAGAATTCGTTAGTAATAAAAATTAATAAATAAAATTGAGCCTCTAATTACAAATTTAAGACAAATAAATCTAAAATCTATCATATTATACATGTGTTGAAATATATCATCTAATTACAATCTCGATCGAGAATCAATCATAAGTCTACAACTTTTGGTGAATGAGTTAGTGGTTTGGGGTTTGGAGCTCAAGACACCCATAGTAGGATACGAGCTAGATGAGGATCCCGTAAGATGAAAAACACTCCCACTAAAGAGCAATTGGAAGCAACAAACAAATTAGGCAAAAGCGCAACATGCACTCAATGAAAGTTTTTCACGAAGAGAATACGATTCATCTTTGCGACTCTTACTATTTGAATATGAACCTCTCAACGAGAAATAAGTATATGAGTCTTTCAACGATAATGAAACTAGGGCGACATAATATTGTAGTCGCCCGATCGGTTTGGCCCAAATAATTCAAAGATATAGATCATAACATGTGGCTATTTCTTGAAGTAGGTATTGCGAATTAAGGACCAACTATTCTCACCAAACTCAAGTCCAACAACAATTGCTCGGTAGCCACAAGTTCCATCCCCTTCTACGTCAATAATGTTTGTAACGTAGGGGTGAAAATGTAGACGAACCCATGGTAATAAATTCATATCCGCCTATCCTTCTTCAAATACTCAGTACACTCTGCTTTCACGTTCTTCGTTACGTGCCACCACTCATGCAGAGCAAATTTAAAGAGGACAGAAATACAACACTAATGGCACCATCCAACCCTAATATCTGTCAGTCAAAACACCCGAGGTATTAGACCCCCTACTTCAAAGAAATCCCTCAACATCTGCAATGTCCATCTAAAATAGTCATAACGTTCATGTGCCAAGTATGTGAACGCAGTAGAGAATATCAACTCGATGGAAGTCACACTCACGATCTCCAAAAGAGATATTCTGTATTTACTGGTCTTGTATGTGCTGTCCAGAATAAGAACCCAAGGAAGCAATCTGAATAATTCGATAGAAGTGGAATGTGCCTCATGATGTAAGAGGTTTGTTTATATAAATAGATTTAGAAATTTAGTTAAAAAACTAAAGTGAAGTGATAAGAGAAAGAAAAGAATTGATTATTGGAAAAGTAAAAGTAAAGTAAAAAGATAAATGAAGAAAGAGAGTGTAAGATAAAAGTGAAAATGAGGAAAGAAATTGTAAGAAGAAAGAGAAAAAATGAAGAAAGAGAGTGTTAAAAAAAAAAAGAGGGTAATGACATTTTTACCCTTAAATTAGATATATGTCTTGTTAATAAGAGATCCAAGTTGATAATTTCATAGGAGGTTTGTTTGCATAAATAATAAATAATAATAATAAATAACAATAATAATAAATAATAATAAATAATAATAAATAATAATAAATAAATAGATTTAGAAATTTAGTTTAAAAAACTAAAGTGAAGTGATAAGAGAAAAATAATAATTGTTTATGGGAAAAGTAAAAGTAAAGTAAAAAGAAAAAAATTAAGAAAGAGAGTATAAGAGAAAAGTGAAAAAGTTTGTCAAAAAAGAAAAAGAAAAAAGTGAAAAAGAGTGTAAAAAAAGAGAGAGAAAAAAGGTAGAAAGAGGATGTAAGAAAAAAAAGAGAATAATGACATATTTATCCTTAAATTAGATATGTGTCTTGTTAATAAGAGATCCAAATTGATAAATAAGAAAAAACAAATATAGTAATTTACATTAAATATTAAATTAGATTACATATTAGATAATAATAGATATGAGTTATCTTTATAACATTTTAAAATAGTTATTTATAGTAATTACGAGATATTATTATATTTAAATGGTATAAAAAGTAACTCATATTTAATGTAAATTACTATATTTGTTTTTTCATTAATAGATGCAGGAAAAAAATATAGTTTTTTTTACTATAAGAGTTTCTTTTACATGACATTTAAATATAAGTTTTTTTTAATGCTTTAAATATAAGTTTTGGTAGGCATGTTATACTATTTTTTTTTTTGTCGAGACCAGGGTATCCATTGCCGAACGTAGTGGTTAATCCCCTTGCTCTTTTGATACTATTAAACTTATATTTTATTTATTATTTAATTAAATTAAATATAACTTTTCAACACATTTTTAAAAACCTTGTAAAAAACAAACACAGATTTAAAAAAAATTGTCAAAAAAACAAATTGTAAAAAAAACAAATTTTCAAAAAAGTAACTCATATTTAATGTAAATTACTATATTTGTTTTTTCTTATTTATCAAAAAAACAAATTGTCAAAAAAGTAACTCATATTTAATGTAGTACTTTTTATATTTAAATGGTATAAAAAGTAACTCATATTTAATGTAAATTACTATATTTGTTTTTCCATTAATGGATGCAAGGATTGCTTCAAAAAAAAAGTAATGGATGCAAGGACAAAAAAATATAATTTTTTACTTAAAATATGAATTACTTTTACATAACATTTAAATATAAGTTTGTTTTTGACCAAATTTAAATATAATTTTTGTAATGCTTTAATATAACTTTTGGTAGGCATATTATACTATTAAGCTTATATTTTATTTATTATTTAAATTAAATATAACTTTTCAACACATTTTTAAAAACCTTGTAAAAAACAAACACAGATTTAAAAAAATTGTCAAAAAAACAAATGGAAAAAAAGATTATAAAGAAAGAAAAAACTAAAAAATGACTAGTCAAAGAAGTACTACATTAAATGAAATGAAATAAAAATATAAAAATTGAAAATAGTGATACTGACCAATCGCGAGGCAGTGTGCAGAGAGAGCGAAAGGGACTGTTTCTTCCTCTTCTTCTGCCACTCACTGCCCGCCACACTGCAACCAGCCACCAACCCAGCCACCCACTCACTCCACTTCCTTCCCTTCCTTTTTTTGTATTTTTAGAGAGATAAACCAAAACAAACAACAAAACGTTTCGTTTTCTTTTTTACTAGAAATCAAATCACTCAAAAACGCAGAAAGAAAGAAAGAAACACTCTCTCGCTCTTTTTCTTTCTGTTTGCTTTGATTGTGCATGGTTTCTTCACTTTGCCCTAGATCTCTCTCTCGCTATCTTCTTCCCATTCAATCCTCAAGCAAACTTACAGGTACCGCAACTCATTTCTCACTCCTTTTACCAACTAACTACACTGTCAATTTCCGATTCAAAGTTCAATTTGTTCTCTTACAATTGCTTAGGGGGTTAGTTCTGTATGTTTTCCTTTTTTATGAAATTGAGATTGATTTTTGAATAAATTGGGGGATTTATTTTTAAATTTCAATTTCTGTTTTTACTATTTTCTCATGTTGTTGAATTGCGTGGGTTTATCTGGAGTTTCACCGCTGCAGTTGTAGCATTTTGTAGTGACGCGGGTTTATCAAGAATTCTGGTTAAATGCGGCCTTAATGTTGATTGTTTATTATCCATCACACCTACGCTATAATTGGAAAACAAGCAAACTAATGTAACCTTAAACTATCTAAATGACAACTAAAAAGAAACAAATTTCTTCTAAAAAAAACTGAAACTGACAACTAATATGAAATGGAGGGAGTATTTGTTTATATAATGAATTGTTCATAAATGCTTTAATTTTGTTTCATGCTTTGTGTATATTTTATGTTTCTTTTATAAATTATTTCCATGGCATTCATTTTTCTGATTTCTGAATGTTTTCCTCGTATTTGTCGGATATCAGGTTTGTTGTGACTTTAGTTTTTAGAGACATGTCCATTTCTCTCTGAACAATGAGCATGGATTTGTTATTCATTCTTCTTAATTTACCAATCCTTATTGTTTAAATGTTTGCTAAGTATTTCTTTGTTTATAAGGTTTTGAAGAGTTGCATCTGATTTTAGATTTAATCTTAGTAATCATTGCTCCCTCCCTCCTTCATGCACCGTCAGCTAGGAGTTTTTAATGGATGATTGAATAGTTTGATTTCTGCATATTTGACTTGAATCTTTGAATGTGCAATCTGATTTTTCTTTTTGAACTATAAGTTATGTGTGGTAGAAAACTTAGTAGATTTAAATGGGTGACTTGCTTGCTAATGTATGGACCTTATGTGTTTTGATTTCAGATTTTTCTGCTTCAATCCATCAAAGATTTCTCGTAGGCTACTTATCTTGATTTTTTGTGATGTGAGTCTGGGGTGTGCTGAATATGCATGAAAAGGAGATTTGCTTGAGGTCAAAACTGTGATTCATTACATAGATGAAGACATCAAAGTTTTGGCGTCTAGGCATGGGCGATATGCAGATCTTGACTGGGTCTCGCCACCGCCCTCCCATGAAGAAGCCATTGTGGATTATTGTCCTTGTTTCATTTGTTATCGTGTTTCTAACATGTGCTTATATCTATCGGTCAAAAAACAGTACAGCTTGTAACATCTTCTCTTCTAGAGGGTGCAATGCTATAATAGCTGATTGGCTTCCTCCTGCTCCTGTGAGGGAATACACAGATGCTGAGATTGCATCACATGTTGTTTTTAGGGATATTTTAAACTCCCCAGTAGTTCTTTCAAAAACTTCAAAAGTAGCCTTCATGTTTTTGACGCCCGGTTCTCTACCATTTGAAAAATTATGGGATAATTTTTTCCAAGTAAGGATGTTTTACCTACTTACCTGTCTATTTAGTCTTTTTGTTTTGTTTATTATAATTATGTGTGTGTGATACTTGATGCTTCTAAAAGTTATGATCCTCTAAGAATTACAGCCAATTTGATAATTTAGCTGATATCCTCTATGATTTTGACTTTGGTCAGTTAGAGAAATAACTTGTTGTAAACTCAAGACACTAGGAATTCCATTGATCACAACTCCTTTGTTTGACCTCTAATATTCTTGTTTTAAAAGTACTAGAATAAGAAGCTTCAGGTTGTTGAGAATTGATAGAAATTGGAACTTTCATTTCTCCTGTCAGGAAGTGAGACTGGAATGGAATGATAAACAGGATAGTAGTTTTTTATTAACGGTCTTTCTTGCTCTAGGGAATTCTGGGAAAAGGAACTAGTTGTATGGTTTAACTTGATTGGAAGTTCATTTTCAAATTTATATGTCTACAACATTGCATTTGAAAGAAATGGATGATGTACTAGATATTGCAACTTGTTTCAAAATGACTCAACAATCCTCCCCCTTGTTAGATAAGAGGTGTTATTGGAAGTACTTTTCAGTTGAGTGCTTAGTTGAAAGTGCTTTTCAGTTCAATATTTGAATCTTAAAATGTTGATATGGATGAAGATTAAAGACACGACATTTTTTGCTCATAAGTTCATGATAAATGTAGAACGGACTTAATTTGTTTGTGGTTTCTTTCTTTGCCTCCAAATCATTAATGCTTCTCTGTTTTTTGGCAGGGTCATGAAGGGAAATTCTCGGTTTATGTGCATGCCTCTAAGACTAAACCAGTTCATGTGAGCCGTTACTTTGTTAATCGAGATATACGCAGTGACCAGGTGCACAACCTGTCTTCTAATTGCTCATTTCACTAATCATCTATGTTTGACTGGCTATCTTAGTTGCCAACGTTTCGCATAAGAAACTTAAAGCCCTGATTTCACACTTTACTTATTGCCAGACATTTGTGATTATTTTGTTTTCTTAAATTATTCGGCAATTCGCATAACCTTAAAAGTCAGCAAGTTAAGTCTAGTTTGACATGTGCAAGCTTAATTGTTCTGAGAATGCTATTTTTAAGCTCAACTATTTGTTCTGAAAGTACCAATGGTGGTAGCAAGTGTAATTATTGGTTGTTTATCTAAGTAGCAGCTCTGAGAGTGAGAATAATTAGTTGCCTTGTTGCAGGTGATATGGGGTAAATCGTCTATGGTTGATGCAGAGAGGCGGCTACTGGCAAATGCCTTACAAGATCCTGATAATCAACAGTTTGTTTTACTTTCTGACAGGTAATTTCCCAATTATTTTCCATTGCTTATCAAATTATTTTGATTTTTGATCCTTTTATGTTTGTTTTGCAGCTGTGTGCCACTGTATAATTTTGACTATATTTTTGATTATCTGATGTACACAAATATCAGCTTTGTCGACTGGTATGCCATGCATGCTCCCTCCCTGTAGAGTTGGTTCATCTTTCTTTTATGGTGTCCTTCGCTAATGCACCCTCCCTTTTGTGTTTTAGCTTCAGGGATCCTGGTCCTGTTGGCAATGGCAGGTATTCGGAGCACATGTTACCTGAAGTTGAGATTAAGGACTTTAGGAAGGGTGCCCAGGTACATTTTTGCTTAAATCTTCTTGTTGCTGCTTGCTCGATAATTTGAATAGAATCTCTACTTGTTTATTATTTTACAAGGAATGTATTGTAATTTGTATGTAGTATATAGGCTACTCTATTTTGCAGTTTCCTTTTTCACAGAATACTGAGGTGTCATATTTATGCCAATAGGCTTCGCTAATGCATCATTTTCAGCACTTTCTTTAGTTCTAGTAAACTCTATTTCTCAATAATGGAATACTTTGATCTTGCTTGAAATTCACCACTTTCTTTTATTTTTCTTTATTCCAATCATCATCATTGTGATGCAACCACACCCATAAGGAAGCATGCCATTTTTTTATATGAGGCATGCCATTTTTTTATAAATAGTTGACGTGTTGCTCGATTAAATATGCCATCCATTTAGATACACACACCTGCAACATTGTTAAATTCTTTGTGCAGTGGTTTTCTATGAAGCGGCAGCATGCTGTTGTAGTTATGGCCGACAGCCTGTATTACTCAAAATTTAGGGATCACTGTCAGGTGCGGTTTTTATATATTGTTGCCATTAAAGTTTAAGGCAATTTTATTTTATTTATCATTTCTAATATTTTATTATTTTTCGTATGCATTTGAACTTAATAAATTTGCTGTAAACTGCCGCAGAAATGTTTCTTCATGAGGCCTACTGTAGGTATCACTACCCACACTTATTAGAAAATTATTCTTTAGGCCTACTGTAGGCATCCTCCCTTAATAAGAATGTTTATTCATTCTCTCTTTGAATATAAAGAGTTGGATTCATTTATAAACTATGATTTTTTTACTGTATTTAAAAAAAGGTGTTCATTCTATTAGAAAGCAATGAATGGTTACCTTTTATCTTCACTTCCTACTTTAAGAAAATTCATTTCTATCATGTGTTTGGATAAACAACATAATTGAACGTTTATTCACTAAGCTATTTTAGGGATCTGAAGTTATTCTTGTAGGTTGTTTTAGAGAGCTTATTGAAGTAAGCTAAAATTAGCTTAGGGACATGTCATAAGTTACTTTTAGAAGTGTATCCAATAGTAATATAAGTGCTTATGTCATGAGATAAGCCCAAATAAGTTATGCCGATACCCGCATAATATATTATGCTTCATATGCAGTATTTTTTTAAAAATCTTCATACTTAATAAAATTCAATTCCCTAAAACTTGCATCACATGTACTTTTATTGATATTCAGAATGTTAAATCCCTGATATGCACTTCCATTCAAACAAGAAAAGTCAAATGTCTATGGAAGTGTGTAATTAATAATCTTTAAACTTGGTTAAGTTGCTCGATTCTTAATATGAATCTTCTTGATATTTCAGCAAGCTATGGAGGGGGGGAAACATTGCATTCCAGATGAGCATTACTTACCCACATTGTTAACGGTGAGATTTTCAATCATAATGCATGTCTCTTTTTAAACAGTTTACAACTTTCAGCTAATTGTCCAACGTTTCTGTTATAGATTGTCGATCCTGGTGGAATTGCAAACTGGTCAGTAACTCACGTTGACTGGTCTGAAGAAAAATGGCATCCAAAAGCATATAGAACTCGGGATGTTACTTACGAGCTTTTGAAGAATATTACGGTATAGGGCTACTACTAAAAATGATGACTAAATTTACTTATTGATTTGCTTTTCAAATGGCTCAAGTTAGTGTCATGGCTATTCATGTTAACTCTGTTATATTTGCAGTCCATTGACGTAAGCGTGCACATCACCAGCGACGAGAAGGTATGCTATCCGAGAGCTCTCTTGATATTGATATATTGAGACTTCACTAAGTGACTTGACAATTTTCATTTTGTTTCTACAGAAAGAAGTACAAAGATGGCCTTGCTTGTGGAATGGAATTCAGAAGCCATGTTACCTATTTGCTAGGAAATTCACTCCAGAAACAATGGACAACTTGTTGCGCCTTTTTTCTAACTATTCATCCCTTTGAGCCAGTAAATTTTTTTGATCAATTCTTTGGTCGGATAAGATGGCGCTTTCGGCCCCCTTCTTGGTCCCCTTCTTGGTTTATCAAATGGAACAAGAGTTTGTAAATTGCAGTATTATTAGTGATCACCTGCCAGCCGCAGATATTGGGTGCAAGCTGACCATGCAGTTAGGGTGGTCTAGTGTATGGATAGGAGGCTAAGGATTTAATGTTGCTTCCTTGTTGATTGATAGCTTGACTTGTTTCCCCCCATTCATTTTGGGTTCTTAAAGTTTTCCAATTTCATAGCATTTTATTCTTTTGGGGGGATAATAGCAGCTAATTTTGTAGCCGATCTTTGTAAAACTTGACAAAGTGATTAGTTGAAAATACAAATATTACTGTCCCTTAGTAAATTCATGAGTCGATTCCTATGTTCATATATATATATATATATATATATATATATATATATATATATATATATATATATATATATATGACAATTGGTGACATTTGAAATACGACAAAGGCTACCATAGACCACCTACACTCTTCATATGTGGTCTAGGGCGTAGTGCCTTTAGCTATCATTGGATTCATCCAATCTTAAAGTTATGCCCTACACTTTTCACATTTATTGTTTCTTCCCTAACACCCTCCCTCCACAACCCCTCCCCCAAGTTTGATTCATTTGCCCTCGTTGACCATTGTCACGTTTATCAGTGTCACAGCTGAAATTGACACCAGATTTGGAATCACCCAATGTAGTTGGGAAAGATTTTTGATTTCAATCACCCATCGACTTCTTATCCTTATGATTTATTAATCTCTTTTAAGGAATGAGTGTAGAGATTTGTAAATTGTTTGAATATGTAGTTTTTTTGGCTCGATTAGCCCCAACCCCATGCATCTACAATCCCTCAACATCATAATAAATTCACTGCAAGAGCCATTACATGTTTTTTTTTTGTTGGGTACCCAACTAGTTATAGAGGCTACCTCAACAAGTCACTTACAGTTCAACTTCACGATATCTTTCTTGGATATCTCTCTGGTGTTACGCAGAGATACTAGTGGTTATTATGCTCTTAGTCTGGGCCGTAAATCATGACCACTTCACATCATCGTTATGATGTTCACAACATCTAGCACATTCCTATCTTTCCTTTTAATCCTAAGCAGTTTGGTGTTGGATTTGGCGCCAAACTTGCACCTGTTGATGTGGCTTTATTTGATTGGTTGTGTCCATATAATGCTTATGTTGTGACTTGTGATTGGTTGGTTCTTTAATTCCTTCTCTTCTATTGGTCTGACTACTTTCATCCATTTGTCCTGATATGTCTTTTTTTTTTCAGACCCTTCTTCTTTCTCTCTTCTTCCAGACCTGATTTCTTCCATCCATTTGTCATCGTTTCTCTCTGTTTCTCACTGCCCCATGAACACTCTTCTTGTTTTCTTCTTCATTTTGATTTTTTTTTGCCCAATGCTTTTCTTTTCTTTTTTGCTCATTTTGCCACACTCAAGTGCTTCCTCTTCTCTCTCTTCTTCTCGTCATTTTCAGTTTTTTTAACCCAATAGTTTTCTTCATTTCCACTTGAGGTAAGTGCCGGAAGAGGAAAGAACAATTGTGAAGGGAAGATCGGAGACAAACGAGACAGAGAAGAGAGGGAGCCATGACGGTGACGGTGCTGCCATATGGCTCGCAGGAAGAAGGGCACCTCAACAAGCTCAACGAAAATCGCCTATATACAGCGGAAACGAGAAGGTATGCTTTTTTTTTTCACTCCCAATCCCTCTCTTTTATGTTTGATATCCTTCTCTACCATCTTTTCATGTTCTCGCCATAGTGTGCAGGAAGAGGTGTTGAAATAATTTTAGGGATTTGCACCATCTAAACAATACATACAACAATGATGGTTGCGACGGAAGTGGCGGTTTGGTGGTTTCGACGGAACTGGTGGTATGCGGCGCCCATGGTGGTTTGTGGTGGTGTTCAGCGGTGAGGGGTTCTTTTGAGAGTGATGATGTGAAGGAATTGTGAGAGATCGACAGTGGCCTAGAAAGCTTCGACAATAGCTGTTCATAACAGGATTGTAAGATCTAGGGGCTCTTTACGGTGATTCATATGTCCTTCTCTCTCGGATTGCATCTCATTTCAAGCTTCCGTGTTTTTCGATTTAACATTTATTTTTATTTTTTCTTTCTGTGTTTCTCAATGTCTTACAAAGAAAGATTAAGCGAATCCAGATATTTGGTGTCGTTTGGTAGGAGAGGGTTGCGATCGCTGTCATGGTGGAGAGAGGAGAAAGGAGAGATACTAATAAAGAAAGGAAGCAGACCCTATGAGTGCAGCGGAGCAGCCATCCGTGCTCACGTTGGGGTTTTAAGGTTGACAGATAGCTAGAGACGTCGGTGACAGAGTTCACATCTTGCGACGGTTAGAGTGGAGCTCCGATAACAAGGGTAAGATTCAATCCATTTGTTAATTGATTCCATAAGATGGGAAGAGGAAATTGGCCACTGAACTTCATCATTTGCTGCATGAGGTTACTCTTAAGTCGTAAACAAAATGTCTTGGATAAATGGTATTGGGATCATGACAAACTTAGTGTTTTCTAGATGAGAAGTTTTTCAATGATTAGTAATCGGTGTGTTCTTTTGTTGGAATTATTGCTCATTATTTTCTGAGGTGGTTTGGATGCATTGTCTGCGTGATGTTTTTGTCTTCAAAAAGTAAAGGATACTTTTGGCTCATTATTTACATATATACCATAAGTTTTAGCTTTCATCTTTTCATGCAGAATGGTAAGCACATTTTTTACCTATAAGTATTACATTGACATAAGTTGCCTGAAATCTTATGCTATATAAGATGTAATGTCGTTGATAGTGAATTGGTTTTGGTTTTCAAATTTCGTGATGACTTTTATTGTCAATATTTAAACTATGTGACAACTCTAAATTGAAATGGAATATATTCTTATTTGCTAGCTCTTCTTACTTGAGAGAAGTTTATTTGCTCTTCTCAAGAATGCTAGAACTTTATATTTGATATCACATTTTGTCTAATATCTCCCAACAAAAATTTGAATAATTTCTATTTGGCTTTATGGAAAATGAGAATCTGGTGGTGGACTTCAGGTGTAGGAAGCCTTGATATTGGAGGTATGTTATATATTATTGGAGGCATGTTATATAGTTATCATTTTCTTTGTTTTTCTTTGATTTAAAAGTATATAAAAAGATATAATACTATAAGAACACTTAAATGTAACAAGAGAAATATCCGCTAAAAAGTCTTAAGTTTGGCACTATACAAATTAATCAAGAGGTAAAAGCCCGATCTGACCTTCTAATTCAACTTTGCAGATGAGTTGGAGATGAGTTTTGAGGGTTCAATTGCATTCTCATTTCTTTATTTATGCCAACACTTCCTAGCTTTTCAAAAGTGTGTTTTGGCATTGAAGCGATTCGGTTCCTTTCCATTTAGTTATGCCGATTCCTCAGGTTTGCTCTTTTGCTGTTTCTTTTTGATCAGTTTTGAAAATTGTTCTTTTATATTTTAATTTGTTCTTCTTGAGTTCAATAGTCAACTTATTTTTCATTTCATTTATTTTAATTGCATGTTCCTCTTGTATTCTTTGATGTCAGTTACTATGATTTTGTTTTTGCTATCTCTGTGTACTAATAGTTTCATGTTTTGATATGGAAAAAATATGCATTCAATCAATCCAAGTATATCTAGTGTTTTGAGTTTGGTTTATTATTTCTTAGATTTGCAGAGTTTTCATTTTGCTTATTTAAATTGCATGTTCCTCTTGTATTCTTTGGTGTCTGGTACTATGATTTTTTTTTGCTGTACGTGTCTTGATAGTTTACTATTTTGGTATGGAACATGAGTGCATTCAATGAATCCAACTATATGTTTTGTTTACTCTTTTGTTTTCATACTTTAATTTCTTTTATCAGGGTTCTCCTGATTTGAACCATGTGCTTCTTCATCAAAGGCAAGGAAGGCGCAAAACGTCTTTATGTTCTTATGATTATGAAGTGGTATGTGTGTTCTTCAATGGTCATCTTTGTTTTTGTACCTTATTTTATGTTCAATTATTTTCATGTTTGTGTTTTTGTAGGGCTATATCCTTTTTGTTGACACTATTTTTTGAACTTTGCGTTCTGACTGCTTCTTGATCGTCTTTGGAAACTCTTTTGAGGTTGTTACTATTGGTGATGGATTTGTGTTCCTTTGTCAAGGTTGTGCTTTTGATTTATGGTCTTGTAGATGGTGGATGGATTCAGCTTTCCTAGCGTGGAAATTCGTGTTTAACATTTCCTTCACGTTATGTTTTGGCTTCGACCTTCTCCTTTTCTTCTAACGATGCCGTATTCCTATTGAACAGATTTGTCCTCATCCAATGACTTGCTTTTCTCGTGGATGCAACAAGCGTTTGGAACCATATGCTTTCCAATTGGTTAGTTGTTCATTCTTTTGTTGTTTAGTATTCTTTCATGTGGTTTTTGTATATTCACTTTCATGATTTTCCATATATCTTTCTTTTTGGTTTGAGTTTAATGTGATATTTGTATATTAGTTTTCATTCTTTTCCTTTTCCATATATATTGCCTTTTCATGATATCTTTCTTTCATGTTTTTAAATATCTCTTGCTTGCGATATTTGTTTTGCTATTGTTCTCAACATCTTAAGACAGTGTGGTGGTTGATGAGTGGATTCATGACTATCAATAAGAGTCGTGGACAATCTTTAAACAAAGTTGGTATTTATCTTCCAACTATGGTCAACTATATGTTGTTTCAAGAGTTACTTGTTGGAGCTTAAATTGCTTATTCTTGAGTAATGAAAATTATACTGGGCCTTAAATCATGACCACTTCACATCATCTTTATGATGTTCATGTCGTGAAATTTACATTAACATCTAGGAGCTTTTGAAGTTGATGGTCACTACTTGCCATGTGGAATTGGAGTCCTCTAATATAATGTTTTAGTTGTTGCTTTGTACTAAAAGGTGTTTTCAAAATGTGGCTTTAATAACTATTGTCTTTCAATAACTTGTCTATTTTTCTTACCTTGTAATTTTTATCTTTTGTTTCGTTATTAGTTTTGCCCTAATCATTGAATTTCAAATCATCTTTGAATTTCAAATCATCTTATTTGTAGGTACCGTTCTTACAACCTATCTAGATAAACTATCAGATATCTTTTCTAGTTGGAATTTGTATGCCAAAGAATGAATCATACAATTGTTATTTTCTATTTAGGATATTCCCTTGTACATGATTTTTAGTATTATCCTTGTACCTAATCTTAGCAGGCATAGATTTTGTATCTTATTTCTGATTCTGAATAGTAAATGTGATTTTCATACAACAAAAACACTAACAAAACACCATTTAACATCAGATTTTTCAAAACCCCGATGCTAAAGGTAACATTCAGTTAAATAACCGATGCTAATGGTGAGACATTTAGCATTGCGAGATTCAACATCAACAAATAACCGATGCTAAATGTTCAAAATAACCGATGCTAAATGTCTTTTCTACAGTAGTGTTGGCAAATCCCTATGTGCGCCCACCTTATTATGCTCATCCGAAAAGGAAGAATAGATGTTACACTTTATGAAGTCTCTCTTGGTGGTTTAACCCAGATTCTGATGTCTGGTATGGTCGGTTTAGGGTCCAAGTTACCCATTCTCATTTACCTCCAGCCACTTCTGAAGCTCATTTAAGGACCTGTGAATAATGGTAGTAATGGTTTCCTCGGTGGCCTCCAGCCAGTTCTGAAGCTCATGAAAGGACCTGTGCATGATTGCTGCTCATTCTTAATCACTACCTCACAAATTGCAAAGAAGATGCTGTGAAAGTTGTATCAAAGTTAACGTGGGGTACAATTTTGCTCCAAAGGTTCACTTGCTCTTGAGCAATTTTATCACACAAAAGGAAAATATGAATATTGTCCTCACATTTCTTTGAATTTTTTTTTTGAGAAAGTCTCCCACTCTTTCATAACCCAGGATTTGTTTGTGAGAACCAAAATGTTTAAAACTCATAATTTTAAGGTAATAAAAGTGTAATTAAAATGCATAGACCATATTCTCCATATTATTAAACTTTTCTGCCCCCTTCGATATATTTTTGGATCCATCCCTGATAGGAGCCGTGGGGGACATCTCTGATAGGGGCAAAAATAAATAAATTTTATTAAGTTCTCCTTTTTAAACTTGTATTTTCTTAATTTATAATAAAAATGATAAAATTAATATTTCTTTGCACAATTAATTAAGAGGTAATATTACTTTGAAAGATGTTGTGGTGTGCTAATACATTCCCTACGCGCAATCGACTTCAGAACCCAGATTTGATCTTCATGGACCTTTATCCATATCAAAAGGAATTTATCAACGTTTACTCTAAATAATTAAACATTGGTGGAAACTTCATTCCAAACCTCAAAGAATCCTACAGAATTTTTCAGTCACCACACAGGGGTAGGGTTAGTTATAACCCGTTTCTTGCCCACCCTTAATAATCACACATTGTGGTTTTTTAATTATTTTTTTATTAATATTGATTTGGTTAGTAAATTCTATTTTATTAAACTTTTGATTTGCTCTAGTTTTAACCATTTTTTTTATTTTACTATAAAATAAGCTAGTTGATGTCAGGTTCATTCTTTTCTACAAACTTTTGATCATTATTTAGCCTAATTGCAAGAGAAGCATGAAGCTATCCCAAAAATACAACTCCAACCCCGTTACATTTCACAATCCAAAAAATAACAAGAAAATAGAATTGAATCTGTAAATTTAAAAAATAATACTAAAACTGTAAAATAATAGAGACAACGTTGCACCCTAAAAAAGAATATAGAGACAACACCTCATTTGTACACTCTCTCTAACACTATTTATATTGGTTAAAATCCAGATAATCTCACTAAATTAATGATTCTCATTTTCAAAACAGAGTGAGTTTTGAAAAAACCAAGAAAGAGTGCATAAAATATTAATATTGCTAGCATTTCTCGTGAATATATAGAAATACATATAATGGCCCAAATAATAGTAATCCTTTCCAATGCATTAAGATTCAGCAGTCCAAAAATTAAAAAATCAAATTAAAACTTAATTTAAAAGTATTAAATTACAGAAATAGTTTTTTTGACAAAAAAATTATATAAAAAATACAGATTACAAAAATACAAAAACAATATGATCACGAATCTAACGGGCTAATGGCTTCAGCTTGACCTAAAACAAATTGAAATCCAAACAGAGTGTTGTCGAGTACACAATGTCATCACCATCTTCTTGCATATGAGAAATACCACTCAAGTACCACCACTTCGTTCTTCCATTAGACTGCTCCGCTGCCCATTTAAACACCGTCGTCAACCACCATAAAAAATGTAGAACCCCAAGAATCTTCTTCCGGTAACCACCACGACAAAGCCTTTTTGTTGCGCCGTTCGGAGCATCTCAGTGCGGTTACCGCCATTGTTACTGTAGCAGCAAGCTCCGCATTCTGAACGCCTTTCCACCACCAACAAGGTTGGTTGACCTTCGCAGTGTTTGCCCTAGTAACCCCTCAGTCCCCTCCCACTCTGCCATCAAAAGTCATTCGAACTCTGGTAGGGGGAGTTTGAATCTCAACTCATAAAATCAAGGAGACAGATCTGGTTTATTTAAGATAAAAATAAAAAACACAAACCGGCTGGAACTGTAAACAGGTAAAACCTAACCGCACACCACTAAACCTAACCGCATCCATGGTTTTGCATCCAGGCGCACAAAAGAAATATAAATAGGTCAGCAATTGGTTCAGAGAAGGGGGAAAAAAGGCTGAAGAAGCAAAGCTAATAGAGGAGTTTTATCACCCAGGTTAGTTCTATAAATTCTAGTTTGTATTACGTTCAAAACCATGAATGCATTTACAGTCAGTTTATGCCACTTAATTTCTCTTCGATTTCTCTGAATGTATAATGGTCTGTGTTTCATTGACATGATTTCTATAATTGTAGTCCAGTAGATTAATAATGTATGCTCGTGCGCTAAAAACTAATAACCAGGTCCTGTTTTCTATAATGATAAAAAAATGGAAAAACATAACACGATAAATTAAAATGATAAAAGTAGAATTTAAAGGAAAATTATTAGAAGCTAATTGATCCAATTGGTAACGATTCTACAAAGACGTGAGTTCAAAATCACGCTGCCGATGTAAGGATGTGAGGACCTTGCTTGTAAGTAATATGCAAGTATATCGATAAGCTCAAAGAATCTTGAGGCTTTCTCCGGTTTTGATAAGCTCCAAAACTTAACTCGCTAAACTTTTTGTAACAAGAATGAAAAATGATTGAAAAGAAAAACAAAATTAGATAAAAATAGTGAAAACTAAAATCGAGAGCAAAGGAAAGGAAGAAATCATAATATCAAAAAACTGGGACGGCACCCACCACATCTATAACTCGCCCCATCTGCTGATAGCAACTTTTGATATGGGTTCTTAGGGTTTTCAAGAAAACCCAACTAAAGTATTTATTTGAAAGCGTATATGAATTTGTATAATGCACACTTACCTAACTTTTTAATTATTTTTTTTATGTAACATTAGGGAGCATCGCGCACCGGATGCAATTGTGGTGAAGGAGAAGAAAACTGTTGACAACACCATTCCAAGCTTTGCTCTGTAAGTATACTGAAACAAGAATATAATCAAAATAGTAAAGTAGTAACACTAGTTGGTTTCCACTTTCCACAAATTGGAATGCATGTAAGTAAGTGGGCTTAGTACCACTTACCACAAATTCATATTTGTGGAAAATGTATGATTCATAATAGTAATTCGCTTTCTAAAATTACAAGTGACTCCAACTCCTCCAACCAAAATCCTCCCGATATTAGGGTGAGCCGAGCCAAATGAGCGCGACACACGATGCGCCTTCCAAAAATGTTGAGAACAAACAACTTGTCATCTATATATGTTCCCTCACCGGCTGGTGAGAAGTGTGTGCCGCTCATTAATGCGGGGTAATATATTTATTGTAAAGCGTATGTGAATTTGTATAATCACATTTACCTAACTTTTTAATGATTTTATTTTTATCTAGCTTTGCTCTGTAAGTATATTGAAACAAGAATATAATCAAAATAGTAAAGTAGTAACACTAGTTGGTTTCCACTTTCCACAAATTGGAATCTGTGGTAAGTGAGGCTTAGTTGCCACTTACCACAGATTCATATTTGTGGAAAATGTATGATTCATAATAGTAATTCGCTTCTAAAATTACAGGCTGACCCCAACTCCTCCGACCCAAACTCCTCCTGATATTAGGGCTGAGCCAGTGAGGCGGCATTTACACACGATGCGCCTTCTAAAAATGTTGAGGACAAACAACTTGTCATCTATGTTCCCTCACCGGTTGGTGAGAAGTGTGTGCCGCTCATTAATTCGGGGTAAAGTATTTATTGTAAAACGTATATGAATTTGTATAATGCACATTTACCTAACTTTTTAATGATTTTATTTTTATGTAACATTAGGGACGATATAAAAGAGGACACTGTGGCAGTAAAGAAGCAGAAATACCTTGACTACACTCCTCCAAAATTTGATCTGTAAGTATGAATTATTAAATAGTAATTAGTTTAGTGGCCACAAACCAGTAGACATAAATAGTAATTAGTTGCTAAAATTACAAAAACACATATTCACCAGCCACATAGGTAAACCCACAAAACACTCTGATTAAGCCTATGGTAGCAAACAAGATCATTTGCATGTGAAGTTCCTTCATTTGTACCACTCTCATGGTGACTCGTACCTTCATGTCTAGATTGCGAAGTTCTTTCATTATATGCTTCTTCGTGTCTCACTGTTGCCACTTTCTGTTACCAATTATTTAAGAGAAATGATAGTTAGTATTTGGCGATAATATAGTCCTCCTCAATTGAAAACTAACATCATTTTTATTTTTAATTAAAAAAATAAAATAAAACATTAGACAGGATCATTTATTGCCTGCTCTTCTTCTCTAGCTTGAGAAACTTCAAAATCCTCTTATTGGGACCCTTCTAGCAATTCCTATTACAAATTATTTTAAGAGAAATGATAATTAGTATTTAAAGATAATACAATCCTCCTCAATTGAGGACCAACTTCATTTTTAATAAAAAGAAAAAGAAAAACATCCTACCGGATAATTTAATAGCTGCCCCTCAACTTCAAGACCACTTTTCACAATGTAAAGGTTTCTTTTGCTCCACCAGTCATTGCATTCCCTGCAAAAATCCTTGATGTTTCTCCAGTTTTCTCATCCTATCATATGTTAGTTGTTTCCTTACTTTCGGATATTGAACACAGTGTTGTATCTGGTTTAATTTGTCTGTGGTTTTTGGGTTTTATTTAGTCAAAGTACTCTATGTTGGTATGACTAATTACTATTTATCTATATATGTGGTCAGAATATGTGTTTTTGTAATTTTAGCAACTAATTACTATTTATGTCTCTTGGTTTGTGGCCACTAAATTAATTACTATTTAATAGTTCATACTTACGAGATCAAATTTTGGAGGAGTGTAGTCAAGGTATTTCGCTTCTTTATCGCCACGATGTCCTCTTTTATATCGTCCCTAATGTTACATAAAAATAAAATCATTAAAAGTTAGGTAAATGTGCATTATACAAATTCATATACGCTTTACAATAAATACTTTACCCCCGCATTAATGAGCGGCACACACTTCTCACCAACCTAAGAGGAACATAGATGACAAGTTGTTTGTCCTCAACATTTTTGGAAGGTGCATCGTGTGTCGTCGCCTCACCTCATCGCTCAAATTTAATAATACGAGAGGAGTTTGGGTCGGAGGAGTTTTGGGTCACTGTAATTTTAGAACCGAATTACTATTATGAATCATACATTCCACAAATATGAATCAGTGGTAAGTGGCCACTAAGCCCCACTTACCACGCATTCCAATTTGTGGAAAGTGAAACCAACTAGTGTTACTACTTTTTACTATTTTGATTATATTCTTGTTTCAAAAGATACTTACAGAGCAAAACTTGGAATGGTGTTGTCAACGCTTTTCTTCTCCTTCACCACAATTGCATCCGGTGCGCGATGCTCCCTAATGTTACATAAAAAAAATTATTAAAAAGTTAGGTAAGTGTGCATTATACAAATTCATATACGCTTTCAAATAAATACTTTACCCTGCATTCGTGTTGGTATGTTGTTTGTCTTCCTCATTTGCATAAGGCATATTAGTGGAGGAAGACTTAACATTAGGAATGTTACCATCATTCCTCATCTTTGTGCGTTTTTCACGCCTTACTTAGTTCATCATCAATGCTCTTCTTCGGTTCATCACCGCTATCTCCATCCTCATCATCATCATCATCATCAACCTCTTCATCATTATCATTCTCTTCATCATTATCTTCTTCATCATCTCTTTCTTCATCCTTATCTTCATCATCTCTCTCTTCATCCTCATCATCAACCTCTTCATCATCATCATCTTCATCATCATCATCGCCATTATCAACTCACCCCCCTTCAATTCTTTAACGCATTTCTTGAATGACCGGTCGATACGCACAAAACTTCAAGTAACTTCGGGACCTACAACATAAAAAAACAAAAACATTCGCTGATTAGTGAGCATTTTTGTGATTTTGTGAATATATTGTTATTGAAATGTGAGCATTTTGTGCTTTCAATTGTACACTAATCGCCTTCCATACTACAGTTATGATATATAAACATACCTTTTCAATTGTACACTCATCGACTTCCATAGGAAGGAGTGACAGTTTCTCTAAATCAATTTTTGGCCTTAGAGCATAACCAGATGTTATGCCAGCTCGAAATCCACAATGTTTCAAAATTCCATCCAAATTTTTAACTCCTTCCGTTGTGTCCCATTCTTTTTTAGAGTTGGGGTTGTACAAGAACCTTGGGAGTAAGGACTATCTCGTCCCCATCCTCTCAATGTAGTGGATCTGTGAGATTGTCAATAAACGCACAATAATATTAAAACATGAAGAATTAATATTAAAACAACTAACCATGAAGAAGTAATATTAAAACAACTAACAGAAAGAAGTGCATGTCTACTTTTGGCACTTTATATCCACTTTGTGTATGCTTAGATGCTTCAAAATATGTTTACACAAGTATGTCAGACATCGTGTTAAGTTCTTCAAGTATATGAGCATACTTAAGAGACAGTTAGTTGTTTTTAGGGACATAGAAAGCATCCAGAAGGTACACTATCACGCCTTGCACCAAATTTCATCTTTCTTGGCGGTTCTTATCGCATTCTTGACTCTTTAATAGTGCACCAATCATTTTCTTTTACTTTCAAATTCAATCTAAGTTCTCTCAGGAGTTTTGTGATTGAACTTTCTTTGCACATTCGGAGACTCATCAACGATTTGCCCCTTGTTGGGTAAATCATAAAACCTTTGAATATTTTCAATTTGTTAAATGGGTGTCAACTAACTTTGAACCGAGAAATGTCACCCGGTTGAACGAATATTTGGTGCTTCCTATAAGTTGTCAAGATATTCAAAGGGTTTATGATTAACCCAACAAGGGGGCAAATCGTTGATGAGTCTCAATGCAAAGAAAGTTCAATCACAAAACTCCGGAGAGAACTTAGATTGAATTTGAAAGTAAAAGAAAATGATTGGTGCACTATTAAAAGAGTCAAGAATGCGATAAGAACCGCCAAGAAAGATGAAATTTGGTGCAAGGCAATGATAGTGTACCTTCTGGATGCTTTCTATGTCCCGATAAACAACTAATCGCCTCTTCGAGTATGCTCATATACTTGAAGACCTTAACACGGTGTCTGATTACAACTGGTGTAAACATATTTTGAAGCATCTAAGGCGACACACAAAGGGATATAGAGTGCCAAAAGCAGACATGCACTTCTTCTTGGTTAGTTGTTTTAATATTACTTCTTCATGGTTAGTTGTTTTAATATTAATTCTTCATGTTTTAATATTATTGTGCGTTTATTGACAATCTCACAGATCCACTACATTGAGAGGATGGGACGAGATAGTCCTTACTCCCAAGGTTCTTGTACAACCCCAACTCTAAAAGAATGGGACACGACGAAAGGAGTTAAAAAATTTGGATGGAATTTTGAAACATTGTGGATTTGGAGCTGGCATAACATCTGGTTATGCTCTAAGGCGAAAAATTGATTTAGAGAAACCTGTGTCACTCCTTCCTATGGAAGCTGATGAGTGTGTACAATTGAAAAGGTATGTTTATATATCATAATTGTATTATGGAAGCTGATGAGTGTACAATTGAAAGCACAAAATGCTCACATTTCAATAACAATATATTCACAAAATCACAAAAATGCTCACTAATCACTTTAATGTTTTTGTTTTTTTGATGTTGTAGGTCCCGAGTTACTTGAGTTTTCAGAAGTACCGACTTGGTCATTCAAGAAATGCGTTGAAGAATTGAAGGACAGAGTTGATAGTGCTGATGATGAAGATGATGATGAAGAGGTTGATGATGAGGATGAAGAGAGAGATGATGAAGAAGATAAGGATGAAGAAAGAGATGATGAAGAAGATAATGATGAAGAGAATGATAATGATGAAGAGGTTGATGATGATGAGGATGAAGATAGCGGTGATGAACCCGAAGAGAGCATTGATGATGAACCAGAAGTGAGGCGTGAAAAACACACAAAGATGAGGAATGATGGTAACATTCCTAATGTTAAGTCTTCCTCCCCTAATATGCCTCATGCAAATGAGGAAGACAAACAACATACCAACAAGAATGCAGGGTAAAGTATTTACTTGAAAGCGTATATGAATTTGTATAATGCACATTTACCTAACTTTTTAATGATTTTTTTTATGTAACATTAGGGAGCTTCGCGCACCGGATGCAATTGTGTTGAAGGAGAAGAAAACTGTTGACAACACCATTCCAAGCTTTGCTCTGTAAGTATACTAAAACAAGAATATAATCAAAATAGTAAAGTAGTAACACTAGTTGGTTTCCACTTTCCACAAATTGGAATCTGTGGTAAGTGGGGCTTAGTGGCCACTTACCACAGATTCATATTTGTGGAAAATATATGATTCATAATAGTAATTCGCTTCTAAAATTAAAGGCTGACCCCAACTCCTCCGACCCAAACTCCTCCTGATATTAGGGCTGAGCCAGTGAGGCAGACGACACCTGATGCGCCTTCCAAAATGTTGAGAGACAAACAACTTGTCATCTATGTTCCTCACCTACTGGTGAGAAGTGTGTGCCGCCATTAATGCGGGTAAAGTATTTATTGTAAAGCGTATATGAATTTGTATAATGCACATTTACCTAACTTTTTAATGATTTTATTTTTATGTAACATTAGGGACGATATAAAAGAGGACACTGTGGCAGTAAAGAAGCAGAAATATGTTGACTACACTCCTCCAAAATTTGATCTGTAAGTATGAATTATTAAATAGTAATTAGTTTAGTGGTCACAAACCAGTACACATAAATAGTAGTTAGTTGTTAAAATTACAAAAACACATATTCACCAGACACATAGGTAAACCCACAAAACACTCTGATTAAGCCTATGGTAGCTAACAAGATCATTTGCATGTTATGTTCCTTCATTTGTACCAGTCTCATGGTGACTCGTACCTTCATGTCTAGATTGCGAAGTTCTTTCATTATATGCTTCTTCGTGTCTCATCATTGCCACTTTCTGTTACCAATTATTTAAGAGAAATGATATTTAGTATATGGGGATAATATAGTCCTCCGCAATTGAAAACTAACATAATTTTTATTTTTAATTAAGAAAATAAAATAAAACATTAGACAGGATCATTTATTGTCTGCTATTCTTCTCTAGCTTGAGAAACTTCAAAATCCTCTTATTGGGACCCTTCTAGCAATTCCTATTACAAATTATTTTAAGAGAAGTGATAATTAGTATTTAAAGATAATACAGTCCTCCTCAATTGAGGACCAACTTCATTTTTAATTAAAAAGAAAAAGAAAAACATCCTACCGGATAATTTAATAGCTGCCCCTCAACTTCAAGACCACTTTTCACAATGTAAAGGTTTCTTTTGCTCCACCAATTGCATTCCCGCGCAAAAACCCTTGATGTTTCTCCGTTTTTCACCCTATCATATGTTAGTTGTTTCCTTACTTTCGGATATTGAACACAGTGTTGTATCTGGTTTAAGTTGTCTGTGGTATTTGAGTTTTATTTAGTCAAACTACTATATGTTGGTATGACTAATTACTATTTATCTATGTGGCTGTTGAATATGTGTTTTTGTAATTTTAGCAACTAATTACTATTTATGTCTATTAGTTTGTGGCCACTAAACTAATTACTATTTAATAATTCATACTTACAGATCAAATTTTGGAGGAGTGTAGTCAAGGTATTTCTGCTTCTTTACTGCCACAGTGTCCTCTTTTATATCGTCCCTAATGTTACATAAAAATAAAATCATTAAAAAGTTAGGTAAATGTGCATTATACAAACTCATATACGCTTTACAATAAATACTTTACCCCGCATTAATGAGAGGCACACACTTCTCACCAACCGGTGAGGGAACATAGATGACAAGTTGTTTGTTCTCAACATTTTTGGAAGGCGCATCGTGTGTTATGCACCTCATCGCTCTCACTTCTAATATCGGGAGGAGTTGGGTCGGAGGAGTCAAGGTCACCAGTAATTTTAGAAGCGAATTACTATTATGAATCATACAGTTTCCACAAATATGAATCTGTGGTAAGTGGCCACTAAGCCCCACTTACCACAGATTTCAATTTGTGGAAAGTGGAAACCAACTAGTGTTACTACTTTACTATTTTGATTATATTCTTGTTTCAGTATACTTACAGAGCAAAGCTTGGAATGGTGTTGTCAACAGTTTTCTTCTCTTTCACCACAATTGCATTCGGTGCGCGATGCTCCCTAATGTTACATAAAAAAAATCATTAAAAAGTTTGGTAAGTGTGCATTATACAAATTCATATACGCTTTCAAATAAATACTTTACCCTGCATTCTTGTTGGTATGTTGTTTGTCTTCATCATTTGCATGAGGCATATTAGGGGAGGAAGACTTAACATTAGGAATTTTACCATCATTCCTCATCTTTGTGCGTTTTTCATGCCTTACTTCTGGTTCATCATCAATGCTCTCTTCGGGTTCATCACCGCTATCTTCATCCTCATCATCATCATCTTCATCAACCTCTTCATCATTATCATTCCCTTCATCATTATCTTCTTCATCATCTCTTTCTTCATCCTTATCTTCATCATCTCTCTCTTCATCCTCATCTTCAACCTCTTCATCATCATCATCTTCATCATCATCATCAACCTCTTCATCATCAACTCTTCAGTCCTTCATTCTTTATCGCATTTCTTGAATGACTGAAGCTGATACGTACAAAACTTCAAGTAACTCGGGACCTACAACATAAAAAAAAACAAAAACATTCAGTGATTAGTGAGCATTTTTGTGATTTTGTGAATATATTGTTATTGAAATGTGAGCATTTTGTGCTTTCAATTGTACACTAATCAGCTTCCATACTACAGTTATGATATATAAACATACCTTTTCAATTGTACACTCATCGCGACTTCCATAGGAAGGAGTGACATAGGTTTCTCTAAATCAATTTTTGGCCTTAGAGCATAACCGGATGTTATGCCAGCTCCAAATCCACAATGTTTCAAATTTCCATCCAATTTTTTAACTCATTAAGTCGTGTCCCATTCTTTTAGAGTTGGGGTTGTACAAGAACCTTGGGAGTAAGGACTATCTCGTCCCATCCTCTCGATGTAGTGGATCACGTGAGATTGTCAATAAGCGCACAATAATATTAAAACATGAAGAATTAATATTAAAACAACTAACCATGAAGAAGTAATATTAAAACAACTAACCAGAAGAAGTGCATATCTACTTTTTTGGCACTCTATATCCCTTTGTGTGTCGCTTAGATGCTTCAAAATATGTTTACACTCAGCCGTGTCGAGACACGTGTTAAGATCTTCAAGTATATGAGCATACTTAAGGAGACGCTAGTTGTTTTTCGGGACATAGAAAGCATCCAGAAGGTACACTATCACGCCGCCTTGCACCAAATTTCATCTTTCTTGGCGGTTCTTATCGCATTCTTGACTCTTTAATAGTGCACCAATCATTTTCTTTTACTTTCAAATTCAATCTAAGTTCTCTCAGGAGTTTTTGATTGAACTTTCTTTACATTCGAGACTCATCAGCGATTACCCCCCTTGTTGGGTAAATCATAAACCCTTTGAATATTTTAGGCACTTTTAGGAAGCACCAAATATTCGTTCAGCGGAAGTGACATTCCTCCGGTTCAAAGTTAGTTGACACCCATTTAACAAATAGGATTTCAGGCGAATTTGTTAAATGGGTGTCAACTAACTTTGAACCGTAGGAATGTCAGCTCCGGTTGAACGAATATTTGGTGCTTCCTATAAGTGCCGAAAATATTCAAAGGGTTTATGATTTACCAAACAAAGGGGCAACTGTTGATGAGTCTGAATGTAAAGAAAGTTCAATCACAAAACTCCGGAGAGAACTAAGATTGAATTTGAAAGTAAAAGAAAATGATTGGTGCACTATTAAAGAGCTGAAGAATGCGATAAGAACCGCCAAGAAAGATGAAATTTGGTGAAAGGCGATGATAGTGTACCTTCTTGGATGCTTTCTATGTCCCGATAAACAACTAACCGTCTCCCTTGAGTATGCTCATATACTTGAAGACCTTAACACGATGTCTGATTACAACTGGTGTAAACATATTTTGAAACATTTAAGGCGACACACAAAGGGATATAGAGTGCCAAAAGCAGACATGCACTTCTTCTTGGTTAGTTGTTTTAATATTACTTCTTCATGGTTAGTTGTTTTAATATTAATTCTTCATGTTTTAATATTATTGTGCGTTTATTGACAATCTCACAGATCTACTACATTGAGAGGATGAGACGAGATAGTCTTTACTCCCAAGGTTCTTGTACAACCCCAACTCTAAAAGAATGGGACACGACGAAGGAGTTAAAAAATTTGGATGGAATTTTGAAACATTGTGGATTTGGAGCTGGCATAACATCTGGTTATGCTCTAAGGCCAACAATTGATTTAGAGAAACCTGTGTCACTCCTTCCTATGGAAGCTGATGAGTGTACAATTGAAAAGGTATGTTTATATATCATAACTGTATTATGGAAGCTGATGAGTGTACAATTGAAAGCACAAAATGCTCACATTTCAATAACAATATATTCACAAAATCACAAAAATGCTCACTAATCACGGAATGTTTTTGTTTTTTTGATGTTGTAGGTCCCGAGTTACTTGGAGTATTGTAAGTAACAGCTTCAGTAATTCAAGAAATGCGTTAAAGAATTGAAGGACAGAGTTGATAGTGCTGATGATGAAGATGATGACGAAGAGGTTGATGATGAGGATGAAGAGAGAGATGATGAAGAAGATAAGGATGAAGAAAGAGATGATGAAGAAGATAATGATGAAGAGAATGATAATGATGAAGAGGTTGATGATGATGATGATGAGGATGAAGATAGCGGTGATGAACCCGAAGAGAGCATTGATGATGAACCAGAAGTGAGGCGTGAAAAACACACAAAGATGAGGAATGATGGTAACACTAGTTGGTTTCCACTAATGTTGGAATATGTCTTCCTCCCTTAGTGGACACCTACCACAGATTCATATTTGTGGAAAATGATGATTCATAATAGTAATTCGCTTCTAAAATTAGTACCCAAACTCCTCCGACCCAAACTCCTCCCGATTTGAAAGCGTATATGACACACGTATAATCCAAAAATGTTGAGAACAAACAACTTGTCATCTATGTTCCTCATGTAACATTGGTGAGAAGCTGTGCCGCTCATTAATCTTGGGTAAAGTATTTATTGTAAAGCGATGTGAATTTGTATAATCACATTTACCTAACTTTTTAATGATTTTATTTTTATCTAGCTTTGCTCTGTATATCTAAAATAAGAATATAATCAAAATAGTAAAGTAGTAACACTAGTTGGTTTCCACTTTCCACAAATTGGAATCAGTGGTAAGTGGGGCTTAGTGGCCACTTACCACAGATTCATATTTGTGGAAAATGTATGATTCATAATAGTAATTCGCTTCTAAAATTACAGGTCGACCCCAACTCCTCGACCCAAACTCCTCCCGATATTGGAGGTCGAGCCGCTGAGGCGCACGACACACGATCGCGCTTCCAAAAATGTTGAGGACAAACAACTTGTCATCTATGTTCCTCACCTACCGGTGAGAAGTGTGTGCCGCTCATTAATGCGGGGTAAAGTATTTATTGTAAAGCGTATATGAATTTGTATAATGCACATTTACCTAACTTTTTAATGATTTTATTTTTATGTAACATTAGGGATGATATAAAAGAGGACACTGTGGCAGTAAAGAAGCAGAAATACCTTGACTACACTCCTCCAAAATTTGATCTGTAAGTATGAATCATTAAATAGTAATTAGTTTAGTGGCCACAAACCAGTAGACATAAATAGTAATTAGTTGCTAAAATTACAAAAACACATATTCACCAGCCACATAGGTAAACCCACAAAACACTCTGATTAAGCCTATGGTAGCTAACAAGATCATTTGCATGTGAAGTCCCTTCATTTGTAACAGTCTCATGGTGACTCGTACCTTCATGTCTAGATTGCGAAGTTCTTTCATTATATGCTTCTCGTGTCTCACTGTTGCCACTTTCTGTTACCAATTATTTAAGAGAAACGATAGTTAGTATTTGGGGATAATATAGTCCTCCTCAATTGAAAACTAACATCATTTTTATTTTTAATTAAAAAAATAAAATAAAACATTAGACAAGATCATTTATTGCATGCTCTTCTTCTCTAGCTTGAGAAACTTCAAAATCCTCTTATTGGGACCCTTCTAGCAATTCCTATTACAAATTATTTTAAGAGAAGTGATAATTAGTATTTAAAGATAATACAGTCCTCCTCAATTGAGGACCAACTTCATTTTTAATTAAAAAGAAAAAGAAAAACATCCTACCGGATAATTTAATAGCCGCCTCAACTTCAAGACCACTTTTCACAATGTAAAGGTTTCTTTTGCTCCACCAGTCATTGCATTCCTGCAAAAAACCTTGATGTTTCTCCGCTTTCTCACCTATCATATGTTAGTTGTTTCCTTACTTTCGGATATTAAACACAGTGTTGTATCTGGTTTAAGTTGTCTGTGGTATTTGAGTTTTATTTAGTCAAAGTACTCTATGTTGGTATGACTAATTACTATTTATCTATGTGGCTGGTGAATATGTGTTTTTGTAATTTTAGCAACTAATTATTATTTATGTCTATTAGTTTGTGACCACTAAACTAATTACTATTTAATAATTCATACTTACAGATCAAATTTTGGAGGAGTGTAGTCAATGTATTTCTGCTTCTTTACTGCCACAGTGTCCTCTTTTATATCGTCCCTAATGTTACATAAAAATAAAATCATTAAAAAGTTAGGTAAATGTGCATTATACAAACTCATACGCTTTACAATAAATACTTTACCCCGCATTAATGAGCGGCACACTTCTCACCAACCGGTGAGGGAACATAGATGACAAGTTGTTTGTCCTCAACATTTTTGGAAGGCGCATCAGGTGCTGTCTGCCTCACTGGCTCAGCCCTAATATCAGGAGGAGTTTGGGTTGGAGGAGTTGGGGTCAGCCTGTAATTTTAGAAGCGAATTACTATTATGAATCATACATTTTCCACAAATATGAATCTGTGGTAAGTGGCCACTAAGCCCCACTTACCACAGATTCCAATTTGTGGAAAGTGGAAACCAACTAGTGTTACTACTTTACTATTTTGATTATATTCTTGTTTCAGTATACTTACAGAGCAAAGCTTGGAATGGTGTTGTCAACAGTTTTCTTCTCCTTCACCACAATTGCATCCGGTGCGCGATGCTCTCTAATGTTACATAAAAAAATCATTAAAAAGTTTGGTAAGTGTGCATTATACAAATTCATATACGCTTTCAAATAAATACTTTACCCTGCATTCTTGTTGGTATGTTGTTTGTCTTCTTCATTTGCATGAGGCATATTAGGGGAGGAAGACTTAACATTAGGAATGTTACCATCATTCCTCATCTTTGTGCGTTTTCACGCCTCACTTCTGGTTCATCATCAATGCTCTCTTCGGGTTCATAACCGCTATCTTCATCCTCATCATCATCATCATCATCATCATCATCATCATCAACCTCTTCATCATTATCATTCTCTTCATCATTATCTTCTTCATCATCTCTTTCTTCATCCTTATCTTCTTCATCATCTCTCTGTTCATCCTCATCATCAACCTCTTCATCATCATCATCTTCATCATCATCTCTCTGTTCATCCTCATCATCAACCTCTTCATCATCATCATCATCTTCATCATCAGCACTATCAACTCTGTCCTTCAATTCTTTAACACATTTCTTGAATGACTGAAGCTGGTACTTACAAAACTTCAAGTAACTCGGGACCTACAACATAAAAAAAACAAAAACATTCCGTGATTAGTGAGCATTTTTGTGATTTTGTGAATATATTGTTATTGAAATGTGAGCATTTTGTGCTTTCAATTGTACACTAATTAGCTTCCATAATACAGTTATGATATATAAACATACCTTTTCAATTGTACACTCATCAGCTTCCATAGGAAGGAGTGACACAGATTTCTCTAAATCAATTTTTGGCCTTAGAGCATAACCAGATGTTATGCCAGCTCCAAATCCACAATGTTTCAAAATTCCATCCAATTTTTTTAACTCATTCGTCGTGTCCCATTCTTTTAGAGTTGGGGTTGTATAAGAACCTTGGGAGTAAGGACTATCTCGTCCCATCCTCTCAATGTAGTGGATCTGTGAGATTGTCAATAAACGCACAATAATATTAAAACATGAAGAATTAATATTAAAACAACTAACCATGAAGAAGTAATATTAAAACAACTAACCAAGAAGAAGTGCATGTCTGCTTTTGGCACTCTATATCCCTTTGTGTGTCGCCTTAGATGCTTCAAAATATGTTTACACGGTTGTGTCAGACACAGTGTTAAGATCTTCAAGTATATGAGCATACTTAAGAGAGACGGTTAGTTGTTTATCGGGACATAGAAAGCATCCAGAAGGTACACTATCACGCGCCTTGCACCAAATTTCATCTTTCTTGGCGGTTCTTATCGCATTCTTGATTTTAATAATAGTGCACCAATCATTTTCTTTTACTTTCAAATTCAATCTAAGTTCTCTCCGGAGTTTTGTGATTGAACTTTCTTTACATTCAGACTCATCAACAGTTGCCCCCTTGTTGGGTAAATCATAAACCCTTTGAATATTTTGGCAAGATTTATAGGAAGCACCAAATATTCGTTCAACCGGAGAAGCTGACATTCCTCCGGTTCAAAGTTAGTTGACACCCATTTAACAAATAGGATTTTAGGCGAATTTGTTAAATGGGTGTCAACTAACTTTGAACCGAGAAATGTCACTCGGCTGAACGAATATTTGGTGCTTCCTATAAAGTGCCAAAATATTCAAAGGGTTTATGATTTACCAAACAAAGGGGCAAATCGCTGATGAGTCTCGAATGTAAAGAAAGTTCAATCACAAAACTCCGAGAGAACTAAGATTGAATTTGAAAGTAAAAGAAAATGATTGGTGCACTATTAAAGAGTCAAGAATGCGATAAGAACCGCCAAGAAAGATGAAATTTGGTGAAAGCGCGATGATAGTGTGCTTTCTGGATGCTTTCTATGTCCCGATAAACAACTAACCGCCTCCCGAGTATGCTCATATACTTGAAGACCTTAACACGATGTCTCTGACATAACAATGTAAACAAACATATTTTGAAACATTTAAGACGACACACAAAGGGATATAGAGTGCCAAAAGCGCATATGCACTTCTTCTTGGTTAGTTGTTTTAATATTACTTCTTCATGGTTAGTTGTTTTAATATTAATTCTTCATATTTTAATATTATTGTGCGTTATTGACAATCTCACGATCTACTACATCGAGAGGATGAGGACGAGATAGTCTTTACTCCCAAGGTTCTTGTACAACCCCAACTCTAAAAGAATGGGACACGACGAAGGAGTTAAAAAATGTGGATGGAATTTTGAAACATTGTGGATTTGGAGCTGGCATAACATCCGGTTATGCTCTAAGGCCAACAATTGATTTAGAGAAACCTGTGTCACTTCTTCCTATGGAAGCTGATGAGTGTACAATTGAAAAGGTATGTTTATATATCATAAGCGCAGATTATGGAAGCCGATGAGTGTACAATTGAAAGCACAAAATGCTCACATTTCAATAAAAATATATTCACAAAATCACAAAAATGCTCACTAATCACGGAAAGGTTTTTGTTTTTTTGATGTTGTAGGTCCCGAGTTACTTGGACTTTTGTAAGTACCAGCTTAGTCATTCAAGAAATGCGTTAAAGAATTGAAGGACAGAGTTGATAAGTGCTGATGATGAAGATGATGACGAAGAGGTTGATGATGAGGATGAAGAGAGATGATGAAGAAGATAAGGATGAAGAAAGAGATGATGAAGAAGATAATGATGAAGAGAATTATAATGATGAAGAGGTTGATGATGATGATGATGATGATGAATGAAGATAGCGCGTGATGAACCCAAGAGAGCATTTATGATGAACTGAAGTGAGGCGTGAAAAACACACAAAGATGAGGAATGATGGTAACATTCCTAATGTTAAGTCTTCCTCCCCCTAATATGCCTTGAGACAAACAACATTTCCGTATATGATATTGTATAATGCTTTCCTAACTTTTTAAATTTTTTATGTAACATTAGTGAATATGTGGTAAGTGGGAAAATCGCTTAGCTGCTCTGTAAGTACACTTAAATAAGAATATAATCAAAATAGTAAAGTAGTAACACTAGTTGGTTTCATTCATATTTGTGGAAAATGTATGAAAATGTATGATTCATAATAGTAATTCGCTTCTAAAATTACAGGCTGACCCAAACTCCTCCGACCCAAACTCCTCCTGATATTAGGGCTGAGCCAGTGAGGCAGACGACACCTGATGCGCCTTCCAAAAATGTTGAGAACAAACAACTTGTCATCTATGTTCCCTCACCGGCTGGTGAGAAGTGTGTGCCGCTCATTAATGCTGGGTAAAGTATTTATTGTAAAGCGTATGTGAATTTGTATAATCACATTTACCTAACTTTTTAATGATTTTATTTTTATCTAGCTTTGCTCTGTAAGTATACTGAAATAAGAATATAATCAAAATAGTATAGTAGTAACACTAGTTGGTTTCCACTTTCCAAAAATTGGAATCTGTGGTAAGTGGGGCTTAGTGGCCACTTACCACAGATTCATATTTGTGGAAAATGTATGATTCATAATAGTAATTCGCTTCTAAAATTACAGGCTGACCCCAACTCCTCCGACCCAAACTCCTCCTGATATTAGGGCTGAGCCAGTGAGGCAGACGACACCTGATGCGCCTTCCAAAAATGTTGAGGACAAACAACTTGTCATCTATGTTCCCTCACCGGTTGGTGAGAAGTGTGTGCCGCTCATTAATGCGGGGTAAAGTATTTATTGTAAAGCGTATATGAATTTGTATAATGCACATTTACCTAACTTTTTAATGATTTTATTTTTATGTAACATTAGGGACGATATAAAAGAGGACACTGTGGCAGTAAAGAAGCAGAAATACCTTGACTACACTCCTCCAAAATTTGATCTGTAAGTATGAATTATTAAATAGTAATTAGTTTAGTGGCCACAAACCAGTAGACATAAATAGTAATTAGTTGCTAAAATTACAAAAACACATATTCACCAGCCACATAGGTAAACCCACAAAACACTCTGATTAAGCCTATGGTAGCTAACAAGATCATTTGCATGTTATGTTCCTTCATTTGTACCAGTCTCATGGTGACTCGTACCTTCATGTCTAGATTGCGAAGTTCTTTCATTATATGCTTCTTCGTGTCTCACTCACATGCTTTCTGCTACCAATTATTTAAGAGAAATGATAGTTAGTATTTGGGGATAATATAGTCCTCCTCAATTGAAAACTAACATCATTTTTATTTTTAATTAAAAAAATAAAATAAAACATTAGACAAGATCATTTATTGCATGCTCTTCTTCTCTAGCTTGAGAAACTTCAAAATCCTCTTATTGGGACCCTTCTAGCAATTCCTATTACAAATTATTTTAAGAGAAGTGATAATTAGTATTTAAAGATAATACAGTCCTCCTCAATTGAGGACCAACTTCATTTTTAATTAAAAAGAAAAAGAAAAACATCCTACCGGATAATTTAATAGCTGCCCCTCAACTTCAAGACCACTTTTCACAATGTAAAGGTTTCTTTTGCTCCACCAGTCATTGCATTCCCTGCAAAAACCCTTGATGTTTCTCCAGTTTTCTCACCCTATCATATGTTAGTTGTTTCCTTACTTTCGGATATTAAACACAGTGTTGTATCTGGTTTAAGTTGTCTGTGGTATTTGAGTTTTATTTAGTCAAAGTACTCTATGTTGGTATGACTAATTACTATTTATCTATATATGTGGCTGGTGAATATGTGTTTTTGTAATTTTAGCAACTAATTACTATTTATGTCTATTAGTTTGTGGCCACTAAATTAATTACTATTTAATAATTCATACTTACAGATCAAATTTTGGAGGAGTGTAGTCAAGGTATTTCTGCTTCTTTACTGCCACAGTGTCCTCTTTTATATCGTCCCTAATGTTACATAAAAATAAAATCATTAAAAAGTTAGGTAAATGTGCATTATACAAATTCATATACGCTTTACAATAAATACTTTACCCCGCATTAATGAGCGGCACACACTTCTCACCAACCGGTGAGGGAACATAGATGACAAGTTGTTTGTCCTCAACATTTTTGGAAGGTGCATCAGGTGTCGTCTGCCTCACTGGCTCAGCCCTAATATCAGGAGGAGTTTGGGTTGGAGGAGTTGGGGTCAGCCTGTAATTTTAGAACCGAATTACTATTATGAATCATACATTTTCCACAAATATGAATCTGTGGTAAGTGGCCACTAAGCCCCACTTACCACAGATTCCAATTTGTGGAAAGTGGAAACCAACTAGTGTTACTACTTTACTATTTTGATTATATTCTTGTTTCAGTATACTTACAGAGCAAAGCTTGGAATGGTGTTGTCAACAGTTTTCTTCTCCTTCACCACAATTGCATCCGGTGCGCGATGATCCCTAATGTTACATAAAAAAAATCATTAAAAAGTTTGGTAAGTGTGCATTATACAAATTCATATACGCTTTCAAATAAATACTTTACCCTGCATTCTTGTTGGTATGTTGTTTGTCTTCCTCATTTGCATAAGGCATATTAGTGGAGGAAGACTTAACATTAGGAATGTTACCATCATTCCTCATCTTTGTGCGTTTTTCACGCCTTACTTCTGGTTCATCATCAATGCTCTCTTCGGGTTCATCACCGCTATCTCCATCCTCATCATCATCATCATCATCATCATCAACCTCTTCATCATTATCATTCTCTTCATCATTATCTTCTTCATCATCTCTTTCTTCATCCTTATCTTCTTCATCATCTCTCTCTTCATCCTCATCATCAACCTCTTCATCATCATCATCTTCATCATCATCATCATCCTCATCATCATCAACATCATCATCATCATCTTCATCATCGCTTTATCAACTCTCGTCCTTCAATTCTTTAACGCATTTCTTGAATGACTGAAGCGGTACTTACAAAACTTCAAGTAACTCGGGACCTACAACATAAAAAAAAAAAAACATTCCGTGATTAGTGAGCATTTTTGTGATTTTGTGAATATATTGTTATTGAAATGTGAGCATTTTGTGCTTTCAATTGTACACTAATCAGCTTCCATACTACAGTTATGATATATAAACATACCTTTTCAATTGTACACTCATCAGCTTCCATAGGAAGGAGTGACACAGGTTTCTCTAAATCAATTTTTGGCCTTAGAGCATAACCAGATGTTATGCCAGCTCCAAATCCACAATGTTTCAAAATTCCATCCAAATTTTTTAACTCCTTCGTCGTGTCCCATTCTTTTAGAGTTGGGGTTGTACAAGAACCTTGGGAGTAAGGACTATCTCGTCCCATCCTCTCAATGTAGTGGATCTGTGAGATTGTCAATAAACGCACAATAATATTAAAACATGAAGAATTAATATTAAAACAACTAACCATGAAGAAGTAATATTAAAACAACTAACCAAGAAGAAGTGCATGTCTACTTTTGGCACTTTATATCCCTTTGTGTGTCGCCTTAGATGCTTCAAAATATGTTTACACCAGTTGTAATCAGACACCGTGTTAAGGTCTTCAAGTATATGAGCATACTTAAGGGAGACGGTTAGTTGTTTTTATCGGGACATAGAAAGCATCCAGAAGGTACACTATCACGCCTTGCACCAAATTTCATCTTTCTTGGCGGTTCTTATCGCATTCTTGACTCTTTAATAGTGCACCAATCATTTTCTTTTACTTTCAAATTCAATCTAAGTTCTCTCCGAGTTTTGTGATTGAACTTTCTTTACATTCGGACTCATCAATCAGATTTGCCCCTTTGTTGGGTAAATCATAAACCCTTTGAATATTTTAGCACTTATAGGAAGCACCAAATATTCGTTCAGCGAAGTGACATTCCTCCGGTTCAAAGTTAGTTGACACCCATTTAACAAATAGTATTTCGTGCGAATTTGTTAAATGGGTGTCAACTAACTTTGAACCGAGGAATGTCACTCCGCTGAACGAATATTTGGTGCTTCCTATAAAGTGCCGAAGATATTCAAAGGGTTTATGATTTACCCAACAAGGGGGCAATCATTGATGAGTCTCGAATGCAAAGAAAGTTCAATCACAAAACTCCGAGAGAACTTAGATTGAATTTGAAAGTAAAAGAAAATGATTGGTGCACTATTAAAGAGCTGAAGAATGCGATAAGAACCGCCAAGAAAGATGAAATTTGGTGCAAGGCGATGATAGTGTACCTTCTTGGATGCTTTCTATGTCCCGATAAACAACTAATCGTCTCCCTTGAGTATGCTCATATACTTGAAGACCTTAACACGATGTCCGACATAACCGTGTAAACATATTTTGAAGCATCTAAGGCGACACACAAAGGGATATAGAGTGCCAAAAGCAGACATGCACTTCTTCTTGGTTAGTTGTTTTAATATTACTTCTTCATGGTTAGTTGTTTTAATATTAATTCTTCATGTTTTAATATTATTGTGCGTTTATTGACAATCTCACAGATCCACTACATTGAGAGGATGGGACGAGATAGTCTTACTCCCAAGGTTCTTGTACAACCCCAACTCTAAAAGAATGGGACACGACGAAGGAGTTAAAAATTTGGATGGAATTTTGAAACATTGTGGATTTGAGCCGCATAACATCCGGTTATGCTCTAAGGCCAAAAATTGATTTAGATAAACTCAGTCACTCCTTCCTATGGAAGCTGATGAGTGTACAATTGAAAAGGTATGTTTATATATCATAACTGTATTAAGGAAGCTGATGAGTGTACAATTGAAAGCACAAAATGCTCACATTTCAATAACAATATATTCACAAAAATGCTCACTAATCACGGAATGTTTTTGTTTTTTTGATGTTGTAGGTCCCGAGTTACTTGGAGTTTTGTAAGTACCAGCTTCAGTCATTCAATAAATGCGTTAAAGAATTGAAGGACAGAGTTGATAGTGCTGATGATGAAGATGATGATGAAGAGGTTGATGATGAGGATGAAGAGAGAGATGATGAAGAAGATAAGGATGAAGAAAGAGATGAAGAAGAAGATAATGATGAAGAGAATGATAATGATGAAGAGGTTGATGATGATGATGATGATGAGATGAAGATACAAAGATGATGATGAACCCAAGAGAGCATTGATGATGAACTGTGGTAAGTGAGGCGTGAAAAACGCACAAAGATGAGGAATGATGGTAACATTCCTAATGTTAAGTCTTCCTCCCCTAATATGCCTCATGCAAATGAGGAAGACAAACAACATACCAACAAGAATGCAGCCCTAATCTTTGTAATGATTTTTTTATATAATATTAGGGAGCATCAGTAAAGTATTTATTTAAAAGCGTATATGAATTTGTATAATGCACATTTACCTAACTTTTTAATGATTTTTTTATGTAACATTAGGGAGCTTCACACCTCAATTGTGTTGAAGGAGAAGAAAACTGTTGACAACACCATTCCAAGCTTTGCTCTGTAAGTATACTAAAACAAGAATATAATCAAAATAGTAAAGTAGTAACACTAGTTGGTTTCCACTTTCCACAAATTGGAATCTGTGGTAAGTGGGGCTTAGTGGCCACTTACCACAGATTCATATTTGTGGAAAATATATGATTCATAATAGTAATTCGCTTCTAAAATTAAAGGCTGACCCCAACTCCTCCGACCCAAACTCCTCCTGATATTAGGGCTGAGCCAGTGAGGCAGACGACACCTGATGCGCCTTCCAAAAATGTTGAGGACAAACAACTTGTCATCTATGTTCCCTCACCGGCTGGTGAGAAGTGTGTGCCGCTCATTAATGCGGGGTAAAGTATTTATTGTAAAGCGTATATGAATTTGTATAATGCACATTAACCTAACTTTTTAATGATTTTATTTTTATGTAACATTAGGGACGATATAAAAGAGGACACTGTGGCAGTAAAGAAGCAGAAATACCTTGACTACACTCCTCCAAAATTTGATCTTAAGTATGAATTATTAAATAGTAATTAGTTTAGTGGCCACAAACCAATACACATAAATAGTATCTAAAATTACAAAAACACATATTCACCAGCGACATAGGTAAACCCACAAAACACTCTGATTAAGCCTATGGTAGCTAACAAGATCATTTGCATGTTATGTTCCTTCATTTGTACCAGTCTCATGGTGACTCGTACCTTCATGTCTAGATTGCGAAGTTCTTTCATTATATGCTTCTTCGTGTCTCTCTTTGTTGCCACTTTACATACCAATTATTTAAGAGAAATGATAGTTAGTATATGGGGATAATATAGTCCTCCTCAATTGAAAACTAACATAATTTTTATTTTTAATTAAAAAAATAAAATAAAACATTAGACAGATCATTTATTATCCGCTTCTTCTTCTCTAGCTTGAGAAACTTCAAAATCCTCTTATTGGGACCCTTCTAGCAATTCCTATTACAAATTATTTTAAGAGAAGTGATAATTAGTATTTAAAGATAATACAGTCCTCCTCAATTGAGGACCAACTTCATTTTTAATTAAAAAGAAAAAGAAAAACATCCTACCAGATAATTTAATAGCTGCCCCTCAACTTCAAGACCACTTTTCACAATGTAAAGGTTTCTTTTGCTCCACCAGTCATTGCATTCCCTGCAAAAATCCTTGATGTTTCTCCAGTTTTCTCATCCTATCATATGTTAGTTATTTCCTTACTTTCGGATATTGAACACAGTGTTGTATCTGGTTTAATTTGTCTGTGGTTTTTGAGTTTTATTTAGTCAAAGTACTCTATGTTGGTATGACTAATTACTATTTATCTATATATGTGGCTGGTGAATATGTGTTTTTGTAATTTTAGCAACTAATTACTATTTATGTCTACTGGTTTGTGGCCACTAAATTAATTACTATTTAATAGTTCATACTTACAGATCAAATTTTGGAGGAGTGTAGTCAAGGTATTTCTGCTTCTTTACTGCCAAAGTGTCCTCTTTTATATCGTCCCTAATGTTACATAAAAATAAAATCATTAAAAAGTTAGGTAAATGTGCATTATACAAATTCATATACGCTTTACAATAAATACTTTACCCCGCATTAATGAGCGGCACACACTTCTCACCAACCGGTGAGGGAACATAGATGACAAGTTGTTTGTCCTCAACATTTTTGGAAGGTGCATCAGGTGTCGTCTGCCTCACTGGCTCAGCCCTAATACCAGGAGGAGTTTGGGTCGGAGGAGTTGGGGTCAGCCTGAAATTTTAGAACTGAATTACTATTATGAATCATACATTCCACAAATATGAATCTGTGGTAAGTGGCCACTAAGCCCCACTTACCACAGATTCCAATTTGTGGAAAGTGGAAACCAACTAGTGTTACTACTTTACTATTTTGATTATATTCTTGTTTCAGTATACTTACAGAGCAAAGCTTGGAATGGTGTTGTCAACAGTTTTCTTCTCCTTCACCACAATTGCATCCGGTGCGCGATGCTCCCTAATGTTACATAAAAAAAATTATTAAAAAGTTAGGTAAGTGTGCATTATACAAATTCATATACGCTTTCAAATAAATACTTTACCTTGCATTCTTGTTGGTATGTTGTTTGTCTTCCTCATTTGCATAAGGCATATTAGTGGAGGAAGACTTAACATTAGGAATGTTACCATCATTCCTCATCTTTGTGCGTTTTTCACGCCTTACTTCTGGTTCATCATCAATGCTCTCTTCGGGTTCATCACCGCTATCTCCATCCTCATCATCATCGTCATCATCAACCTCTTCATCATTATCATTCTCTTCATCATTATCTTCTTCATCATCTCTTTCTTCATCCTTATCTTCATCATCTCTCTCTTCATCCTCATCTTCAACCTCTTCATCATCATCATCTTCATCATCATCATCAGCACTATCAACTCTGTCCTTCAATTCTTTAACGCATTTCTTGAATGACTGAAGCTGATACGTACAAAACTTCAAGTAACTCGGGACCTACAACATAAAAAAAAAACAAAAACATTCAGTGATTAGTGAGCATTTTTGTGATTTTGTGAATATATTGTTATTGAAATGTGAGCATTTTGTGCTTTCAATTGTACACTAATCAGCTTCCATACTACAGTTATGATATATAAACATACCTTTTCAATTGTACACTCATCAGCTTCCATAGGAAGGAGTGACACAGGTTTCTCTAAATCAATTTTTGGCCTTAGAGCATAACCAGATGTTATGCCAGCTCGAAATCCACAATGTTTCAAAATTCCATCCAAATTTTTAACTCCTTCGTGTGTGTCCCATTCTTTTAGAGTTGGGGTTGTACAAGAACCTTGGGAGTAAGGACTATCTCGTCCCATCCTCTCAATGTAGTGGATCTGTGAGATTGTCAATAAACGCACAATAATATTAAAACATGAAGAATTAATATTAAAACAACTAACCATGAAGAAGTAATATTAAAACAACTAACCAAGAAGAAGTGCATGTCTACTTTTGGCACTTTATATCCCTTTGTGTGTCGCCTTAGATGCTTCAAAATATGTTTACACCAGTTGTAATCAGACACCGTGTTAAGGTCTTCAAGTATATGAGCATACTTAAGGGAGACGGTTAGTTGTTTTTCGGGACATAGAAAGCATCCAAGAAGGTACACTATCACCGCCTTGCACCAAATTTCATCTTTCTTGGCGGTTCTTATCGCATTCTTCAGCTCTTTAATAGTGCACCAATCATTTTCTTTTACTTTCAAATTCAATCTAAGTTCTCTCCAGAGTTTTGTGATTGAACTTTCTTTACATTCAGACTCATCAACAGTTGCCCCCTTGTTGGGTAAATCATAAACCCTTTGAATATTTTTAAGACACTTATATAGGAAGCACCAAATATTAGTTCAGCGGAAGTGACATTCCTCCGGTTCAAAGTTGAATTGACACCCATTTAACAAATAGTATTTCAAAGTAATTTGTTAAATGGGTGTCAACTAACTTTGAACCGAGGAATGTCAGCTCCGGTGAACGAATATTTGGTGCTTCCTATAAGTGCCGAAGATATTCAAAGGGTTTATGATTTACCCAACAAGGGGGCAACTGTTGATGAGTCTGAATGCAAAGAAAGTTCAATCACAAAACTCCGGAGAGAACTTAGATTGAATTTGAAAGTAAAAGAAAATTATTGGTGCACTATTAAAGAGCTGAAGAATGCGATAAGAACCGCCAAGAAAGATGAAATTTGGTGCAAGGCGATGATAGTGTACCTTCTTGAATGCTTTCTATGTCCCGATAAACAACTAACCGTCTCCCTTGAGTATGCTCATATACTTGAAGACCTTAACACGGTGTCTGATTACAACTGGTGTAAACATATTTTGAAGCATCTAAGCGACACACAAAGTGGATATAGAGTGCCAAAAGCAGACATGCACTTCTTCTTGGTTAGTTGTTTTAATATTACTTCTTCATGGTTAGTTGTTTTAATATTAATTCTTCATGTTTTAATATTATTGTGCGTTTATTAACAATCTCACAGATCCACTACATTGAGTGGATGGGACGAGATAGTCCTTACTCCCAAGGTTCTTGTACAACCCCAACTCTAAAAGAATGGGACACGACGAAGGAGTTAAAAAATTTGGATGGAATTTTGAAACATTGTGGATTTGGAGCTGGCATAACATCTGGTTATGCTCTAAGGCGAAAAATTGATTTAGATAAACCTGTGTCACTCCTTCCTATGGAAGCTGATGAGTGTGTACAATTGAAAATGTATGTTTATATATCATAATTGTATTATGGAAGCTGATGAGTGTACAATTGAAAGCACAAAATGCTCACATTTCAATAACAATATATTCACAAAATCACAAAAATGCTCACTAATCACGGAATGTTTTTGTTTTTTTGATGTTGTAGAGTCCCGAAATTACTTGAGTTTTGTAAGTACCGACTTGATCATTCAAGAAATGCGTTAAAGAATTGAAGGACAGAGTTGATAGTGCTGATGATGAAGATGATGATGAAGAGGTTGATGATGAGGATGAAGAGAGAGATGATGAAGAAGATAAGGATGAAGAAAGAGATGATGAAGAAGATAATGATGAAGAGAATGATAATGATGAAGAGGTTGATGATGATGAGGATGAAGATAGCGGTGATGAACCCGAAGAGAGCATTGATGATGAACCAGAAGTGAGGCGTGAAAAACGCACAAAGATGAGGAATGATGGTAACATTCCTAATGTTAAGTCTTCCTCCTAATATGCCTCATGCAAATGAGGAAGACAAACAACATACCAACAAGAATGCGAGGTAAAGTATTTACTTGAAAGCGTATATGAATTTGTATAATGCACATTTACCTAACTTTTTAATGATTTTTTTTATGTAACATTAGGGAGCTTCGCGCACCGGATGCAATTGTGTTGAAGGAGAAGAAAACTGTTGACAACACCATTCCAAGCTTTGCTCTGTAAGTATACTAAAACAAGAATATAATCAAAATAGTAAAGTAGTAACACTAGTTGGTTTCCACTTTCCACAAATTGGAATCTGTGGTAAGTGGGGCTTAGTGGCCACTTACCACAGATTCATATTTGTGGAAAATATATGATTCATAATAGTAATTCGCTTCTAAAATTAAAGGTGACCCCAACCTCCGACCCAAACTCCTCCCGATATTGAAATTTGAGCGATGAGAGCGAGATGACACACGATCGCCTTCCAAAAATGTTGAGGACAAACAACTTGTCATCTATGTTCCCTCACCGGCTGGTGAGAAGTGTGTGCCGCTCATTAATGCGGGGTAAAGTATTTATTGTAAAGCGTATATGAATTTGTATAATGCACATTTACCTAACTTTTTAATGATTTTATTTTTATGTAACATTAGGGACGATATAAAAGAGGACACTATGGCAGTAAAGAAGCAGAAATACGTTGACTACACTCCTCCAAAATTTGATCTGTAAGTATGAATTATTAAATAGTAATTAGTTTAGTGGCCACAAACCAGTACACATAAATAGTAGTTAGTTGTTAAAATTACAAAAACACATATTCACCAGACACATAGGTAAACCCACAAAACACTCTGATTAAGCCTATGGTAGCCAACAAGATCATTTGCATGTTATGTTCCTTCATTTGTACCAGTCTCATGGTGACTCGTACCTTCATGTCTAGATTGCGAAGTTCTTTCATTATATGCTTCTTCGTGTCTCACTGTTGCCACTTTCTGTTACCAATTATTTAAGAGAAATGATAGTTAGTATATGGGGATAATATAGTCCTCCTCAATTGAAAACTAACATAATTTTTATTTTTAATTAAGAAAATAAAATAAAACATTAGACAGGATCATTTATTGTCTGCTCTTCTTCTCTAGCTTGAGAAACTTCAAAATCCTCTTATTGGGACCCTTCTAGCAATTCCTATTACAAATTATTTTAAGAGAAGTGATAATTAGTATTTAAAGATAATACAGTCCTCCTCAATTGAGGACCAACTTCATTTTTAATTAAAAAGAAAAAGAAAAACATCCTACCAGATAATTTAATAAACCTTTGCTCAACTTCAAGACCACTTTTCACAATGTAAAGGTTTCTTTTGCTCCACCAGTCATTGCATTCCCTGCAAAAACCCTTGATGTTTCTCCAGTTTTCTCACCCTATCATATGTTAGTTGTTTCCTTACTTTCGGATATTGAACACAGTGTTGTATCTGGTTTAAGTTGTCTGTGGTATTTGAGTTTTATTTAGTCAAACTACTATATGTTGGTATGACTAATTACTATTTATCTATGTGGCTGGTGAATATGTGTTTTTGTAATTTTAGCAACTAATTACTATTTATGTCTACTGGTTTGTGGCCACTAAACTAATTACTATTTAATAATTCATACTTACAGATCAAATTTTGGAGGAGTGTAGTCAAGGTATTTCTGCTTCTTTACTGCCACAGTGTCCTCTTTTATATCGTCCCTAATGTTACATAAAAATAAAATCATTAAAAAGTTAGGTAAATGTGCATTATACAAACTCATATACGCTTTACAATAAATACTTTACCCGCATTAATGAGAGGCACACACTTCTCACCAACCGGTGAGGGAACATAGATGACAAGTTGTTTGTTCTCAACATTTTTGGAAGGCGCATCAGGTGTTGTCTGCCTCACTGGCTCAGCTCTAATATCAGGAGGAGTTGGGTCGGAGGAGTTGGGGTCAGCCTGTAATTTTAGAAGCGAATTACTATTATGAATCATACATTTTCCACAAATATGAATCTGTGGTAAGTGGCCACTAAGCCCCACTTACCACAGATTCCAATTTGTGGAAAGTGGAAACCAACTAGTGTTACTACTTTACTATTTTGATTATATTCTTGTTTCAGTATACTTACAGAGCAAAGCTTGGAATGGTGTTGTCAACAGTTTTCTTCTCCTTCACCACAATTGCATCCGGTGCGCGATGCTCCCTAATGTTACATAAAAAAAATCATTAAAAAGTTTGGTAAGTCTGCATTATACAAATTCATATACGCTTTCAAATAAATACTTTACCCTGCATTCTTGTTGGTATGTTGTTTGTCTTCATCATTTGCATGAGGCATATTAGGGGAGGAAGACTTAACATTAGGAATTTTACCATCATTCCTCATCTTTGTGCGTTTTCACGCCTCACTTCTGGTTCATCATCAATGCTCTCTTTGGGTTCATCACCGCTATCTTCATCCTCATCATCATCATCATCATCATCAACCTCTTCATCATTATCATTCTCTTCATCATTATCTTCTTCATCATCTCTTTCTTCATCCTTATCTTCTTCATCATCTCTCTCTTCATCCTCATCATCAACCTCTTCATCATCATCTTCATCATCAGCACTATCAACTCTGTCCTTCAATTCTTTAACGCATTTCTTGAATGACTGAAGCTGGTAATTACAAAACTTCAAGTAACTCGGGACCTACAACATAAAAAAAACAAAAACATTCCGTGATTAGTGAGCATTTTTGTGATTTTGTGAATATATTGTTATTGAAATGTGAGCATTTTGTGCTTTCAATTGTACACTCATTAGCTTCCATAATACAGTTATGATATATAAACATACCTTTTCAATTGTACACTCATCAGCTTCCATAGGAAGGAGTGACACAGGTTTCTCTAAATCAATTTTTGGCCTTAGAGCATAACCAGATGTTATGCCAGCTCCAAATCCACAATGTTTCAAAATTCCATCCAAATTTTTTAACTCCTTCGTCGTGTCCCATTCTTTTAGAGTTGGGGTTGTACAAGAACCTTGGGAGTGAGGACTATCTCGTCCCATCCTCTCAATGTAGTGGATCTGTGAGATTGTCAATAAACGCACAATAATATTAAAACATGAAGAATTAATATTAAAACAACTAACCATGAAGAAGTAATATTAAAACAACTAACCAGTGGCGGATCTTGACTAAAAAGTTCGGGAGGGCCGTCAATGAAAGAGGCGTGGAGGAATGACGGGGTAGAGACCGACGACAACGGGATAGAGACCGACGACGATGAAGAACGAAGAGCTTGAGAGAGACTGAGAGTGAGAAGAAGGGTATCGTGTGTGAGAGATTGAGAGAGGGAAGAAGGAAGATCGCATAAGAATAGTAATGAAGCTTAAATAAAATTAAAATAGATAAATATAAAATAATAATTATTTATAAACAAAATTAAATGACTAAAAAATTAACTTTGATTTCACATAAAGATTGAAACTGTTTGTAAAAAGATAATTTTATAATAAGTTTGTTTTATTTTTAAAATGCTAATTTTTTTTTTAAAATTTATCAACCATTAATTCATAATTTCTAATTTTAATATAAGAGATATGAAAAAAAATATGAGTAGATATAAGAAGGTGGGGACTCTCATACCCTTTGAGAGTTGAGGGGTATGATTCCAAAACATTCAATCACTCAATGACAACTTCATTTTTTCTATTTAATTCTTTTTAAAAAATTAATAAATATTGAACTCATTTTGCCTAGGATGTATCATACCCACCAAAACTCTTAATGGATATGGTAGAATTTTCCATATAAGAATTATTATATGGTTGAAGTGTATATATATTAACTTTCCTATAGCCTATTGGTAACTTAAAATAGATAACTTAATATAATCAATGGTAACTTAATATAAATTAACTTTTTTGTTTTGCTTCAAAAAAAAACTTTGTTTTTTGACCAAATAACTTAACTTTCTCTTTTTTTTAACTGTATAAATTAACTTTCTTGACAAGGCTGTTTTTTGTCTTTTATATTTGTGAAATTTGTAAAAAGAATAAGCAAAAAAGGCCCCTGCGGGTTTCGAACACGGAACATATGTACTGGACATATGCACGCTAAACCATCTATGCGGACAAACTAATTGTGTATAGAAACGCAAACATTATCTATATATTTAGTGTTCCTAATTTTTTTTAAAAACATGGGTACTATGGTAATTTCAAATGAAACTTTAGGGCGGGCTGTGGCCCTACCCAGCCCATACTAAGATCCGCCACTGCAACTAACCAAGAAGAAGTGCATGTCTGCTTTTGGCACTCTATATCCCTTTGTGTGTCGTCTTAGATGCTTCAAAATATGTTTACACCAGTTGTAATCGATTAATCGTGTTAAGGTCTTCAAGTATATGAGCATACTTAAGGGAGACGGTTAGTTGTTTATCGGGACATAGAAAGCATCCAAGAAGGTACACTATCACCGCCTTGCACCAAATTTCATCTTTCTTGGCGGTTCTTATCGCATTCTTCAGCTCTTTAATAGTGCACCAATCATTTTCTTTTACTTTCAAATTCAATCTAATTTCTCTCCGGAGTTTTGTGATTGAACTTCCTTTACATTCAGACTCATCAACAATTGCCCCCTTGTTGGGTAAATCATAAACCCTTTGAATATCTTCGGCACTTATAGGAAGCACCAAATATTCGTTCAACCGGAGCTGACATTTCTCCGGTTCAAAGATGAAATTTGGTGCAAGGCGATGATAGTGTACTTTCTTGGATGCTTTCTATGTCCCACCGTCTCCCTTGAGTATGCTCATATACTTGAAGACCTTAACACGGTGTCTGATTACAACTGGTGTAAACATATTTTGAAGGATCTAAGACGACACACAAAGGGATATAGAGTGCCAAAAGCAGACATGCACTTCTTCTTGGTTAGTTGTTTTAATATTACTTCTTCATGGTTAGTTGTTTTAATATTAATTCTTCATATTTTAATATTATTGTGCGTTTATTGACAATCTCACAGATCTACTACATTGAGAGGATGGGACGAGATAATCCTTACTCCCAAGGTTCTTGTACAACCCCAACTCTAAAAGAATGGGACACGACGAAGGAGTTAAAAAATCTGGATGGAATTTTGAAACATTGTGGATTTGGAGCTGGCATAACATCTGGTTATGCTCTAAGGCCAAAAATTGATTTAGAGAAACCTGTGTCACTTCTTCCTATGGAAGCTGATGAGTGTACAATTGAAAAGGTATGTTTATATATCATAACTGTATTATGGAAGCTGATGAGTGTACAATTGAAAGCACAAAATGCTCACATTTCAATAACAATATATTCACAAAATCACAAAAATGCTCACTTATCACGGAAAGTTTTTGTTTTTTTGATGTTGTAGGTCCCGAGTTACTTGGACTTTTGTAAGTACCAGCTTAGTCATTCAAGAAATGCGTTAAAGAATTGAAGGACATAGTTGATAGTGCTGATGATGAAGATGATGATGAAGAGGTTGATGATGAGGATGCAGAGAGAGATGATGAAGGAGATAAGGATGAAGAAAGAGATGATGAAGAAGATAATGATGAAGAGAATGATAATGATGAAGAGGTTGATGATGATGATGATGATGATGAGGATGAAGATAGCGGTGATGAACCCGAAGAGAGCATTTATGATGAACCAGAAGTGAGGCGTGAAAAACACACAAAGATGAGAAATGATGGTAACATTCCTAATGTTAAGTCTTCCTCCCCTAATATGCCTCATGCAAATGAGGAAGACAAACAACATACCAACAAGAATTCAGGGTAAAGTATTTATTTGAAAGCGTGTATGATATTGTATAATGCACACTTACCTAACTTTTTAATGATTTTTTTATGTAACATTAGTGAGCATCGCGCACCGGATGCAATTGTGGTGAAGGAGAAGAAAACGGTTGACAACACCATTCCAAGCTTTGCTCTGTAAGTATACTGAAATAAGAATATAATCAAAATAGTAAAGTAGTAACACTAGTTGGTTTCCACTTTCCACAAATTGGAATCTGTGGTAAGTGGGGCTTAGTGGACACTTACCACAGATTCATATTTGTGGAAAATGTATGATTCATAATAGTAATTCGCTTCTAAAATTACAGGCTGACCCAAATTCCTCCGACCCAAACTCCTCCTGATATTAGGGCTGAGCCAGTGAGGCAGACAACACCTGATGCGCCTTCCAAAAAAGTTGAGAACAAACAACTTGTCATCTATGTTCCCTCACCGGCTGGTGAGAAGTGTGTGCCGCTCATTAATGTGGGGTAAAGTATTTATTGTAAAGCGTATGTGAATTTGTATAATCACATTTACCTAACTTTTTAATGATTTTATTTTAATCTAGCTTTGCTTTGTAAGTATACTGAAACAAGAATATAATCAAAATAGTAAAGTAGTAACACTAGTTGGTTTCCACTTTCCACATATTAGAATCTGTGGTAAGTGGGGCTTAGTGGCCACTTACCACAGATTCATATTTGTGGAAAATGTATGATTCATAATAGTAATTCGCTTCTAAAATTACAGGCTGACCCCAACTCCTCCGACCCAAACTCCTCCTGATATTAGAAATTTGAGCCAGTGAGGCAGACGACACCTGATGCGCCTTCCAAAAATGTTGAGGACAAACAACTTGTCATTTATGTTCCCTCACCGGTTGGTGAGAAGTGTGTGCCGCTCATTAATGTGGGGTAAAGTATTTATTGTAAAGCGTATATGAATTTGTATAATGCACATTTTCCTAACTTTTTAATGATTTTATTTTTATGTAACATTAGGGACGATATAAAAGAGGACACTGTGGCAGTAAAGAAGCAGAAATACCTTGACTACACTCCTCCAAAATTTGATCTGTAAGTATGAATTATTAAATAGTAATTAGTTTAGTGGCCACAAACCAATAGACATAAATAGTAATTAGTTGCTAAAATTACAAAAACACATATTCACCAGCCACATAGGTAAACCCACAAAACACTCTGATTAAGCCTATGGTAGCTAACAAGATCATTTGCATGTGATGTTCCTTCATTTTTACCAGTCTCATGGTGACTCGTACCTTCATGTCTAGATTGCGAAGTTCTTTCATTATATGTTTCTTCGTGTCTCACTGTTGCCACTTTCTGTTACCAATTATTTAAGAGAAATGATAGTTAGTATTTGGGGATAATATAGTCCTCCTCAATTGAAAACTAACATCATTTTTATTTTTAATTAAAAAAATAAAATAAAACATTAGACATGATCATTTATTGCCTGCTCTTCTTCTCTAGCTTGAGAAACTTCAAAATCCTCTTATTGGGACACTTCTAGCAATTTCTATTACAAATTATTTTAAGAGAAGTGATAATTAGTATTTAAAGATAATACAGTCCTTCTCAATTGAGGATCAACCTTATTTTTAATTAAAAAGGAAAAGAAAAACATCCTACCGGATAATTTAATAGCTGCCCCTCAACTTCAAGACCACTTTTCACAATGTAAAGGTTTCTTTTACTCCACCAGTCATTGCATTCCCTGCAAAAACCCTTGATGTTTCTCCAGTTTTCTCACCCTATCATATGTTAGTTGTTTCCTTACTTTCGGATATTGAACACAGTGTTGTATCTGGTTTAAGTTGTCTGTGGTATATGAGTTTTATTTAGTCAAAGTACTCTATGTTGGTATGACTAATTACTATTTATCTATGTGGCTGGTGAATATGTGTTTTTGTAATTTTAGCAACTAATTACTATTTATGTCTACTGGTTTGTGGCCACTAAACTAATTACTATTTAATAATTCATACTTACAGATCAAATTTTGGAGGAGTATAGTCAAGGTATTTCTGCTTCTTTACTGCCACAATGTCCTCTTTTATATCGTCCCTAATGTTACATAAAAATAAAATCATTAAAAAGTTAGGTAAATGTGCATTATACAAATTCATATAAGCTTTACAATAAATACTTTACCCCGCATTAATGAGCGGCACACACTTCTCACCAACCGCTGAGGGAACATAGATGACAAGTTGTTTGTCCTCAACATTTTTGGAAGGCGCATCAGGTGTCGTCTGCCTCACTGGCTCAGCCCTAATATCAGGAGGTGTTTGGGTCGGAGGAGTTGGGAGTCGACTGTAATTTTAGAAGCGAATTACTATTATGAATCATACATTTTCCACAAATATGAATCTGTGGTAAGTGGCCACTAAGCCTCACTTACCACAGATTCCAATTTGTGGAAAGTGGAAACCAACTAGTGGTACTACTTTACTATTTTGATTATATTCTTGTTTCAGTATACTTACAGAGCAAAGCTAGATAAAAATAAAATCATTAAAAGTTAGGTAAATGTGCATTATACAAATTCACATACGCTTTACAATAAATACTTTACCCGCATTAATGAGCGGCACACACTCTCTCACCAAATGCGGTGAGGAACATAGATGACAAGTTTTTTGTTCTCAACATTTTTGGAAGGCGCATCAGGTGTCGTCTGCCTCACTGGCTCAGCCCTAATATCAGGAGGAGTTTGGGTCGTAGGAGTTGGGGTCAGCCTGTAATTTTAGAAGCGAATTACTATTATGAATCATACATTTTCCACAAATATGAATCTGTGGTAAATGGCCACTAAGCCCCACTTACCACAGATTCCAATTTGTGGAAAGTGGAAACCAACTAGTGTTACTAATTTACTATTTTGATTATATTCTTGTTTCAGTGTACTTACAGAGCGAAGCTTGGAATGGTGTTGTCAACCGTTTTCTTCTCCTTCACCACAATTGCATCCGGTGCGCGATGCTCCCTAATGTTACATAAAAAAAATCATTAAAAAGTTTGGTAAGTGTGCATTATACAAATTCATATACGCTTTCAAATAAATAATTTACCCTGCATTCTTGTTGGTATGTTGTTTGTCTTCCTCATTTGCATGAGGCATATTAGGGGAGGAAGACTTAACATTAGGAATGTTACCATCATTCCTCATCTTTGTGCGTTTCACGCCTCACTTCTGGTTCATCATCAATGCTCTCTTCGGGTTCATCACCGCTATCTTCATCCTCATCATCATCATCATCATCATCATCATCATCATCATCATCATCATCATCATCATCATCATCATCATCAACCTCTTCATCATTATCATTCTCTTCATCATTATCTTCTTCATCATCTGTTTCTTCATCCTTATCTTCTTCATCATCTGTCTCTTCATCCTCATCATCAACCTCTTTATCATCATCATCTTCATCATCAGCACTATCAACTCTGTCCTTCAATTCTTTAACGCATTTCTTGAATGACTGAAGCTGGTACTTACAAAACTTCAAGTAACTCGGGACCTACAACATAAAAAAAAACAAAAACATTCCGTGATTAGTGAGCATTTTTGTGATTTTGTGAATATATTGTTATTGAAATGTGAGCATTTTGTGCTTTCAATTGTACACTCATCAGCTTCCATAATACAGTTATGATATATAAACATACCTTTTCAATTGTACACTCATCAGCTTCCATAGGAATGAGTGACACAGGTTTCTCTAAATCAATTTTTGGCCTTAGAGCATAACCAGATGTTATGCCAGCTCCAAATACACAATGTTTCAAAATTCCATCCAAATTTTTTAACTCCTTCGTCGTGTCCCATTCTTTTAGAGCTGGGTTTGTACAAGAACCTTGGGAGTAAGGACTATCTCGTCCCATCCTCTCAATGTAGTGGATCTGTGAGATTGTCAATAAACGCACAATAATATTAAAACATGAAGAATTAATATTAAAACAACTAACCATGAAGAAGTAATATTAAAACAACTAACCAAGAAGAAGTGCATGTCTGCTTTTGGCACTCTATATCCCTTTGTGTGTCGCCTTAGATGCTTCAAAATATGTTTACACCACCACCAGAATCGTATTACCGTGTTAAGGTCTTCAAGTATATGAGCATACCGAAGGGAGGCAGCTTAGTTGTTTTTCGGACATAGAAAGCATCCAAGAAGGTACACTATCACCGCCTTGCACCAAATTTCATCTTTCTTGGCGGTTCTTATCGCATTCTTCAGCTCTTTAATAGTGCACCAATCATTTTCTTTTACTTTCAAATTCAATCTAAGTTCTCTCCGGAGTTTTGTGATTGAACTTTCTTTACATTCAGACTCATCAACAGTTGCCCCCTTGTTGGGTAAATCATAAACCCTTTGAATATTTTCGGCACTTATAGGAAGCACCAAATATTCGTTCAACCGGAGCTGACATTCCTCCGGTTCAAAGTTAGTTGACACCCATTTAACAAATAGTATTTCAGCGACACACAAAGGGATATAGAGTGCCAAAAGCAGACATGCACTTCTTCTTAGTTAGTTGTTTTAATATTACTTCTTCATGGTTAGTTGTTTTAATATTAATTCTTCATGTTTTAATATTATAGTGCGTTTATTAACAATCTCACAGATCCACTACATTGAGAGGATGGGACGAGATAGTCCTTACTCCCAAGGTTCTTGTACAACCCCAACTCTAAAAGAATGGGACACGACGAAGGAGTTAAAAAATTTGGATGGAATTTTGAAACATTGTGGATTTGGAGCTGGCATAACATCTGGTTATGCTCTAAGGCGAAAAATTGATTTAGATAAACCTGTGTCACTCCTTCCTATGGAAGCTGATGAGTGTACAATTGAAAAGGTATGTTTATATATCATAATTGTATTATGGAAGCTGATGAGTGTACAATTGAAAAGGTATGTTTATATATCATAATTGTATTATGGAAGCTGATGAATGTACAATTGAAAGCACAAAATGCTCACATTTCAATAACAATATATTCACAAAATCACAAAAATGCTCACTAATCACGGAATGTTTTTGTTTTTTTGATGTTGTAGGTCCAGAGTTACTTGGAGTTTTGCAAGTACCAGCTTCAGTCATTCAAGAAATGCGTTAAAGAATTGAAGGACAGAGTTGATAGTGCTGATGATGAAGATCGATGATGAAGAGGTTGATGATGAGGATGAAGAGAGAGATGATGAAGAAGATAAGGATGAAGAAAGAGATGATGAAGAAGATAATGATGAAGAGAATGATAATGATGAAGAGGTTGATGATGATGATGATGATGATGAGGATGAAGATAGCGGTGATGAACCCGAAGAGAGCATTGATGATGAACCAGAAGTGAGGTGTGAAAAAGCACACAAAGATGAGGAATGATGGTAACATTCCTAATGTTAAGTCTTCCTCCCTAATATGCCTCATGCAAATGAGGAAGACAAACAACATACCAACAAGAAAGCCAGGGTAAAGTATTTATTTGAAAGCGTATATGAATTTGTATAATGCACATTTACCTAACTTTTTAATGATTTTTTTATGTAACATTAGGGAGCTTACGCACCGGATGCAATTGTGGTGAAGGAGAAGAAAAAGCGTGACAACACCATTCCAAGCTTTGCTCTGTAAGTATACTAAAACAAGAATATAATCAAAATAGTAAAGTAGTAACACTACTTGGTTTCCACAATTGGAATCTGTGGTAGTGGGGCTTAGTGGCCACTTACCACAGATTCATATTTGTGGAAAATATATGATTCATAATAGTAATTCGCTTCTAAAATTAAAGGTGACCCCAACTCTCTCCGACCCAAACTCCTCCCCGATATTAGGGGTGAGCGGCCGTGGCGACGACACACCGATGCGCCTTTCAAAAATGTTGAGGACAAACAACTTGTCATCTATGTTCCTCACCGGCCGTGAGAAGTGTGTGCCGCTCATTAATGCGGGGTAAAGTATTTATTGTAAAGCGTATGTGAATTTGTATAATCACATTTACCTACCTTTTAATGATTTTATTTTTATCTAGCTTTGCTCTGTAAGTATCTTTGAAACAAGAATATAATCAAAATAGTAAAGTAGTAACACTAGTTGGTTTCCACTTTCCACAAATTGGAATCGGGGTAAGTGGGGCTTAGTGGCCACTTACCAACGATTCATATTTGTGGAAAATGTTTGATTCATAATAGTAATTCGCTTCTAAAATTACAGTGGCGCTTGACTCCTCCGACCCAAACTCTTCCCGATATTAGAAATTTGAGCGATGAGATTGTTAATAAACGCACAATAATATTAAAACATGAAGAATTAATATTAAAACAACTAACCATGAAGAAGTAATATTAAAACAACTAACCGAGAAGAAGTACATGTCTGCTTTTGGCACTCTATATCCCTTTGTGTGTCGCCTTAGATGCTTCAAAATATGTTTACACCAGTTGTAATCAGACACCGTGTTAAGGTCTTCAAGTATATGAGCATACTTAAGGGAGACTGTTAGTTGTTTATCGGGACATAGAAAGCATCCAAGAAGGTACACTATCACCGCCTTGCACCAAATTTCATCTTTCTTGGCGGTTCTTATCGCATTCTTCAGCTCTTTAATAGTGCACCAATCATTTTCTTTTACTTTCAAATTCAATCTAAGTTCTCTCCGGAGTTTTGTGATTGAACTTTCTTTACATTCAGACTCATCAACAGTTGCCCCCTTGTTGGGTAAATCATAAACCCTTTGAATATTTTCGGCACTTATAGGAAGCACCAAATATTCGTTCAACCGAGTGACATTCCTCCGTTCAAAGTTAGTTGACACCCATTTAACAAATAGTATTTCAAAGACACACACAAAGGGATATAGAGTGCCAAAAGCAGACATGCACTTCTTCTTAGTTAGTTGTTTTAATATTACTTCTTCATGGTTAGTTGTTTTAATATTAATTCTTCATGTTTTAATATTATAGTGCGTTTATTAACAATCTCACAGATCCACTACATTGAGAGGATGGGACGAGATAGTCCTTACTCCCAAGGTTCTTGTACAACCCCAACTCTAAAAGAATGGGACACGACGAAGGAGTTAAAAAATTTGGATGGAATTTTGAAACATTGTGGATTTGGAGCTGGCATAACATCTGGTTATGCTCTAAGGCGAAAAATTGATTTAGATAAACCTGTGTCACTCCTTCCTATGGAAGCTGATGAGTGTACAATTGAAAAGGTATGTTTATATATCATAATTGTATTATGGAAGCTGATGAGTGTACAATTGAAAGCACAAAATGCTCACATTTCAATAACAATATATTCACAAAATCACAAAAATGCTCACTAATCACGGAATGTTTTTGTTTTTTTGATGTTGTAGGTCCAGAGTTACTTGGAGTTTTGCAAGTACCACTTTAATCATTCAAGAAATGCGTTAAAGAATTGAAGGACAGAGTTGATAGTGCTGATGATGAAGATCGATGATGAAGAGGTTGATGATGAGGATGAAGGGAGATATGATGAAGAAGATAAGGATGAAGAAAGAGATGATGAAGAAGATAATGATGAAGAGAATGATAATGATGGAGGTTGATGATGATGATGATGATGATGAGGATGAAGATAGCGGTGATGAACCCGAAGAGAGCATTGATGATGAACTAGAAGTGAGGCGTGAAAAACGCACAAAGATGAGGAATGATGGTAACATTCCTAATGTTAAGTCTTCCTCCCCTAATATGCCTCATGCAAATGAGGAAGACAAACAACATACCAACAAGAATGCAGGGTAAAGTATTTATTTGAAAGCGTATATGAATTTGTATAATGCACATTTACCTAACTTTTTAATGATTTTTTTTATGTAACATTAGGGAGCTTCGCGCACCGGATGCAATTGTGGTGAAGGAGAAGAAAACTGTTGACAACACCATTCCAAGCTTTGCTCTGTAAGTATACTAAAACAAGAATATAATCAAAATAGTAAAGTAGTAACACTACTTGGTTTCCACTTTCCACAAATTGGAATCTGTGGTAAGTGGGGCTTAGTGGCCACTTACCACAGATTCATATTTGTGGAAAATATATGATTCATAATAGTAATTCGCTTCTAAAATTAAAGGCTGACCCCAACTCCTCCGACCCAAACTCCTCCTGATATTAGGGCTGAGCCAGTGAGGCAGACGACACCTGATGCGCCTTCCAAAAATGTTGAGGACAAACAACTTGTCATCTATGTTCCCTCACCGGCTGGTGAGAAGTGTGTGCCGCTCATTAATGCGGGGTAAAGTATTTATTGTAAAGCGTATGTGAATTTGTATAATCACATTTACCTACCTTTTTAATGATTTTATTTTTATCTAGCTTTGCTCTGTAAGTATACTGAAACAAGAATATAATCAAAATAGTAAAGTAGTAACACTAGTTGGTTTCCACTTTCCACAAATTGGAATCTGTGGTAAGTGGGGCTTAGTGGCCACTTACCAACGATTCATATTTGTGGAAAATGTTTGATTCATAATAGTAATTCGCTTCTAAAATTACAGGCTGACCCCAACTCCTCCGACCCAAACTCCTCCTGATATTAGGGCTGAGCCAGTGAGGCAGACGACACCTGATGCGCCTTCCAAAAATGTTGAGGACAAACAACTTGTCATCTATGTTCCCTCACCGGCTGGTGAGAAGTGTGTGCCGCTCATTAATGCGGGGTAAAGTATTTATTGTAAAGCGTATGTGAATTTGTATAATCACATTTACCTACCTTTTTAATGATTTTATTTTTATCTAGCTTTGCTCTGTAAGTATACTGAAACAAGAATATAATCAAAATAGTAAAGTAGTAACACTAGTTGGTTTCCACTTTCCACAAATTGGAATCTGTTGTAAGTGGGGCTTAGTGGCCACTTACCAACGATTCATATTTGTGGAAAATGTTTGATTCATAATAGTAATTCGCTTCTAAAATTACAGGCTGACGCCAACTCCTCCGACCCAAACTCTTCCTGATATTAGGGCTGAGCCAGTGAGATTGTTAATAAACGCACAATAATATTAAAACATGAAGAATTAATATTAAAACAACTAACCATGAAGAAGTAATATTAAAACAACTAACCAAGAAGAAGTACATGTCTGCTTTTGGCACTCTATATCCCTTTGTGTGTCGCCTTAGATGCTTCAAAATATGTTTACACCAGTTGTAATCAGACACCGTGTTAAGGTCTTCAAGTATATGAGCATACTGAAGGGAGACAGTTAGTTGTTTTTCGGGACATAGAAAGCATCCAAGAAGGTACACTATCACCGCCTTGCACCAAATTTCATCTTTCTTGGCGGTTCTTATCGCATTCTTCAGCTCTTTAATAGTGCACCAATCATTTTCTTTTACTTTCAAATTCAATCTAAGTTCTCTCCGGAGTTTTGTGATTGAACTTTCTTTACATTCAGACTCATCAACAGTTGCCCTCTTGTTGGGTAAATCATAAACCCTTTGAATATTTTCGGCACTTATAGGAAGCACCAAATATTCGTTCAACCGGAGCTGACATTCCTCCGGTTCAAAGTTAGTTGACACCCATTTAACAAATAGTATTTCAGGCGACACACAAAGGGATATAGAGTGCCAAAAGCAGACATGCACTTCTTCTTAGTTAGTTGTTTTAATATTACTTCTTCATGGTTAGTTGTTTTAATATTAATTCTTCATGTTTTAATATTATAGTGCGTTTATTAACAATCTCACAGATCCACTACATTGAGAGGATGGGACGAGATAGTCCTTACTCCCAAGGTTCTTGTACAACCCCAACTCTAAAAGAATGGGACACGACGAAGGAGTTAAAAAATTTGGATGGAATTTTGAAACATTGTGGATTTGGAGCTGGCATAACATCTGGTTATGCTCTAAGGCGAAAAATTGATTTAGATAAACCTGTGTCACTCCTTCCTATGGAAGCTGATGAGTGTACAATTGAAAAGGTATGTTTATATATCATAATTGTATTATGGAAGCTGATGAGTGTACAATTGAAAGCACAAAATGCTCACATTTCAATAACAATATATTCACAAAATCACAAAAATGCTCACTAATCACGGAATGTTTTTGTTTTTTTGATGTTGTAGGTCCAGAGTTACTTGGAGTTTTGCAAGTACCAGCTTCAGTCATTCAAGAAATGCGTTAAAGAATTGAAGGACAGAGTTGATAGTGCTGATGATGAAGATCGATGATGAAGAGGTTGATGATGAGGATGAAGGGAGATATGATGAAGAAGATAAGGATGAAGAAAGAGATGATGAAGAAGATAATGATGAAGAGAATGATAATGATGGAGGTTGATGATGATGATGATGATGATGAGGATGAAGATAGCGGTGATGAACCCGAAGAGAGCATTGATGATGAACCAGAAGTGAGGCGTGAAAAACGCACAAAGATGAGGAATGATGGTAACATTCCTAATGTTAAGTCTTCCTCCCCTAATATGCCTCATGCAAATGAGGAAGACAAACAACATACCAACAAGAATGCAGGGTAAAGTATTTATTTGAAAGCGTATATGAATTTGTATAATGCACATTTACCTAACTTTTTAATGATTTTTTTTATGTAACATTAGGGAGCTTCGCGCACCGGATGCAATTGTGGTGAAGGAGAAGAAAACTGTTGACAACACCATTCCAAGCTTTGCTCTGTAAGTATACTAAAACAAGAATATAATCAAAATAGTAAAGTAGTAACACTACTTGGTTTCCACTTTCCACAAATTGGAATCTGTGGTAAGTGGGGCTTAGTGGCCACTTACCACAGATTCATATTTGTGGAAAATATATGATTCATAATAGTAATTCGCTTCTAAAATTAAAGGCTGACCCCAACTCCTCCGACCCAAACTCCTCGATATTAGGGCTGAGCCAGTGAGGCAGACGACACCTGATGCGCCTTCCAAAAATGTTGAGGACAAACAACTTGTCATCTATGTTCCCTCACTGGCTGGTGAGAAGTGTGTGCCGCTCATTAATGCGGGGTAAAGTATTTATTGTAAAGCGTATGTGAATTTGTATAATCACATTTACCTACCTTTTTAATGATTTTATTTTTATCTAGCTTTGCTCTGTAAGTATACTGAAACAAGAATATAATCAAAATAGTAAAGTAGTAACACTAGTTGGTTTCCACTTTCCACAAATTGGAATCTGTGGTAAGTGGGGCTTAGTGGCCACTTACCAACGATTCATATTTGTGGAAAATGTTTGATTCATAATAGTAATTCGCTTCTAAAATTACAGGTGGCGACGCCAACTCCTCCACCCAAACTCTTCCCGATATTAGAAATGAGCGATGAGATTGTTAATAAGCGCACAATAATATTAAAACATGAAGAATTAATATTAAAACAACTAACCATGAAGAAGTAATATTAAAACAACTAACAGAAAAGTACATATGCTGCTTTTGGCACTCTATATCCCTTTGTGTGTAATGCTTAGATGCTTCAAAATATGTTTACACCGTTTATGTCAGGACATCGTGTTAAGGTCTTCAAGTATATGAGCATACTCAAGGGAGCGGTTAGTTGTTTTTCGGGACATAGAAAGCATCCAAGAAGGTACACTATCACGCCTTGCACCAAATTTCAACTTTCTTGGCGGTTCTTATCGCATTCTTGACTCTTTAATAGTGCACCAATCATTTTCTTTTACTTTCAAATTCAATCTAAGTTCTCTCGGAGTTTTGTGATTGAACTTTCTTTACATTCGAGACTCATCAACGATTTGCCCCCTTGTTGGGTAAATCATAAACCCTTTGAATATTTTGGCACTTATAGGAAGCACCAAATATTACGTTCAGCGGGTGACATTCCTCCGGTTCAAAGTTAGTTGACACCCATTTAACAAATAGTATTTCAGGCGAATTTGTTAAATGGGTGTCAACTAACTTTGAACCGGAGGAATGTCAGCTCCGGTTGAACGAATATTTGGTGCTTCCTATAAGTGCCGAAGATATTCAAAGGGTTTATGATTTACCCAACAAGGGGGCAACTGTTGATGAGTCTGAATGCAAAGAAAGTTCAATCACAAAACTCCGGAGAGAACTTAGATTGAATTTGAAAGTAAAAGAAAATGATTGGTGCACTATTAAAGAGCTGAAGAATGCGATAAGAACCGCCAAGAAAGATGAAATTTGGTGCAAGGCGATGATAGTGTACCTTCTTGGATGCTTTCTATGTCCCGATAAACAACTAACCGTCTCCCTTGAGTATGCTCATATACTTGAAGACCTTAACACGGTGTCTGATTACAACTGGTGTAAACATATTTTGAAGCATCTAAGGCGACACACAAAGGGATATAGAGTGCCAAAAGCAGACATGCACTTCTTCTTGGTTAGTTGTTTTAATATTACTTCTTCATGGTTAGTTGTTTTAATATTAATTCTTCATGTTTTAATATTATTGTGCGTTTATTAACAATCTCACAGATCCACTACATTGAGAGGATGGGACGAGATAGTCCTTACTCCCAAGGTTCTTGTACAACCCCAACTCTAAAAGAATGGGACACGACGAAGGAGTTAAAAAATTTGGATGGAATTTTGAAACATTGTGGATTTGGAGCTGGCATAACATCTGGTTATGCTCTAAGGCGAAAAATTGATTTAGATAAACCTGTGTCACTCCTTCCTATGGAAGCTGATGAGTGTACAATTGAAAAGGTATGTTTATATATCATAATTGTATTATGGAAGCTGATGAGTGTACAATTGAAAGCACAAAATGCTCACATTTCAATAACAATATATTCACAAAATCACAAAAATGCTCACTAATCACGGAATGTTTTTGTTTTTTTGATGTTGTAGGTCCCGAGTTACTTGGAGTTTTGCAAGTACCAGCTTCAGTCATTCAAGAAAAGCGTTAAAGAATTGAAGGACAGAGTTGATAGTGCTGATGATGAAGATCGATGATGAAGAGGTTGATGATGAGGATGAAGAGAGAGATGATGAAGAAGATAAGGATGAAGAAAGAGATGATGAAGAAGATAATGATGAAGAGAATGATAATGATGAAGAGGTTGATGATGATGATGATGATGAGGATGAAGATAGCGGTGATGAACCCGAAGAGAGCATTGATGATGAACCAGAAGTGAGGCGTGAAAAACGCACAAAGATGAGGAATGATGGTAACATTCCTAATGTTAAGTCTTCCTCCCCTAATATGCCTCATGCAAATGAGGAAGACAAACAACATACCAACAAGAATTCAGGGTAAAGTATTTATTTGAAAGCGTATATGAATTTGTATAATGCACACTTACCTAACTTTTTAATGATTTTTTTTTATGTAACATTAGTGAGCATCGCACACCGGATGCAATTGTGGTGAAGGAGAAGAAAACTGTTGACAACACCATTCCAAGCTTTGCTCTGTAAGTATACTAAAACAAGAATATAATCAAAATAGCAAAGTAGTAACACTAGTTGGTTTCCACTTTCCACAAATTGGAATCTATGGTAAGTGGGGCTTAGTGGCCACTTACCACAGATTCATATTTGTGGAAAATATATGATTCATAATAGTAATTCGCTTCTAAAATTAAAGGCTGACCCCAACTCCTCCGACCCAAACTCCTCCTGATATTAGGGCTGAGCCAGTGAGGCAGACGACACCTGATGCGCCTTCCAAAAATGTTGAGGACAAACAACTTGTCATCTATTTTCCCTCACCGGCTGGTGAGAAGTGTGTGCCGCTCATTAATGCGGGGTAAAGTATTTATTGTAAAGCGTATATGAATTTGTATAATGCACATTTACCTAACTTTTTAATTATTTTATTTTTATGTAACATTAGGGACGATATAAAAGAGGACACTGTGGCAGTAAAGAAGCAGAAATACCTTGACTACACTCCTCCAAAATTTGATCTGTAAGTATTAATTATTAAATAGTAATTAGTTTAGTGGCTACAAACCAGTACACATAAATAGTAATTAGTTGCTAAAATTACAAAAACACATATTCACCAGCCACATAGGTAAACCCACAAAACACTCTGATTAAGCCTATGGTAGCTAACAAGACCATTTGCATGTTATGTTCCTTCATTTGTACCAGTCTCATGGTGACTCGTACCTTCATGTCTAGATTGCGAAGTTCTTTCATTATATGCTTCTTCGTGTCTCACTGTTGCCACTTTCTGTTACCAATTATTTAAGAGAAATGATAGTTAGTATTTGGGGATAATATAGTCCTTCTCAATTGAAAACTAACATCATTTTTATTTTTAATTAAAAAAATAAAATAAAACATTAGACAGGATCATTTATTGCATGCTCTTCTTCTCTAGCTTGAGAAACTTCAAAATCCTCTTATTCGGACCCTTCTAGCAATTCCTATTACAAATTATTTTAAGAGAAGTGATAATTAGTATTTAAAGATAATACAGTCCTCCTCAATTGAGGACCAACTTCATTTTTAATTAAAAGAAAAGAATAACATCCTACTTAGGATAATTTAATAGCTGCCCCTCAACTTCAAGACCACTTTTCACAATGTAAAGGTTTCTTTTGCTCCACCAGTCATTGCATTCCCTGCAAAAACCCTTGATGTTTCTCCAGTTTTCTCACCCTATCATATGTTAGTTGTTTCCTTACTTTCGGATATTGAACACAGTGTTGTATCTGGTTTAAGTTGTCTGTGGTATTTGAGTTTTATTTAGTCAAAGTACTCTATGTTGGTATGACTAATTACTATTTATCTATGTGGCTGGTGAATATGTGTTTTTGTAATTTTAGCAACTAATTACTATTTATGTCTACTGGTTTGTGGCCACTAAACTAATTACTATTTAATAATTCATACTTACAGATCAAATTTTGGAGGAGTGTAGTCAAGGTATTTCTGCTTCTTTACTGCCACAATGTCCTCTTTTATATCGTCCCTAATGTTACATAAAAATAAAATCATTAAAAAGTTAGGTAAATGTGCATTATACAAATTCATATACGCTTTACAATAAATACTTTACCCCACATTAATGAGCGACACACACTTCTCACCAACCGGTGAGGGAACATAGATGACAAGTTGTTTGTCCTCAACATTTTTGGAAGGCGCATCAGGTGTCGTCTGCCTCACTGGCTCAGCCCTAATATCAGGAGGTGTTTGGGTTGGAGGAGTTGGGGTCAGCCTGTAATTTTAGAAGCGAATTACTATTATGAATCATACATTTTCCACAAATATGAATCTGTGGTAAGTGGCCACTAAGCCTCACTTACCACAGATTCCAATTTGTGGAAAGTGGAAACCAACTAGTGTTACTACTTTACTATTTTGATTATATTCTTGTTTCAGTATACTTACAGAGCAAAGCTAGATAAAAATAAAATCATTAAAAAGTTAGGTAAATGTGCATTATACAAATTCACATACGCTTTACAATAAATACGTTACCCCGCATTAATGAGCGGCACACACTTCTCACCAGCCGGTGAGGGAACATAGATGACAAGTTTTTTGTTCTCAACATTTTTGGAAGGCGCATCAGGTGTCGTCTGCCTCACTGGCTCAGCCCTAATATCAGGAGGAGTTTGGGTCGGAGGTTGGGGTCGACTTTGTAATTTTAGAAGCGAATTACTATTATGAATCATACATTTTCCACAAATATGAATCTGTGGTAAATGGCCACTAAGCCCCACTTACCACAGATTCCAATTTGTGGAAAGTGGAAACCAACTAGTGTTACTACTTTACTATTTTGATTATATTCTTGTTTCAGTATACTTACAGAGCAAAGCTAGATAAAAATAAAATCATTAAAAAGTTAGGTAAATGTGCATTATACAAATTCACATACGCTTTACAATAAATCGTTACCCGCATTAATGAAGCGGCACACACTTCTCACCAGCCGGTGAGGAACATAGATGACAAGTTTTTGTTCTCAACATTTTTGGAAGGCGCATCGGTGTCGTGCATTTCATCGGCTCAACCCTAATATCGTGGAGGAGTTTGGGTCGGAGGAGTTGGGAGTCGACTTGTAATTTTAGAAGCGAATTACTATTATGAATCATACATTTTCCACAAATATGAATCATGGTAAATGGCCACTAAGCCCCACTTACCACGATTCCAATTTGTGGAAAGTGGAAACCAACTAGTGTTACTACTTTACTATTTTGATTATATTCTTGTTTCAGTATACTTACAGAGCAAAGCTTGGAATGGTGTAGTCAACAGTTTTCTTCTCCTTCACCACAATTGCATCCGGTGCGCGATGCTCCCTAATGTTACATAAAAAAAATCATTAAAAAGTTTGGTAAGTGTGCATTATACAAATTCATATATGCTTTCAAATAAATACTTTACCCTGCATTCTTGTTGGTATGTTGTTTGTCTTCCTCATTTGCATGAGGCATATTAGGGGAGGGAGACTTAACATTAGGAATGTTACCATCATTCCTCATCTTTGTGCGTTTTCACGCCTCACTTCTGGTTCATCATCAATGCTCTCTTCGGGTTCATCACCGCTATCTTCATCCTCATCGTCGTCATCATCATCATCATCATCATCATCATCATCATCATCATCATCATCATCATCATCATCATCATCATCATCATCATCATTATCTTCTTCATCATCTATTTCTTCATCCTTATCTTCTTCATCATCTCTCTCTTCATCCTCATCATCAACCTCTTCACCATCATCATCTTCATCATCAGCACTATCAACTCTGTCCTTCAATTCTTTAACGCATTTCTTGAATGACTGAAGCTGGTAACTTCACTCGGGACCTACAACATAAAAAAAAACAAAAACATTCCGTTGTGATTTTGTGAATATATTGTTATTTAAATGTGAGCATTTTGTGCTTTAAATTGTACACTCATTAGCTTCCATAATACAGTTATGATATATAAACATACCTTTTCAATTGTACACTCATCAGCTTCCATAGGAAAGAGTGACACAGGTTTCTCTAAATCAATTTTTGGCCTTAGAGCATAACCAGATGTTATGCCAGCTCTAAATCCACAATGTTTCAAAATTCCATCCAAATTTTTTAACTCCTTCGTCGTGTCCCGTTCTTTTAGAGTTGGGGTTGTACAAGAACCTTGGGAGTAAGGACTATCTCGTCCCATCCTCTCAATGTAGTGGATCTGTGAGATTGTCAATAAACGCACAATAATATTAAAACATGAAGAATTAATATTAAAACAACTAACCATGAAGAAGTAATATTAAAACAACTAACCAAGAAGAAGTGCATGTCTGCTTTTGGCACTCTATATCCCTTTGTGTGTCGCCTTAGATGCTTCAAAATAAGTTTACACCGGTTATGTCGGACACAGTGTTAAGGTCTTCAAGTATATGAGCATACTTAAGGAGGCGGTTAGTTGTTTATCGGGACATAGAAAGCATCAAAGAAGGTACACTATCATCGCCTTGCACCAAATTTCATCTTTCTTGGCGGTTCTTATCGCATTCTTGACTCTTTAATAATGCACCAATCATTTTCTTTTACTTTCAAATTCAATCTAAGTTCTCTCGGAGTTTTGTGATTGAACTTTCTTTACATTCGAGTCATCAACGATTGCCCCCTTGTTGGGTAAATCATAAACCCTTTGAATATTTTAGCACTTATAGGAAGCACCAAATATTCATTCAGCGAAAGTGACATTCCTCGGTTCAAAGTTGAATTGACACCCATTTAACAAATAGGATTTGGTGCGAATTTGTTAAATGGGTGTCAACTAACTTTGAACCGAGGAATGTCATCTCGGTGAACGAATATTTGGTGCTTCCTATAAATGCCAAAGATATTCAAAGGGTTTATGTTTACCCAACAAGAAGGCAACTCGCTGATGAGTCTGAATGCAAAGAAAGTTCAATCACAAAACTCCGAGAGAACTTAGATTGAATTTCAAAAAAAAAGAAATGATTGGTGTACTATTAAAGAGCTGAAGAATGCGATAAGAACCGCCAAGAAAGATGAAATTTGTTGCAAGGCGATGATAGTGTACCTTCTTGGATGCTTTCTATGTCCCGATAAACAACTAACCGTCTCCCTTCGATATGCTCATATACTTGAAGACTTTAACACTGTCTCTGACACAACTGTGTAAACATATTTTTGAAGCATCTAAGCATTTACCAAAGTGGATATAGAGTGCCAAAAGCGTACATGCACTTCTTCTTGGTTAGTTGTTTTAATATTACTTCTTCATAATAGTAATTCGCTTCTAAAATTACAGGCTGACCCCAACTCCTCCGACCAAAACTCCTCACGATGTTAGGTGAGCGGTGAGTGACGACACGATCGCGCTTCCAAAAATGTTGAGGACAAACAACTTGTCATCTATGTTCCCTCACCGGTTGGTGAGAAGTGTGTGCCGCTCATTAATGCGGGGTAAAGTATTTATTGTAAAGCGTATATGAATTTGTATAATGCACATTTACCTAACTTTTGAATGATTTTATTTTTATGTAACATTAGGGACGATATAAAAGAGGACACTGTGGCAGTGAAGAAGAAGAAATACCTTGACTACACTCCTCCAAAATTTGATCTGTAAGTATGAATTATTAAATAGTAATTAGTTTAGTGGTCACAAACCAGTACACATAAATAGTAATTAGTTGCTAAAATTACAAAAACACTTATTCACCAGCCACATAGGTAAACCCACAAAACACTCTGATTAAGCCTATGGTAGCTACCAAGACCATTTTCATGTGATGTTCCTTCATTTGTACCAGTCTCATGGTGACTCGTACCTTCATGTCTAGATTGCGAAGTTCTTTCATTATATGCTTCTTCGTGTCTCACTGTTGCCACTTTCTGTTACCAATTATTTAAGAGAAATGATATTTAGTATTTGGGGATAATATAGTCCTCCTCAATTGAAAACTAACATCATTTTTATTTTTAATTAAAAAAATAAAATAAAACATTAGACAGGATCATTTATTGCCTGCTCTTCTTCTCTAGCTTGAGAAACTTCAAAATCCTCTTATTGGGACCCTTCTAGCAATTCCTATTACAAATTATTTTAAGATAAGTGATAATTAGTATTTAAAGATAATACAGTCCTCCTCAATTGAGGACCAACTTCATTTTTAATTAAAAAGAAAAAGAAAAACATCCTACCGGATAATTTAATAGCTGCCCCTCAACTTCAAGACCACTTTTCACAATGTAAAGGTTTCTTTTGCTCCACCAGTCATTGCATTCCCTGCAAAAACCCTTGATGTTTCTCCAGTTTTCTCACCCTATCATATGTTAGTTGTTTCCTTACTTTTGGATATTGAACACAGTGTTGTATCTGGTTTAAGTTGTCTGTGGTATTTGAGTTTTATTTAGTCAAAGTACTCTATGTTGGTATGACTAATTACTATTTATCTATGTGGCTGGTGAATATGTGTTTTTGTAATTTTAGCAACTAATTACTATTTATGTCTATTGGTTTGTGACCACTAAACTAATTACTATTTAATAATTCATACTTACAGATCAAATTTTGGAGGAGTGTAGTCAAGGTATTTACTCGCTTCTTTCTTTGCCACAATGTCCTCTTTTATATCGTCCCTAATGTTACATAAAAATAAAATCATTAAAAAGTTAGGTAAATGTGCATTATACAAATTCATATACGCTTTACAATAAATACTTTACCCGCATTAATGAGCGACACACACTTCACCAACCGGTGGTGAGGAACATAGATGACAAGTTGTTTGTCCTCAACATTTTTGGAAGCGCATCGGTGTCGTCACCGCCTCAGCGGCTCGAAATTTCTAATATCGGGAGGTGTTTGGGTCGGAGGAGTTGGGTCACTGTAATTTTAGAAGCGAATTACTATTATGAATCATACATTTTCCACAAATATGAATGCGTGGTAAGTGGCCACTAAGCCTCACTTACAACGATTCCAATTTAATGAAAGTGAAAACCAACTAGTGTTACTACTTTACTATTTTGATTATATTCTTGTTTGATATACTTACAGAGCAAAGCTAGATAAAAATAAAATCATTAAAAGTTAGGTAAATGTGCATTATACAAATTCACATACGCTTTACAATAAATACTTTACCCCGCATTAATGAGCGGCACACACTTCTCACCAGCCGGTGAGAGAACATAGATGACAAGTTTTTTGTTCTCAACATTTTTGGAAGCGCATCGGTGTCGTCACAATGCGCTCCTCAGCTCTCAGCCAATATCGGGAGGAGTTTGGGTCGGAAGAGTTGGGGTCGACTTGTAATTTTAGAAGCGAATTACTATTATGAATCATACATTTTCCACAAATATGAATCATGGTAAATGGCCACTAAGCCCCACTTACCACGATTCCAATTTGTGGAAAGTGGAAACCAACTAGTGTTACTACTTTACTATTTTGATTATATTCTTGTTTGAAAGATACTTACAGAGCAAAGCTTGGAATGGTGTTGTCAACAGTTTTCTTCTCCTTCACCACAATTCCATCCGGTGCACGATGCTCCCTAATGTTACATAAAAAAAATCATTAAAAAGTTTGGTAAGTGTGCATTATACAAATTCATATACGCTTTCAAATAAATACTTTACCCTGCATTCTAGTTGGTATGTTGTTTGTCTTCCTCATTTGCATGAGGCATATTAGGGGAGGGAGACTTAACATTAGGAATGTTACCATCATTCCTCATCTTTGTGCGTTTTCACACCTCACTTCTGGTTCATCATCAATGCTCTCTTCGGGTTCATCACCGCTATATTCATCCTCATCGTCGTCATCATCATCATCATCATCATCATCATCATCATCAACCTCTTCATCATTATCATTCTCTTCATCATTATCTTCTTCATCATCTATTTCTTCATCCTTATCTTCATCATCATCTCTCTCTTCATCCTCATCATCAACCTCTTCATCATCATCATCAGCACTATCAACTCTGTCCTTCAATTCTTTAACGCATTTCTTGAATGACTGAAGCTGGTAACTTCACTCGGGACCTACAACATAAAACAAAACAAAAACATTCCGTTGTGATTTTGTGAATATATTGTTATTTAAATGTGAGCATTTTGTGCTTTAAATTGTACACTCATTAGCTTCCATAATACAGTTATGATATATAAACATACCTTTTCAATTGTACACTCATCATCTTCCATAGGAAGGAGTGACACAGGTTTCTCTAAATCAATTTTTGGCCTTAGAGCATAACCAGATGTTATGCCAGCTCCAAATCCACAATGTTTCAAAATTCCATCCAAATTTTTTAACTCCTTCGTCGTGTCCCATTCTTTTAGAGTTGGGGTTGTACAAGAACCTTGGGAGTAAGGACTATCTCGTCCCATCCTCTCAATGTAGTGGATCTGTGAGATTGTCAATGAATGCACAATAATATATTAAAACATGAAGAATTAATATTAAAACAACTAACCATGAAGAAGTAATATTAAAACAACTAACCAAGAAGAAGTGCATATGCGCTTTTGGCACTCTATATCCCTTTGTGTGTGCTTAGATGCTTCAAAATAAGTTTACACGGTTGTAATCGGACACAGTGTTAAGGTCTTCAAGTATATGAGCATACTTAAGGAGACGGTTAGTTGTTTATCGGGACATAAAGCATCCAGAAGGTACACTATCACGCCTTGCACCAAATTTCATCTTTCTTGGCGGTTCTTATCGCATTCTTCATCTCTTTAATAGTGCACCAATCATTTTCTTTTACTTTCAAATTCAATCTAAGTTCTCTCGGAGTTTTGTGATTGAACTTTCTTTACATTCGAGTCATCATCGATTGCCCCCTTGTTGGGTAAATCATAAACCCTTTGAATATTTTAGGCACTTATAGGAAGCACCAAATATTCGTTCAGCGGAGTGACATTCCTCCGGTTCAAAGTTGAATTGACACCCATTTAACAAATAGGATTTCAGGCGAATTTGTTAAATGGGTGTCAACTAACTTTGAACCGGAGGAATGTCAGCTCCGGTTGAACGAATATTTGGTGCTTCCTATAAGTGCCGAAGATATTCAAAGGGTTTATGATTTACCCAACAAAGGGGAAACTGTTGATGAGTCTGAATGCAAAGAAAGTTCAATCACAAAACTCCGGAGAGAACTTAGATTGAATTTGAAAGTAAAAGAAAATGATTGGTGCACTATTAAAGAGCTGAAGAATGCGATAAGAACCGCCAAGAAAGATGAAATTTGTTGCAAGGCAATGATAGTGTACCTTCTTGGATGCTTTCTATGTCCCGATAAACAACTAACCGTCTCCCTTCAGTATGCTCATATACTTGAAGACCTTAACACGGTGTCTGATTACAACTGGTGTAAACATATTTTGAAGCATCTAAGGCGAGACACAAAGGGATATAGAGTGCAAAAAGCAGACATGCACTTCTTCTTGGTTAGTTGTTTTAATATTACTTCTTCATGGTTAGTTGTTTTAATATTAATTCTTCATGTTTTAATATTATTGTGCGTTTATTGACAATCTCACAGATCCACTACATTTGGAGCTGGCATAACATCTGGTTATGCTCTAAGGCCAAAAATTGATTTAGAGAAACCTGTGTCTCTCCTTCCTATGGAAGTTGATGAGTGTACAATTGAAAAGGTATGTTTATATATCATAACTGTATTATGGAAGCTGATGAGTGTACAATTGAAAGCACAAAATGCTCACATTTCAATAACAATATATTCACAAAATCACAAAAATGCTCACTAATCACGGAATGTTTTTGTTTTTTTGATGTTGTAGGTCCCGAGTTACTTGGAGTTTTGTAAGTACCAGCTTCAGTCATTCAAGAAATGTGTTAAAGAATTGAAGGACAGAGTTGATAGTGCTGATGATGAAGATGATGATGAAGAGGTTGATGATGAGGATGAAGAGAGAGATGATGAAGAAGATAAGGATGAAGAAAGAGATGATGAATAAGATAATGATGAAGAGAATGATAATGATGAAGAGGTTGATGATGATGATGATGAGGATGAAGATAGCGGTGATGAACACGAAGAGAGCATTGATGATGAACCAGAAGTGAGGCGTGAAAAACGCACAAAGATGAGGAATGATGGTAACATTCCTAATGTTAAGTCTTCCTCCCCTAATATGCCTCATGCAAATGAGGAAGACAAACAACATACCAACAAGAATGCAAGGTAAAGCATTTATTTGAAAGCGTATATGAATTTGTATAATGCACACTTACCTAACTTTTTAATGATTTTTTTTTATGTAACATTAGGGAGCATCGCACACCGGATGCAATTGTGGTGAAGGAGAAGAAAACTGTTGACAACACCATTCCAAGCTTTTCTCTGTAAGTATACTGAAATAAGAATATAATCAAAATAGTAAAGTAGTAACACTAGTTGGTTTCCACTTTCCACAAATTGGAATCTGTGGTAAGTGGGGCTTAGTGGCCACTTACCACAGATTCATATTTGTGGAAAATGTATGATTCATAATATTAATTCGCTTCTAAAATTACAGGTTGACCCCAAACCCTCCGAACCAAACTCCTCCCGATATTAGAAGCCAAGGAGGCGATTGACACCGACACGCTTCTTCCAAAAATGTTGAGAACAAACAACTTGTCATCTATGTTCCTTCACCCGCTGGTGAGAAGTGTGTGCCGTTCATTAATGCGGGGGAAAGTATTTATTGTAAAGCGTATGTGAATTTGTATAATTACATTTACCTAACTTTTTAATGATTTTATTTTTATCTAGCTTTGCTCTGTAAGTATACTGAAACAAGAATATAATCAAAATAGTAAAGTAGTAACACTAGTTGGTTTCCACTTTCCACAAATTGGAATCTGTGGTAAGTGGGGCTTAGTGGCCACTTACCACATATTCATATTTGTGGAAAATGTATGATTCATAATAGTAATTAAACTTCTAAAATTACAGTGACCCCAACTCCTCCGACCCAAACTCCTCTCGATATTGAAATGAGCCGATGAGGCGGATACAACACGATCGCCTTCCAAAATGTTGAGGACAAACAACTTGTCATCTATGTTCCTCACCGGTTGGTGAGAAGTGTGTGCCGCTCTTTAATGCGGGGTAAAGTATTTATTGTAAAGCGTATATGAATTTGTATAATGCACATTTACCTAACTTTTTAATGATTTTATTTTTTTGTAACATCGGGGGCGATATAAAGAGAGACACAATGTGGCGATAAAAAGCAAAATACCTTGACTACACTCCTCCAAAATTTGATCTGTAAGTATGAATTATTAAATAGTAATTAGTTTAGTGGCCTGAAACCATGAGACATAAATAGTAATTAGTTGCTAAAATTACAAAAACACATATTCACCAGCCACATAGGTAAACCCACAAAACACTCTGATTAAGCCTATGGTAGCTAACAAGATCATTTGCATGTGAAGTCCCTTCATTTGTACCAGTCTCATGGTGACTCGTACCTTCATGTCTAGATTGTGAAGATCTTTCATTATATGCTTCTTCGTGTCTCTCACACTGCCACTTTACATTACCAATTATTTAAGAGAAATGATATTTAGTATTTGGGGATAATATAGTCCTCCTCAATTGAAAACTAACATCATTTTTATTTTTAATTAAAAAAATAAAATAAAACATTAGACAGGATCATTTATTGCCTGCTCTTCTTCTCTAGCTTGAGAAACTTCAAAATCCTCTTATTAGGACCCTTCTAGCAATTCCTATTACAAATTCTTTTAAGAGAAGTGATAATTAGTATTTAAAGATAATACAGTCCTCTTCAATTGAGGACCAACTTCATTTTTAATTAAAAAGAAAAAGAAAAACATCCTACCGGATAATTTAATAGCTGCCCCTCAACTTCAAGACCACTTTTCACAAAGTAAAGGTTTCTTTTGCTCCACCAGTCATTGCATTCCCTGCAAAAACCCTTGATGTTTCTCCAGTTTTCTCACCCTATCATATGTTAGTTGTTTCCTTACTTTCGGATATTGAACATAGTGTTGTATCTGGTTTAAGTTGTCTGTGGTATTTGAGTTTTATTTAGTCAAAGTACTCTATGTTGGTATGACTAATTACTATTTATCTATGTGGCTGGTGAATATGTGTTTTTATAATTTTAGCAACAAATTACTATTTATGTCTACTGGTTTGTGGCCACTAAACTAATTATTATTTAATAATTCATACTTACAGATCAAATTTTGGAGGAGTGTAGTCAAGATATTTCTGCTTCTTTACTGCCACAGTGTCCTCTTTTATATCGTCCCTAATGTTACATAAAAATAAAATCATTAAAAAGTTAGGTAAATTTGCATTATACAAATTCATATACGCTTTACAATAAATACTTTACCGCGCATTAAAGAGCGGCACACACTTCTAACCATCCGGTGAGGGAACATAGATGACAAGTTGTTTGTCCTCAACATTTTTGGAAGCGCATCGGTGTAAATGCTCATTTGGTTCAGCCCTAATATCAGGAGGAGTTTGGGTTGGAAGAGTTGGGGTCAGCTTGTAATTTTAGAAGCGAATTACTATTATGAATCATACATTTTCCACAAATATGAATCTGTGGTAAGTGGCCACTAAGCCTCACTTACCACATATTCCAGTTTGTGGAAAGTGGAAACCAACTAGTGTTACTACTTTACTATTTTGATTATATTTTTGTTTCAGTATACTTACAGAGCAAAGCTAGATAAAAAAAATCATTAAAAAGTTCGGTAAATGTGCTTTACACAAATTTACTTACGCTTTACAATAAATACTTTACCCCGCATTAATGAGCGGCACACACTTCTCACCAGCCGGTGAGGGAACTTAGATGACAAGTTTTTTGTTCTCAAAATTTTTGGAAGGCGCATCAGGTGTCGTCTGCGTCACTGGCTCAACCCTAATATCAGGAGGAGTTTGGGTCGGAGGAGTTGGGGTCAGCCTGTAATTTTAGAAGTGTTTACTATTATGAATCATACATTTTCCACAAATATGAATCTGTGGTAAGTGGCCACTAAGCCCCACTTACCACAGATTCCAATTTGTGGAAAGTGGAAACCAACTAGTGTTACTACTTTACTATTTTGATTATATTCTTGTTTCAGTATACTTACAGAGCAAATCTTGGAATGGTGTTGTCAACAGTTTTCTTATCCTTCACCACAATTGCATCCGGTGCGCGATGCTCCCTAATGTTACATAAAAAAAATCATTAAAAAGTTTGGTAAGTGTGCATTATACAAATTCATATACGCTTTCAAATAAATACTTTACCCTGCATTCTTGTTGGTATGTTGTTTGTCTTCCTCCTCATTTGCATGAGGCATATTAGGGGAGGGAGACTTAACATTAGGAATGTTACCATCATTCCTCATCTTTGTGCGTTTTCACGCCTCACTTCTGGTTCATCATCAATGCTCTCTTCGGGTTCATCACCGCTATCTTCATCCTCATCGTCATCATCATCATCATCATCATCATCATCATCATCAACCTCTTCATCATTATCATTCTCTTCATCATTATCTTCTTCATCATCTATTTCTTCATCCTTATCTTCTTCTTCATCATCTCTCTCTTCATCCTCATCATCAACCTCTTCATCATCATCATCTTCATCATCAGCACTATCAACTCTGTCCTTCAATTCTTTAACGCATTTCTTGAATGACTGAAGCTGGTAACTTCACTCGGGACCTACAACATAAAAAAAACAAAAACATTCCGTTGTGATTTTGTGAATATATTGTTATTTAAATGTGAGCATTTTGTGCTTTAAATTGTACACTCATTAGCTTCCATAATCTGATTATGATATATAAACATACCTTTTCAATTGTGCGCTCATCGACTTCCATAGGAAGGAGTGACACGAGTTTCTCTAAATCAATTTTTGGCCTTAGAGCATAACCGGATGTTATGCCGGCTCCAAATCCACAATGTTTCAAAATTCCATCCAAATTTTTAACTCCTTCCGTCGTGTCCCATTCTTTTAGAGTTGGGGTTGTACAAGAACCTTGTGAGTAAGGACTATCTCGTCCCATCCTCTCGATGTAGTGGATGCGTGAGATTGTCAATAAGCGCACAATAATATTAAAACATGAAGAATTAATATTAAAACAACTAACCATGAAGAAGTAATATTAAAACAACTAACCAAAGAAGAAGTGCATATACGCTTTTGGCGATCTATATCCACTTTGTGTGTCGCCTTAGATGCTTCAAAATATGTTTACACTAGTTGTAATCGGACACCGTGTTAAAGGTCTTCAAGTATATGAGCATCTTTTGAAGGGAGGCGGTTAGTTGTTTATCGGGACATAGAAAGCATCCAGAAGGTACACTATCACGCGCTTTGCACCAAATTTCATCTTTCTTGGCGGTTCTTATCGCATTCTTGACTCTTTAATAGTGCACCAATCATTTTCTTTTACTTTCAAATTCAATCTAAGTTCTCTCGGAGTTTTGTGATTGAACTTTCTTTACATTGAGACTCATCAGCGATTGCCCCCTTGTTGGGTAAATCATAAACCCTTTGAATATCTTGGCACTTATAGGAAGCAGAAAATTAGTTCAACGAAAAATGACATTCTGCGGTTCAAAGTTAGTTGACACCCATTTTACAAATTACTTTGAAATCCTATTTGTTAAATTGGTGTCAACTAACTTTGAACCGGAGGAATATCGACTCGATTGGCGAATATTTGGTTCTTCCTATAAGTGCTTGCATATTCAAAGGGTTTATGATTTACCCAACAAGGGGCAACTGACGATGACTCAATGTAAAGAAAGTTCAATCACAAACTCCGGAGAGAACTTAGATTGTATTTGAAAGTAAAAGAAAATGATTGGTGCACTATTAAAGAGTCAAGAATGCGATAAGAACCGCCAAGAAAGATGAAATTTGTTGCAAGCGATGATAGTGTGCCTTCTGGATGCTTTCTATGTCCCGATAAACAACTAACCGCTCTCCCTTCGATGCTCATATACTTGAAGACTTAACAACACTGTCTCACGATACAGCTGAGTGTAAACATATTTTGAAGCATCTAAGCGACACACAAAGGGATATAGAAATGCCAAAAGAGTACATGCACTTCTTCTTGGTTAGTTGTTTTAATATTACTTCTTCATGATTAGTTGTTTTAATATTAATTCTTCATGTTTTAATATTATTGTGCGTTTATTGACAATCTCACAGAATCCACTACATTGAGAGGATGAGGCGAGATAGTCTTTACTCCCAAGTTCTTGTACAACCCCAACTCTAAAAGAATGGGACATGACGAAGGAGTTAAAAATTTGGATGGAATTTTGAAACATTGTGAATTTGAAGCTGGCATAACATCTGGTTATGCTCTAAGGCAAAAATTGATTTAGAAAACTTTGTCACTCTTTTTCTATGGAAGTGATATAAGTGTACAATGAAAAGGTATGTTTATATATCATAAATCGTATTATGGAAGTTGATGAGTGTACAATTGAAAGCACAAAATGCTCACATTTCAATAACAATATATTCACAAAATCACAAAAATGCTCACTAATCACGGAATGTTTTTGTTTTTTTGATGTTGTAGGTCCCAGTTACTGAGTTTTGTAAGTACGGCTTGGTCATTCAAGAAATGCGTTAAAGAATTGAAGAGGCGAGAGTTAATAGTGCTGATGATGAAGATGATGATGAAGAGGTTGATGATGAGGATGAAGAGAGAGATGATGAAGAAGATAAGGATGAAGAAAGAGATGATGAAGAAGATAATGATGAAGAGAATGATAATGATGAAGAGGTTGATGATGATGATGATGATGAGGATGAAGATAGCGGCGATGAACCCGAAGAGAGCATTGATGATGAACCAGAAGTGAGGCGTGAAAAACGCACAAAGATGAGGAATGATGGTAACATTCCTAATGTTAAGTCTTCCTCCCCTTATATGCCTCATGCAAATGAAGAAGACAAACAACATACCAACAAGAATGCAGGGTAAAGTATTTATTTGAAAGCGTATATGAATTTGTATAATGCATACTTACCTAACTTTTTAATGATTTTTTTATGTAACATTAGGGAGCATCGCGCACCGGATGCATTTGTGGTGAAGGAGAAGAAAACTGTTAACAACACCATTCCAAGCTTTGCTCTGTAAGTATACTGAAATAAGAATATAATCAAAATAGTAAAGTAGTAACACTAGTTGGTTTCCACTTTCCACAAATTGGAATCTGTGGTAAGTGGGGCTTAGTGGCCACTTACCACAGATTCATATTTGTGGAAAATGTATGAGTCATAATAGTAATTCGCTTCTAAAATTACAGGTGACCCCAACTCCGACCCAAACTCCTCCACGATATTGAAAGTGAGCGATGAGGCGACGACACTGATCGCTTTCCAAAAATGTTGAGAACAAACAACTTGTCATCTATGTTCCCTCACCGGCTGGTGAGAAGTGTGTGCCGCTCATTAATGCGGGGTAAAGTATTTATTGTAAAGCGTATGTGAATTTATATAATCACATTTACCTAATTTTTAATGATTTTATTTTTATCTAGCTTTGCTCTGTAAGTATACTGAAACAAGAATATAATCAAAATAGTAAAGTAGTAACACTAGTTGGTTTCCACTTTCCACAAATTGGAATCTGTGGTAAATGGGGCTTAGTGGCCACTTACCACAGATTCATATTTGTGGAAAATGTATGATTCATAATAGTAATTCGCTTCTAAAATTACAGGTTGACCCCAACTCCTCCGACCCAAACTCCTCCTGATATTAGGGCTGAGCCAGTGAGGCAGACGACACCTGATTCGCCTTCCAAAAATGTTGAGGACAAACAACTTGTCATCTATGTTCCCTCACCGGTTGGTGAGAAGTGTGTGCCGCTCTTTAATGCGGGGTAAAGTATTTATTGTAAAGCGTATATGAATTTGTATAATGCACATTTACCTAACTTTTTAATGATTTTATTTTTATGTAACATTAGGGACGATATAAAAGAGGACACTGTGGCAGTAAAGAAGCAAAAATACCTTGACTACACTCCTCCAAAATTTGATCTGTAAGTATGAATTATTAAATAGTAATTAGTTTAGTGGTCACAAACCAGTAGACATAAATAGTAATTAGTGTTGGATATTTTAGTGTAATTGATCTCATGATTATGTTAAAATAAGAGTGCACGCTTGTTTTAATGTAATAAAATGAGATGCATGCGATTTATCTTTGGTGGCGCCTCCTTTGTCGCATGAAGCGGCGATTAGCGGCTGATTTTGCAGAAGGTGGCGCCTCACTTTATCGCATGAAGCGGCGATTAGCGGCGATTTTGCAAGATTGGCGGTTTACGTCCATTGGCGCATGGGCGTGACTTAGGCGCCACTTAGCGGCGATTTCTACGCCTGTGTTAGCGAAACTGCGCATGGAGCGACAACGAGCGCCGATTAGGCGCTAAGCCAAACGCTGAAACTTGATTTTTATGCGAAAAAGCGTTATAAATCTACTAGTTTTAAGGAACAAAAACAGTTTTTTCCTTTGGTTGATCATTCTCTCAGTTACGAAAGTCATAGAACAAGAACATACACAAGAACAAAACTCTTAGAATTAATCTTACGATTTTATCCGATTGAACAATTTTGGTTGAACCCGAAATTTGATTCAATCTGAAAGTGTTTTTACACGACTTGATTTATCAAGTATTGTCATTTTGTCCATCTTGAATTATCAAATCCCCAACAAAAGATTGAATCAAATTATTCGAAATGACGACGATAATTCGAAGATGACAAGCAAGTTTGCGAAATTGGACAAGTTTGAAGGCGAGGACTTGAGAAGATGGCGAGAAAAGATGCACTTTCTCTTGACAACATTGAAGGTGGTGTATGTCTTTGAGTACTCGATCTGCGCGGTGTATCGAAAACCGAAACTCGGATCAAACAAGGAAGCGTCGAAATGGGAAAGCGATGATTACATTTGTCGTGGACACATTCTCGAATGGTATGTCGACTCTCTCTTTGATATTTATCAAAATGTTGAATCTGCTAAAGAATTATGGGACTCTCTTGAGACCAAATATATGGCGAAAGATGCTTCAAGTAACAAATTCTGGTTAGTAATTTCTTTAATTGCAAAATGGTTGATTCAAGGCTGTTATGGAACAATACAATGAAGCTAGCTGCGAATTTTGGGTCGATTTACTCAACATGATTTGAAAATGGATGAATCCATTGCGGTTTCATCAATAATTGATAAAGCGCCTTCTTCTTGGAAAGACTTCAAGCACACCTTGAAGCATAAGAAGGAAGAGTTGACTCTGCAGTTCAACTCGGTAGTCATTTTATGATTGAAGAGTCAATTGAGGGCTCGGAAAATGACAAGCCCAATGATAAAAGTGTAGCGAGTTCCTCTTAGTTAATATGGTAGAGGAAGGTGGAAACGATTAAGCAAAATTACAATGGTAAAGGTAAGAAACGAAAGTTTCAAGGAAATAAGAACAAAGGTCCAAACAAGCAGGACAAAATTGTCATCTTTGGAAGTGTGGGAAACTGGTCATCTAAAGAGGGGCTAGGGGTGTTCAAAGAAAAGAACAAGGCTGGTCCAAGTGGATCGAATGATCTGAAAAGCAACAAGGTCAGATTGTTGTGAATAATTTTAATTCGAATCACGAATTCAAATTATGTATCACTAATATCCGAGGCATTCTATGTGCGAGGATGATGGCGTTGCTTGGTGGTTTGATTCGGGAGCAACAAGCCATGTGTGCAAAGATCGTCGTTGGTTCAAGAAATTTAGACCAATTGATGATGGCTCTATTGTGAAGATGGGCAATGTTGCGATCGTAACCCAATCCTAGGAATAGGTTGTGTAATTTTAGTTTTACTTAGGAAAAAGTTTGTATTTGGATAATGTCTTATTTGTACACGTATCCGTAAGAACTTATTATGCAGTATGGTTTTAAATAATTGTGGTTTCAAGCAAGTACTTGAAAGTGACAAGTACATCTTGTCAAGACATGGTTCTTTTGTTGGATTTGGTTATCGTTGTAATGGAATGTTTAAATTAAACATTGATGTTCCTTTTGCTCATGAATCTGTTTGTATGACCTCGAGTAGTTCTATAACTAATGTGACAAAATCGAAATTTGGCATGCTAGATTAGGACATGTTCATTACAAAAGATTAAAAGATATGTCAAAAACAAGTATGATTCCTCCTTTTGATATGAACATTGGAAAATGCAAAACTTGCATGTTGACTAAGATCACTAGGAAACCTTTTAAGGATGCTAAGAGTGAAACTAAAGTTTTAGACCTTATTCATAGTGACTTGTGCGATTTGCATGCTACCCCATCATTAGGTCATAAAAATATATTGTTACTTTCATTGATGATGCATCTAGGTATTGTTATGTATATTTATTAACTACAAAAAGATGAAGCTCTTGAGAAATTCAAAATCTATAAGAATGAGGTAGAACTTCATCAAAATGGGTTGATCAAAACTCTTCGTGCGGATAGGGAGGTGAGTATTATGATCCTGTTTATTTTCAATCTCTGGAATAATACATCAAACTACAGACTCCTATACACCACAACAGAATGGTGTAGCTGAAAGGAAGAATAGAACCTTGAAAGAAATGGTGAATTCTATGTTATCCTATTCAGTCTAAGTGAAGGATTTTGGGGTGAGGCTATGTTGACATGACTGTTACTTGTTGAGCAAATTCTAACAAAAGGAATAAGGTTACCCCATATGAACTTTGGCACAAAAAGACACCAAATTTGAGTTATCTCAAAGTTTGGGGATGTAGAGTTGTGGTCGACTTACAGAACCTAAAAGGAAAACCTTAGGTGAAAGAGGTATAGATGCATATTTATTGGATATCTTTGAGCATTCTAAAGCATATAGATTCTATGTGCTAGAATCTAATGATTACATTCTTTGTGAACTCGGTCATAGAGTCACGGGATGCAATCTTTGATGAACAAAGGTTTACATCTATACCTAGGCCAAAGGACATGAATTCCATGTCGAAAGTCTCAGTTAATAATGAGGATATACCTTCAACTAGCACTGAAATGAGAAAGAGTACGAGAGTACGAAAGGCTAAGTCATTTGGTGATGACTTTCAACTTTATTTGGTTGAAGGGTCAAGGAATGATGTTGAATTTCAATATCAATATTGCCTCAATGTTGAGGAAGATCCAAAGACTTTTAGTGAAGCAATGGCTTCAGGATGTTGCGTTACGGAAAGAAGCAATCCAAAGTGAGATGGACTCCATCTTGCAAAATAATACCTGGAAATTGGTTGACTTACCTCCTGGATGTAAACCATTAGGATGTAAGATGATCTTTAGGAGAAAGATGAAAGTGGATGGTACTGTAGACAAGTACAAAGCCAGATTGGTGATCCAAGGCTTTAGGCAAAAGGAGGGTATTGATAAGTACTAGGCCTGATATAGCTTATGATAAGTACTAGGCCTGATATAGCTTATGCTGTTGGTAAACTTAGTAGGTTTACAAGTAATCCTAGTTCTCATCATTGGCAAGCCATGAATAGAGTATTCAAGTACTTAAAGGGAACCATTGGTTATGGTTTGACATATCTTTGGTTTCCTTGGTCATTGAAGGTTACTCTGATGCAAGTTGGATAACCAATATGGAAGATCATTCTTCCACAAGTGGTTGGGTATTCCTCCTTGGAGGAGGTGCTATATCTTGGGCATCCAAGAAACAGACTTGCATTACAAATTCAACAATGGAATCTGAATTTATAGCTTTAGCAGCAGCTGGTAAAGAAGCTGAATGGCTAAGAAATCTGATATATGAGATTCCATTGTGGCCCAAACCTATACCTCCCATGTCATCGGTGTGATAGTCGAGCTACTTTAGCTAAGGCATATAGTCAAGTGTATAATGGGAAGTCTAGACACTTGGGAGTAAGACCACGACATGGTTCGGGAGTTAATCATGCATGGTGTGATATCAGTGGAGTTTGTAAGAACTCGGCATAATTTGGCCGATCATTTAACCAAAGGGTTAAGTAGAGATCTCGTGAAAAGGTCGGCTGTGGGATTAGGATTAAAGTCCATCTGAAATTTCTTATGTTAAGATACCCAATTCCCATCTAATATGACATTAGGTGCTGAATTCAATGTGGAAAGCTTAACATGTGGAGATTGGAACACATCATCGAAAGAATCCCAAAAGGTATGTGTTCGGTTCTGTAAGTTAAGGAGGTTGAAGTATAACTTCTAATGGTTCCTTTTGAAAAATTGCTTTGGCAGTGCAAGAAAGAAAAGAACTACCTATATAAGCATGAAGTTTAGCCGCTTCAAGAAGCTGGGACTTGGCTTTGATATGCTTATGAAGGATAGGACACGAGCTAGTAAACTAGTGTCAAGTAAGAGTAATGTTTTAAACTATTGTGCGGATTACCTTCATGTATTCAAGATGAATAGAAAGGGTTCAATCCTTAGTGACACCCTGATATTCGAATATTTGAAATGTGTAATAAGCTAAGATGAAATTCAATCGTCACGATATTTCATTTATGCAATAGTTTGTAGTATGCTATGACTTTGATAATTTGATCGGTAATTACACTAAAATAGGGGAGGATTGTTGGATATTTTAGTGTAATTGATCTCATGATTATGTTAAAATAAGAGTGCACGCTTGTTTTAATGTAATAAAATGAGATGCATGCGATTTATCTTTGGTGGCGCCTCACTTTATCGCATGAAGCGGCAGTTAGCGGCTGATTTTGCAGAAGTGGCGCCTCACCGCCGCATGAAGCGGCGATTAGCGGCTGATTTTGCAAGATTGGCGTAAGTTTACGTCCATTGGCGCATGGAGCGTGACTTAGGCGCCACTTAGCGGCGATTTCGCCTGTGTTAGCGGCTATCGCATGGAGCGACAACGAGCGCCGATTAGGCGCCAAACGCTGGAAACAGTTTTTATGCGAAAAACTGTTATAAACTGCTAGTTTTTAAGGAACAAAAACAGTTTTTTCCTTTGGTTGATCATTCTCTCTGGTTCTGAAAGTCATAGAACAAGAACATACACAAGAACAAAACTCTTAGAATTAATCTTCTGATTTTATCCGATTGAACAATTTTGGTTGAACCCCGAAATTTGATTCAATCTGAAAGTGTTTTTACACGACTTCAGATTTATCCAAGTATTGTCATTTTGTCCATCTTGAATTATCAAATCCCCAACAATTAGTTGCTAAAATTACAAAAACACATATTCACCAGCCACATAGGTAAACCCACAAAACACTCTGATTAAGCCTATGGTAGCTAACAAGATCATTTGCATGTGAAGTCCCTTCATTTGTACCAGTCTCATGGTGACTCGTACCTTCATGTCTAGATTGTGAAGTTCTTTCATTATATGCTTCTTCGTGTCTCACTGTTGCCACTTTCTGTTACCAATTATTTAAGAGAAATGATATTTAGTATTTGGGGATAATATAGTTCTCCTCAATTGAAAACTAAAATCATTTTTATTTTTAATTAAAAAAATAAAATAAAACATTAGACAGGATCATTTATTGCCTGCTCTTCTTCTCTAGCTTGAGAAACTTCAAAATCCTCTTAGTGGGACCCTTCTAGCAATTCCTATTACAAATTATTTTAAGAGAAGTGATAATTAGTATTTAAAGATAATACAGTCCTCCTCAATTGAGGACCAACTTCATTTTTAATTAAAAAGAAAAAGAAAAACATCCTACCGGATAATTTAATAGCTGCCCCTCAACTTCAAGACCACTTTTCACAATGTAAAGGTTTATTTTGCTCCACCAGTCATTGCATTCCCTGCAAAAACCCTTGATGTTTCTCCAGTTTTTGTCTTTGTTCTGGCTTTTTCTTTGATAACATCTGAGTTTATGCCTATAAATAGGAAACTCATGCCGTAGTTCGTGTTCCTCCAATGCCAACTGTTGAAAGCAAATATCGGCGCGGTTTTTTGCAATTTTTTCAAATCAAATGCAATGCACAAAGGCGTATATCATCCATTTTTGACTGACGAGGCTTTGACTGGGCAGTGGATCCAAGCGGTCATAAGGACCCCAAGTGGCCTGGGAAAACATAAAATAAAGTGTTATTCTATTGGATTAAAGTGGTCAGGGAATCGAAGTAGATAGTTGTGGGAAACTTACTTCGTGCTCCTTCATATTACTAAGAAGATTCTTGTAGTAATCCACACTCTTTAATTTTGTTCTCTTTCTGCATTCTGGAGATGAAATTTTTTCCCACTCCAAGAACAAAGGAAATCTAGATGGTTTCTCATTAAAGTTATGGAGGCATGAAAATCGCTCTAATGCAAATACCTATAAGAAAAAGTAAAACATGAGTTGTCAATAAACATCTTTTATATATTAGAAATTAGAATGATTAATAATTATTACTACTAAATATAGACCTTACCATCAGAGCATATGTAAAACCATTCAACTCTTGTTTGCCTGATCCCATTGAATGTTTCAGGGTTGCATTCACGGCTGCCCCCAAGCACAATTGTCTATCTCATCTAATTGCAGTAGTGGTAAACACATTGGCGAAACGGAGTTAGAATTATTGGGTAAAAGAACAAGTCCTAATAAATAAATAATGAAAGCCTTCACATAGGCCTGAAATTCTTGTTCAGAAATATTGGGAGGGACATTCTGAAATTTTTCCCTCAAGCTATCTAGATTGATGTCATTGCATTTCTTACTAGTTTTATTGACCAGCAAGTGCTAGCAATGTCGCGACTAATATTAAGATGCGTTCAATTTTTCTAATAACATTCTTGTTGTCATATCCCGAGACCTACATACCAAATGCCACAAGCCTATAATAAACCAACAAAGAATGATTCTTGTTAAGTGATTGAAATAAAATAAAAAAGATACCTGCATCCCATCGATGGGAAGTCCTGTGATATGCAGGATATCTTGAAGCCCGAAATCAACTAGGAATTTCTTTAAACTTCCATCTTCCATAGTCTCCTCAAACTCAAAGCATTCCAACTTATCATTGTAAAAGGAAACTAGGGCAGTGATTAAAACCATGTTTTGCTTAATTTGCTCATCACTTTTAATCTCCAAGAAATGGCGGAAGCAAGTAGTTCTAACTTTATCGGCTACTCTTTGGTCCACAGTCCATTGAGTAAATTTATTTATGTGCATGGTAGTTTTAAGAGAACGGGAGAAGAACGTCATGACTCCAATCTCTCTCAAACATCGGATTAAGGGGGGAAATGGGAGTGGAGGTTTTACTTTGAGTTTGATGGTGATACTACTATCAATTTGTAGAGGAGAAGGATTAGAGGGCTCTTTTACCCAATAATTCTAACTCTGTTTCTCCAATGTTTTTACCACTTCTGCAATTAGATGAGATAGACAATTATGCTTGGGGGGCAGCCGTGAATGTAACCCTGAAACATTCAATGGGATCAGGCAAACAAGAGTTGAATAGTTTTACATATGCTCTGATGGTAAGGTCTATATTTATTAGTAATAATTATTAATCATTCTGATTTCTAATATATAAAAGATGTTTATTGACAACTCATGTTTTTATTTTTCTTGTAGGTATTTGCATTAGAGTGATTTTCATGCCTCCATAACTTTAAGTAGAAACCATTTGGATTTCCTTTGTTCTTTGAGTGGGAAAAAATTGCATCCCCAGAATGCAGAAAGAGAACAAAATTAAAGAGTGTGGATTACTACAAGAATCTTCTTAGTAATATGAAGGAGCACGAAGTAAGTTTCCCACAACTATCTACTTTGATTCCCTGTCCACTTTAATCCTATAGAATAACACTTTATTTTATGTTTTCACAGGTCACTTGGTGTCCTTATGACCGCTTGGATCCACTGCCCAGTCAAAACCTCGTCAGTCAAAAACGTAAGATATACGCCTTTGTGCCTTGCATTTGCTTTGAAAAATTGCAAAAAACGCGCCGATATTTGCTTTCAACAGTTGGCATTGGAGGATCACGAACTGTGGCGTGAGTTTCCTATTTATAGGCAAAACCCAGATGTTATCAAAGAAAAAGCCAGAACAAAGACAAAAACTGGAGAAACATCAAGGGTTTTTACAGGGATTGCAATGACCGGTGAGGCAAAAGAAACCTTTACATTGTGAAAATCGGTCTTGAAGTTGAGGGGCAACTATTAAATTATCCGGTAGGATGTTTTTCTTTTCTTTTTAATTAAAAATGAAGTTGGTCATCAATTGAGGAGGACTATATTATCTTTAAATACTAATTATCACTTCTCTTAAAATAATTTCCAATAGGATTGCCAAAAGGGTCCCAATAAGAGGATTTTGAAGTTTCTCAAGCTAAATAAGAAGAGCAGACAATAAATGATCCTGTCTAATGTTTTTTATTAAATTTTTTTAATTAAAAATAAAAATGATGTTAGTGTTCAATTGAGGAGGACTATATTATCCCCAAATACTAACTATCACTTCTCTTAAATAATTGGTAACAGGAAGTGTCAATAGTGAGACACAAAGAAGCATATAATGAAAGAACTTCGCAATCTAGACATGAAGGTACGAGTCACCATGAGATTGGTACAAATGAAGGAACTTCACTTGCAAATGATCTTGTTAGCTACCATAGGCTTAATCAGAGTGTTTTGTGGGTTTACCTGACTTTTTCTCCCATTTTTTAACAACTCTTTTCAAATTATTAGAATTTCAGAAGTGAAAAGAAGTATATTGTTTTCATTGATTTGTGTGAGGGCATGAAGCTCTATTTATACAAGAAGAGATGACCTTTCACATTCTACAGAATTATGTGCCGGCCTTTCATATGTGCTAAAGGTTTGAAATTATTGCCTTCATTATCTAGTAATTATTAACTAAGAAGGTAGAAGGACTTTTGTTCTCTATTATTCCCCCCCACAAACTCAATGGTGTGGAACACCCTGAGTTTGTCTCTAAGAGAACAAAATTGAGGTTTAGCAAGGGGCTGAAGCTCTATTTATACAAGAAGAGATGACCTTTCACATTCTACTAATTAAGTAAGTGTTGACCTTTCATATTCTAGTGAATTAAGTGCTAAAAGGTTTGAAATTATTGCCTTCATTATCTAGTAATTATTAACTAAGAAGGTAGAAGGACTCTTGTTCTCTATTACTCCCCCCACAAACTCGGTGGTGTGGAACACCCTGAGTTTGTCTCTAAGAGAACATAATTGAGGTTTAGCAAGGGGCTTGGTAAGAGCGTCTGCTAGCTGAGCATGAGCCGGAACGTATTGAACCATGAGGGACTTGTCAAGGACAAAGACAATGAACAATCAGAAATCATAGTAATTGACTTGATTTCACTAGTAAGTGACTAGTTTGTTTGCTTCTTACAATTTGTCAGAAGTAATGCACAGAACGCACCGAACACACAATAATTAGTCTTTACTTCTTACAATATGTCAATTACTATGATTGCATATACTGTGAGGTCCAACCTAACAATATCGGCATTTGCCAATTAAGCTAGACCTTACAGATATAGACAACTATTTATACGGTTAGCATCGACTACTATCATTAATTTATTATCATCAAGTTACCAAAGAATAAAAATATTTTTATATCAAAAAAAATTTCTTACCATCAAAACGATTAAATAATTTTGTTTAAAAAATGCAAAATAGTTGAAGAATTTATAAAATAAACAATACATTAACATTCAAAAATATATTTAAGAAATTGATTTAGTTTTTTCGTCTCACTTATTCAATTTGGGAGAATTGATTTCAATAAATAACTTATATATATATATATATATATATATATATATATATATATATATATATATATATATATATATATATATGAGCAGTTAAAAGTCTTTTAGTAATTTGATTTTATTGACTACTAAAATTGTTGAACGAGTTTGTTTTCAATATGATTGATTTACTAATTATAAAATAAGAGAAGGAGTTAGTGGCATGATTCGGTTACCAAAAAATTAGGAAATGTATCGATTAAGATGAAAAAATGGGAGAAGATTTGATCTCAAACAATAAAATAGGATCCCATATTTGTTTGCATACCCTTCAACATTTGGTTAGAACAAAATTAACGTATTTTAAAAGCCTTGATTAGCGGTGATTTGGAGCCCTTTACATCATCGTATCTGTTGGCATCAGAATTCTAATCAAGCACTTCAGCCGTTTATGGTTTCAGTACTTTCACGGTAAAAGACACAATACTTGTTCTAATCTAAAGCCTCTGCATCTCTACTTTGCTGTGACAACACAAAGGTACTTGTTTCATCTCTTTATTCTTATGTGAATACTTTAATGTTCTTGTGAAAACTATAATGATCTTGTGATGATGAATATCTCGTGTTTGCAATTATATTATTTTCTTGAGATGAAAATATAATTAATTACTTCATCCATTTGCTGTGACCACACGCTGGTACTCCACTCATCTCTTTATTATTATTATGTGAATACTTTGATATTTGATATTCTGGTGAAAACTATAATGCTCTTGTGATGACTATACGTACCGTGTTCCCAAAACTCTATTTTCTTGAAAAGAAAATAAGCATTTTCATATTTCTTTTGATTTCCTAAGTTATCTTTTACTAATATATAAATTGAGATGCTAATGATATCATGAACTGAAATGTCATTTCAGTTATAAGTACAATTCACATCCATATTATGATTATTATTGGTTTTGAAACACATTGCTACAGGTGAACTTTTATCATTTCCACTGCTAGCCGAAACCGGTGAAATTTTATTATTTTATATATCAATCATAGCAAATTCCTATGTTGTTATATAGAATTGTCGTAACATGTGAAACACAAAACTCCATTATCTATTATTTTTCCATATCCATTGTATCAACCTTCTCTATTAGCTTGACAACTAATTTAAACCAATATTCTTTCTGTAGTGCTTGATCTATGCATTTATTTGAACCAATATTCCTTTTACTGCCGTGTATTGTTGTTCCTCACAAAGCTCCACTTGTTTTGCCCTTGTGTGATTTATAAAAATACTACACTTATAAATGTTATGCTTACACATTTTCCATATGAGTTTGTTACCACCTAAAATATGAACCCAAAAATATAATCAATTTTATATGTAAAGTTGTTGATTATTTACTATGATACATATTATGAAGAATTCTAAAAAGCATGTTTAATTGTGCATATGTGTGTGTATATATGTATGTATGTATGTATGTATGTAATGACTATATATTTAATTGTATTGGCATACAATACATATATTTGTTTGAAATGAAAATTTTACTGTTCTGTACCATGATGAAGAACATATGCACATTGTGAGTACATCTTGTCATAGAATTTATTAATCCAGACTAATTTTTCAGTTTTATTTTCAAGAAATTACGTGGCGCATTTGCGTTTAGGTGACAGAAAATTTTGGATAGGCTATTTTTTCCTTTTAGAAAAGACATGATCTTTTTGTCACTATCAATGGTGCTACTTTTAAAAATCCACTACAATTAAAAACTTCCAACGACATTGTCTGGAATTAATGTTGAATTTGCCTCATATCGCGAGGAGATCTGGCTTAAAATGGGTTGGGATAAAGTTTCTGAAGCATTCAAATTGGGACATAAAGATTTTGTTGTCTTTCGGTACAGTGGGAATTCCAAGTTTGACGTGAGTTTTTTTTTTGACAATGTCGAATTTGAAAAGCATCCTGATGGCCTAAATATCCCATTATAGGTTAATTTCGTAACAATTATGCATAGCAACAAATATAAAGAACAAATGGTAAGAATCTACTCTATTGGTATTTTTACATCAATCACTTTAATTTTCATTCAGTTAATTTTTTTTTGGATATTGTTGTATAGTGCATCGATAAACTGATGTCAGAATTGAAATATATGATTGAAATTGTTACTACTCCTACAGGTGTTTCCCGTTAAGTTGTGGCAATTACTAAATGGCATTCTGCTGAATCCTATGTTGATTATTCTTGAAGACGGATGTAATATTCTAGTAAAGTGGGTCAATGATTAAACTAAATGGTACCAAAAGTGTTGCCCGTTAAGTTGTGGCAATTACTAAATGGTACCTTTTGCATTATTGACAGTTGGAGTCATGTTCGTAGAAAATATAATATACTACTCAATGGTTCTACGCTTAAGGAAATGCATACCAACTATGCATTAAACATCAAGGTCGTGAGGATGAATCAAGATAACATCATTAACACACATAGTGGACTTAGATTTGGAATGACTATAGGAGTTATAGAGAGATCACATGGAACAACAGATTATTGTAATGGTGGTGTGGAGGATTGTGATCAACACATGGGTTTTGTTTAATGCATACCTCTGCATTAAACAAACCCATGTGTTGATTACCATCCTCCACACCTCGATTGCAATAATTTGTTGCTCTATGTGATCTCTCTATAACTCCTATAATCATTCAGAGTCTAAGTCTATTATGTGTGTTAATGATGTTATCTGGATTCATCTTTACGACTTTGATGTTCATTGCATAGCTGGTGTGCATTTCAATAAACACGAAATCATTGAGTACAATACTATATTTTCTACGAACATGACTCCAACCGTCTATAATGCAAAAAGTGCCATATCTCTCAACCCACTTTACCAGAATATTACATCCGTCTTCAAGAACAATCAACATAGGATTCGGCAAAATGCCATTTAGTAGTTGCCACAACTTAACGGGGAACACCTATAGGAGTAGTAACAATTCCAATCATATATTTCAATTCAGACATTAGTGTGTCGATGCACTATACAATAATATCCAAAAAAAATTAACTTAATAAAAATTAAAGTGATTGATGTAAAAATACCATTAGAGTAGATTCTTACCATTTGTTCTTTATATTAGTCGCTATGCATAATTTTACGAAATTAACCAATAATGGATATATTTAGGCCATCAGGATGCTTTTCAAATCTGACTTTGTCAAAAAATGTCATTCCAATTGCAATGCTTCAGAGACTTCATTCCAACCCATTCTAAGCCAGACCTCCTCGCGATATGAGGCAAATTCGACATTCCAAACAATTTCGGTGGAAGTTTTTAATTGTAGTGGATTTTTCAAAGTAGTACCATAGATAGTGAAAAAGATCGGGTATTTGCTAAAAGGAAAAAAGAGCCTACCAAAAATTTCTGTCACCTTATTGAAAATGCGCAACATAATTTCTTGAAAATAATACTGAAAAATTAGATTGGATTAATAAATTCTATGACAAGATGTACTCACAATGTGCATATGTCCTTCATCATGGTACAAAACAGTAAAATTTTTCATTTCAATCAATTACACAGTCTTGGGAAAGAGAGTATTGCAAATACAATTAAATATATAGTTAATATTTTTTTTGACAACAAATATATAGTTAATATATATATATATATATATATATATATATATATATATATATATATATATATATATATATATATATATATATATATATATATATATATATATATATATATATATATATGCACAATTAAATATGTTTTTTAGAATTCTACAAAATATGTAACAGAGTAGATAATCAACAACATTACATATAAAATTAATTATATTTTTGGGTTTATATGTTAGGTCGTAAGAAACTCGTATGGACAATGTGTAAGCATAACATTTGTAAGTGTAGTATTCTATAAATCACACAAGGGCAGAACAAGTGGAGCTTTGTGAGGACCAAGTGTTTCAAACACATAATTTTAAGAAAATAAAAGTGTTATTAAAATGCATATATAGGCCATAATCTCCATATTATTAAACTTTTTTGCCCCCTTCGATATATTTTTGGGTTCATCCCTGGTAGGAGTAGCAGGGGACATCTCTGTCAAGTATGTGCAAAAATAAATAAATTTCATTAAGTTCTCCTTTTAAATTTGTATTTTCTTAATTTATAATAAAAATGATAAAATTAATATTTCTTTGCACAATTAATTATGAGGTAATACTTCTTTGAAAGATGCTGCGGTGTGCTAATACAATCCCTATGCGTAAGTGACTTCAAAACCCAGATCGGATCTTCATAGACTTTTATCCATATAAAAGGAATTTATCAATGTTTACTTTAAATAATTAAACTTTGATGGCAACTTCATTCCAAACCTCAAAGAATCCGTCAGAATTTTTCAATCATCACACTGGGATAGGGTTAGTTATAACTCGTCCCTTGCCCACCCTTAATAATCACACATTGTGGTTTTTATATCAATAGTGATTGGGTTAGTAAATTCTATTTTTATTAAACTTTTAATTTGTGAGTGTTGTACTCTAGCTTTATCCATTTTTTTATTTCACTATAAAATAAACTAGTTGATGTCAGGTTCATTCTTTTCTACTTTTGATAATCATTTAGCCTAATTGCAAGAGAAGCATGAAGCTATCCCAAAAATACAAGTCCAAGCCCGTTACATTTCACAATCCTAAAATAAAAAAGAAAAGAGAACTGAATCTCTAAATTAAAAAAATAATACTAAAATTGTAAAAGAATATAGACACAACACTCTCATTTTGCACACTCTATTTAACATTTACTCTATAATGGTTAAAATTCAAGTGGTCCCACTAAATTAATGGTTCTCATTTTCAAAGTGTTGAGACCCACAAGAATTTTAAACAATCACAGAGTGAGTGTTTGAGAAAGAGTGCAAAAGAGAGTATTGCTAGCATTTCTGAAGAATATATAGAAATACATAAAATGACTGAATAATAGCAGTCCTTTCCAATGCATTAAGATTCAGCAGCCCAAGAATTAAAAAATCAAAATCATCGAAGACATCAGACATATTAGGTTGGGAAATGGTGATATTAGTTGGTCCAAGATTTCTCGTGACTACAATAAAATTGTTGACTGTTTAGCTAGAAATAGTTTTAATTTGGATTGTAATTTTATGTTTTACGACTTTGCCCTGAGTTTATCCACTCGCTTTTGCTTGAGGATAAAGAGAGTTTTTTGTCTTTGTAGTCCTTTGCTGGTTTGATGGCGTTTTTAACCCCCTTTTTCAAAAATCAGTAGTCCAAAAATTAAAAATTCAAAATCAAAACTTAATTTAAAAGTATTAAATTACAGAAATAATTTTTTTTTGACAAAAAAATTACAGATTACACAAAAATACCAAAAAAAAAAATGATTACAAATCTAACGACTTGACCTAAACCTAGGGAACCGTACACCACTAAACCTAACGGCTTGACCTAGTTTTTTTTTTTTGATAAATTGGTAGGGGTGAGTAAAGGACGGGTTGGGACGAGTTTTATTTGTCTCTTACCCGGCCCTAAATTTTTATAGGTCAATTTTTAGACTCTAACTAGTTCTACTTAAACTAACATAAATTTTAAATTAAATATTGTATTTATAAAAATCTCATTGCTAATGTAATAGAATTAAAAATTAGGGTGATGAGTGAGTAATGGACGGTTCGGGATGGGTTAGAACTAACCCGAACCCGTCCCTAATTTTTGGTCGGACCAATTCTTTAGACCCTAACCCATCCTTAGATCCGAATAAACCCGATACTTTACAGGTTAAATAGGACAAAGACGAGACGGGTCTTTCTAACCCCTATAAATTGGAGACAAATCAAACATAATCATTACACTGATTGATTTCACCCAGGTTAGCAATTGGTTCAGAGGAGGGAGAGAAAAAGGCTGAAGAAGAAAAGCTAATAGAAAAGTTTTATCACCCAGGTTAGTTCTATAAGTTCTAGTCTGTATTACGTTCAAAACCATGGATGCATTTACAATCAGTTTATGCTCTTCGAATTGATCTAATTGACATGATTTCTAATTGTACTCCAGTAGATTAATTTATGCTCGTGCTCTAAAAACTAATAACCAGGTCCTGTTTTCTATAATGATAAGAAAATCCGAAAACATAACAAACAGAATTAAATTAAATTAAGATGATAAAAGTAGAATTAAAAGGAAAACTATTAGTACTAATGAAGCCCACTGTCTTCAAGCAATTCCAAGGTGTATTTTCTCTGATTGAGAAATATACCTTGTGCAGATCTTGCTACTTCCAATCCAAGGAAGTATTTAAGCTTCCCAAGGTCTTTGATCTTAAATTGTGAGTCAAGGAATCTCTTAACTGATTGAATTTCCTGCAAGTCATCACCAGCTAAGACAATATCATCAACATAGATCAATAGTGCAGTGAAGTGAGAATTGTGCAGCTTAGTGAAAAGGGAGTAATCAGCAGATGAGTGAGAGTATCCAAGGGAGATTAGAGCTGTAGATAATTTGGAGTACCACTGTCTACTGGCCTGTTTTAGTCCATATAGTGACTTATTCAGTTTACATACTTTATTAGAAGACACATCAGAACTTAGTAACCCAGGAGGCAAATCCATATACACTTCCTCATGTAAGTCACCATGGAGGAAGGCATTATTTACATCAAGTTGTTCTAAATGCCAACCCTTAATTGCAGCAACAGAGAGAAGAGTACGAATTGTTGTTAGTTATTGAGAGAGGGAGGGTCAAATGGTGGAGTTGAAGGTGAGGGAAGGTCTGTGAGAATATCCAGTGTTTCTGTGTCTGAGGTGGCAGTAGTAGGATTGTTGTTATTTATAGAATTGTTGGGTGAATGTGTGGCAAAAGGAAAGACATTTTCATGGAAAACAACATTCCTTGAAACAAAAAATTCATGAGTATTTGGATCATAGAGAAGATAACCTTTGGTGCCTTCTCTATATCCAAGGAAGATAGATTTTCTTGCTCTCGGCTCAAATTTAGTTCTATGGTTATGTAAACTGGAGGAATATGCAAGGCAACCAAACACTCTTAGGTGGACAAGACTAGGGGGAGTAGAATGGAGCATTTGATAAGGTGTGAGGTTGTTTAACAAGGGTGTGGGAAGTCTGTTGATGATGTGAATGGCTTGTTGTATAGAGAGATGCCAAAGGTTATGAGGTAATTGACACTGAAAAGAAAGAGCACGTGCCACATTTAAGATGTGTTGGTGCTTTCTTTCCACTATGTCATTTTGTTGAGGTGTCTCAACACAAGATCTATGATGTATGATGCCTTTAGAAAGGTAAAAATCAGACATAAGAAACTCAGGACCATTGTCACTACGAAGGCATTTTAGTTTCTTATTGAATTGGGTTTCAATGAATGCTATGAAATTTACTAGGTGAGTTCTGGTTTCACTTTTGTTTTTCATGAATATTGCCCAAGTAAATCTGCTATAGTCATCTACTAGGGTCAAGAAATACTTATGACCACTTATGGAAGGGGTGGAGAGAGGTCCCCAAATATCAGCATGAATCAAGTCAAAAATAGCAACAGACTTAGTATTACTATGAGCAAAAGGTAAGTTTATTTGTTTGGCCAAATGGCAAGTATTACAAGGTTTATGATTATCATTGAATGTTACAAATGGAAATTGAGATGAAAGACATTTGTGTATATGAGGACTTAAATGGCCTAGCCTAAAATGCCAAATAGTGGCAGGATCATTCTTAACAGAATCTAAATGCAAGGAAATGAAAGTATTGATAGAACCGGGTGTGGGAGAGGAAGCCAGAGGTGAGCTGGTGTCAAGCACATACAATTTGCCAATCCTCCTAGCTGTAAATCCAGTCATCTTGGGATGGAATAGCTGCAAAATTTCACAACAGTCAGGATAGAGTTTGACATCATATAGGAGTGAATCAAACAAGATAGTAACTGAAATGATATTGACATGAAATGAAGGAAAATAGTAAACATTATGAAGAATGAGGGAGCCAAACAGCAACACAGAACCAACTATTGTGGTGGTGATAGTGTCACCATTAGGCATGGTCATGGATTTGGGTGCAATATGGTATGTGGAAATGAAATTGGTAAAGGTATGAGTTATGTGATCAGTAGCACCAGTGTCTACGATCCACCAACGATTGTTTTTGTCACAATAGAGTTTGTACTGTCTCTTACCAGATGAGGAAGATGAAGAGGTTTGTGAAATAGAATTGGTGGCAAAAACAGAGTTAACGGAGGCAGGTGAGGCTGATTGCAAGTTTGATTGTTGAAGTAGCTGTAAAATCTGAGTGTATTGCTCTTGGATTGTCGACAATGAAGCACTTGATGCAGTTGTTGATGTGGAAGCAGATGAGGAAGGAGTAGATTGAGTGGAGTCAGAGTCTTGAACGGAATTCACCACAGAAGGAGAAGGAGCCGCAGCAGTTGTTGAATAGGTTGGTTTACGATGTTGAAAACCAGGAGGATAGCCGTGTTTGATGAAGCAAGTCTCAATTGTGTGATTGGAGCGGCCACAGTGAGTGCATAGACGATTACCACGACCACCAGAGAAATTGTCGCGGCCACGACCTCGACCGGAATTGTTGAAAGGACGAGAAGGCATTTGAGAGGAGTAATTCACCGAGGATTGATTCTCAATTGAAGAATCAGTGGTGGATTGGAGATTGAACTGTCGTTCTTGTTGAAGCACCATGTTGAACGCGTTGTCAAGCGTCGGAAGGGGAGTCATCAACATGATTTGCGAGCGGACATGAGAATATTGATCACCAAGGCCTTTCAAGAACTTGATTACCTTGTCTTGCTCCTTGAATTTGCGTAGATCTGTAGCAACACCGCAAGAACACGGTATAGCACAAGTACAGTCACGAATTGGGCGGAAATTCTCAATTTCCTCCCAATGTGTCATCAATTTGGTGAAATACGAAGAAATATCGAGAGTTCCTTGTTGAAGACGTGCCAATTCTTCTTGAATGTCAGCGATTCGAAAGATATCGCCCTGAGAAAATCGTTGCTCCAAACTCTTCCAAACAGTGGAAACACGATCGCACCATAGGAGAGATTTCGCAATATCTTCGGAAATCGATCGTTGGAGCCATGAGAGAACAAGATTGTTGCATCGATTCCATGGTTCATAGAGAGGATCGGAGATCGGAGGTGGTAATAGAGTGCCGTCGACGAATTTGACCTTATTTTTGGAGATAAGAGCCACCTTCATCGAACGACACCAGATTTGGTAGTTTTTGTTGTCGAGAGCGGGTTGAACAAGAACAAGAGAGGGATTCTCATTTGGATGCATATAGTATGGATTTGATGGATTTGTAGCAAAATCAGAGTATGAAATCACCATGATTGCAGTGAAACCGCAAGGAAGTTGCAGAAAATTGAGAGGAAAACGAAGAAGGAGAGTAAAGCGGAGAAGGGCGCGAAATGAGCCTTCAATCTAATACCATGTTACAGTTCACAATGTGAGAGAGAGAGAGAGAGAATTATGAAAGAGAATTTCATTCATTGTAAACTATCTATTACAATGTACAGTTGCTACATATATATGGATAGGGACTAACTAACTAACTGTTAACTTATCAAGCTAATTCAGTTACAACTATGGTTATCTACATCTAACTAATAAATTTAACTATTTACATCATGTAATAGAATACAAGAGGTTTGCGTGGATTCCCCATGTCTTAAGAGTTTACGGTATGTTTCTATTACTTTGAAGGTATCTTCTAAGATTGATTTCTATAGGTGTAGAAATTTGAGAGACTTATGCTTGTCTATCAATAATACAACTATCACAAGCCAGTGGTTTCTTAAACTTTTCACCAATTGCCCTTTCCTTGAGAGCTTGAAATTGGATCAATGCACAATGTCTAACAGGATCAATATTTCAAGTGTTCAACTTAAGGTGTTGAAGTTATTATATTGCTCAAATTTGTAGGAAGTCAATCTATATAGGATTTTCAAGCTGATTCGAGACAATCTAATCAATTGGAGGTCGTCAATCTTTTGATCCCCATTCATAATCTAAATTTTTATAACTTTAGGAAACTCATCAAAAACTTCAAACCTCTAACTATTTTGCCATCAGTATCCCTACCTATTTCTCGGCTATTGGTAAGTATAAATTAGCTATGTGATTTTCTTATTTAGTTTTCATATTTACTTGATAATTTTATTTATTTATACGTACGTACGTTGATTTATGTAGGATGCGTCGGAGTTGGACTCATATGTCTGGAAAATTTCACCCCTTGTACCAAGCATCAAACACTTGAACCTACATGATTTACCTAAAGATGAAAATTTGTATTTTCCCCTTATCTATAGATTATTTTCAAGTTGTTGCCCGACAACAATATCTATGAAGTTGCGTTCTCAATCTCATTGTTGCAGAGAATTCATCTGGGTATAGTGCATTGGCTCCCATGTTTCTTTAATTTTAGACTGTGCTTCTAGTATTGACATATTGTGATTGTCTCATCTGATTTAAAGAGAAAAGAAATACTTGTATTGCTATGTTTTAATTTTATGTTAAGCATGTTGCAATTATGCTCAAACGGTTGTTTTTTTTCTCAATATAAATGTTACATGAATTCTTGTTAATTAATATTCTAATTTAATTGGCTACTACAGGCTTTCTATGTGATGCTAATGAGCAGAAACGAGGACAAGTGCTTTTTCGATTCTTGCCATTCTGGTGTATGTTGGTTGCATCGCTTGAAGGATGTGAAAGTCACAAGCGATCCGGACATGACTGAGAATGTTGATTTTAATTAAGACCATGTTGGAAACTTATGCAGATGATTTATATAATGTTAGCTTTAGGTTAGAAGTTTAATATTAAAAAAGGAGAATAAAATTACTCTAACACCTTTGAAATAAAAAAATAAGTAAAGTTCTTATATTTATTTCATTCAAGGAGTAAGTAACTCAACCTTTATAGGAACACATGCACAATTGCTTATCAAAGGCATCAATACAATTTCCAGTACCCTGATTGAGTTTACTAGCACACTTTGAATTGCAACAGTTTGGATCACATTGATCACTACAAACTCCCATAACAACACGACAATCAGGTTGACCTGGTGGAGGCCCTTGCTTGAAAAAACAGGTGCACAAATCCTCATTCCAACATGTCCACCCTAAATATCCTTTATCTCCTCCTAAAAATGACTTACAATGCTCCTCACAATTTCTGAAAGCACATCTACCCAGAACTGTTGAGCAGGTACCTCCTACTACTTTTAAATGCACTGTGCTCCCACAAAATACAAAATCAGTGATGTATATATAACATTTAAAGTTGGGTAAATAGTCATTTTAGTCCTTGATGACTGTGTGAGACCATGTGATCGCTATGATTCCTGAATATATCAAAATTACAAAAACATCTCCGATCTATCTTTTGTTATTCAAATATCCCGAAACGTGTGTTTCATCCGTCGTTTTAATCTCACAAAATATTGAGAGAAGATACATGCGATGATGTTTTTGCAATTTTGACGAAAATCACTATTTACCCTTGAAAGTATAACAAGAATTACAAAGGTGGAGAAACTTACTTGCGGCAACAACAGCCAAAATGACAAAGAAATAGAAAAACTTTGATATGTGCTTCTCCATTTGATGTTATCAATGAACCAGGATAAAAATATGAGAGGCAAACACATCTATTTATAGTGTGTAAAAGCATTAAATACATTCAAGGATAATTCATCTTAATATTAAATGCTACATTATTAACATATGTAGAATAATTAAATACATTTAATTATTTTTTTTGGTAATTAAGTACAATTAATCTTTTTGGTAATATTAAATGCTACATTTAATTAATCTTAATATTAAATGCTATATACTTTTCTAAATGAACCGGTCAGGAATAGAACCGTTGACCATATGCTTTTCTATACAAACCGGTCAAGAATAGAACCGTTGACCATATGTAGAATAAATTAATTCCAATCATAAATATGGAAATTGTATTAAGTCTTAATTTTAATTATTGCCACCAAAAACTTCCCAATTTCTAACAGATATGTTTAATGGTCTTCATTTAATGGTTTCATTGTTTCAATAATTTGAATTTTGAATTTTAAAATTTCAATTTATTAATTTTTTTTGACCAAATTTCAATTTATTAATACGAATTCGAATTTCAAAATTGTATTTTTGCATTATACATTGTCTGAAGCATTAGATTAAAATATTCAATGGAATAAAAAAAATTCCAATTTCGTTCTAGATATGTTTAATCTTGTTAATATTTATTTTTTGTATTTTTTTGAAGGAATTTATTTTTTGTATTAAATATTTATTCAACAATGTAAATAATAATAGGTGTATTTTTTCCCATTGAATTTTGTCATGATTATATATGTGCATTTTGACAATGAATATTGTTTTATGGAATTTTTATCTGGTGGTGAAAAAAACATAGAAAAAATTAAACAATGCCACCTAATTGTTTTCAATAGGTTTATTTAAATTTAATAATTGTATTCAATAGGAAAAGGAATAATGATTTGAACATTATATTTGAACATTATACGGTGATGAGCTCATGTAATTCGGTGTATGCAACTTGAATTTTTATTTATTTTTTCTTGTAGTAATTATTCAATTATTTGAATAAATAGAGGTGTATAATAGATTTGTAATTTTAGTATTTCTATTTGCAACTCACATGGTGCTTGGGTTTTTTTTGACAACACATAGTGTTTAAATTTTTGTTTTGTTTTGATGGTAAAACAAATAAATGCATTTATTTGAATTACTTCTTATGTAAGATTGTTCTCAAATTAGACAATGACTAATAAATAACTTTAATTGTGTTTTTTTTAATTAACACCTAATAAAATTGAATGACATGACACATGTGTACATGACATGTAATTAAAAATTTGATTAGGTGGCCTTATTTTTTGCAAATCCTAGGTGGATAACCTAGTGAAGTGACAAATCAGATTTAAAGCCCCTTGTTTCATTTTCATTTGTATATATAATAGATAACAGATAACAACACATAAGAATCAGTAGGTAGACAAAAACAATTATTCAACATAAACACGTTATTCTTAAATTACAAATTTGAAAATAAATAGTGTGTTAGGCTCTGGTTGGCAAAAATTAGCAGATAGCGGATGAGCTAGCGGATAGCGGATAGCTTATAGCAGATAAGCTAGCTGATGGATAATAAAGTGTTTGGTAAAATTAGCTGTTGAGCTAGTTGGTACATGTAAAATGACATAAAAGTACATGTTTAATTAATGGTGAAATTTATTTAATCAATATAAAATATTGCATATATATATATATATAAATTATTTTGCTATAAATTTATAATAATTAAACTAATTTGTAAAATATTTAGAAGAAAAATCGTTTGAATTTAATTTTAATATCATCGTGTATTTTTTTTTTTACAAGAATAGCATTGTGTTAACAGTAACCTTTTCTTACTTGTTTTTTTTACCTTTTTTAATATGGACCACAAATGGTATGAACAGCATTGTGTGTAAACAAACATTTTTTACCGTAAAAATGTTGAGAAATTAACTGAAATAAAAAAACAAACAGGTGAAGTGAAATGTGGTAACGTATGTGAAGCTTAAGGGATAAAAAAGAATTTATTTTACTTCATTAATTGAGGATAAAGATGAAATATTATAAAAATAATGATGAAATGACTAAAAAGATGAGACACTATTAGCTATAAGCTTAAACGCTACTTGAAGTAGTGTTTCAAAAAACGCTATAAGCTACCCCAGAAACGCTATCCGCTACTGCTTGCCAAACACCTCTAATTTTTTCCATCCTCAGAAGAAAGCGATAAAGAGGATTAAAAATTAAATGCAAGGAGAGAGTATAGAAAGAAAATATTAATTGCAATGAGAGAGGGAAATAAAAACTTAAAAGAATTGGTAAATTACCTTAATACCATTCATTTAATGAGTGTTTTAAAAGGAAAATTTAGTTTATTTGACGTCAAAGGTAAAGTGTGTAGAGTGTTAACATACACCTTATTTTTAAGTGTGTGTATGTTAGCATCTCCATATAATTTACACCTACTTGAAAAATAGAATGTGTAAGTTAGCAAACACACACCTTTTATGTGGACCAAAAGTTCAACACTTGTCTTTCAAAAATTACTAAAATGAGTGGGTAGTAGTATCCTTTACTCTAATTCTCACTCCTGTCCTTAATGTCTTTTCCTTAAATTTAACGCATCATCTTCTCTCCACACAATTAGGGGTGGAAATAGGTCAAGCCGGCCTACGACCCAGCCTACATTACGCTCTGACCTTTTTCTCAATAGATAAGGCCAAAACTTTTTTAAAAGCCTATTTAAGTGGAAAGATGAGGCTACAAGCTATCAAAAAAGCCTTCTAGTCCTATCAGAGCCGACATACTTAAGTAAATATAAATATTATTTTTTATTAATACTATTATTATATTTAACTTTTAACTTTCTGTTAAATTATAAATTTGTTTACATTTTTTATTTACTTAAAATGTTGATCTATATCTCTAAAAGATTTTGTTAGATCTCAATCTCATTGATCTAATAGTTTATTCATCTATTTACAAAGTTCACACCACTCAAAAATTGTTGGTTTTCTAAAATAAAATAAAATTGGTGGAATAGACTTTTTAACAGGTTTTCAGATCTTGTCAGGGTTTCGAAAAAGCCATCCAGATCTCAAAAGTCGACCTATCACAGGGCCACAGGCTAGGCTCAGGCCTAACGCGTTCAACACAGGCCAGGCTCAGGCCAAACGAAACCTAAGTTCGGCCCAGCCTATTCCCACCTCTACACACAATCAACAATTCCTCTAATAATATAATTTATTTACTTTTTCATGTTTTTTGGGATTATCTACTTTTTCACTATTTTTGAAAAAAATTTAAATATATATGTTAAAAGTAAATACTAATATTTGTTCATTACGGTATAACATCTCCTATGTTTTGTTTTTTATAGTAAAAATTGAACCATAACAGTTTTTTATAGTAAAATTTGAATTGTATTGTAAAGTTTGCCAATAACATCTCCTACGTTTTTGTTTTTTACAATAAAATTTGAATTGTATAGTAAAGTTTATCACGTTATTTATCAAAAATTAATGTTCACGTTACATATGAATGTCTCAGGTTTAATATTTAATAAAAAATAAATAAGTTATTGGAGAAATCATTAATTGTGAGGATCAACATATGAAACTATTAAATCCTTAGCAGTGTCATCTACCTCTTGGTTGTCTTGGAAAACATCTAGCACTTGGTCTACCAGGCTTTCAGTTTCACAAGTCTACTGGTGTAGTTTCACTTTGGTCCCTCAAGTTTGGTGTAGTTTCACTTTGGTTCCCCTCAGTTTAAACTTCAACATTAATTTCACCAACATATTAATCAAATACAGATGTAGAATCCCTGTAACTTAGCATAGTTGACCATTTTTATAGCTCCATGGTCATTTGCAAGTTCCTTCACGACATTACCTATTAAATACACCATATTGTTTACTTCACGATAGCCGAAGTCTTTGGTTTTGTCAACATCACGTTCCCAACTGGAAGCTTCACCTGTATAGTTTGAGAAGTCATCCACAAAATTTCCCTCACAGTGAAATTCAACGTCAAACTTATCTATTCCCTATACATTTAAATTTAAATCAAAGCAGAAATTAGACAAACCAAAACCACTACCATTAAACAAAGAAACACCACTACCACACTTTAACAAAGCAGAAAATAAACAAAGCAGGGCCACCCACTACTAAATTGAACAAAGTATCCCAAAATCAATAAAGCAACAATAAACAAATAACTTCTTCATTCTTTTCGAATCAAACAACAAACACATGCCCACATGCCCTAAACATATATAGCCATAAAAAATCAACTTAAATGCCCTAAACAACAACACATACCCTAAACAACTGTTGGAAGAGAAAAGATCGTTTCGTGGTGATGATTTCTTGATTGCGCAGTGAGAGAGAGAGAAGAGAGAGAGAGAGAGAGAGTTGTAACAAACTTAACAGAAATTGGAGGGAAAAAATTGTTTCAAAATCATTCATCAAGTTACATTGCTTTGACAAAGACACTTCTATTTATTTACAATCGCCACTTGGCACACTATGACAAAGACACGGCACTACAAGCTGGTTGCCACTAGGCGCACAACTTTACACAACAAACACCACTGGCAGGTTGCCACTAGGCACCAATTAACTCTATTTCAACTATACACCCGTGTGGGTGTATAATACACCCGTGGGGGTGTATACAACTTTACAGATTTGCAAACTAGCCCTTACAAGTATTGAATTACACTTTCTACAATACTCTTCCGTAATTCAAACTTGTGAGATTTGCCATTCCAATCTTGCATCTCATTGCTTCAAATTTGCTAGTCTTCAAAGCCTTAGTTAGCATGTCTGCTAACTGTTCTTCTGTTCTGCAGTGTTCCACTACTATTTTCCCCTTAGCCACTTTGCTAGATCAATGGACGATTTGTTGTCTATCTTCAATCTCATAGCACCTTCACACTTTACTTTCAACTCATTCAGCAGCATTTCAAGCCACTGTGCTTGACTTGCAATGAAAGCAGAAGCTACATACTCAGTTTCGCAGCTCGATAGAGCTACCACATTCTGCTTTTTAGAACACCATGCTATTGGAGCATCGCCCATCATGAAGATATATCCAGAAGTGCTCTTCCTGTATTCTATATCTCCACTCCAATCAAAGATCGGTGAAACCTATTAGTTCTGCGAAAACTTGTTTCTCTCAGCGGTGAGAATAGAACACCCCAATCGATGGTACCTTTGAGATACCTCAAAACCGTTTTAGCAGCAATTAAATGTGACCTTCTCGGTTCCTCCATGTACCTACTTGCAACACCTACACTGTAGACTATGTCAAGCCTAGAGTGGCAGACATATCTAAGTGAACCAGTCAGCTGTCTAAACATAGTTGGATCAACCGCTTCATCTGGTACTATTCTTCTTCGCAACTTCACATTTGGATCTGTTTGGTGTACTAACAGAGTTACAATTCATCATCTTGAACCTTTTTAATACATCTCGTAATATATTTTCTCTGCAGTGCGTAAAAATTCCTCTGTCACAACATACAAATTCCAAGCCAAGAAAGTGGGAGAGCTTGCCAAGATCTGTCATCTCATACTCGATCATCATTTGGCTTTTGAGCTTCGTGATTTCTTGCTCATTTTCACCATTCACGAGCAAGTCATCAACATATAGGCACACTATTATCAAACCAAAGAGTTGTATTTAACCTCACATACACACCATGTTCAGTTGAACACTTAGTGAACCTCAATTTCTGCAAAGAGGCATCTATTTTTTTGTTCCAAGCTCGTGGAGCTTGTTTAAGACCATACAAGGCCTTCTTCAACTTCATTACTCTATCCTCCATTCCCTTCCTTTCAAAGCCAGGTGCTTGCTTCACATACACTTCTTCTTCCAAAGGTCCATTGAGGAAAGCAGATTTGACATCAAGTTGATTCAAAGTCCACTTCCTCAAGCTAGTCAATGCAACAATAAGTCTAACAGTCTCTATTCTTGCCACTGGGGCATATATTTCATTGAAATCAAGTCCAGGTTGTTGCAAGAATCCTTTTGCAACTAACCTAGCCTTATACTTTGCTACTTCACCATTAGGCTTCATTTTGGTCCTGTAGACCCATTTCACATCAATGGCTCTCTTGTTGCTTGGCAATTTCATCATTTCCCAAGTATCATTCCTTTGAATAGACCTCAGTTCATCCTTCATAGCCTCTTTCCAATTTGGATTTGATAGAGCTTGTTCAAGTGATATTGGTTCTGATTCTGCCATTAACACTAGTTGCAGCATATCAGACACATCTTCACTTAAAATTTGAATTGTATAGTAAAGTTTATCACGTTATTTATCAAAAATTAATGTTCACGTTACATATGAATGTCTCGAGTTTAATATTTAATAAAAAATAAATAAGTTATTAGAGAAATCATTAATTGTGAGGATCAACATATGAAACTATTAAATCCTTAGCGATGTCATCTACCTCTTGGTTGTCTTGGAAAACATCTAGGACTTGGTCTATCGGGCTTTCGGTTTCCACAAGTCTCATCGGTGTAGTTTCACTTTGGTCCTCAAGTTTGGTGTAGTTTCACTTTGGTTCCCCTTTAAACTTCAACATTAATTTCACCAACATATTAATCAAATACGGATGTAGAATCCTCAGTAACTTAGCATAGTTGACCATTTTTATAGCTCCATGGTCATTTGCAAGTTCCTTCACGACATTACCTATTAAATACACCATATTGTTTACTTCACGATAGCCAAGTCTTTGGTTTTGTCAACATCACGTTCCCAACTGGAAGCTTCACCTGTATAGTTTGAGAAGCCATCCACAAAATTTCCCTCACAGTGAAATTCAACGTCAAACTTATCTATTCCCTATACATTTAAATTTAAATCAAAGCAGAAATTAGACAAACCAAAACCACTACCATTAAACAAAGAAACACCACTACCACACTTTAACAAAGCAGAAAATAAACAAAGCAGGGCCACCCACTACTAAATTGAACAAAGTATCCCAAAATCAATAAAGCAACAATAAACAAATAACTTCTTCATTCTTTTCGAATCAAACAACAAACACATGCCCACATGCCCTAAACATATATAGCCATAAAAAATCAACTTAAATGCCCTAAACAACAACACATACCCTAAACAACTGTTGGAAGAGAAAGGATCGTTTCGTGGTGATGATTTCTTGATTGCGCAGTGAGAGAGAGAGAGAGAGAGAGAGAGAGAGTTGTAACAAACTTAACAGAAATTGGAGGGAAAAAATTGTTTCAAAATCATTCACTGTTACATTGCTTTGACAGCACACTTCTATTTATTTACAATGCTGCCACTTGGCACACTATGACAGCACACGGGCACTACAAGCTGGTTGCCACTAGGCGCACAACTTTACACAACAAACACCACTGGCAGGTTGCCACTAGGCACCAATTAACTCTATTTCAACTATACACTCGTGTGGGTGTATAATACACCCGTGGGGGTGTATACAACTTTACAGATTTGCAAACTAGCCCTTACAAGTATTGAATTACACTTTCTACAATACTCTTCCTTAATTCAAACTTGTGAGATTTGCCATTCCAATCTTGCATCTCATTGCTTCAAATTTGCTAGTCTTCAAAGCCTTAGTTAGCATGTCTGCTAACTGTTCTTCTGTTCTGCAGTGTTCCACTACTATTTTCCCCTTAGCCACTTTGCTAGATCAATGGACGATTTGTTGTCTATCTTCAATCTCATAGCACCTTCACACTTTACTTTCAACTCATTCAAGACATTTCAAGCCATCGTGTTGACTTGCACCGAAAGCGTAAGCTACATACTCGGTTTAGCGGCTCGATAGAGCTACCACATTCTCTTTTTAGAACACCATGCTATTGGAGCATCGCCCATCATGAAGATATATCCGAAAGTGCTCTTCCCGTATTCTATATCTCCACTCCAATCAAAGATCGATGAAACCTATTAGTTCTGCGAGAAACTTGTTTCTCTGCGCAGTAGGGAATAGAACACCCCAATCGATGGTACCTTTGAGATACCTCAAACCGCTTTTTAGCGAAGAATTAAATGTGACCTTCTCGGTTCCTCCATGTACCTACTTGCAACACCTACATCAGAGACTATGTCAAGCCTAGAGTGGCGGACATATCTAAGTGAACGATCAATTGTCTAAACATAGTTGGATCAACTGCTTCATCGGTACTATTCTTTCTTCCGCAACTTCACATTTGGATCTGTGGTGTACTAACAGAGTTACAATTCATCATCTTGAACCTTTTTAATACATCTCAATATATTTTCTCTGCAGTGCGAAAAAATTCCTCTGTCACAACATACAAATTCCATGCCAAGAAAGTGGGAGAGCTTGCCAAGATCTGTCATCTCATACTCGATCATCATTTGGCTTTTGAGCTTCATGATTTCTTGCTCATTTTCACCTGTTACGAGCAAGTCATCAACATATAGGCACACTATTATCAAACCAGTAGTTGTATTTAACCTCACATACACACCATGTTCAGTTGAACACTTAGTGAACCTCAATTTCTGCAAAGAGGCATCTATTTTTTTGTTCCAAGCTCGTGGAGCTTGTTTAAGACCATACAAGGCCTTCTTCAACTTCATTACTCTATCCTCCATTCCTTCCTCCTTTCAAAGCCAGGTGCTTGCTTCACATACACTTCTTCTTCCAAAGGTCCATTGAGGAAAGCAGATTTGACATCAAGTTGATTCAAAGTCCACTTCCTCAAGCTAGTCAATGCAACAATAAGTCTAACAGTCTCTATTCTTGCCACTGGGGCATATATTTCATTGAAATCAAGTCCAGGTTGTTGCAAGAATCCTTTTGCAACTAACCTAGCCTTATACTTTGCTACTTCACCATTAGGCTTCATCTTGGTCCCAGTGACCCATTTCACATCAATGGCTCTCTTGTTGCTTGGCAATTTCATCATTTCCCAAGTATCATTCCTTTGAATAGACCTCAGTTCATCCTTCATAGCCTCTTTCCAATTTGGATTTGATAGAGCTTGTTCAAGTGATATTGGTTCTGATTCTGCCATCAACACTAGTTGCAGCATATCAGACACATCTTCACTTAAAATTTGAATTGTATAGTAAAGTTTATCACGTTATTTATCAAAAATTAATGTTCACGTTACATATGAATGTCTCAGGTTTAATATTTAATAAAAAAATAAATAAGTTATTAGAGAAATCATTAATTGTGAGGATCAACATATGAAACTATTAAATCCTTAGCAGTGTCATCTACCTCTTGGTTGTCTTGGAAAACATCTAGGACTTGGTCTATCGGGCTTTCGGTTTCACAAGTCTCTTTGGTGTAGTTTCACTTTGGTCCTCAAGTTTGGTGTAGTTTCACTTTGGTTCCCCTCGGTTTAAACTTCAACATTAATTTCACCAACATATTAATCAAATACGGATGTAGAATCCTCAGAACTTAGCATAGTTGACCATTTTTATAGCTCCATGGTCATTTGCAAGTTCCTTCACGACATTACCTATTAAATACACCATATTGTTTACTTCACGATAGCCAAGTCTTTGGTTTTGTCAACATCACGTTCCCAATGGAAGCTTCACTGTATAGTTTGAGAAGCCATCCACAAAATTTCCTCACAGTGAAATTCAACGTCAAACTTATCTATTCCTATACATTTAAATTTAAATCAAAGCGAAATTAGACAAACCAAAACCACTACCATTAAACAAAGAAACACCACTACCACACTTTAACAAAGCGAAAATAAACAAAGCGGGGCCACCCACTACTAAATTGAACAAAGTATCCCAAAATCAATAAAGCAACAATAAACAAATAACTTCTTCATTCTTTTGAATCAAACAACAAACACATGCCCACATGCCCTAAACATATATAGCCATAAAAATCAACTTAAATGCCCTAAACAACAACACATACCCTAAACAAGCATTTGGAAGAGAAAGGATCGTTTCGTGGTGATGATTTCTTGATTCTTGTGATGAGAGAGAGAGAGAGAGAGAGAGAGAGAGTTGTAACAAACTTAACAGAAATTGGAGGGAAAAAATTGTTTCAAAATCATTCACTGTTACATTGCTTTGACAGCACACTTCTATTTATTTACAATGCTGCCACTTGGCACACTATGACAGCACACGGGCACTACAAGCTGGTTGCCACTAGGCGCACAACTTTACACAACAAACACCACTGGCAGGTTGCCACTAGGCACCAATTAACTCTATTTCAACTATACACCCGTGTGGGTGTATAATACACCCGTGGGGGTGTATACAACTTTACAGATTTGCAAACTAGCCCTTACAAGTATTGAATTACACTTTCTACAATACTCTTCCTTAATTCAAACTTGTGAGATTTGCCATTCCAATCTTGCATCTCATTGCTTCAAATTTGCTAGTCTTCAAAGCCTTAGTTAGCATGTCTGCGCTAAGCTGTTCTTCTGATCTGCAGTTGTTCCACTACTATTTTCCCCTTAGCCACTTTGCTAGATCAATGGACGATTTGTTGTCTATCTTCAATCTCATAGCACCTTCACACTTTACTTTCAACTCATTCAGCAGCATTTCAAGCCACTGTGCTTGACTTGCACTGAAAGCAGAAGCTACATACTCAGTTTCGCAGCTCGATAGAGCTACCACATTCTGCTTTTTAGAACACCATGCTATTGGAGCATCGCCCATCATGAAGATATATCCAGAAGTGCTCTTCCTGTATTCTATATCTCCACTCCAATCAGCATCAGTGAAACCTATTAGTTCTGCAGAAACTTGTTTCTCTGCAGTAGGGAATAGAACACCCCAATCGATGGTACCTTTGAGATACCTCAAAACCGTTTTAGCAGCAATTAAATGTGACCTTCTCGGTTCCTCCATGTACCTACTTGCAACACCTACACTGTAGACTATGTCAAGCCTAGAGTGGCAGACATATCTAAGTGAACCAGTCAGCTGTCTAAACATAGTTGGATCAACTGCTTCATCGGTACTATTCTTCTGCAACTTCACATTTGGATCTGCTGGTGTACTAACAGAGTTACAATTCATCATCTTGAACCTTTTTAATACATCTGTAATATATTTTCTCTGGTGCAGAAAAATTCCTCTGTCACAACATACAAATTCCAAGCCAAGAAAGTGGGAGAGCTTGCCAAGATCTGTCATCTCATACTCGATCATCATTTGGCTTTTGAGCTTCGTGATTTCTTGCTCATTTTCACCTCAAGCACGAGCAAGTCATCAACATATAGGCACACTATTATCAAACCGGTGAGTTGTATTTAACCTCACATACACACCATGTTCGGTTGAACACTTAGTGAACCTCAATTTCTCGCAAAGAGGCATCTATTTTTTTTTCCAAGCTCGTGGAGCTTGTTTAAGACCATACAAGGCCTTCTTCAACTTCATTACTCTATCCTCCATTCCCTTCCTTTCAAAGCCGGTGCTTGCTTCACATACACTTCTTCTTCCAAAGGTCCATTGAGGAAAGCGGTTGACATCAAGTTGATTCAAAGTCCACTTCCTCAAGCTAGTCAATGCAACAATAAGTCTAACGATCTCTATTCTTGCCCTTTGGGGCATATATTTCATTGAAATCAAGTCCGGTTGTTGCAAGAATCCTTTTGCAACTAACCTAGCCTTATACTTTGCTACTTCACCATTAGGCTTCATCTTGGTCCCAGAGACCCATTTCACATCAATGGCTCTCTTGTTGCTTGGCAATTTCATCATTTCCCAAGTATCATTCCTTTGAATAGACCTCGGTTCATCCATCATAGCCTCTTTCCAATTTGGATTTGATAGAGCTTGTTCAAGTGATATTGGTTACGATTACGCCATCAACACTAGTTGCGAGATATCGAGACACATCTTCACTTAAAATTTGAATTGTATAGTAAAGTTTATCACGTTATTTATCAAAAATTAATGTTCACGTTACATATGAATGTCTCGGGTTTAATATTTAATAAAAAATAAATAAGTTATTAGAGAAATCATTAATTGTGAGGATCAACATATGAAACTATTAAATCCTTAGCAGTGTCATCTACCTCTTGGTTGTCTTGGAAAACATCTAGGACTTGGTCTATCAGGCTTTCAGTTTCACAAGTCTACTGGTGTAGTTTCACTTTGGTCCCTCAAGTTTGGTGTAGTTTCACTTTGGTTCCCCTCAGTTTAAACTTCAACATTAATTTCACCAACATATTAATCAAATACAGATGTAGAATCCCTGTAACTTAGCATAGTTGACCATTTTTATAGCTCCATGGTCATTTGCAAGTTCCTTCACGACATTACCTATTAAATACACCATATTGTTTACTTCACGATAGCCGAAGTCTTTGGTTTTGTCAACATCACGTTCCCAACTGGAAGCTTCACCTGTATAGTTTGAGAAGCCATCCACAAAATTTCCCTCACAGTGAAATTCAACGTCAAACTTATCTATTCCCTATACATTTAAATTTAAATCAAAGCAGAAATTAGACAAACCAAAACCACTACCATTAAACAAAGAAACACCACTACCACACTTTAACAAAGCAGAAAAATAAACAAAGCAGGGCCACCCACTACTAAATTGAACAAAGTATCCCAAAATCAATAAAGCAACAATAAACAAATAACTTCTTCATTCTTTTCGAATCAAACAACAAACACATGCCCACATGCCCTAAACATATATAGCCATAAAAATCAACTTAAATGCCCTAAACAACAACACATACCCTAAACAACTGTTTGGAAGAGAAAGGATCGTTTCGTGGTGATGATTTCTTGATTGCGCAGTGAGAGAGAGAGAGAAGAGAGAGAGAGAGAGTTGTAACAAACTTAACAGAAATTGGAGGGAAAAAATTGTTTCAAAATCATTCACTGTTACATTGCTTTGACAGCACACTTCTATTTATTTACAATGCTGCCACTTGGCACACTATGACAGCACACGGGCACTACAAGCTGGTTGCCACTAGGCGCACAACTTTACACAACAAACACCACCGCGGGTTGCCACTAGGCACCAATTAACTCTATTTCAACTATACACCCGTGTGGGTGTATAATACACCCGTGGGGGTGTATACAACTTTACAGATTTGCAAACTAGCCCTTACAAGTATTGAATTACACTTTCTACAATACTCTTCCTTAATTCAAACTTGTGAGATTTGCCATTCCAATCTTGCATCTCATTGCTTCAAATTTGCTAGTCTTCAAAGCCTTAGTTAGCATGTCTGCTAAGCTGTTCTTCTTACGATCTGCGGTGTGTTCCACTACTATTTTCCCCTTAGCCACTTTGCTAGATCAATGGACGATTTGTTGTCTATCTTCAATCTCATAGCACCTTCACACTTTACTTTCAACTCATTCAGCAGCATTTCAAGCCACTGTGCTTGACTTGCACCGAAGCTACGTACATACTTTAGCGCACTTCGATAGAGCTACCACATTCTGCTTTTTAGAACACCATGCTATTGGAGCATCGCCCATCATGAAGATATATCCAGAAGTGCTCTTCCTGTATTCTATATCTCCACTCCAATCAGCATCAGTGAAACCTATTAGTTCTGCAGAAACTTGTTTCTCTGCAGTAGGGAATAGAACACCCCAATCGATGGTACCTTTGAGATACCTCAAAACCGTTTTAGCAGCAATTAAATGTGACCTTCTCGGTTCCTCCATGTACCTACTTGCAACACCTACACTGTAGACTATGTCAAGCCTAGAGTGGCAGACATATCTAAGTGAACCAGTCAGCTGTCTAAACATAGTTGGATCAACTCGCCATCATCGCATCTATTCTTCCGCAACTTCACATTTGGATCTGTGGTGTACTAACAGAGTTACAATTCATCATCTTGAACCTTTTTAATACATCTGTAATATATTTTCTCAGTGCGAGAAAAATTCCTCTGTCCTGACATATACAAATTCCAAGCCAAGAAAGTGGGAGAGCTTGCCAAGATCTGTCATCTCATACTCAGTCATCATTTGGCTTTTGAGCTTCGTGATTTCTTGCTCATTTTCACCTGTTACGAGCAAGTCATCAACATATAGGCACACTATTATCAAACCAGTAGTTGTATTTAACCTCACATACACACCATGTTCAGTTGAACACTTAGTGAACCTCAATTTCTGCAAAGAGGCATCTATTTTTTTGTTCCAAGCTCGTGGAGCTTGTTTAAGACCATACAAGGCCTTCTTCAACTTCATTACTCTATCCTCCATTCCCCTTCCTTTCAAAGCCAGGTGCTTGCTTCACATACACTTCTTCTTCCAAAGGTCCATTGAGGAAAGCAGATTTGACATCAAGTTGATTCAAAGTCCACTTCCTCAAGCTAGTCAATGCAACAATAAGTCTAACAGTCTCTATCCTTGCCACTGGGGCATATATTTCATTTAAATCAAGTCCAGGTTGTTGCAAGAATCCTTTTGCAACTAACCTAGCCTTATACTTTGCTACTTCACCATTAGGCTTCATTTTGGTCCTGTAGACCCATTTCACATCAATGGCTCTCTTGTTGCTTGGCAATTTCATCATTTCCCAAGTATCATTCCTTTGAATAGACCTCAGTTCATCCTTCATAGCCTCTTTCCAATTTGGATTTGATAGAGCTTGTTCAAGTGATATTGGTTCTGATTCTGCCATTAACACTAGTTGCAGCATATCCGACACATCTTCACTTAAAATTTGAATTGTATAGTAAAGTTTATCACGTTATTTATCAAAAATTAATGTTCACGTTACATATGAATGTCTCAGGTTTAATATTTAATAAAAAAATAAATAAGTTATTAGAGAAATCATTAATTGTGAGGATCAACATATGAAACTATTAAATCCTTAGCAGTGTCATCTACCTCTTGGTTGTCTTGGAAAACATCTAGGACTTGGTCTATCAGGCTTTCAGTTTCACAAGTCTACTGGTGTAGTTTCACTTTGGTCCCTCAAGTTTGGTGTAGTTTCACTTTGGTTCCCCTCAGTTTAAACTTCAACATTAATTTCACCAACATATTAATCAAATACAGATGTAGAATCCCTGTAACTTAGCATAGTTGACCATTTTTATAGCTCCATGGTCATTTGCAAGTTCCTTCACGACATTACCTATTAAATACACCATATTGTTTACTTCACGATAGCCGAAGTCTTTGGTTTTGTCAACATCACGTTCCCAACTGGAAGCTTCACCTGTATAGTTTGAGAAGCCATCCACAAAATTTCCCTCACAGTGAAATTCAACGTCAAACTTATCTATTCCCTATACATTTAAATTTAAATCAAAGCAGAAATTAGACAAACCAAAACCACTACCATTAAACAAAGAAACACCACTACCACACTTTAACAAAGCAGAAAATAAACAAAGCAGGGCCACCCACTACTAAATTGAACAAAGTATCCCAAAATCAATAAAGCAACAATAAACAAATAAATTCTTCATTCTTTTCGAATCAAACAACAAACACATGCCCACATGCCCTAAACATATATAGCCATAAAAAATCAACTTAAATGCCCTAAACAACAACACATACCCTAACAACTGTTGGAAGAGAAAGGATCGTTTCGTGGTGATGATTTCTTGATTGCGCAGTGAGAGAGAGGGAGAAGAGAGAGAGAGAGAGTTGTAACAAACTTAACAGAAATTGGAGGGAAAAAATTGTTTCAAAATCATTCATCACATTACATTGCTTTGTGACAAAGACACTTCTATTTATTTACAATACTGCCACTTGGCACACTATGACAGCACACGGGCACTACAAGCTGGTTGCCACTAGGCGCACAACTTTACACAACAAACACCACTGGCAGGTTGCCACTAGGCACCAATTAACTCTATTTCAACTATACACCCGTGTGGGTGTATAATACACCGTGAGGGTGTATACAACTTCTGATTTGCAAACTAGCCCTTACAAGTATTGAATTACACTTTCTACAATACTCTTCCTTAATTCAAACTTGTGAGATTTGCCATTCCAATCTTGCATCTCATTGCTTCAAATTTGCTAGTCTTGAAAGCCTTAGTTAGCATGTCTCGCTAATCGTTTCTTCTGCTCTGCAGTTGTTCCACTACTATTTTCCCTTAGCCACTTTGCTAGATCAATGGGCGATTTGTTGTCTATCTTAAATCTCATAGCACCTTCACACTTTACTTTCAACTCATTCAACATTTCAAGCCATCGTGCTTGACTTGCACTTTAGCGAAGCTACATACTCGGTTTAGCACTTTCGATAGAGCTACCACATTCTCGCTTTTAGAACACCATGCTATTGGAGCATCACCCATCATGAAGATATATCCGAAAGTGCTCTTCCCGTATTCTATATCTCCACTCCAATCGGCATCGATGAAACCTATTAGTTCTGCGAGAACTTGTTTCTCTGCAGTAGGGAATAGAACACCCCAATCGATGGTACCTTTGAGATACCTCAAAACCGTTTTAGCAAAGAATTAAATGTGACCTTCTCGGTTCCTCCATGTACCTACTTGCAACACTCTACATCGTAGACTATGTCAAGCCTAGAGTGGCAGACATATCTAAGTGAACCAGTCAGCTGTCTAAACATAGTTGGATCAACTGCTTCATCGGTACTATTCTTCTGCAACTTCACATTTGGATCTGCTGGTGTACTAACAGAGTTACAATTCATCATCTTGAACCTTTTTAATACATCTGTAATATATTTTCTCTGGTGCAGAAAAATTCCTCTGTCACAACATACAAATTCCAAGCCAAGAAAGTGGGAGAGCTTGCCAAGATCTGTCATCTCATACTCAGTCATCATTTGGCTTTTGAGCTTCGTGATTTCTTGCTCATTTTCACCTGTTACGAGCAAGTCATCAACATATAGGCACACTATTATCAAACCAGTAGTTGTATTTAACCTCACATACACACCATGTTCAGTTGAACACTTAGTGAACCTCAATTTCTGCAAAGAGGCATCTATTTTTTTGTTCCAAGCTCGTGGAGCTTGTTTAAGACCATACAAGGCCTTCTTCAACTTCATTACTCTATCCTCCATTCCCTTCCTTTCAAAGCCAGGTGCTTGCTTCACATACACTTCTTCTTCCAAAGGTCCATTGAGGAAAGCAGATTTGACATCAAGTTGATTCAAAGTCCACTTCCTCAAGCTAGTCAATGCAACAATAAGTCTAACAGTCTCTATTCTTGCCACTGGGGCATATATTTCATTGAAATCAAGTCCAGGTTGTTGCAAGAATCCTTTTGCAACTAACCTAGCCTTATACTTTACTACTTCACCATTAGGCTTCATCTTGGTCCTGTAGACCCATTTCACATCAATGGCTCTCTTGTTGCTTGGCAATTTCATCATTTCCCAAGTATCATTCCTTTGAATAGACCTCAGTTCATCCTTCATAGCCTCTTTCCAATTTGGATTTGATAGAGCTTGTTCAAGTGATATTGGTTCGATTCGCCATCAACACTAGTTGCGAAGATATCGACACATCTTCACTTAAAATTTGAATTGTATAGTAAAGTTTATCACGTTATTTATCAAAAATTAATGTTCACGTTACATATGAATGTCTCGGAGTTTAATATTTAATAAAAAATAAATAAGTTATTAGAGAAATCATTAATTGTGAGGATCAACATATGAAACTATTAAATCCTTAGCGTTGTCATCTACCTCTTGGTTGTCTTGGAAAACATCTAGGACTTGGTCTATCGGGCTTTCGGTTTCACAAGTCTCTCGGTGTAGTTTCACTTTGGTCCTCAAGTTTGGTGTAGTTTCACTTTGGTTCCCCTCGGTTTAAACTTCAACATTAATTTCACCAACATATTAATCAAATACGGATGTAGAATCCTCAGAACTTAGCATAGTTGACCATTTTTATAGCTCCATGGTCATTTGCAAGTTCCTTCACGACATTACCTATTAAATACACCATATTGTTTACTTCACGATAGCCGAAGTCTTTGGTTTTGTCAACATCACGTTCCCAACTGGAAGCTTCACCTGTATAGTTTGAGAAGCCATCCACAAAATTTCCCTCACAGTGAAATTCAACGTCAAACTTATCTATTCCCTATACATTTAAATTTAAATCAAAGCAGAAATTAGACAAACCAAAACCACTACCATTAAACAAAGAAACACCACTACCACACTTTAACAAAGCGTAAAATAAACAAAGCAGGGCCACCCACTACTAAATTGAACAAAGTATCCCAAAATCAATAAAGCAACAATAAACAAATAAATTCTTCATTCTTTTCGAATCAAACAACAAACACATGCCCACATGCCCTAAACATATATAGCCATAAAAAATCAACTTAAATGCCCTAAACAACAACACATACCCTAAACAATCATTTGGAAGAGAAAAGATCGTTTAAGTGGTGATGATTTCTTGATTGCTTGTGATGAGAGAGAGGAGAAGAGAGAGAGAGAGAGTTGTAACAAACTTAACAGAAATTGGAGGGAAAAAATTGTTTCAAAATCATTCACTGTTACATTGCTTTGACAGCACACTTCTATTTATTTACAATACTGCCACTTGGCACACTATGACAGCACACGGGCACTACAAGCTGGTTGCCACTAGGCGCACAACTTTACACAACAAACACCATGGCAGGTTGCCACTAGGCACCAATTAACTCTATTTCAACTATACACCCGTGTGGGTGTATAATACACCCGTGGGGTGTATACAACTTTCTGATTTGCAAACTAGCCTTTACAAGTATTGAATTACACTTTCTACAATACTCTTCCTTAATTCAAACTTGTGAGATTTGCCATTCCAATCTTGCATCTCATTGCTTCAAATTTGCTAGTCTTCAAAGCCTTAGTTAGCATGTCGCTAAGCTGTTTCTTCTGATCTGCGGTGTTCCACTACTATTTTCCCTTAGCCACTTTGCTAGATCAATGGACGATTTGTTGTCTATCTTCAATCTCATAGCACCTTCACACTTTACTTTCAACTCATTCAAAGACATTTCAAGCCATCGTGTGCTTGACTTGCAGACCGAAAGCGCGAAGCTACATACTCAGTTTCGCAGCTCGATAGAGCTACCACATTCTGCTTTTTAGAACACCATGCTATTGGAGCATCACCCATCATGAAGATATATCCAGAAGTGCTCTTCCTGTATTCTATATCTCCACTCCAATCGAAGATCGATGAAACCTATTAGTTCTGCGAAAACTTGTTTCTCTGCAGTAGGGAATAGAACACCCCAATCGATGGTACCTTTGAGATACCTCAAAACCGTTTTAGCAGCAATTAAATGTGACCTTCTCGGTTCCTCCATGTACCTACTTGCAACACCTACACTGTAGACTATGTCAAGCCTAGAGTGGCAGACATATCTAAGTGAACCAGTCAGCTGTCTAAACATAGTTGGATCAACTGCTTCATCGGTACTATTCTTCTGCAACTTCACATTTGGATCTGCTGGTGTACTAACAGAGTTACAATTCATCATCTTGAACCTTTTTAATACATCTGTAATATATTTTCTCTGGTGCAGAAAAATTCCTCTGTCACAACATACAAATTCCAAGCCAAGAAAGTGGGAGAGCTTGCCAAGATCTGTCATCTCATACTCAGTCATCATTTGGCTTTTGAGCTTCATGATTTCTTGCTCATTTTCACCTGTTACGAGCAAGTCATCAACATATAGGCACACTATTATCAAACCAGTAGCTGTATGTAACCTCACATACACACCATGTTCAGTTGAACACTTAGTGAACCTCAATTTCTGCAAAGAGGCATCTATTTTTTTGTTCCAAGCTCGTGGAGCTTGTTTAAGACCATACAAGGCCTTCTTCAACTTCATTACTCTATCCTCCATTCCCTTCCTTTCAAAGCCAGGTGCTTGCTTCACATACACTTCTTCTTCCAAAGGTCCATTGAGGAAAGCAGATTTGACATCAAGTTGATTCAAAGTCCACTTCCTCAAGCTAGTCAATGCAACAATAAGTCTAACAGTCTCTATTCTTGCCACTGGGGCATATATTTCATTGAAATCAAGTCCAGGTTGTTGCAAGAATCCTTTTGCAACTAACCTAGCCTTATACTTTGCTACTTCACCATTAGGCTTCATCTTGGTCCTGTAGACCCATTTCACATCAATGGCTCTCTTGTTGCTTGGCAATTTCATCATTTCCCAAGTATCATTCCTTTGAATAGACCTCGCTCATCCTTCATAGCCTCTTTCCAATTTGGATTTGATAGAGCTTGTTCAAGTGATATTGGTTACGATTACGCCATCAACACTAGTTGCAGCATATCAGACACATCTTCACTTAAAATTTGAATTGTATAGTAAAGTTTATCACGTTATTTATCAAAAATTAATGTTCACGTTACATATGAATGTCTCAGGTTTAATATTTAATAAAAAAATAAATAAGTTATTAGAGAAATCATTAATTGTGAGGATCAACATATGAAACTATTAAATCCTTAGCGATGTGTCATCTACCTCTTGGTTGTCTTGGAAAACATATAGGACTTGGTCTATCGGGCTTTCGGTTTCACAAGTCTCTTGGTGTAGTTTCACTTTGGTCCTCAAGTTTGGTGTAGTTTCACTTTGGTTCCCCTCGGTTTAAACTTCAACATTAATTTCACCAACATATTAATCAAATACGGATGTAGAATCCTCAGTAACTTAGCATAGTTGACCATTTTATAGCTCCATGGTCATTTGCAAGTTCCTTCACGACATTACCTATTAAATACACCATATTGTTTACTTCACGATAGCCGAAGTCTTTGGTTTTGTCAACATCACGTTCCCAACTGGAAGCTTCACCTGTATAGTTTGAGAAGCCATCCACAAAATTTCCCTCACAGTGAAATTCAACGTCAAACTTATCTATTCCCTATACATTTAAATTTAAATCAAAGCAGAAATTAGACAAACCAAAACCACTACCATTAAACAAAGAAACACCACTACCACACTTTAACAAAGCAGAAAATAAACAAAGCAGGGCCACCCACTACTAAATTGAACAAAGTATCCCAAAATCAATAAAGCAACAATAAACAAATAAATTCTTCATTCTTTTCGAATCAAACAACAAACACATGCCCACATGCCCTAAACATATATAGCCATAAAAATCAACTTAAATGCCCTAAACAACAACACATACCCTAACAATCATGGAAGAGAAAGGATCGTTTCGTGGTGATGATTTCTTGATTCTTGTGATGAGAGAGAGAAGAGAGAGAGAGAGAGTTGTAAATAAACTTAACGTAAATTGGAGGAAAAAATTGTTTCAAAATCATTCATGTTACATTGCTTTGACAGCACACTTCTATTTATTTACAATACTGCCACTTGGCACACTATGACAGCACACGGGCACTACAAGCTGGTTGCCACTAGGCGCACAACTTTACACAACAAACACCACTGGCAGGTTGCCACTAGGCACCAATTAACTCTATTTCAACTATACACCCGTGTGGGTGTATAATACACCCGTGGGGGTGTATACAACTTTACAGATTTGCAAACTAGCCCTTACAAGTATTGAATTACACTTTCTACAATACTCTTCCTTAATTCAAACTTGTGAGATTTGCCATTCCAATCTTGCATCTCATTGCTTCAAATTTGCTAGTCTTCAAAGCCTTAGTTAGCATGTCTGCTAACTGTTCTTCTGTTCTGCAGTGTTCCACTACTATTTTCCCCTTAGCCACTTTGCTAGATCAATGGACGATTTGTTGTCTATCTTCAATCTCATAGCACCTTCACACTTTACTTTCAACTCATTCAGCAGCATTTCAAGCCACTGTGCTTGACTTGCAGACCAAAAGCTACATACTCGGTTCGCCGGCTCGATAGAGCTACCACATTCTGCTTTTTAGAACACCATGCTATTGGAGCATCACCCATCATGAAGATATATCCAGAAGTGCTCTTCCTGTATTCTATATCTCCACTCCAATCAGCATCAGTGAAACCTATTAGTTCTGCAGAAACTTGTTTCTCTGCAGTAGGGAATAGAACACCCCAATCGATGGTACCTTTGAGATACCTCAAAACCGTTTTAGCAGCAATTAAATGTGACCTTCTCGGTTCCTCCATGTACCTACTTGCAACACCTACATCAGAGACTATGTCAAGCCTAGAGTGGCAGACATATCTAAGTGAACCAGTCAGCTGTCTAAACATAGTTGGATCAACTGCTTCATCGGTACTATTCTTCTGCAACTTCACATTTGGATCTGCTGGTGTACTAACAGAGTTACAATTCATCATCTTGAACCTTTTTAATACATCTGTAATATATTTTCTCTGGTGCAGAAAAATTCCTCTGTCACAACATACAAATTCCAAGCCAAGAAAGTGGGAGAGCTTGCCAAGATCTGTCATCTCATACTCAGTCATCATTTGGCTTTTGAGCTTCATGATTTCTTGCTCATTTTCACCTGTTACGAGCAAGTCATCAACATATAGGCACACTATTATCAAACCAGTAGCTGTATGTAACCTCACATACACACCATGTTCGATTGAACACTTAGTGAACCTCAATTTCTCGCAAAGAGGCATCTATTTTTTTGTTCCAAGCTCGTGGAGCTTGTTTAAGACCATACAAGGCCTTCTTCAACTTCATTACTCTATCCTCCATTCCTTCCTTTCAAAGCCAGTGTGCTTGCTTCACATACACTTCTTCTTCCAAAGGTCCATTGAGGAAAGCGATTTGACATCAAGTTGATTCAAAGTCCACTTCCTCAAGCTAGTCAATGCAACAATAAGTCTAACAGTCTCTATTCTTGCCACTGGGGCATATATTTCATTGAAATCAAGTCCAGGTTGTTGCAAGAATCCTTTTGCAACTAACCTAGCCTTATACTTTGCTACTTCACCATTAGGCTTCATCTTGGTCCTGTAGACCCATTTCACATCAATGGCTCTCTTGTTGCTTGGCAATTTCATCATTTCCCAAGTATCATTCCTTTGAATAGACCTCAGTTCATCCTTCATAGCCTCTTTCCAATTTGGATTTGATAGAGCTTGTTCAAGTGATATTGGTTCTGATTCTGCCATCAACACTAGTTGCAGCATATCAGACACATCTTCACTTAAAATTTGAATTGTATAGTAAAGTTTATCACGTTATTTATCAAAAATTAATGTTCACGTTACATATGAATGTCTCAGGTTTAATATTTAATAAAAAAATAAATAAGTTATTAGAGAAATCATTAATTGTGAGGATCAACATATGAAACTATTAAATCCTTAGCGTTGTCATCTACCTCTTGGTTGTCTTGGAAAACATCTAGGACTTGGTCTATCGGGCTTTCGGTTTCCACAAGTCTACGGTGTAGTTTCACTTTGGTCCTCAAGTTTGGTGTAGTTTCACTTTGGTTCCCCTCGGTTTAAACTTCAACATTAATTTCACCAACATATTAATCAAATACGGATGTAGAATCCTCAGTATTTAGCATAGTTGACCATTTTTATAGCTCCATGGTCATTTGCAAGTTCCTTCACGACATTACCTATTAAATACACCATATTGTTTACTTCACGATAGCCAAAGTCTTTGGTTTTGTCAACATCACGTTCCCAATGGAAGCTTCACTGTATAGTTTGAGAAGCCATCCACAAAATTTCCTCACAAAGGAAATTCAACGTCAAACTTATCTATTCCCTATACATTTAAATTTAAATCAAAGCGAGAAATTAGACAAACCAAAACCACTACCATTAAACAAAGAAACACCACTACCACACTTTAACAAAGCGTAAAATAAACAAAGCGGGGCCACCCACTACTAAATTGAACAAAGTATCCCAAAATCAATAAAGCAACAATAAACAAATAAATTCTTCATTCTTTTCGAATCAAACAACAAACACATGCCCACATGCCCTAAACATATATAGCCATAAAAATCAACTTAAATGCCCTAAACAACAACACATACCCTAACAACCATTTGGAAGAGAAAGGATCGTTTCGTGGTGATGATTTCTTGATTGCTTGTGATGAGAGAGAGAGAGAAGAGAGAGAGAGAGAGTTGTAACAAACTTAACTGTAAATTGGAGGGAAAAAATTGTTTCAAAATCATTCATCATTACATTGCTTTGACAAAGACACTTCTATTTATTTACAATCACGCCACTTGGCACACTATGACAAAGACACGGCACTACAAGTCAAGTTGCCACTAGGCGCACAACTTTACACAACAAACACCACCGCAAAGTTGCCACTAGGCACCAATTAACTCTATTTCAACTATACACCCGTGTGGGTGTATAATACACCCGTGGGGGTGTATACAACTTCTGATTTTGCAAACTAGCCCTTACAAGTATTGAATTACACTTTCTACAATACTCTTCCTTAATTCAAACTTGTGAGATTTGCCATTCCAATCTTGCATCTCATTGCTTCAAATTTGCTAGTCTTCAAAGCCTTAGTTAGCATGTCTGCTAACTGTTTTCTTCTGCTCGCAGTGTTTCCACTACTATTTTCCCTTAGCCACTTTGCTAGATCAATGGACGATTTGTTGTCTATCTTCAATCTCATAGCACCTTCACACTTTACTTTCAACTCATTCAAGAAGATTTCAAGCCAGCCACGTGCTTGACTTGCACTGAAAGCAGAAGCTACATACTCAGTTTCGCAGCTCGATAGAGCTACCACATTCTGCTTTTTAGAACACCATGCTATTGGAGCATCACCCATCATGAAGATATATCCAGAAGTGCTCTTCCCGTATTCTATATCTCCACTCCAATCAAATCGATGAAACCTATTAGTTCTGCAGAACTTGTTTCTCTCGCAGTGGAATAGAACACCCCAATCGATGGTACCTTTGAGATACCTCAAAACCGCTTTAGCAAAGAATTAAATGTGACCTTCTCGGTTCCTCCATGTACCTACTTGCAACACCTACACTCAGACTATGTCAAGCCTAGAGTGGCGGATATATCTAAGTGAACCATCATTGTCTAAACATAGTTGGATCAACCGCTTCATCGGTACTATTCTTCCGCAACTTCACATTTGGATCTGTTTGGTGTACTAACAGAGTTACAATTCATCATCTTGAACCTTTTAATACATCTGTAATATATTTTCTCTCAGTGCGAGAAAAATTCCTCTGTCACAACATACAAATTCCAAGCCAAGAAAGTGGGAGAGCTTGCCAAGATCTGTCATCTCATACTCGATCATCATTTGGCTTTTGAGCTTCATGATTTCTTGCTCATTTTCACCATTCACGAGCAAGTCATCAACATATAGGCACACTATTATCAAACCAAAGAGTTGTATGTAACCTCACATACACACCATGTTCATTGAACACTTAGTGAACCTCAATTTACGCAAAGAGGCATCTATTTTTTTGTTCCAAGCTCGTGGAGCTTGTTTAAGACCATACAAGGCCTTCTTCAACTTCATTACTCTATCCTCCATTCCTTCCTTTCAAAGCCAGGTGCTTGCTTCACATACACTTCTTCTTCCAAAGGTCCATTGAGGAAAGCGATTTTGACATCAAGTTGATTCAAAGTCCACTTCCTCAAGCTAGTCAATGCAACAATAAGTCTAATGGTCTTCTATTCTTGCCATCGGGCATATATTTCATTGAAATCAAGTCCAAGTTGTTGCAAGAATCCTTTGCAACTAACCTAGCCTTATACTTTGCTACTTCACCATTAGGCTTCATCTTGGTCCTGTAGACCCATTTCACATCAATGGCTCTCTTGTTGCTTGGCAATTTCATCATTTCCCAAGTATCATTCCTTTGAATAGACCTCAGTTCATCCTTCATAGCCTCTTTCCAATTTGGATTTGATAGAGCTTGTTCAAGTGATATTGGTTCTGATTCTGCCATCAACACTAGTTGCAGCATATCAGACACATCTTCACTTAAAATTTGAATTGTATAGTAAAGTTTATCACGTTATTTATCAAAAATTAATGTTCACGTTACATATGAATGTCTCAGGTTTAATATTTAATAAAAAAATAAATAAGTTATTAGAGAAATCATTAATTGTGAGGATCAACATATGAAACTATTAAATCCTTAGCAGTGTCATCTACCTCTTGGTTGTCTTGGAAAACATCTAGGACTTGGTCTATCAGGCTTTCAGTTTCACAAGTCTACTGGTGTAGTTTCACTTTGGTCCCTCAAGTTTGGTGTAGTTTCACTTTGGTTCTTTAAACTTCAACATTAATTTCACCAACATATTAATCAAATACAGATGTAGAATCCTCAGAACTTAGCATAGTTGACCATTTTTATAGCTCCATAGTCATTTGCAAGTTCCTTCACGACATTACCTATTAAATACACCATATTGTTTACTTCACGATAGCCGAAGTCTTTGGTTTTGTCAACATCACGTTCCCAACTGGAAGCTTCACCTGTATAGTTTGAGAAGCCATCCACAAAATTTCCCTCACAGTGAAATTCAACGTCAAACTTATCTATTCCCTATACATTTAAATTTAAATCAAAGCGAGAAATTAGACAAACCAAAACCACTACCATTAAACAAAGAAACACCACTACCACACTTTTTAACAAAGCAGAAAATAAACAAAGCAGGGCCACCCACTACTAAATTGAACAAAGTATCCCAAAATCAATAAAGCAACAATAAACAAATAAATTCTTCATTCTTTTCGAATCAAACAACAAACACATGCCCACATGCCCTAAACATATATAGCCATAAAAATCAACTTAAATGCCCTAAACAACAACACATACCCTAACAACAACCATTTGGAAGAGAAAGGATCGTTTCGTGGTGATGATTTCTTGATTGCTTGTGATGAGAGAGAGAGAAGAGAGAGAGAGAGAGTTGTAACAAAACTTAATTGAAAATTGGAGGAAAAAATTGTTTCAAAATCATTCACTGTTACATTGCTTTGACAGCACACTTCTATTTATTTACAATACTGCCACTTGGCACACTATGACAGCACACGGGCACTACAAGCTGGTTGCCACTAGGCGCACAACTTTACACAACAAACACCACTGGCAGGTTGCCACTAGGCACCAATTAACTCTATTTCAACTATACACCCGTGTGGGTGTATAATACACCCGTGGGGGTGTATACAACTTCTGATTTTTGCAACTAGCCCTTACAAGTATTGAATTACACTTTCTACAATACTCTTCCTTAATTCAAACTTGTGAGATTTGCCATTCCAATCTTGCATCTCATTGCTTCAAATTTGCTAGTCTTCAAAGCCTTAGTTAGCATGTCTGCTAACTGTTCTTCTGTTCTGCAGTGTTCCACTACTATTTTCCCCTTAGCCACTTTGCTAGATCAATGGACGATTTGTTGTCTATCTTCAATCTCATAGCACCTTCACACTTTACTTTCAACTCATTCAGCAGCATTTCAAGCCACTGTGCTTGACTTGCACTGAAAGCAGAAGCTACATACTCAGTTTCGCAGCTCGATAGAGCTACCACATTCTGCTTTTTAGAACACCATGCTATTGGAGCATCACCCATCATGAAGATATATCCAGAAGTGCTCTTCCTGTATTCTATATCTCCACTCCAATCAGCATCAGTGAAACCTATTAGTTCTGCAGAAACTTGTTTCTCTGCAGTAGGGAATAGAACACCCCAATCGATGGTACCTTTGAGATACCTCAAAACCGCTTTAGCAACAGAATTAAATGTGACCTTCTCGGTTCCTCCATGTACCTACTTGCAACACCTACATCGTAGACTATGTCAAGCCTAGAGTGGCGCATACATATCTAAGTGAACCATCCACTTGTCTAAACATAGTTGGATCAATCGCTTCATCGGTACTATTCTTACGCAACTTCACATTTGGATCTGTTTGTGTACTAACAGAGTTACAATTCATCATCTTGAACCTTTTTAATACATCGTAATATATTTTCTCTCAGTGCGAAAAATTCCTCTGTCACAACATACAAATTCCAAGCCAAGAAAGTGGGAGAGCTTGCCAAGATCTCATCATCTCATACTCGATCATCATTTGGCTTTTGAGCTTCATGATTTCTTGCTCATTTTCACCTGTTACGAGCAAGTCATCAACATATAGGCACACTATTATCAAACCAGTAGCTGTATGTAACCTCACATACACACCATGTTCAGTTGAACACTTAGTGAACCTCAATTTCTGCAAAGAGGCATCTATTTTTTTGTTCCAAGCTCGTGGAGCTTGTTTAAGACCATACAAGGCCTTCTTCAACTTCATTACTCTATCCTCCATTCCCTTCCTTTCAAAGCCAGGTGCTTGCTTCACATACACTTCTTCTTCCAAAGGTCCATTGAGGAAAGCAGATTTGACATCAAGTTGATTCAAAGTCCACTTCCTCAAGCTAGTCAATGCAACAATAAGTCTAACAGTCTCTATTCTTGCCACTGGGGCATATATTTCATTGAAATCAAGTCCAGGTTGTTGCAAGAATCCTTTTGCAACTAACCTAGCCTTATACTTTGCTACTTCACCATTAGGCTTCATCTTGGTCCTGTAGACCCATTTCACATCAATGGCTCTCTTGTTGCTTGGCAATTTCATCATTTCCCAAGTATCATTCCTTTGAATAGACCTCAGTTCATCCTTCATAGCCTCTTTCCAATTTGGGTTTGATAGAGCTTGTTCAAGTGATATTGGTTCTGATTCTGCCATCAACACTAGTTGCAGCATATCAGACACATCTTCACTTAAACTAGCTGGGAATATCTCATAATCTTGTATCTCACAGGTGGTTGTCTCACTCTATCGGACCTTCTCAATGGCTCTTCTCTTTCATCATTATTTATTGCAGCATCAGGCTCATTCAACTCAGCATCATTCTCACTTAGATCACTGTCAAGTTGAATCTCAACTGAATCACCAGAAGTTTTTCCAGTTGCTTCCTCCCAATTCCATTCCTCCAACTCATCAACTATTACATCATTGCTTATCACTACTCTTTTATTGAATGGATAAAACAATTTGTAAAGTGCTTCACACTAGGTCTAACACCACTCCATGCTTCTTCTGGTGTGATTCCATCAAGTCTCTTTGTTGGTGCTCTATTCAATATATCTGTGGCTGTGTGTACTGCTTCAGCCCAGAATTCATGTGGAAGGCTTTTCTCTCTTAACATACATCTAACCATGTTCAACAATGTTCTATTTCTCCTCTTAGTTGTGCCATTGTGCTGAGGGGTATAGGGAGCCATCACTTCAGGAATTATGCCCTCAGTTTTACAGAAATTTTCAAATTCTTGTGATGTGTATTCTCCACCACCATCAGTTCTAAGCAACTTAATACTACAACCACTTTGTTTTTCTGCTAGAAGTTTAAATTGCTTGAACGTATTAAACACATCACTCTTCTTTTGTATTAGATAGATCCACATTTTCTTAGTGAAATCATCAATTAATGTCACAAAGTAAGAGTTACCTCCATGAGATTTCACCTCAAATGGGCCACATACATCAGAATGTACTATGGCCAGCTTCACAGTAGCTCTTGTTGGTATAGCAGATCTGAACGATTTCCTTGGTTGCTTCCCTTCACAACATCTACCACACACCTCCTTTGGCTCTTCAATTTGAGGCAAGCCATACACCATATTCTTCTTCTGTATCATATTCAAGCTAGCAAAGTTCAAGTGTCCCATCCTTTTATGCCAATTCCACATAGTGTTCTCAGTTTGAGCAGTGAGACATTTCTGCTCAATTGAGTTTACACCTACTTTAAAGATTCTGTTATTGGACATTAACACCTTCAGCACCTCCTTATTCTCACTATCAGCAATAACCCTTCTTTAGCAATTGTCCTAGGCTCAACAAATTGCTCTTCATCTTTGGAACATAGAGGACATCACTCACTACAACTTTTCTTCCATCCTCTCTTCTGATAGCTACCTTGCCAATGCCTTCAGCCATTACAGTTCTACCATCACCAAATCTAATCCACCTCTTGATGCTTCTATCAATCTCACAGAACCATTCCAAGTGCCCTGTCATATGATTTGAACATCCTGTGTCCAAATACCACCATTCAATCACCATGTCACTGGAACCAGACAACCGAGTCATCAAGACCACTGCTTCATCATCAGAGTCATGCGCAAATTGTGCCTCATCATTCACTTTCCTAGGCACCTTTGGATTCACACACTCATTAGCAAAGTGACCCCATTTTTGTCAATTATAGCATTGGATGTGTTCCTTCGATTTCTTCTTGTTCTTTCCATTACTTTCACCCTCTTTCTTGCCATGTCTTGTTTCACATTTCCCTTCTTATCACCTCCCTTCCACTTCCCTTTACCTTTCTTGCTCTTCCAAGAATCACCATTCTTTTTCTGAGATTGAGCAAACAGTGCTCTCTCAGCTTCTTTTTCTTCTTTCTTACCACTTTCCCTACTCTTCAATTTTATTTCATGTGCTTCTAAAGATCCTAGCACTTGTTCTAACTTCAATGTCTCTAGGTCTTTAGATTGCTTTATGGCAGACACAACACTATCAAAGCTCGGGGTTACACCGGTTAACACTTTTTCCACTTTCATTTCATCACTAACCACCTCACCACAACTCTTCATTTGATTAGTTAGAATAACTAACTTGTTGATGAATTGTGCTACGGTTTCATTAGGTTCCATCTTCATCAAACCGAGTTGACACCGTAGAGACATAAGCTTCATCTTCTTCGCCTGTTTGTCACTGGCATACGTGGTTGCAAGCGTGTCCCAAGCCTCCTTCTCCGTTTCATAATCGATAATCTTCTCAAGTACATTCGCGTCAACACATTGGTGAATGAGAAAGATCACTTTGCTATCCTTCTTCATTTGATCACGATACGTAGTTCGTTGTGCCTCCGTTACCGTTCCTTCGAGTGGAGTGACACCATTCTTCACGATATCAAGCACATCTTGATACCTGAAGATCACTTTCATAATTGGTGTCGTCCACCTTTCATAATTGGTGCCGTCAAACACCGGGAGTTTCGTCGGGAATTGGCCGTTCGAGGAGCTTCCTTGCGTCGCCGCCATAACCACCGTCGTTACGTGCCCAAGAACCACCGCTCTGGATGCCAATTGTTGGAAGAGAAAGGATCGTTTCGTGGTGATGATTTCTTGATTGCGCAGTGAGAGAGAGAGAGAGAGAGTTGTAACAAACTTAACAGAAATTGGAGGGAAAGAATTGTTTCAAAATCATTCACTGTTACATTGCTTTGACAGCACACTTCTATTTATTTACAATGCTGCCACTCGGCGCACTATGACAGCACACGGGCACTACAAGCTGGTTGCCACTAGGCGCACAACTTTACACAACAAACACCACTATCAGGTTGCCACTAGGCGCCAATTAACTCTATTTCAACTATACACCCGTGTGGGTGTATAATACACCCGTGGGGGTGTATACAACTTTACAGATTTGCAAACTAGCCCTTACAAGTATTGAATTACACTTTCTACAATAACAACAACATATACCCTAAATAGATGTAGCAACAAAAGTGAGTAGAGACAAACAATGAAAAACAAAGAAAAACAAAAGATGATTTGTTTATAGAAAAAAAAAACAAAATCAAAGACAGAGAGAAGAACAAAAAAATCAGTAACAATAGCAACATAACACTATCAACAACATAACACACTAGAGAAAGATGAATGATAGAGAAAACGAAACAAAAGATAGAAAAACAACACAATTAACCACAAAGCACAAAAAGTACCTTTGCATCGTTCCTCCGCTGCTCAAACGACATTCCTCCATCGTCGCACTAGTCACTCGCCGTTCGCCCACTCTCTCCTTCATTTTCCCTTTCCCTTTCTTATGTTGTTCCTTATTCCTTAAGAAACTAGAACCCAATTCACCTTCCCTCTTTCCCTTTGTTAGTTTTATTTCTATTATTTCTTTAATTTGAAGTATAATTGGTCCTTTGATGTTATTGAGTGAACTCAACTGATATTTAGTAGACTATCTGTTGGGGGAGTTGAAGTTAAGCTTGTGCCTGGAAAACGCCTTCAACAACCCGCTTGGTGTACCTGCAATAACACTCTGACGCCCAAGTCAGTGGGGTGAGTAAAATGCAGAAATTACTAATGGGTCAGAAGAATTACCTTGTCAGTGTCAGGCCCCCCTTTATATACTCCACGGTGGGTGGTCAGAAACTGTATGATCTTGTACGGAGCGATCCTAGTCGTTGATGGTAGGTTAAGAGGGCGCAGATCATCCTTGGCTTGGTTTGGGCTGAGTAGCGTATTTCTCAATGGGTGGGCCTCAGGCCCAGTCCAGAACATCAACCAAAAAATGAGAGACCTATTTGAAACTAAATACAAACTAGAAGACCAAAATGAAATATATGAATAAAAAACCTATCTCGACATTTTTTTAGGGAAAAAAATACCAATTAAAAATGGTATATATATATATATATAAATTTTTAATTTCTCTTTCTTCCCACAATTAATAATGGACCCATTAAATTTTTTGTTGACAATTGTTAGTGGGGGTGGGGGAAATGTTAGTTTCCGGGATTTGAACCCGGGATCTCCTTCTTGCACTCTTATGGTGCATTCCTTCATGTCACCGCGTATGTTATTCCGGGATTCAAAACGTGATTTCAATGTCATTCATCGTGTTATACCCCAATTTTGTCCGTCTTCTTTCTCGCTTTAGTAATGGCGTGTTTCGAGTCGCATGATTACGAGAATTATTAGTGTAGAGTCTCGGTTATCTCACTCGTCAAACTAACTCAAAATACCGTTATTTAAATTGAGCACACTGATCGATTTTTCGTGGTGATTTAATATACATTCAAGTTTAGTCGTATGTGAACAGTCTACCAAAATTCATTTTTCCTCAAAAGTTGGCTTAAATTCGTACTAATGCTATTCCGAAAGTTAATCATGGGGTTTGTAGTTAACACGCCCATTTTTGGTTTAGTTTTAGCGTATTTGTTCCGGTATTTGGCCCGACTTTCTTCTTATTATTCTATTCGTATTTTGTTTATTTAATTTATTTAAGCATATATACAACCCAAAAATGTCAAAAAATTCTATTTAGTTTAATTTACAATTTAAGAGCACTTAATAGTCCAAAAAGTCCAAAAATACAAAAAATGATAATATAAAAAATACAAAGAATATAAAAAACGAAAATTAAATAAATGGTAATGGTACGCTGCTCTCCAGAGACTCGCTCAACAAGCCCACATTCTCAAATGCAAGGCCCGGTCAAAAATAGTCAAATAGCAATTAATGCTAAAACCTAATTTCTACCTATAAATAAGCAGTTAACCTAGAGTCTAAAACACACAGAAACCAAGGCAGAAAACTACTGCGAAAATCACCCAAAAATAGGATTAGAGTTTCACATCGAAACCCTAATCCATTAAACAGGGTTCTAAATTGCGGATCTAAAAAAAGGTGTAGCAGCAATGAGTGAGCAGTCGGGAGAATACACTAGCGATTCTTTGCTGATTACAAGCGAGTGTAATTGAGGAGCCTAACGGAAGTTGGAATAACAGGTTAGTTTGTTTTTTTTATTGTTAGTGTGTCGTGTTCTAATAATCTAACTAGGAGCAAATCAAATATCATCCTCCAATACAGACAAGCCGACATAACTAACTGTCACATTGTTATTTTTGGACCAACTCTATTCTCCATATATATCTTTTGCATGCTTGCTTTGCCTTCCTTAATCCTAAGTAAGTTACTTACTAGTACCACTTTCAAATCCAGTGAATGTCTGTGTGTTTTTTTTTTTCTTTTATCAAAAAAGAACATCAAAATATAGTTTCAGGTAAAAACAAAAAACCAACATAATTTGTGAAGTGAAGTAAGAGAAGTACTGCCATGCCAAACCAAAGGTTTGGATTGTAGACCTCAACAACATAACAAAAAGTGCCACATTCAAAGTGGTTATCAACTGATAAAATTCAGCTAATAAATTGTTTAGATTGTCTGATTACTTAGACATTCTTCGATCATCACGGGTTGTCAACCGATTACGAGGCGGTGCTTGCGGTGCGCTTCTTTCTTCTCCCTTCCCGCAGATAGGTAGCATCATTGCCAGCCATGCTTTGTGGTTTGACATCCAATTCCTTCATTCGTTTTATAATTAATTAAGATAAGAACTTGTTTTGGGTATTTCTCCTCCTCCTAGTATTATTATCCACACCAACTTCAAATCTCCCTTCTTCAACACCACCATCAACACCTCGTCGTCAATATCGGAGCTATCTTCACCTTCGATTCCGCCATTGGCAAGGTAGCTGAACTCGCGCCATGGAGCAAGCCGCATCCTCCACACATCGAGCGGCGCACGCCAAAGGGCGGCCGGACGTCCATCGTTCTTCACCCTCCTCGACGTAGCTCCTCCGTAAACCCTCTCTCTCCGCCGATTCGCTTTTCCTTCCCGAACCCGAAAATCTCACGAAATCTCTCTCTCTTCGTTGGAAGTGGGCTGCAAGCGCAATTCCGTGGTGTGGGAGGAGGAAGAGAATGTTTTTAGGTTTTTTGGTTTTTTAGGTTTGGGCCTATGTAGTATCTTTCTTTTGTTTATATTTTTAAAATGTTCAGGACACTATTCGCACCCCCTTGTTCACGGGCACACCTCCCCCCACTTAAGCCCAGTTTCGCATACTGGGCTCTCCTATGCGAACTGGGCTTTCTTTTTACACCTCCTATTAATTATACAACCCCCTGCGACTAATAAAACCTCAATTTACAATTTCACCCCCTGTTTTCCCTTTTAATTCTTTTCTAACTCAAACATAAACAATTTTTCTCTCGAAATTAAATAAACGGCTAAGTCGGTTGTACAACCGGGTTAGTCATTATTTTAGGACCAATGAGTTGTACAGTTCAGTAATCCTAAAGAAACTTAATAAAATATAAACCATTTTTCCATAAATAAACGGCTAAGTCGGTTGTACAATCGGGTTAGTCATCACTTTAGGACCAATGAGCTGTACAGTTCAGTAATCCTAAAAACTTAAAAAATATATAAATAAATCATTTTTTCCATAAATAGGGGACCAAGTCGGTTGTACAACCGGGTTAGTCAGCGTTCTAGAGCGAATGGGCTGTACAGTTCAGGAGTTCTAGAATACCTATTCTAAAATCAACCCACCTCATACCAAACCGATTTCTTTCAAAAACTCTAAAATTATTTTCGAAAAGTGGGGGACTAAGTCGGTTGTACAATCGGGTTAGTCAGTGTCTTAGGAATCAGTGAGCTGTACAGTTCAAGGAATCCTAAGACCCCTACACTAAAAAACACCAACCCACAAACTTTTTCAGGAAGAACTACGTAGCTTTGATTCCTCCATTGCATCCGAGGGAGTGCGTAGGAGCAAGACTCAACTCTTGTCAAGCACTAAAAACCAAAAACTTAAATAAGTCTTTTTCTTCACAAATAAAAGGGTAATTATTAAATAAATCTTAAATTAATTAGACAATAGGATGTCGTGGGGTGCTAATACCTTCCCCACATATACGACTCCCTAACCTCTAACAACGCCTTATCTTAAAACTTAAAGGATTTTCCTCGAATTTGCCCTTAAACTAAAATTTGGTGGCGAACTCCTAAAGAACCTTCAAGAATCCTTTTCCCGATTTTTGGGCCGCTCATACCGCGACTTCATCTGGGACTTATTTATTTTTAGAGAGTCAAAACCTAGTCTAATTAATTTAGGATTAATTCAATTTTTACCCTTTTATTTATTTATTTATTTGCTTTTGCATAATTATGTTATTTATCCGTAAACCCTAGGGTAGAAGACGATATTTGTATATATGTTTGTTTGTCTGCTTCTGCAGCTTTTGGGTTGTTTTAAATTGCTCCTACGTACACTTCACAATTACACTTACACACACATGTGAGAAAGGTCCTCTACCCTGACTCGAGCATAAACCTAAGTTAGAACGAGATTGCGTAGTGATGGCCCCTTGGACGTGCGTCTCGTTGGGTGGTCACGAAAATCTCACCTAGAGTTTGATTCCTTTTGAGGATGCTATCCTTCTAATAGCTTGCCTATTCTTTGGGTCGATGTTCTTGACTGAGTCCTTGGCTCTAGGGACCATGTGTAGGATCTTTAGAACTATCCCTGTGAGGTTCACTATAAAAGAAACCTTAGACCCACTCTGTAAGATACATTTCTAGGGTCACAAAGGAGCTTTATACCCTCGCATTCAAACAAATATTTATGCATACCGTATTCTATCCAAAAAAAAATCATCAAAAAAAAACAAAAATCATTTTTTTACTACCTTTTTAGAAAATATACCACATGCATACATCTACTGTTGCATGCACTTTTTTGACCGTCAGGGAATTAAAATCTTTACCTTGGAGAGAAGCCGTGCACGCTGAAGTCAGAATTAAATTTTGTACTTTACTCTCCAATGAAAAGTTTATAATTCCCCGACATGATAAATAAAATCATATGTTATCATTTCATGCACATACATTATCATTTCATTCACATTTCATGCACATACATTATCATTTCATTCACACTTCATGCACATGAATTATCATTTCATTCATATTTCATGCACATTCATTTGCATACTTACATCGTGCATTATAAAAAAAATCAGCATAATATTAGGAAAAATGTGATGAGAGGCGAGGCATTCTTGTGAAATAAATCATTCTTTTTGGAAAAAGTTTAGTCATACTTCGTTTGCAAGCTCAAGTTGTTTGAGTCACTTAGTTTTTCAAATTTTTAGCTTGCTCACATTTTTAACCGAACAATGAAATGTCCATAAAAATTTCTATTATGTTTTAACCAATGAAGCATTTGTGTAGAGACTTGGGTAACATGTGTGTTTATTTTTGTTTGAGTCGGTTAGCGTCCCTACCTTGCCATCATCCCCACAAAGTCTAATCCCACCCCCACCACCCATAAAGTACATACTCCCCACATCCGTACATAGTTGACGTTTACAGGTTGGTTCCCTAAGTGAAATAACACTTTAGGCCCTCCATGCTTTGAGGGCAAATGTGTGATCTCTAAAATACCTTGTCAATGTTGTATTCCCTTGGTGCAAGTCCTTTACCAAAAAATATAAAAATGCCCGTTAGGTTGAAAACTCGTAAGAGCGGCCTAAGCAAAAATTAGGGCATAAAAAAGAGAAATAAAGAAAAAAGAGCAAATATATAAAAGTAAATGAATTATTGTCCTTAAGTTAATTTTTGAGAAAACTAGCAATCATGTTTTGAAATGAAGTTTGACCATCTTCCCCTATCCTCAAAAAATCCTTTGTCACCCACCTTAAGCCAAAATCCAAAGAAACTTTCAATCACCCTAGACAAGGATCAATTCCACATCAAAAATGGTGTATCATTTTTATCAAGTCACTCAGCTCGAAAGAAAGAAAAAGAAAAAATCAAAATCAAAAAAAAAGTGAAATAAAAAAAACAGTTCAAAAACCACGAAAAAGCAAAAGTGGCACAATTATGAAATGATACTTCTTACCATTAAATACATAAGAGATCATTGTCCTGAAATAAACCCCAAACACTTCCCTTGTCCTCAATATCCTATCCTTCATAAACCCTGGCCAAGTCACATCCCTAAACAAGTCCATCCTACCATGAGACACATCAATTCTGCAGTCTCCAATAGGCCTCAAACACTCCTTTGAGCCTAACAACCATTTCCTTCATCACCCATTAGCCAAGTTACATCACCAAATCATTTGTCCCATCAATCATCAAACACTTCATTGAGCCTAATAACCCCTTCTTTCACAAACCATTAACCATTAGCCAAATCATACCGTTCAAAAAATCATCCGAAATGTTAGTTTCAAGTTTAGTCGTATGTGGGATTTGAACCCGATCTCCTTCTTGCTCTTATGGTGCCTATTCCTTCATGTGTTATTAACCAACATAATTTGTGATTCCGCCAAACCAAAGGTTTGGATTCAAAATCAACTGATTTCAATGTCATTCACTGGTAATGGTACGTGAGATGTTGGATTTTTTCTCTTATATTGTGGACTAAGTCGGTTTGTACAATCGGGTTACTTGTGAGTCTTTTCCCTTTTTTTTTACTGTGGTTAAATTTATTTAAAAGAATTTGTAATTATGAAGAGAGAGAGAGAGAGAGAGAGAGAGAGAGAGAGAGAGAGAGAGAATTAGACATTAATTGTAGGAAGAAAGAGAAATTAAAATTTTCATTAAAACTTCAAATGTCATTATTACCCATTTTTTAATGTAATTTTTCAAGGTGAGAGTTGAGTTTTTGGTCCAAATCAAAAGTGTGTAGGTTGTTAACCTACATTCGAAGGTGTCACATCAGCACATAACTGACACATCAACAATCGTTAAATTAGATGGGCGAAAATGACTTAAATGTAATGATTTTGAAACTTATTTTTCGCAACGATTTTGAGACTTGAAATAAACCAAACTGAGAAAGAAAGAGTTAAAGGACCAAGTGGAACAAATAAATAGCTTAAAGGATTAAAAATGTTTTAGCGAATTCGCTATCCGCCGGCAAATGAAACTTGTGAAAGAGAGCGTTAATGTTTGGTCGGCCATATCTACATAAACGCATGCTTAATGTCGATCCACAAGACCAATCTATTAATTAGTGTGTGTATATATATATATATATATATATATATATATATATATGAATTTGGTACACCAAAATTTAGCCTTTGCCTAGTCTTTACTTGTTTGCATTCCCTTTTTCTTGCAGATGTAAGAATTCATCATGAAATTTCTATTAAAATGAAATGATATATTAAACAGGTGAATAAAATCACATTAATACCTTTGAAATAGGAAAACATATATGTGTTATTTATTTCATTGAAGGAGTAACTCAACCATTATAGGAACACATACACAACTGCTTATCAAAGGCGTCAACACAATTCCCAGTACCCCCCTTTCTGGCATTAGCACACTTTGAATTGCAACAGTTTGGATCACAAAATTGATCACTGCAAAGTCCCACAACAACACTACAAGAAGGTTGACCAGGTGGAGGCCCAGGTTCAAAAAAACATGTGCACAATCCCTCTATCAAACATACCCACCCATAATATTTTTTGTTGCCTCCTAAAAATGATTTACAATGCTCATCACAATTTCTGGCAGCACATTGACCCACAACTGCTGAGCAGACACCTTCAACTACTTTCAAATGCACTGTGCTCCCACAAAACAAAAAATATAATGGAAAATTAGTAATCATTTTCGTCCTTGAATGTATTGGACGATGTCATCATAAACACTGAATATATCAAAATTGCAAAAAAATCACGAATTTCTAGCATTATAAAGGTGGAGAAAACTTACTTGCGACAACAACGACCAACATGAAAAAGAAATAAAAAGACTTTGATATGTGCTTCTCCATTAGATGTTATCAATCAATCAGGATAAAAGTGACACACATAGGCAAACCTATTTATTGTGTTTTTGGGGCAACTTGCGATGCCAAAATTTTTATTTTCTAAATTTATTTAATGATATTTGCTTTAATTTCACTCAACTTTTGACTCATTCTTAAATGCGTATTTTAATTTTCATTCTTCGTTGACGTTAATTTCATTCTTCATTGATGTTTTTTTCTATGCAAAATATTATATTAAAGGGAGTACTATGGGTACTCCTATCCTTATAGATACATGTAGAATATTTTAATCAATCTTGCCTTATAAAGCCATTCCTCATTTGTAAAATTTACTAGTCTTTTTCCTTCTTTATCGATTTTTACTTTCATTTTTTTTTTTGAATTTCTACTATATCTATACATCTTAATTTCTCATTAATATTTTGACTCAAAACCATTAATTACTAATTACTTCGGTCAAAAATTAATTTTTAATTACTTCAATTTGTTATGGGTAAAAACGTTATATTAAAGGATAATTAATTAGTCTTAATAATATATTCTACATTATTTTCATATGTAAAATAAAAATGAATTTAATGTTTTCTTTTATTGAACAATAAATATCAAATAAAAATTTATCAAAAATTAAATAAATAAATATTAATTTTTGAAGTTGATATATTATTGCCATATTGTGTATTTAGTATTTTCTTTACAAAAATATGTTGTTTTTTATGTATTCATTACAATATTAATTTTTATACATTATATGAAAAATACTTCAAAGAAAAAGATTAGCGTCTAAATTATTAAATATTTACATTGACTTAAATATTTGAAAAGCACGTACGGTAAGCATGAATAACTTTTATACTATCAACCAATTAAAACAAAATTGATACATTATGAAAAATATGACTCTTGTTTTACACATCTTAAAATACATACATATCATGACTTATGATTGATTGATGGTGTACAAAATTTTTCCTCTTAGTGCATACCAATTGAACTCCAAAATTATACACTTATGAAATTCACATTGATAATATTAAAACGTTTAATTTATTAGTGATAACACTATATTTTATTTTAAACTACTTGATTAAAAATTACTGAATAGAGGATACATGAATGAACGACTTATTGAATTTTCTCACTTTTGATTGTTTTACTTGCAGGGGGTGAATTAGAAACCTGAGGGAGGTGCAACTTGTAAAGCCCAGCTTCACAAGCAGTCCAACCCAATGATGCAATCACTCTGCCAAACAATAATTTTTGGTGGGTTGTGCGCACCCAGACCCGTTCACTTTGGATCACACGCGGGTCGTCCTTTGACCCAAGCTATGTTGTAATTTTATTACTAAATATTTCAAAAGTGGGAAATAAACTATATTTATGTTTTATAATTTTTTTTAACGGATATATATATATATATTTATGCTTGATACTATATTAAAGTGATTAGCTTGTAACCAAAAAAATATTAAAGTGATTAGCTAAGTTTTTAAATCAAAACTTACGTTTCATTGCTTTCAATCATCAAATCAGTTTACGTTGCAATATTATATGATTATAATAGCAAGCCATTAATTATTTTGGTTTTGAAACGTTAACATGATAAAAGTAACAACAATGCTATTTTGACAAAAAAAAATTTGACAAATCGACAAGTTACCAACCTACAATATCAATTAACCAAGTTTTTTAGACTATTAGCCAAGCGATCAATTAACCAAGTTTTTAATCCACGCCTCGAAAACTGTGAAAAAGCAGGTTGGCTAATAGTCTAAAAAACTTGGTTAATTGGTGTTGTAGGTTAGTAACTTTCGATTTGTCAATTTTTTTTGTCAAAATAGCATTTTTGTAAAAGTAATTCATTACATCTTTCCGTTTTTTATCATTAGAAATATGAACGTTGGTTTTTGATATATATATAGGAAAAAATTGTTTTCTCTCTTCAAAATATATAGTCCTGGGTTCATCTCCTGTCCGAAATAAAAATTTCATTCTTGCCAATTCGGAAACCTCGATCGCTACTGTGATTGAGAAAGACCGGTTGTATCTCGGGGAATTTGCGCTGTAGAGGCGGATAAATTCTTCAGGACAGCTACCAGCGCCTCCAGTTATTTTTCCTAACATGTTTTGTGTTCGCATGTACTTTAGTTGTTGGTGTCTTGTTGCGCATTTTACTACAAGCTATATATGTTCTTTTCACCGGTTTCGTTCACCAGAAACCCAAGAACACTCTCACTCTCTTCTTGATTCTCCGTTCTCTCTCTCTCTTCTTATTCTTTTTCTGGAACCCTAGCTTCAGTTGAAGCTCTCACTGCAACGATGGTGACTGAAGCTTCAACAGCTTCGGTTTCACGATCAATGATGAGCTAGGACGATGCTGAATCAAAACCCCAAGGTTTTGTTTTGAGTCCAAGTAATCTGAGATCGCAAACACCACTTCTCACTTCGCGATGTTACTGCAAACCCTAGTTTGAGTTGAATCGTTTGATTCTCGTAATCAAACCCCCGATTCACCTTCACTCAGGTATAATCCCTTCTTCTTTACACTTTTCTTGCAATTTCCCTTTGATTTGTTACTGTTGCAGAAACCCTAATTTCTGCAACCTTGATTTGCAGGTTAAGAACCCTAAAATAGAGATCCTCAGTGATCAAGAAAGGTAAATCTCACACCCTTGTGCCTTTTGATTTAGTCTTTCTCTGAACTGAATGGAAACCCTAATTTCTCTTATGTTGTTCTCTTGCATGCACACGATGAGCTTCACCTTTGAAGCTCAACCCATAAATTATTCTATCAACAACCTTCAACACTCTCTCTAAAGGTAACTACGAAACCCTCTTCAATTCCTTTCTTAACTTCTCTTAAATTCAGTCACTGAACAAACTTCTAACCCAGTTTTTCTCTTGTTCTTGCGAGGTATCAACCACTCACTGACTGAACTACCACGAACCCAGAAAACACTATGAAGAAGGATGAGAATTAAGGAGCAAACGTGCAGGGAGTAGTAGTATAGCGTAGAGTAGAAAGAATAGAAAGCATTAGACAATTTGTTAAATTGAAAAACTGTAAAATTTCATTAGTTGTATTTGGTCTATGTACATGTATAAATTTATATTGCTTTCGCTGGACACAATATTAGCTGTTAGGCACAAAGTTTGTTGCTAGCCAACAAACTCTGTTTGTTGTAAAACAAACTAGAGGTAGTTAGTTAGTTGAATAACTGTCTACATTATTTGTTATGCAACTCCAATGGTACTATTTCAAAATATAGCCGTTGGAGGTTTATTTAATTAAGCTAGGGTTGAAATTGATTATAAATCCAACACCCTACCTTAAGCAGAACTAGAGCTAAACTAAGACTAAAAAAAACTAAGGCAACATAGGAAACAACAGGACAACCCCCTAGTAGGCCAGAAAAAATAGTGATCTAGGACAAGCCCCTAGATAATAGCTTTTAGGTTATTCTTTCTTAGAGACTTAGATTGAAATAATATTTAGTTGCCTCCTTAGTTTAGCAAACACTTCTCCTTTCAAAGCCTTAGTGAATATAAGCCATTTGTTCTCCAGTAGGAACAAAATCCAGCACTAGCTTACCTTTAGAGACTTGATCCCTAATGTAGTGGAACTTAGTCTCAATATGTTTAGTCCTCCCATGAGAAATAGGATTCTTAGCTAGGTTGATAACAAACTTATTTTCCATGAATAGCTTTATAAGATCAGTTAGATCTACACATATTTCCTTAAGCAAGGTTTCAAGCCATGCTGCTTGGGTAGCAGCATTGCAGGCAGAAATATATTCTGCCTCACATGATGATAGTGCCACTATGGCCTTTTTTTTGAACTCCATGATATAGCAGCTCTTTGGAATAGGAAAACATAGCCACTGGTACTTCTTCTGTCAACTTTGTCTCCACACCAGCCTGAGTCACAAACCTTTAGCCCTGTCATTAGGAAAGAATCGACCATAATTAGTAGTACCTTAAAATGCGCTTTGCAGCATTCAGGTGAATCTGCAAAGGGCAATTCATAAACCTACTAGGTACACCAGTAGCATAGAAAATGTCAGGTCTACTATGACATAAATATCTTAGAGACCCAACAATTTGTCTAAAGTACGTAGGATCAACTTTAGTGCCCTTTTGCTCTTATTTCTTAGTTAGGTTTCCTTCAGCTGGGTTTATTGCAGAATTGCAATTTTCCAACTCAAACCTTTTTAGAATTTCTTTGGCATATTTTTGCTGGTGCAAAATGATTCATTCCTTGACCCTTAGGAATTCTAACCCTAGAAAGTAGGTTAGTTTACCCAAGTCAGTCATTTCAAACTCTTCTTTCATAGGTAGTTTGAAACTAGCAATTTCTTTAGCACAGCTACCAGTTATTAGTAGATCATCTACTTATAGACATATAATTAGTAGATATGAGTTTATGCTACCCTTAACATAAACCCCATATTCTGTTGTACACCTAGTAAAGCCTTTTTGGAGAAAGAAGGCATCAATTCTTCTATTCCAGGCCCTAGGTGCTTGCTTAAGACCATATAGAGCTTTATGTAGATGAAAAACATAGTCTTCCATGCCCTTTACTTCAAAACCAGGAGGTTGGTTTATGATCGTACCTGACCAATAGAAGTGTAGTACTGATGTAGTCTTTCAGCTCGATCGACGCTTGCACCGTAAGTCCTTGAATCTTGGCCGCACGCGGGTGGTATCTGCAAAGACACCCCGACGCTCTAGTCAGCGGTGTGCGACGGGCAGGCCACAAGGTAGAAATGACGTACCTGATTCTCGGAATTTGTGCCCCCTTTATAGCAACAGTATTGGGCCATATTGGGCCTTCTAAGCAATAGTGGGCTTCGAGCCCACTCCGGAACAGTTGCCCCCCAAGCCTGGGTCGCCAGCGGGCGGGATAAGGCTTGATTCGTTGGCCTTAAATAATGCCGTTAGCGGCCGGGTTGCCTTGTGCTCTAGGTCGCGATCTCTTGGGGTGTGTGGTCGCTGCCACACCAAGTCGCGGTCTGTTTGTAGTCTAGGCACTGAGTCGCTCGGGACCAAAACCTATCCTGGGGTCGCTGCCCCCTGTGTGGTTGCTATCACCATTTTCGAAGTGATTCTGTCATAAATGCTGAAACGATAGGTGAATAGATGATGTGACTTCACGTTTTCCGAGGCAACGCTTGGGGTTCTCAAGGCGTGCATGTTCGCCTTATTTCAGACTAAGTAATGATGGCAGGTGGAGAGCGGCCGACCTACCGGGAGCGACCTAGCACAGCACTATTCGAGGCTTGATTCGTTGCCCCCCTGTCTAGCCTCGCGTGGCCGACCTGAAGAGGGCGATCAGTCATAAACCGTTGGGGTGTGGTCGCTGCCACTCCTGTTGGGATGTGGTTGCAGCCACATGTTGGAATGTGGTCGCTGCCACATGTTGGAATGTGGTCGCTGCCACTCACGTTGGAATATGGTCGTTGCCACATGTTGGAATGTGGTCGCTGCCACATGTTGGAATGTGGTCGCTGCCACATGTTGGAATGTGGTCGCTGCCACATGTTGGAATGATGTTCGTAGCAGGCCGTTCCGCGGCCGCATTCGTTGTAGGTCGTTTGACGTCCTACCCTCGCTGTAGGCCATTCGTTGGTCTACATTTGTTGTGGGCCTTTCGATGGCACTCGTTGTAGGCCGATCGGTGGCTGTGAGGCCGCTCTGCTACTACTCGCATGGCGAGCGACCGGTCATACATTTTTGCATGCAAAATAAATTACAAAGTACGACTTTCAAAGGTCAGGCCTCAGTAAAAAACCCTAGTGGGGAAAAAGAGCTCCCGCCTGATATTTATTCATAGGTCAATAATATACCCCGTTATCACGAGGATTGTCTTGTCCTTTAAGCGACCTATCATGTTCTTCTATGGGCCGCGCACGGGCGCCCTTTCTAGCGAGCAGTGTTTCTTCATAGGGCATATGGTTGTTGGCCCTTCGAATGAACATGGTCAGGTCCATGTACCGACTTAGGCCAAACTCTTTTGCAAATCTGTGGTCCGGTCTAATACCACGTTTCAGATACTTCAATTTATCTCGGCCTCAGTGTTGAATCGCTCTACGTACGGTCTCAATGATTCATTGTCCCCTTGGATAATCGTATCCAAGTGCTCTTCATACCGTTCTTGGCATCCGTTGGCCGCGTAGTTGGCCAGGAACGTTCTGACCAGGCCGTCTCAGGAGGAGATGGTGTCGGGACGCAAAGTTTCCCACCATTCCAATGCTCGCTCCTCCAAAGACTGTGGAAAAAGTTTGCATTTCATGATTGGACTCAGCTCCCTATAGCTGTAGTAATTGTTGAAGGACCTCAGGTGTTTGTCTGGGTCCCCCCGGCCATTGAATCTGTTCAGATTGGGGGGCTTCCTCAAGTCTCTGGGGACGCGATAACGACGTATCTCTCGTGTAAAAGGTCCATGTCCGGTCGGGATGTCACTCGGCCCAAAGGGCTGCATTGTAAGGTATGCCTCATTGGTCGGCATTCCGTAGAATCCGCCGCCGACCGATTGCCATACAACAGTGGCATTTGAGACGACTGTCCCCTTGGGTCGCTCGGAGTGGTGTCTCCTTGGTCGCTGGGAGACCTGATCTCTCCATCACGATAGTCGTCTAACTCATCTTATGAGTCCCAAGATCGGCTTGTCGACCTTTGAGAACCGGAGGACTCGCAAGAAGAACATCTTGTGGGCGAGCGGTCCGATTCAGGGCGGTAACTGGATTCCGCGTAATCGTAGTCATAAGATGGGGAACGGCGACTGCGCACGTTCATGCAAGCGGGCGATCTCCGCGCCCTACTTCTGTGTGCCGAAGATCGACGAGAAATACTTCTGCGGTGGGGAACGTTCCTTCGAGGAGGCGTTCTGTGTCTACGAGAAGGACACTCTTGAGCAGAGGGCTCTCCCTTGGCCGCTCACTGGCGGACTGGAATCGACTCTCTCTCGTAGCGAGAGATCATCTCGATCGGCAATGAGTTGATTCTTGGTTTGAAGTATTTGCATGAATGCCTGGGTCACGTGCTCAGGTATGGATATATCAATTCCTGCATCAACTAGTTCGGTCGGGATCTGTTGTTGGACGGGCTGCAACACCGGTCCTCGGCCGCCCTGCACCGATTGCTCCTGGCGAGGGTTGTTCTGTGATTCATGAACGATTCTTGCACACCTCCGGGTCCGCCGAGGCGAGCGTTACGGCGGAGGATTGAGTCGTGATGACGCCCGCGTAACGGGCTGTTTTTGCGGCGGCATGATGAAGGTAGGATAGCGCTCGGACCTCCCACTGTGGTCGCCAATTGATCGTATCTGACCAATAGAAGTGTAGTACTGATGTAGTCTTTCAGCTCGATCGCTGCTTGCACCGTAAGTCCTTGAATCTTGGCCGCACACGGGTGGTACCTGCAAAGACACTCCGAAGCTCTAGTCAACGGTGTGCGACGGGCAGGCCACAAGGTAGAAATGACGTACCTAATTCTCGGAATTTGTGCCCACTTTATAGCAACAGTATTGGGCCATATTGGGCCTTCTAAGCAATAGTGGGCTTCGAGCCTACTCCGGAACAGTTTATGTAGACCACCTCCTCTAAAGGACCATTCAAGAAGGAAGATTTAACATCCATGTGATACATGTCCCAACCTCTACTACAGGCTAGTGAAGTTACTAGCCTAATAGTTTCAGGCTTAGCAATAGGGGCAAAGACTTATGTGAAGTCAATGCCCTGTTTCTGTTGGAAACCACGTGTCACTAGTCTTGCCTTGTACTTAACCACATTACCACTAGGATCAAGCTTTAGTTTAAATACCCTTTTAACACTAATAGCTCTCTTTCCTTTAGGTAACTTAGTTATAGTCAAAGTCTTATTTTTTTCAATGGAGTTTAGTTCATCCATCATAGCCTTCTTCCATTCTTTAGACTTGAGGGCTTCCTCATGGTCTAAAGGCTCAATATCAGCCAGCATTGCAAAGTGAACCCAGTCACCATCCTTAGTAACGTGATTATCCATGTTTATTTCAAAGTCTAGCTTCCTCCAAGGTGGTCTCCTTTCTCTTTGAGGCCTAGGAAGAGCCTGCAAACCTTTCTCAGGCTCCTGTTCACCTTCCCCATTTACCTCTTCATCAACATTAGGTACAACAGGATCATCATTATCATCACTAGCATCATTAGGATTAGGTTCAGTGTCAAAGACCTCACCAATGGTTGTAGAGTCCACTGAACCTACTTGTTAAGCTTTGTCCCAATCCCATTGCTTGTCCTCAAGCACAACCACATCCCTAGATACCTCAGTTTTATTAGTACTAGGATCTAGTAGCCTATAACCCCCTGTAGGATGATATCCCACTAGGATTAGAGGTCTACTCTTGTCCTCAAGCTTAGATCTCTTACTATCAGGTATGTGGCTGTAAGCAACAGACCAAACACCTTCAAGTGAGATACACATGGTACTTCACCACTCCACATAGTTTCAGGCACCTTAGCCTCCAAACCTTTTGTAGGACACCTATTTAGGATATAGACAGCAGTCACTACTGCTTCTGCCCATAGCCTTTTAGGTAATCCCTTAGTTTTTACCATGCTCCTAGCCATTTCTAGGATAGTTCTGTTCCTCCTTTCTGCCACCCCATTATGTTGTGGGGTATATGGTGGAGTCACCTCATGAACAACACCATTGGTGGTGCAGTACTCTTCAAACTCCTTTGAACTGTACTCACCACCACCATCAGTTCTCAACACCTTTAGTTTCTTACCACTTTGAGTTTCAACCATAGCCTTAAACTTCTTAAACACATTGATAGTATCACTCGTTGCCTTAAGTAGATATATCCAGATCATTCTAGAGTATTCATCCACAAAAGTTGCAAAGTACTTATTCCCCTTATAGATGCAGTATACATAGGACCACACAAATCAGAATACATAACTTCCAATAGGTCTTTAGATCTGTGTTCAATTTGTTTTTTTAAAGTTCTTTCTAGGTTGCTTGCTCATTAGGCATGTAGTGCACTTTTCCTTAGTATTAGCTATCTTATGTAACCCCTTTACTAGTTTATTAGTACTTAGGTTATCAAGAGCCTTATAGTGTAGATGTCCAAACCTATTATGCCACAAACTAGTATCACTGTCAGTAGTGGCACTCAAACACAATGCCTCAGTCTTACTTATACTAGTTTTAAATGTTCTATTATTAACTAGTTGGGTAGTTAGAATTAGCTTATCCTCTTTATAAAAAAACTTCAACTTAGCATTAATTTTTCATTAGGCAAGAAAAACCTTAAATTAACCTCCTATTTTTGGTGTGCTGCAGATGATTGTTAGCGGCTCTGGTTGGGATGAGAGTCATTATAGTGATGCTTTTGCGCACCTTGATAGGTTTTGCTTTTAATTTTTTGTTATCTTGATGTTTATGCTCATGGATTTTGGTCTAGTCCCCCCATGTTTTATGTTCTTTTTCTCTTTTTTATCAATAAAATTTAGGAGGAGCACTCTTTCCTTCCTGATGCTTTTTCTCTAAGGAGAGTTTTGCGTCAAAAGGTTTTAACGAGACTCCATATCTCTTTCTTTTGTTTTAAAAAATTCATTTATTTAAATATATTGATTTTTTTAATTACATTTTAGCGATGCGTGTTTTTAAAAAAATTTGACCCCCTAACCCCAGTTCTAGATATGCCATGGGTTGTCAAAGAGAAATTCAGCCTATATGATTTATTTAGAGGATCGACTTGCAACTAGCCCGTCTTTTAATAAGTGGTGCATGCATTTCTTCTACATGTATGTTTGAATCCACGGTGAGAGTTTCGTGAATGTGCGATTAGTCATTCTCTACAAGATGTAGCTTCGTGATTAATGTGACATTGTAACTCTTTGCCTTAGAAATATTGCTATCCAATCACACTATATGCTTCATATATACGGAGAATCAATTTTCTATTGATTTGGGTGGTGATGATGACGACCTCCATAGTGACGATCAATGTCACAGTGGTGGAGAACTGGAGATTGCTTTCCGACACGAGGCGCTGATGTTGGTCTGCACACTGATCTCAACTCATTCATGAGAAAGGGGAAAGGCTTTTGGGCATGTTCAACCTTCCTCATGTGTGAGGCGCAGGGCCGTTCCAAACAATTTGGAGGCGCTGTGCAAATTTTAAAAAGGGAGCCCTTAATATATTTTTATCAAATGAATTACTAAAACCTCAAATTACTTTATTTAAAATTTTAAACAACGTCTTAATACAACTTTAAACTTGGTATAACTAACATATTGAGTTTCTCTTTATAAGAAAAATAGTATATTTTTATAAACAATAAAAGAATATAATGGTCATCGAGGATACCAAAAATTGGTACAATACTTTCCTAAGAAAAAGAATTTGTGCGACAATTTATTTTTTATTGAAATGAAAGGTAATATATAAAAATATTTGTAGTTATCTAACAAGAGCATCAGTGGCACAATGGTAGAGCGCTACATAGTAAACAAAATATTATGGATTAGAATAACTAATTTTAATGAGGGGTCCTAAATTTTGAAACTTCAAATAAATTGCATTTTAAGAATATCCACCTAAAGTGGAACTAGAAACATATAAGAAATATTAATTCTAGAAATAAAGAAATAAATTTGGTCAAATAAAAGAAATAAATAAATAAAATCGGGAGAAAAAAAGTATTACTAAAAGGTGCAATTCTTGGTTTATAATAAACTAGTATGATCACCCGTGCCAGCACAGGTATACATTTCAGTTGAACGTAATATTTTGATTCGTTGATCGAGTCTCTAAAAATATTCAGTTGTCGCTTTCATTCGTTTCGTGTGATGCATATACATTTCATTGTACAACGTCGTTTATAAAATCATTTTGTTATATAAAATGTCTATATATTTTTTGGATATATGTAAATTCAATTATTTTACCCTATTATATAGACATTGATATTTGGGTAAAATAAGTATTTGCCACAATCTTAAAAAACTCATGTGGTTGTTTACTAAATAAGTATTTTCCACAATCAGTTTATCGTTGAGATTGTCTAAGTGGCTGTAGTTGATTGCTTATTGAACTTTTAGAGCATTACAATTATCTAAGTCTTTCGTTTATGCGTTTAGAACATAAACTTGTGTTAGATGTTGTTTATTTTGAATGAAGGTTGCACGGGTCGACATTCACTTGTACATTAAAAAAATTAACAATTTTTTTTACGATTATCTTTTCCCAAAGTTGTATATGAAGTGAATTGTGTGAGATATTAAGTACTATGGATACGATCTAAAACTAAACTATTGTGTTATATAATAACTTGAAGTAAATATATTATTAACAAACTAATAGGGCTAAATCGCATTATTTGACTCCCTCCCATTACAAAGCACAAGTAAATCGCGTTACGTGATGCAATTTGTACTCAAATTAAAATTCTAATTTTGAAAACTCATTGTTATAAAAATAGAGGTAAATGGATGTAATTTAAATGAAAATTTAAATAAGGCGAATGACATATACATTATAATTGAATGTTACTCTTCATAATGATGTAATTGATTTCGTATCATGCTTTAACAACTAACTTATGAAAAGAAATTAAAATCCACGAATCCCCGTCCCCCAAATTTCACCGTCCCCACGAATCGCCGTAAAAATCATTTAAATTCATTAAAGATATAATTAAAATCTAATCATATTGAAAAAATAATATATAAAAGTATGATTAAAAAGTCATAGTTTATTATTCTAATTTAAGAAAATATTTAAAATTTCGTCTTTTTTATTTTGATACTAACATGTTATATACATTTAATCAGCTTATATAACTACATCACACATGAAAAGACATTAGACCACCAGACTCTAAAGCAACCATAACTATTCCGAGGGCAACCCAAAAGGAAAATCATATGTTTGTTGGTCCTATAGATAACCCAAAAGCCAAATACAGTATCAAACCTAACATTAAATAACATTCTTATAATACAACTTATTCCTTTTTCTTGCCACTGTCGCAGACTCGCAACCACATTGCAAATGTCCTCATCATCTTCCAATTGCTCACAAATCAAAGCCATCAAAGTTTCAAGCCACATGGTAATGGCGCCGCCGGCTTCGTCGGAGACCGTTCAATATATGCAGACCACATATCATACTCTAAATGAACAATTGAAACCACTTTAGGAATTTTAATTAGATTTCCTAGCTTCTCTCTAGAGTGACCTTTTATTAAATTGAGTGGCAAATTAGAAGACTCACCTATCATTCACCAATGGCAATGGGATCCTAAGGTAACAACTAAAATTTCAATTTCATGTTTTGCTGCAAAATCTTCATTTGGAGGCCTTGTTTTGTGGCTAAAGTCCAATAATATAAACCCCAAAGACAACCCTCAATACATTCTGACACAAAGATAGCAGTTACAAAACAAAAGTGAAAGGAAGCCACAATAGAAACAAAAGTATAATAGAAAGAAGATGAAACAACTGACAGAACATAAAAGGCTTCAATGTTACAGTTCAGTGTTACAACTGTGAAAAATGCTTCAGAAACCCAATGTTTATGCCTTTCAGTTTTTTTTAATAACACAAAATAAAGGTGTAAAGGAAGGCTAACACATACAATACAAAGACAAAAGTTCTACACATATATGTGTTCAAAAAACACATGGAGTTATTAAAATATAAATTATAAAAATTCGAAACTCTGTACATTCGAATCTTATCTGATTCAACAAAAAGAGTAGATTAAATAACAATAATCAAAGAACAGAGACATTTTAAAAACCCAATTGCAATGAAGCCAATTCACAAAAATCAAGGTTAGAAATTGAAAGTAAGATACAAAAAAAATCCATGGAACCAAACATCAGGAGAACCACAAAGTAGAAATAATTAATGAAACAAAAATGGAAAAGCGGAGAAGAACAACATTACCGTCTGAAAGGAAACACGATATAGCACCAGAAAGCCAAAAGGAAGAATCTGAATTGAAAACAAAAAAAATTAGAAAGAGAAACAATGTCAAAAATGGAGAATTAAATCAGATGAGAAACAATCACTACAAGAAAAGCTTGTTTTAGCCACCAGCAATTGCCACAGAGCTTATTCCGTCAGTAATTTGCCACGGATTTGCGACGGCATGTGTAAAAAGGAAGAGCGCGAAATTTCCCGCTGGTGTTTGCCACGGGTTTGCCACGGACATGTGAAAGAATAGAAATTTGCGACGGAGATGTCGTGGCAAGTCCGTGGCAAACCATTTATCAAAATAAAACACCCACGATAGATCTAAAAAACAGAAGACGCTTCTCTTCTCTCTCCCTAAAACAGAACGACACTTCTCTTCTCTCTGTCCTCCTCTTTGCGCCTCCACCACCTCAGTCTCCTCCTCCGATCTCCACCTCCATCGCCCTCCTCCTCCTCCTCCGCCTCCACCCTCCACGTTCTCCTCTTCCACTCTCCTCTTTCAACCTTGCTTTGGTTTGTGCGGGTAAACATTCTTCTATCGCAAATCGAAACACACACGTTCCACTCCCCAATCGCAAATAGTTCAAGAGCTTCTACCGAGCAAATCATTTAACACTTCGCAAATCAAATCCGAACCCTAGTTCCCTTTGCAAATCGTTCGAGAACCCTAATCCCTTTGTAAATTGCATCGCTCCCTACTTCCCTTCGCAAATCGCAAGAACCCAGTCACTACGGCAAATAACGCTACGGATTTTGCTTCATTGATTCGATTATGTGGTCTCAGGTTGAATAGAGCGTGAGCATATTTAATGGAGTTTCTTAGTGTCCCTGATAATATGATTACAAATCAGTAAGTCTCTATTCAATTACTTTTTTCCATAGGGTTTCTATGTTGATTAAGAATCAGTTGTCTAAAATCTCCTTTCCTATGATTTCTCATTTTTGTGTGGATGCAGATGATTTTGTAGGTCAAATTATATGTATGCGCGGGTACTTTTCCAACAGGTTGATAACACATGCTTATCTTAGTTTGTTTGCTATTTTTATTTACCCCTTTGATTTGCCATTTTTTAGTGCATGTATTCTTATGTTTAGCTTAAAGCTTTTTACTCTGAGTGTTTAGCTTTTTTATTTTCTCTTTAATTCCTTTTATTATTCATATACAGGTCTTGGTGTGTCTGCTTCAGTTACTGGTTTCTTTTCTTATGGGGTGAGAGTTAATCCTTGTTTTAATTGATTTTTGGATGATGAGAAATCTATATGAACCTGGGATAATAAATCTATATAGTTTCAATACTTATCAAGGCAATGGTTGAGAGATTATTGATGGTGCAGGTTCTGTCATGAGGGCTCTCTTCTTTACAAAGCTTGATTCTGATTTCCTAGGAAGATGAGGTGTACCGGTTTCAAATGTAGTAAGCTTTAAGCCTTGTGATCTGTTAATAGTGTGACAGTGAAGTATGCTTATTGGAAAATTTTCCAACTGTGTTTCACCTACTTAGAATCAAGAAACGTGTTAGAGAATGGTGTTTTGAATTTTCCATTTAATAATTTAGTTATCTGTAGTGGCAAAATATTATGAATTGATGGTAATCTTGAGTTTCTAGTAAATGTGGTTTCAACTCTATTTTGATAAGAGTTGTGATGATTTCCTCACTTTTTATTTTTACAGCTGATTTCCCTTTTTATTCATCAATTTCTTCCCCTTATTTGTCTGATATCTAGATTTAGTATTCCAAATTTATACAATTAATTCTATTTAATTGTATATAATAACTATGTTCTTACTTCAGAGAATTGTGGCTATTTCAGTAATTTGCTCTTACTTTTCTTTTTCAAAATTTTTGCTTCAGAGAATTTCAAAGCACCCATTGAACTTGCTGGCTATTGCAGTAGGAGTTAAGCAGAAAGAAATTGTGGATAAAATCGTCAAAAAGGTGACCGTTGCTTCACTTGTATAATTTGACTTTGATTTGATCTAAGGTCATATATGCTGACTCCATATTACTTGTGGCAGTTCCCATCAAGTGATTTTGTTGTGATGCTTTTTCATTATGATGGTTTTGTTGATGGATGGAAGAATTTAGCATGGAGTAGTCGTGCCATACATGTGTCTGCTATCAACCAAACAAAATGGTACAATCAGCTCAGCTCATATGTGATTTTGTTTTCCCTAATTGTTTTCCCATATAGCTCTATACCATAGCGAGGGAATTTGAACAACCTGCTATTTCCCACGATTTGCGATAGACAATGTTATTATTTTTTTATAAAAAAAACTGTATATTTGTGAGAGGAGGAACAATAAGAACAGTACCCATAGTATTCTACCTTAGTTTAGTTTAAAGCTAACCCACTTGTGTGTGTCTTCTAAAACTTAACAGTTTCTTTTTTGTAGATATATATACACTTAGAAATAAAATTCTTACTTTTTATATTATATATAAACTCATGAACTAATGCTGATATTTTTTGTTAAAGAATTCTTTCATTCCGTGTTTCATAATTGGTGAATAAACTGAATTTCTTTGCTAAGCTCATTGGTTAAAAGTATGTTGCTGAGACCTTGCAAGCCACACATCATGTCCTTTTCTGAATTGTTATTTTTTGGCCAACATCGCAATTTTCTGAATTAAACTCAGTTTTCAGTTGACTATAGTAGATAAGGTTATTATTATTTTTTATTTAAAAATGGTGACTGTTTTATGCCACATGTCTTGACTTGTTGATTAACGGGGATGTAGGTATTTATCGATTGTTAAAGAAGAAGGACTTGAGATATCACAGCCTGCACTGGATCGTGGTAAATCAGAAGTTCATCATCCACCGATAGTTCGTAAAGAAGGATCAAAAGTGCACAAGTTAAACTCATTTCCTCCCACCTCTAGCAACTGATGTTTGATTGGTAGATTTAGATGCTTCATATAATGCATCGGTTTCTTGTAGTAGTCAATATTTGTTTTCAAAATTGCTAAAGTTGTTGTTGGTATCACGATTTCCCTATACGAGAAGGTATTACAAGTTCAAAGGTGGTGGAAGGTGTGATGGCAATAGCATTGCTCCTCCTTGCTTAGGGTAAACTTGTGCACACTATCTTCTGTTATTTTCTAGTAACTCTGTTTCTAACTCATTACATCATTTTTGCTTCTAAATAGAATTTTGTAATTTGATTTGTAAAGAACTAATTTTGCAGGTGGGTGGAAATGATGGCCCCAGTGTTTTCTAAAAATCTTGGCGGTCATGTATGGCATATGGTCCAGGTATAGATAAGAAAAACCAAGTCAACTTGTTATGAACCATATTGTGAAAATTATGATAAACCATTTCTGGTTGAGAGCATGATATATATAATGAGAGGAGTTCTATAAATGTAAACAAATGGCTTGTACAGTCTTTCGGTTTGGCTTGGTTTTTTCCATATTCAACTAATCATCTTTCTATCTCAACAGAATGACTGAATCCATGCGTGGGGCCTGGATAGGCAGCTTGGTTATTGTGCACGGGTAACTTGCTTGTACCATACTAGGCAGCATATTCATTTCATACTAAATCAATCCTTCCAGTGTGGTTGTTATTCATCTCTGATCACTCGGGCAATATTTCAGGGTGATCGAATGAGAAATGTCGGTGTGGTGGATTCTGAGTACATAGTTCATCTGGGTCTGATGCTTTGAAGGTGTTTCTGTGAATGGGGGTGGTCTGATATATGCATGGTTTTTGTATGCTTCAAACATGATTCTATGAATACAACTTAATTTTGTAACTGATTTTGATATATAGCTTTTCATTTCTGTGCACTAATGTACAAATACTTTGTTCATATTATGCCTTTCATTTGCAAGCCTAGATTATGGGTATGTAGAATTTGCTATAAAAATAAGCTAGGATTGTATCATTTTGATTTGTTGCAACTGCCTAGTTGTGAAAGGGATACTCCCTTTGTGGAAACTAATAACATAAATTTTTAATATCTGAATTGTATCCTTTATTTTTTTTAATATCTCCAAGCTAAATTTCAAGTGTAGGGAGTTTGATTCTAAATAATTGTGATGATAACATTGACTAGTGAATGGGTTGAAGAATTAAAATTATGATTTAATTTTTTTTTATTTTTTGCGACGGATTTGCGACGGATTTGCGATGAAATTTGCGACGACTTTGCCACGGATAATTGCGACGGATTTGCCACGGGTTTGCGACGGAAAATTTGCCACGGAAAAGTCCGTGGCAAACGATTTGCGACGAGCATTTTTGCCACCATTTTTGGTCCGTGGCAAATCCGTGGCAAATGTTGTTTTGCCACGGAAATTTGTACATTTGAGACGGAAATGTCCGTGGCAAATCAACGATTTTCTTGTAGTGAATGTCAAAAAAAAATTAGAAAGAGAAATCAACTCACCAAGTGTTGAAAAAGATAAATCAACTCACCAAAAAAAATTAGAAAGAGAAATCAACTCACCAAGTTTAGTGTATGTGAGAGAGAAGAAAATGGAGAGGAGCGTATGTGAGAGAAGGAAAGGAATAGAGGAATAAGAGCGGATGAGAGAGAATTTTTTCAATTAATTTCAATTATTGAGGTGAATATTTTGGATCCATTAATTGTGGTTTCGGTTTAAGGCTTATTATTAAGAAAAGAACCTTACCTTTTTCACGGCTGCATCAATATATTTTCTTCTGCTGATACCCAACAGTGAAGGTCACAAGGTACTTTGGCTTTTAAGTTAAGTCCTGCAAATGCCAAGAACACACCCCATCACAAGTCTTGCAAAAAGTCACTAATTTAGAGAACTTGTATAATGCTAAAAATAGTTTAACAAAGATTGGATGACAAAGAATAGTTAAAGAAGAGGATGGCAAGATTAGTAATCGAATAGTTAAAAATATGTCAATAATATGTAAATTTAAAGAATAACACTTGATTATCAACAATCAGAAATTAAAAGGATGTGGATTTGATTAATCTTACAAAATTAATCAATGAGCCACACAAATGTCAGTATAAAGCTGGAATACCCAAAAAATGAAAAAATAAGAAGAGACATTGGTGTGATATTTCCGTTGCACTGAAAGCTGGAATACCCATAATAATATTTCTACAATCGCTAATTATGTTCTGCAAATCAACAATCAGTAATTTATTACAATTGATACCAATTAATTGCAATATTGAATGATAATTAATCGTTTTGTTTTTTTGTCCCATATAATTTAATTGCTTTCAGCCGAAATCTAAATAGATTTCAGCCATTGATTTTTTCTCACAAAATTTGGTTACATCGCGTCCGTTGAAATGGGCCAAACAATCCAGTTAAATTTTTTTCGACCGCAAGATCAGATGCATCAGATGTGAGATTTATTTTATCAACCGTTGGATTATTTGCAAACATGACATGGCGTCCACATATTTAACAGCCCTATTGCGTGGCTTTTTTAATTGATGATGTGGCTTTTCTGAATTGTGATGGGATAGGCTAGGTGGACAACTTATATTTGTATATAATTAAGATAAATTTTAACGACTGAATTTATAACATTTTTTGATGAAATGAATATTATTACAAAAACACTAAAATGGCTACCGAGGGGATCAAACCAACAGCCTCACTATTGATGTAACAGATTCATACCGCTGCACCACAAGATCTTCTGTTACTTGAAGTCATTTTATTTTATATAACTTATATAGTATGAAAATAATTGGGGGCCCTAAAAAATTGATATTGGGCTTGGGCCCTTTGCGGTTGCACAGCCCGCACGGGCCCAGGGCCGGCCTTGGTGAAATGTATATACTTGTGTAAAAAGTTTTTACTTCAACCTATTTCTCGCTTCATTTGTTGCACTAGTCAATGTGTCTTTCTAATGTTAACATTGTATCACTGAGCATGCTTCATTGGGGAACATTGCAGGCGACTAGTCTAGGTAGTAGTTCGGGTGGAGCAAGTGGCCTTGTTTTTTAGTTTGGGAAGCTCTAAAGGGTTAGATGGTACTTTTGATTCATTTTCCTTTATTTTTGGTCTGTATGGTACTCATAACTCCCTAGTTGGGTCGACCACTTACCTTGATGGACACAAAATATGTTGCCCTGAGTGGGGTGAAAGTGCACCTCCTCAAGTCTATGCCAGTTTCCCCTTTTGATCCCTGCTTCTTGAGAGACACCTCATAATTTCTGATTTTTTAAAAGTTTAGAAGTTTGGTACCGAACGGGTTCGAAACCAAACTATACCGAACCTGTGAGTTATACTTAAATTCAAAACATTATTATTACCCCCAAATCAAAAACAAACATTGCTAAGGCTCATTTTCTCCTTTTTCTCAAACTCATCATCTTCTTCTTTGTTCCGTGTGATCGGTCACTTGTTGATGGTGTTGGATTTGAGATCAGAGACGACTCCATGTTAAATTAATTTGTAACATTGAATGTGAAAATTGAACAATAAAAAGATGAAAAAAATATGTGGATTGGGAATTGAAGTGGGTTTTGTGGGAAAAATGGTGAGGCACTACAAGAAAATCGCTGATTTGCCACGGACATTTCCGTGGCAAAACAACATTTGCCACGGATTTGCCACGGACAAAAATTGGTGGCAAAAACGCTCGTCGCAAATCGTTTGCCACGGAATTTCCGTGGCAAATTTTTCCGTCGCAAATCCGTGGCAAATGTTTCCGTCGCAAAGCCGTGGCAAATTTCCGTCGCAAATCCGTGGCAAATTTCCGTGGCAAATCCGTGGCAAACCCGTCACAAATTTTTAAAAAAAAATTAAAAAAAAAATAGAGCAGTAGTTTCCTACTACTCCAACTTCTTCACAAATTGGGTTATCTTTCAATCTACAGGTAAAAATGCAGTTATCGAGTGTTAACTCATACAATTAAATGGTATAAACTACATATTCATCAAGATTTTAAACTTCAGTAAATAAGTACAATTTTCATATCCAATTTGGTATCAACAGTAGATAGTAAACAATAATTGCAAAATACTAGTAAATAATTTGACATTGTTATAAACTTATAAAAATGAATTAAGTCTCAACTATTCTACATTGTTGCGTCAAAAAAAAACTATTCTACATTGCTAATTTCAAGTGCATTGCTAATTTACATTGGAGACATAATGAATATCTAGTTAAACAATTATGATTGTGCCAAACAAGAGGCAAGTAACCAATCTGATATATGGATTAGTTTCCAAAGCTCCAAATCCCATTGGTTGAGCAAGTGAAGCACTACATAAAATAAAACAAACTTTACTTATAAAGTTATAATGTACAACATGTAAAAAATGATGTACAGGCATTCAATTAAGAAATCTAACAACTGAAAACATGAAACCTTGACAAGGCAAAGCAGACACATCATTTTGGCACATGGAATCACAACTTTATTCTACTTTCCAATCAACTTTTTAACATAGTTTAGCAAAATGGAAGCACGAAAAAGACAAATTAAAAAAGAAAAGAAGCAATAGAAGAAAAAACCATCAAGATACGATAAAGTTAACAAAAGAAGAATATAAGTGTCAAAGCACTGATTAAAAATTTGAAGAACAAAAAAAATCTAAAAACACTGATTAGAGACCATAAGCTTCATTTAGCAACATATCCCTCATATAAAATGCAAAAGGAAGCAAAATTCAAAGAGAATTTACCAAATTAACACACATGTTACTGAAACACCGACAAGAAATAAATGAACTCCAGAATCAAAAATGGAAAAAAAAATAATCGAGAAAAATTAGAAAGCAATCAGAACAACTTCTCAATCAAATATAAGCTATATAAACACGAACTACTTACTGGTCTTACAGAAAAATCACGAAAAACTATCAAAAAAATCAGCAAACCCTAAAATCTAAAAACTGTAGAAGCAAAAGGTGGAAAAAACCAAACGTACCTCAAGAAAGAGGGCTTTGACTTAACTATAGAAGCTGTGATGATAGAGTAATTGAAAGAGAAGAAGTGACAAGTTTTGGTCTGCTATCTGCAGAATTGCAATGTACATGTTATTGTTGAAGTGAAGAAAATATAGACATGCAAATGGGTTCAAGGGAGGATGAGGAATAATATTAAAAAGATCCATAGACACAAGACATTCAATAATATGATCATAAGCAGGGACTAGAGTAACATGATACCATGCTAGGTACATAGCACACTAAACCAGTGAAAATGACATAACATAACTCTTAGATGCCACATTGATTGTTTCTAATCCTACAAACCTGCTACAATTATACTTGTTATCTTTATCCAAGATTTCAGTGTGCTGCTACAATTGATTGTCCGTTGTAAATTGTCCAAGAGCCTCCTCCAAAGTTCCTATGTCTCCATCAATCTCAACAGTAAGATCCATCATTCTCTCATACCTCTCAGATTTCCCCATGCACCTTAAGCACTTTATCTACAATTTACAGCAAATAAACTTCAGTATGCAGGGAAGCTATTCTTTTCCATCCTTTTCCCACGCAATAAAAATAAAAAACACAGCACAATAAATTAAGAAAAATTGACCAAATCCAAGGCAACAAGAAAAATTGACCAACCTGATACTCAAGGTCATCATTTGCAAAATATAAATGTGGTTGCATTCCAACATTTCTTCCAGGAAGGCCTCCTGTTTTCAAGATGTCACAGTGGATCAATGTTTTCAAAGCATGATGCATATTCATCTATTGGAAGAACATTTCTGAAAATAAAAATCAACACGAACAAAAAAATAAGAGACATTGAAGATGAAGTTAGATGATCATTCAACAAAATCATCAAAAATCAGACAAGCCAGTTATCTTAAAAGTTAAAACCTCACTTAAAACCATATTCAGACATCACAACAGTAAGGTTCCCCTTTTACCACAAAGAACAATGAGTTTATTCTCATATCGATAAATGAAATTCTATAAGATAGATATAATGCAACAAAATAGTCCCAAGACTCAGAGTGCATGTTAACCTTGACGGTTTTCAAAGATGAAATCATACACATCGAATCGGATAAAACGCATATGCATACCTATTGACCAATTGTCTAAATGGTGAATGGCCGTAAAAACTCGCATAATGTTCGCATTTCATTAAGGAAGAACCTCTGCAATTTATTTTTAAAAAATACAGGACAACAATGTGAAAAAATAGTCTCATGCTCAGACTTTTGAGAGAGATATGCACGCAGAAAATCGACCATAAAAACAGAACCACACAAGAATATATCACCTTCGGGAGAAGAAAAAGAATTGTCACTTACTATAGATTACTACATATTTCCAAAATCAGTAATTTCAACTTCTCCTAACTAAACTTTCCAATTCTAAAAGAATTTTGGATGTTTTTATGTTCTTGAGATATTAAATGCATTTACGGTTTCATTTTTTCAATGATGCATTCTTTATTAATAGGGGTAGGGTAAAGCAAAAACTCTTTCAACATACCCGTGAAGATGAGACATTTATACCCAATAGTTGACTCACATTTCGAGGCTCTTTTAGCTTCAGATAGCCACCACACCGTGTGAAAATGAAACTAACATTATAACAGTGACCTAATATTTCATAACAAAACTAGTGCTCCTTAATTGGACCACATCAATGCAAAAACGAATTTCATATATAATCCATCTAAAGATTCTCAACCGCATTGCGAGAAATGAACAAATTTAGGAACAATGGTAAACAAAGACAAATAAAATTAGAGGAAGAACTCACCATTGGTTAGGAAAAGCGTATGGGATTTTCATCTACACTAAAAATATAACCGGATCAACAAAGGATATTAAAAGCACAAGTGCAATTCGATGAAAGGAAAAATCCGGACATGGAAACTACCAAAACAGAAACCCTTATCCCCAAGAATGACAAATTTCTATTTTCGAATGTAAATCGCTAAACAATGAAACCCTAAATCAAAAGAAAATCCCAAAACAGAAAGGGGGAAAATCAAACCCTAAATCCTATAAAATGTTAAAATATAAATAGCTTAAAGCTAAAGAATCGATTGCTATAGAGTCACGAGAAAATGAAATACCTTGTCAACGGAGGAGAATGGTGGCAACCGAGGAGGGCAACAAGCGGAACAAAACCACGAGGATGGTGGGAGAGGAGAAAGAGAGGACGCGACGGGAGAGGGGAGAAAGAGAGGACGCGACGGAAGAGGATGGGCTGTGGCTTATCGTCGGAGGAGGCGGTGAAGGACGGAGGAGGCGGTGGAGGACGGAGGTCGTGGTTACGAGGTTTCACGAGGCGTGGGAGGAGAGCAAGGAAAACTTCGAGAGAGTTGTGGTTACGAGGTTTCACGAGAGAGTTGTGGCTTTTAATTTGGGATCCAATGTTTGCCACGGGTTAGCGACGACAAGTCCGTGGCAAATTAGCGACCAAAATCCTTTTCCGTGGCAAATTTGAGCGGGATTATTAGCGCGTTGTCCATTATTCCCTTTTCGTCGCAAATCCGTGGCAAATTTGCGACGGTTAATCCTCCGTGGCAAACTTTTGTGGCAATGCAAGCTTATTCTTGTAGTGAGGGAAAGTTAATATATTTTTTTGTGGGTGTGGGTGGAAAGGAAAGAGAATGGTTGGATTCAGAATTTTAGATGGATACGGTTGAGAGAGAGAGAGAGAGAGAGAGAGAGAGAGAGTTATGTTGTTAATGTTTCAATTGAAATAGGGTATGGTTTAGGGTTTCTCTGCATGCTAAACTATTGAATCAGTTCAGTATTTTGGTACCATACAAGTTAAAATGGAGCGTAGGGGAGGGGGTGCGTAGCTGAGAGTGTGTAAGAAGTATGAGCCAAAAAAAAAGGTAACTTATCTAAACCCTAAAAATGTATTGCTAATGCTCATTTTCTCCTTTTTCTCAAACTCATCATCTTCTTCTTTGTTCTGTGTGATCGGTCAGTTCACTTGTTGATGGTGTTGGATTTGATATCAGAGACGGTGCCATGTTAAATTAAGTTGTAACACTGAATCTGAAAATTGAACAATAAAAAGAAGAAAAAAAAAATGTGGATTGGGAATTGAAGTGGGTTTCTGGGAAAAAGGGTGCGGGAAAGTTTGTATATTTTTTTGTGGGTGTGGGTGGAAAGGAAAGAGAATGGTTGGATTTAGAATTTCAGATGGATACAGTTGAGAGAGAGAGATATGTTGTTAAGGTTTCAATTGAAAGAGGGCATGGTTTGGGGTTTCTCGGCATGCTAAACTGCCGAACTGGTTCGGTGTTAAACTACTGAATCGGTTCGGTATTTTAGTACCATACTGTCATACCCCAATTTTGTCCGGCTTAGGTCAAAACCCTAATTTTCCCCAAAAATAAATAAATAAAAAGAAATAGCATCATGCATTGCATTTAGGGTCCTAAAAGTCATTCCAAAGTTTCTAAAATCATTTTTAAAGTTGAAATGCACTTTTTGGACAAGTTAGGATTTTTTAGGGTAAGGGGCATTTTGGTCATTTTACGCAACAGGATAATTTTCTCGTCAAAAGTATGCACACACCAAAAGTATATTTTTCTCTTATCCAAGAGAATTTTTGTACAATTTTTAGAGAGAATATCCTAGCCTAAAATAATTAAAATGCACTTTTCCTATTTTTATTGCATAAAAAATATTAAAAGACCATTTAATATTTCCCAAATTATTAAATGACAATTTTGGTTGTCTAAAAATAATTAGGGAGACTATTTCATGGTGCCCAAAAACATGTTACATATTTCCAATAGGTGCACTTCTATTTTACATGCCCAAAAATTTAAATTTCAAAACCAAAAATGGGAAGTGTCCTCAATAAGACAAAACACCAAAAACCATCATTTTTTTATTTTTCCCCTCACATTTCAGCATATTATACGCCACATACCCCCTCTCCCTCCTTCTAGAAGTTTCTACACACTTCATTTCTTATTCACTAAGATTTGATTTATTCCTCTCCTTAACTTTGCCTCTAAATTACCTCACTCACTTACACTAATGCTTCCACCCAAAAATGCAAACTTACTTCTTTGGTAACATCCCATCACAAAAATACCCCTAACCCTATTTCATGAGACACTCCTTTCCCAAAATAAATAAAAGTTTATTTCCTTTTTCTTTTTTTTTCCTATGGCTTGCGCCCCACTCTCTCACACACTCACCTTCACTTGTGTTTTCTAAATACCCCTAATCCATGTGATGATTCATCCCAACCCTCCATTTAATTTTAAGACTCAATCCTAGAGGCTCATCAAAAACAAAAAGACAATGATACCCCAAAACCTCAAAAAAATCTATAAATACCTCTTCCTTTTCACCCATGAAGGACTTTTGCCTTTCATTCCCTTCAAAAACACAAAAACAATTCTCCTCTCCTCTCTCTCTCTTCAAGGCCGAAGCCATTCTCCTCCTCCCTCTCATCCATTTCTTTCAATCTCTTCTTTTCTCTCTTAGAAATAAGGTAAAAACCCTTGATCCCTTTGCATCATCTTCAAGCATTATACATTAGAACCTATTTTCTTCTCCTCATCTTGCATTTTCTTCATCATTTAGCACATCTATCATATTCATTTTTCATAATGTAGCTTGTTGTTGTTGGTGGGTGAGATTTGGTATCTCACCCTTAATAAATGGTTTTATGATGCTTTATGTTAATTTTGTTGTCATTTTACTAAACAAAAAAATAGGCTCAAGTTAATTTTATGTTTCTTCATTGTGAGTATTTTATTTTAGTAGTAATGTTGTTCTTGTTTAGTTGTTGATGATCTAGTCATATGATCTATCACTAGTGCTTAAGGCACTTTGATTTGAGTGATGGAGATGACTAGAAAGGATTCAAGTTCATTTCATAGCTTAACCTTATGTTCATTTCGCATACTCCAAAATAAATTAGGTTTTGCTTGATTTTCAATTTGTTTTGTTGATGATCTTGCAAAAGGATTCACCACTAAGTACTTGGTACTTTTGATTTAAAGTGGTGAAGATTGCAAGAAAGGATTCAAGCTTATTTTCATAGCTTAACATCTTGCTCATTTCGCATAGGTAAATAAATTAAGTTTCATTTGATTTTTAATATGTTTCTTGGTTTAATTGTTGATGATCTTGCAAAGGGATTCACCACTAAGTACTTGGTACTTTTGATTTAAAGTGGTGAAGATTGCAAGAAAGGATTCAAGTTTATTTTCATAGTTTAATATCATGCACATTTCGCATATTGTAAATAAATTAGGTTTTGCTTGATTTTTAATTTGTTTTGTTGATGATCTTGCAAAAGGATTCACCACTAAGTACTTGGTACTTTTGATTTAAAGTGGTGAAGATTGCAAGAAAGGATTCAAGTTCATTTTAGAGTTTAACACCATGTTCATTTCACATATGCTTTAATAAATTAGGTTTCATTTGGTTTTGATATGTTTCTTGGTTTAGCTATTGATGATCTTGCAAAAGGATTCACCACTAAGTACTTAGTACTTTTAATTTAAAGTGGTGAAGATTGCAAGAAGGGATTCAAATTTATTTCATAATTTGATGTCATGTTCCTTTCGCATTGTGTGCAATAAATTAGGTTTAGTTTGATTTTTGATGATCTTGCAAGAGGATTCCCACTAAGTACCTAGTACTTTTGATTTAAAGTGGTGAAGATTGCAAGAAAGGATTCAAGTCTATCTCATAGTTTAAATGTTTAATATTCTTGTAATTTAATTATGTTGTTGTTGGTTGATGATCTTGTCAAATGATTCCCACAAAGTGTTTAGAGTATTCAATCCAAAGTGATGAAGATGGCTAGAAAGGATTCATTAGATTTAATTTTGTACAAGTTGTCTTTTCACCCTTTACTTTATCTCAATAATTCTTGTAAGATAGTCATAGATTTTTGCTTAATACTCAAAGTTTTCCTTGCATGTTTAGTCTTGGCCATGGGCCTATTTTCATTGAATAATACCTTCCATTGTTTGATCTATAATTAGGGTTTGGATTAGGGTTGGTGCCACTATGTGTGCCTTTAGGTTAAAGTTTAGGTTTGAGGTTTAGGTTGCTAGATTGTTTTTTAGGTTGAATAAATACATGCCTTGCTTGGGACTTATTTTGCAATTTCACATGTTAGCTTAGATTCCTATATCATGATACTCTTGTGTATTAATTGTTATTTGCTTGTGAATTTGCAATTGTTGCGTTTTGGTTTAGAATAAAAAGGATTTGCAAATGTTCTACTTTCTTTTCAAAGCCCCAAGTCAAATATTTTCAAATAAAAACCCTAAGGCGTTTTCATAAATAAAATCATTAACCATCACTCGAAGCTTCGCTTGTTTGATCGTTAATGATGGAGTTACTAGTGGTAGTCACTCGAAGTCATTGCTTGTTTGACTATCATGAAAGCTCCCACACCTTAATCAAATACAAATTAGTTAAAAAACTCCAAAAACAATATGAGTCATTAGTGGTAATTACCATTATGACTCACCCTTTTCCAAAATCATTTCAAAAAAGATAATAAAACGTTGCGACTAGTAATCACTTGAGTATTTGCTCGATTGATTATCGGTTCCAACACTTTTCTTTCAAGTTAGTAATGAACGCCACTCGGCCGCTTGCTTTTTGGTATTCATGAACGCTTGAGTCATATTTCCAAAACTCAAAAAGATAAGACAAGATAAAACACAGATTTTCTCAAGATTAAAGAACTAAGAACTACGTAGCTTTGATCCCTCAGTCATTGAGGGTACGTAGGACCGGGTCATATCCCGTCAAGCTCGCTTTCAAAAAATCACAAAACAAAGAATTAAGAACTACGTAGCTTTGATCCTCGATCCAATGAGGTGCGTAGGACCGGGTCATATCCCGTCAAGCTCGCTTTTCAAAAATCTCAAAAAGACTCCTTTCTCCCTTGTCTTCAATAAAACTCTTTCAAATAAAAAAGGAAAAGAAAAGAAGTAGAACAAAAATTATCTCAAATCAAACAATCCAAACCACACATCGAATTAATGGTTCCTTTTTCGGTAGAAAGGAGGTGTGGGAATGCTAATACCTTCCCACACCTAACCGAATTTCCAGAACCTACATTTACATTTGAAAGACCACCCGCCTTTTTGTAAAAAGACCTTTTTCTAATGTTTTGGTCTAAAAATTAAAATATTAGTGGCGGCTTCACAATTTTCACGTTGTACACTGAGAAATCCCAAACCGGATTTTTCGGGGCGCAACACATACCAGTTAAAATGGAGCGTGGGGGGGGGGGTTCAATGTGAGGGTATTTTGGAAATATTTAAGAGTTGTGGGTGTGTATTGAGTAGCTGAGAGTGTGAAAGAAGTATGGGCCCAAGAAAAAGATAACTTATCTAAACTCTAAAAATGTATTACGCTATGGTATCTTAACCTTTAGCCCGGGAGTGACCTTGCAATTACACATCTTCAACCTACCCCAAGACTTGCGTAGTTCTATAGGAGAACAGTAATATATACCAATGCTGTTGTTTTAAACTTTCTTGTTATTTTTCTTCTAAACTTTCCATATAGTATCAATTTACCGTATAAATAAAGATATTCCGTAATTAGTAAAAGATCATCCTATTTTTTCTTTGATACAAAATATTATCCTGATAAAATCCTTAACTGGCATAAAAGATAAAAAAAAAAAAAAAAAAAATAATAATAATAATAATAATAATAATAATAATAATAATAATAATAATAATAATAATAATAATAGCATGAAGCTTTGAACAAATCTGATCAATTTAAGCCGGATCAAATATATTTATTTCATTTAACAACAAATTCAGCAATCATAGTTGCAGATACACTTGTTTCCATGACAAAGCCCATGACCATTTTTATATTGATCAAGACAACGTTTATAACAGCAGCCATCACATCCATTACAAGGTTGAATCTCAATGGTACACCTCTTTGGAGGTGGAGGAGGTGGGGCAGGTATACATTCATATACACATTTGCAATAATTGAATTCGTCGCAAGATGCCACTCCATGTGGGTTTTGGGCTTTGCAACTGTCATCACAAATTGATTCTGAACATTTTCCAAGAAAGACAGTGCATGATGTGCCTTTTGCAACTTTTAATTCCACTTTGCTCCCAACAAGATTTAAAAAAACACAAATAAGCAAATGAAAAAAAATTATTGATGTGATATATATATATATATATATATATATATATATATATTTCATATATATATCAAATGTAGTGTATTGCATCACAATGGTAAAAGAGAGACATACCTGAAGTCAATAAAACTAGGATGACAAAGAAGCTTAGAGAGTTTGAGATGTATTTTTCCATGAGTTCAAAATCTTTAATTTCTCGAAATTCTTTTGATGCAGATTGTTGATGTTTTATAAGCTATTTATAGATATATTCAAAGTTGTGCATTAATTATAATATTACTTTTGGGTCAACGCTTTAATTGTAAGATTTTATTTCATTCAAAACCGATTCCCAATTAATCCCTTATCACTTTCACCACGAGTTATTAATTCCTTAATTACTGCTTACCTAAAAAAAATTCCATAATTACTTTAAGGCTTTGTTTGGCAAAAAAGAGCGGATAGCGGATAAACTAGCAGATTGAATTTAAAGTGTTTGGTAAAATTAGCTGTTGAACTAACTTATAAATATAAAATGACTTAAATGGACATTTGTAATTAATGCTAAAAGAAGAGAGAGAATACTTATTTTTGGCAATAGACAAACACAAAGGTAGTTTAAAGAGACAAAACAGAAAAAAAAATCAAAAGATAGCTCTCCAAGGAATCGAACTCTGACCTCATGGCAAAGTAATAGAATTTCAACCGCTCTACCACAGTATAAGATTTGAATTAATTTGCGCAACGTTTATAACTATTTAATAGTTGAGTTTTGAAAACATGATATGAAAGCTCCAGGTCGGAACTAGTGAGCCTCACTTCTGGGCTCGGTGCCTTTGATCATGGTGTATGTGGATTAACCTCGGATTCTGCACACGAGAGTGGGCCCGAGTGGGGGGAACTTCCTCAGGGAGCCGTAGAGAGATTGAAATTTAGTAACGAAGATTCAAGAGCAAGCGATGTGCTCCCACTCCGGTCGCCAAAGTTCGTACCTGGGTCGGCAAGGAGATTTGTCCTGGGGTAGTAGCTGTGTTGTCTCAGATAGATTTGCGGTGGCTCTGATTTGAGGAAGTCCCCCGAGCTTAAGGTCGTCGCGGTGGTGGTACCTGCATACACTTTGATGCCTAAGTCAGCGAGAGAAGTGGAGAGGTAGAAATAAATGAGAATGTATCTGATCTTGGAGGGGTGTGTTCCTATACATAGATTTTGGTGCCGTTTCCAAACCGTCAGTTGGGGTAGGGGTGTTCGCGGTGCGGTTTGGTTCGGTTTTGAGACAAAAAGTGAACTGAACCACAAGGTAAAATTACATGCGGTTTGGTTTGGTTCGATTGACTTCCTAAAATAAAACCAAACCAAACCAATGTGGTTTGGATTGGTTCGGTTTTTTCAAGACAAAAATAATTTAAAACGAAGTTAAAATTTACTAACATAAATCTTTAAGAAAAAATATACTCAAATATATGTAGTATATAAATCAATCTCTTTTAATTTTGTTTTCAAATAGCTAAGACAATGTTTTAAAGAATTTGAATTAAATATTTTGTTGTAATTTTTAAATATAGCATAACAATATGGATTATTTGTAAGTGAGTCAAAGAATTAATTGGATTTGGGGTAGTAAGTGAGTGAGAGTTGGGTTGTAGTTGCATTTGTGTCAGTAAGGAAGGTGGTAATTCAACAAACCTTAGTGTTACTTGCGGTTTCGTTTGATTTGGTTCGGTTCGGAAATCAAAACCACGAACCGAACCGAACTGCGCGGTGCAATGAAAAAAAGAACCGAACAAAACCGATCAAAAGCAGTTTTTGCGGTGTTCGGTTTGGTTTGGTTCGATGTGCGCTTCCTATTGGTTTGGTTCGGTTTTGAACCCCTAGATGATAGGGCGCTTGATCTAGATCGTCTGAGGTGCCTCTCCTCGAGGAGGCGGTTGGGCGGCCAAAGCCGATTGGTCCGCCCAACTTCGCGTAGGGCTTGGCCTAGTCCGGAACAACAGTTATTAGCTTAGATTATTAGTTATTTATACAAAACCCAAACCAAACTAACTTGATGTTGAACGAGTTGGTTTAGATTGAGCTTGCGGGTAGTGCGCTAACAATACATATTTCTTAAAAGAAAAAATTCTATAATTTTTATATATTACAAACTGAAAATATCAGAAACTCATCACAAGGAAAAAAATTCAAATAAAACCATTGAACACAAAAAAATGTGCAACTTGCCCCCTCGAAATTGGACATGTAAGTGTAACACCCCAAAAATCTACCAACCGGATTAAAAAATGAATCGTAGATATAGCCCTATTAGAAAATAGAAGTGTTTAAATTTTTAGCAATGAATATAGTTATGGAATAATAACGAAAGAGCCCACTACAAGAAAATCGGTGATTTGCCACGGACAATTCCGTGGCAAACGCACAAATTCCCGTCGCAAATTTGCATTTGCCACGGACTTGCGACGGCCAAAAAATGGTGGCAAATACGCTCGTCGCAAACGCTTTGCCACGGGATTGTCCGTGGCAAATGCGTCCGTGGCAAACTCGTCGCAATTCCGTGGCAAACTTCCGTGGCAAAGCCGTCGCAAATCTCGTCGCAAAGCCGTGGCAAATAATTTTGAATTTGTTTTTAAATTCCGTGGCAAAGCCGTCGCAAATCTCGTCACAAAGCCGTGGCAAAGCCGTGGCAAATAATTTTGAATTTGTTTTAAATTTCGTCGCAAATTGTGCAAAATTCCGTGGCAAACACAATAACTTTCAAAAAGTCCGTGGCAAATTCGTTCGCTACGCAAAAATAATAATTTAATAGTAATTCCCTACCTATTCAATCCATACTCTCCAATACAATAATATGCGCAATACTTCCTGCCAATTCAATTCAGACTCCAAAACTACATTTAGACTACAATAACTACGTACATTGTCATTCATATTTGCAATACTTCCTGCCAATTCAATCCACCAATTCAAACATACATAAACTACACTAATGTTAAAAGTGTCAAACATACAAAATATCAAATACCAAACATATCAGTAATGTTCAAAGTGTCAATCCAAAACACAAACTTAGTTAAACATAAACTAGACTAATAATAAAAGTGTCAAACATACCAAATATCAAAATATATCAAAACATACCACTAGTTTATGTCAAACATACATAAACTACACTAAGGTCCAGTAAACTCAAAAAATGAAGCATCTTCAACTCCAACTCTTCAACTCCAACTCAAACAATATACCTAACAAAACAAAAACAATAATGATTACTAATTAATTCATAAAACTAAGAAAATTTGCACCTTAATTAAAACATAAATTACCTAGATGTCGTCAATAACCCTCCCTATAAGGGCGGTCTCCATCATCTCCAGCGTCTCCATCATCTGCATCATCGTTCTCGTCCTGCTGGGCGGGCTGGTCTGCTCTCGCGGCTGCCAATCAGGTGGAGGTACTGGAATCCCGAATGGTTAAATACGTATTCAAGTAGTTGTTGCTGTCGCGCTATTTGCTCCTGCTGTCGCGCAAATTGCTGTGACATTTCTTGGATGATCCTACGGGCCTCAAGAGACAGGCTTGCGCTCGTCGAAGCTTCAGAGTCGTCGTCAACTATGCCTCCTGTCCCATAGACACGACTCTTATAGGGCCCTCCAGCAGCTTGCTCCCACAACAATCGCTTCAACTTAGCCAACTCAACAGGAGTCTACTGGTATGTCTGACTGAATATTCCTTAAAGTGTTGTAATGTTTTTGAGAAATTGATATCTTGCGAACCGGGAACCCGATTGAGGTGTTCTAAAATGCATTGGAAAGCTTATTCAGAGGCCTAACTGAATATTCCATTTTTAAGGCAAAATAAACTGTTTTGTGGTAGCTGTTATACGAATGAAATGCTATTGTGTGCCTAAAAATAAAGTGCTGTAATGTTTTTGAAAAATTGATATCTTGCGAACCGGTAACTCGATTTAGGTGTTCTAAAATGCGTTGGAAAGCTTATTCAGAGGCCTAACTGAATATTCTATTTTTAAGGTAGAGTAAACTGTTTTGTGTTGCCGTTTATACAAATAAAAATTCTGCTGTTTTGGTGCGTAAAAGGTTGCGGTTTTGGCTGCAGTTTTTCTACCGTATTTGGCGCATACATACTACTGTTTTTATGTTGTTTTACTGTGGTTTAATTGGTGTTTCAAGTGAGCTGTTTCCACAATTAAAATGTGATGTTTTCCAACCTTGAAAATGTGGTGTCATTCTTTCCGAATTTAAAATATGCTTTCCTCCAAATTACGATGCGACGTTTTATCAATGGAAACGGGATGTCTTTCCGGACTCTAAACGTGTTATTACCCAAATTTCAAAAGTGATATGTGTGATGATGATGTAACATGAATTATGATGACTTGTGACGAATATACTCTATGAGTATGACTATGATGATGTAACATGAATTATGATGACTTGTGACGAATATACTCTATGAGTATGACTATGATGATGATGTAACATGAATTATGATGACTTGTGACGAATATACTCTATGAGTATGACTATGATGATGTTGTAATGTGATTGTGATGTATTGCGACGAATACACTCTATAAGTGTTTTATGACGAATTGCACATGTGTCCATAGAGTCTCATAGCATGTGCATAATGTGACGAATAGGCCTCGACCTCTTGCGACGAATAGGCTTAGGCCTCTTATTGATGACGGTGTGCCCTTAGTGGCCTATTGTGACGAGTATGGTACCATCATGCATATACCCAGGTGTGGGTTGCATTTACATGCATATTCATGACGGTGACTTGTTGTCAAATTGTGGTTTGAGTTGGTGTTTGGCGAAGATGATATGGTGTTGATAATGATGTTGTATGATTGTTTGTTTTCATTACTTTACTATGTGCTTGATTATGTTCTGTTGAAATTCTCACCCTTCTGCTTGGAATGTTGCTCTTTTGTGGCAACGCTGCAGGTAACTGCGAGTGAAGGTCTTGCTGCCTTCTGTGTTAGCTATTGGGCTGTCTATCGAGTCGCTCTCTGATACCGTAGCACCTAGGGGGCGTAGTTGACGTTTATTAGTTATTAATTAACTGTTTAATGACTATGTTGAGAATATAAGATATGTTTGAGGGGCTTAGTGAGCCATTATTTTATTCCGCTGTGACATGTTGATTTTATGAGGTTTAATTTTTATGACGGTGGTTTTACTGCACAAACTTTAATGAGTGCAAATGATGAGTTTTTATGACGAGGTAGCATTTCTTTTCTACCAATTAAATTAATATTTTTTGAAAAGGAAACTACTCTGATAATAACGTGTACATTGAGGGGTAGAAAAGGGGTGTTACAGTTTCCGCCCCTGGGGAGGGGTGAGAATTTCAACAGAACATAATCAAGCACATAGTAAAGTAATGAAAACAAACAATCATACAACATCATTATCAACACCATATCATCTTCGCCAAACACCAACTCAAACCACAATTTGACAACAAGTCACAGTCATGAATATGCATGTAAATGCAACCCACACCTGGGTATATGCATGATGGTACCATACTCGTCACAATAGGCCACTAAGGGCACGCCGTCATCAATAAGAGGCCTAAGCCTATTCGTCGCAAGAGGCCGAAGCCTATTCGTCACATTATGCACATGCTATGAGACTCTATGGACACATGTGCAATTCGTCATAAAAAACTTATAGAGTGTATTCGTCGCAATACATCACAATCACATTACATCATCATCATAGTCATACTAATAGAGTATATTCGTCACAAGTCATCATAATTCATGTTACATCATCATCATAGTCATACTCATATATTCGTCACAAGTCATCATAATTCATGTTACATCACCATCACACATATCACTTTTGAAATTTGGGTTATAACACGTTTAGAGTCCGGAAAGACATCCCGTTTCCATTGATAAAACGTCGCATCGTAATTTGGAGGAAAACATATTTTAAATTCGGAAAGAATGACACCACATTTTCAAGGTTGGAAAACATCACATTTTAATTGTGGAAACAGCTCACTTGAAACACCAATTAAACCACAGTAAAACAACATAAAAACAGTAGTATGTATGCGCCAAATACTGGTAGAAAAACAAAGAAACAAAACCGCAACCTTTTACGCACCAAAACAGCAGAATTTTTATTTGTATAAACGGCAACACAAAACAGTTTACTCTGCCTTAAAAATAGAATATTCAGTTAGGCCTCTGAATAAGCTTTCCAACGCATTTTAGAACACCTAAATCGGGTTCCCGGTTCGCAAGATATCAATTTTTCAAAAACATTACAGCACTTTATTTTTAGGCACACAACAGCATTTCATTCGTATAACAGCTACCACAAAACAGTTTATTTTGCCTTAAAAATGGAATATTCAGTTAGGCCTCTGAATAAGCTTTCCAACGCATTTTAGAACACCTCAATCGGGTTCCCGGTTCGCAAGATATCAATTTCTCAAAAACATTACAACACTTTAAGAAATACAAAGAAGAAAACAAAGGAGAGCGTGACTCGCGCTGAGCGCGAATGGGCGCGCGAAGGTGCGATTGGGCAGGAACATCAGGCCACAATATAGCGCTCTTGCGCTGAGCGCAATCTAGCTAAGCGCGGCGCGCGATTGTGCGAAAACGACAAATTGTGCAGAAAATTCAGATCATCAACACCAAAAACACATTTTATTCACCAAATCAATCATCAAAATCTCACTAATGGCTCATCAAGAACAACCAACAATTCATCAACAACATCAAAAATCATCGAATCATATCACAAACATCAAAATTCAGCAATCACCTCGATAATTCATCAGCAACGTCAAAAATCATCAATTTATATCTCAAACATCAAAATTCAGCAATCACCTCAATAATTCATCAATTTCATCAACAATTTCCATTCCCACAAACCCCACAAAACCCCACTATCTACTCAATCACGTTAAACCGAAATTCTCACCCTTACCTCTTAAACGTATGCTCCGTGGAAGATGATTGAAGACACCACACGTAACCACAAAGAACACCCTTAACCAAAGCTTGAGAACTTACGAAATTCTTCTTCTCTCCTTCCTTCCCTTTAGCGCAAGCGCCAACCCTTCCTTCTCACTCTCTCTCAATTTCGTTTTCTTCTCTGAATGAATTGGGAGTGAGGGTTTCACATAACCCTTGGGGTTTAAGTCATGGGCCTTTCACGCATTGGGCTCACGACCACACCCCCCCACTACTACTCGATCCCACTCCTACACAAAACATGATATTTCCCTCTTAATTTAATTAACTCACGCTTCAAATAAAATTAATAATTCAACTAATCAAATTAATTAAACTATTTAAATTATTTTATTTTATTTTATTTTTCGGGGTGTTACAGAAACTAACATCCCCCACCCCACTAACATTTACTTATAAAAAAAAAATACCTTGGGCGGATTTAGGTATGTGTCAGGGTGGTCAAGTATATTCTGAAAAAATATTATTAGTACCAATACTCCTATTAAAAAATAATGTTAACACCAATATCCTATTAAAAACATATTTTTCACACCTTAGAAATATTGGTTTGCATTGAAACTCCTAGTTTTGCACCTATCTAGTACATCATACTCACACTCTACACATTTACTAATTTTTCTCTCCCTATATTTTCTAACTCTCGAGCATGTTCTTCTTTCTTCTCTTCCTCCTTTATTATATTTATAGCTAGCATTGTGTGTGTTTAAATTTTTTTGCACACCCTAATCCAGGATCCTAGATACACCACTGGTAGCTAGTACCAACATGATGAAGTGACTAGTTTGCACAAGAAAGGGGGGGATTGAATTGTGCTATCTTTTTCGTTTTTAATTCCTGCAACCTTCTGTATGGTTTCTCAAGATAACTTGGATATCAGAAGGTTGAATGTTAGTTGCACAAACAATAAGCAAATGTGATAGTAGTAAAAGATAATTAACTTTGATGATTTTAGATGTCTGTTCTTTTAGCAAAGAGTGTAGTTTTCAAAAGATAATCAAAGTTTAGCTTATTTAAAATTAAGATTTTGACTTCAGAAGGTTGGTGTATTTAACCTTCTAAAGTATTTTGAAAACTTTGGTGATTGTTAGACAGTTAAAGCAAATGGTAAGTAAAGCAAAAAATAACACAAGAGAGAGTTATAGAGGTTCACCAAACTGTGGCTACTCCTCTCTCCCACGTCCTCGTGAGAGTTTCCACTATTTTCCAAATAGATTTTACACTTGCTTTAGCTTCACTTGCTAAAGACTTTCACCTTCACTCTCTTTTGATCACACACAAAAGACAAGTGCTAACTTCCACAGTAGAATCACCAACAACCCTCACTTTTCACTAGGTAGCTTGTTGAGAAACTTTTGAATCGAATCACCAACAACCCTCACCTCTCACTAGGTAGTTTGTTGTGAAACCTTCAAACCGAATCACCAACAACACTCACCTCTTACTAGGTAGTTTGTTGAGATACCTACAACTTAGACTCACCAACAACACTCACCTTTCACTAGGTAGTTTGTTGTGAGAATTACAACTTAGAATCACCAACACCACTCACCTTTAATCTAGGTAGTCTGTTGAGAAACAAGCACAATATTCCTTAAAATAAGGGGTTTGGGTTATGGGATGATTTAGGAGCTTGTTTATAGATGAATACAATGTATTTCTAAGAATGTAACAAGCTTGCACACACTCAAGAAAGTATTCCCAATTCTGAATTTTGTAGTAGCTTGAAGTGTGGATGAGAAGGTTGGATTTCGTTTAGAAGCTTGACTTGAAGGTTCCAATATCAACTCATGGTTTGCATTTGAATTGAGCAGCATTTATATAGACTTCCAATCTGAAAATATAGTCATTGGAATGGAGAAAGAGTGTTTGGAATTGTTTGTAGACTTGTAGGTAGGCAATGATGTTATGTATGCTTTAGTTGTAGCCTTTTCAACCTTCTAAAGCAACCTTGGTGCTTTATCTTTCCATAAGGTCACTTCATGTCAGCATTCTACTTGCTTTTCTTCCTTTCTATCACTTCTGTTCCTGTTCATGTACTTTTTATAGTTTTACATACTTTAATTTTGAAGCTTCTGAAGCTCCTTTAACATGAACAAACATGCTTTTAATTTACAAACAAAAATCAAGGAGTTCTTTATCATTTAAGATAATATTTCTGAAACTTAAATTCCTTGAACTTCATTTGATCCATTTCAGATTAGGATTTCGAGAATGAATCTGTTTTCCAGAAACAGAAGCTTGAAATCTTCAATCCACTTTTAACCTTCTTGAACTTTAACCTTCTGAACTTCTTTAAGAAGTAAATCAACCTTCTGTTGACTTCAATCAAACTTTCTGTTGACTATTGGTCAACCTTGTGTTGACTTTTAGTCAACCTTCTGTTTGACTTTCACCAACCTTACGAAAGGAAGTTACTTTAACTTTTAAGCTTCGCAGATCAACCTTCCGATGGTTTTAACCTTCACGTATTCAACCTTCGTAAAGGTACCCTTTTGTAGGTAACCTTCTTTTGGCATGTTTGGACTTGAAATATCACTTAGTTTATTTTGTAATGCCAAGATCTTTGCTATGATTCTATTTCCTGTTCTTTCATACACTTGATGAAACTTGTTATAATATAATAAGTGTTTTGGAAAACTCAATTTATTCCTTTAAGTTTGTATCATCAAAACATGGAAAGAGATTTTCATTTCTACAATCTCCCCTTTTTGGTGATGACAAACTTGAGAATATATTTTAAGTTTTCTGCTTTCTCGAGAATAGACATTTCAATCCAAAATAAATGTATTTAACACATTCATAGCAAAGGGATAATTATCATGTATAAGTGCAAAGAATAACAGATGCAAAGAAACAAAGACACATACCACACATACATAGTTTTGATAATTATCAATTACAAACCATAACATAGCACAAACTAAACATGTCCAAAAGATAATTAAAATGTCAACAAAAACCCCAAAATATATCACTTAAAACTAAGTAGCTAATAATCTTCATTCTCCCCTTTGTCAACAAAGAAAAAGGAGGAAAGAAAAGGGAAATTAGCTTGCTACTTGGTTGGAGAGGAATCATCTGAAAGAATTTGATGATGAAGCGGTGAGAATGTCTGGAAGGGTTGAGGAGGAGGGAAGTCAGGAACTGCAACATTAGGAACCATAGTAGGCACTATGTTTTCCATTACCCATTGTTGATAGGCATAGTTTCTGTGAGCTTCCAGTCTGTTTTCCTGCTGAAGTATTCCAATGCTCATCAGAAGCTTGTTGTTCTGTACCTTCATCTTCTTCATTTGTTTCTCATGGTGTGCTCTCATCTTCTTCATTGCCTCCAGTACTTCCTTCTTGTCTGCATAGGTGAATGAATCTTCCTTGTTCTCTGAAGGTTTGCTGCTACCAGGTGCCTTGTCTGATGATGATAGAGGTGCATTCATAGTTTGACAGAAGGATCCTAGAGATCCAAATTGTCTTGGCAGATCAGAAGGTAGTTTAGAAGGTCCTGAACCTTCAGGTACCTTTGGTGCAGAGGAGTCATACATAGGAGAGAACATGAATCTGTGAATATTTTCAGAAGCAAGAGTATTGCCAGGTGAAGTTCTAGGATTTTCACGCCATTGGGAAAATAAATTTGCTACTTGTTCAGTAGATCCCTGAATGTCATGATGAAGAGGAGCAGGAGTTGATTGTGTATTTGGACCAATTGAGGGATCAGGAGTGTGGAGTAATTCAGTGAGAGCAATAGAAGCCATTATTTCAGGGCTAGTGGCTTGATTCTGAGGGTTTTCAAGTGTAACTTGGTCCTCAATATCCCTAATTACCTCATGAACAGCTTGAGTGATAGGAGATAGTGGTTGTGTTTGTTCATTTTTCTGTTCCTCATTCTCATGGGATTGATTTTCTTGTAGCTCCCCCTGAGCTAGACCCTCATGAGAAGTGGTATATGGCAAATAAATGATTCCTTGAGAGAATGGGTAATAGATGGCTCTATCAGAAGGTAGAGATTCTACAACAGAAGGAATGGTTTCAGAAGCTTGATTTTCAGGTTTTTCAAGGTCTGTTCTAAGGTTCTCATCAGAAGCTTCTTTTTCCATTTGTTCAGGTTGTTCTTTTCATTTGAGTGTCATTCAAGTCTAAAGGATTTTCAAAAATTTCTCTCCATTCTTGAGAGGGTTCTGTCTCAACTAAATTCTCAATTGTGGGATTTGGTGGGGCTAAATTTATGGGCTCAATTCCAATAACAGTTTCTGGTTCTAGTGACTCCCCCTGAGGAGTTGACATAGGTGCATTTTCAGTAGGACTTGGTTCTAGGATTGGTTTATCTTGAACAGGTTTTGTTTCTGGAAAGACTTCTAGTTTCTTGCTAAAAGGTTTCAGTCCCATCTGTTTAGCACTCTTGGACCAGAAGGTTGTTTTTTCATGTATTGATTCTTCCCTAGCCACAGAGATTTTCTTAAATCAAATAATTTGGTCAAGAACATACCATAGGGTAGGGATGAAATCTGCCTAATGGTTTTGCACATGTCTATCATATAATGAAAGATAATGTATGGAAGGTTAATCTTATTTCTAGTGATCATGTGATAGACTAAGAGTAGATCAATAGGTTTTACCTGCTCAAAACTTCCTGCTCTAGGAATCAGAGAGTGGACTACCATATTGTGCATGATACGTGCTTCATCCTTTAGTGCTGATGATTTAAGCTTTTCACTAGGTTTCTTCATCAGAAGCTTCAGAACTTCCTCCTGTGTAACTTCAGTTTGATCATACCAATCTTTCCCATACAGACAAACTTCATTCTCAGGAATTTCCAGAGCATCAGCTATTATGGTTGGGGTTACTACAATGGTGGTTCCTTTTACTTGAGTAGTAAAGGAGGATTTGGTTTCACACACATTCATGTATCCATAGAATTCTTTGATAAGGTTGGGATATATGATTTCCCTTTGGGACAGAATATTTTGCCAACCTTGATACTCAATGTGTTCCTGTAGATTCCAACCAGAAGCTTTCAGTTCCTCCAACAGATAAATTCTACCAATAAGAACATTCCTCTTTCCCCATTTTTCCTTATCAAACACTTGTACAGGAAGGGCTTGTTTTTCAACTTCAGAAGCTTGATCAAGCTTCTGTTCTTCATCAACTTTTTCTTTTCCTTTACTTCCTCCAAACTTTATCTTAAATTTTGGTCTTTTGGAAGAAGATTGGGGTTGAAGAGAGGCTTTCCTTTTCGCCCGGTTTTGATTCTCGCCATCATTTCGAGATGAGTAGAATCATCATCATCAAGGGTGATTGGTTGACTCCTTCTTGTTCCAGACCTCAGTTTCCTTGAGAGAACTTGTTTTGATTCTTGTAGACCTTCGCGAGGAGTGGGTGATGATTTGGAAGGTTTTGTTCGATGGAGGATCAATGCTGGTCGGTGTAGGTTTAGAAGCATTCAATAATGCGGGTGGAAGGACATGGGTTGTGGGAGTCTTGGCTTTCTTCACACATGGGATTTTTGTTCTCACCATTTTTGGAGAAGAGAAGAATTTTTCACGAAGAGGAAGGAAGAGAAGAAGAAAATCGGTTTGAGAGAGAATGAGTTCGGTTTGTTTTGGGCGTGCGTGGAAGAAAGTGAAAGAGAGAGAGAGACTAGCCGTTGTGACTTGATGGTTGCAGATTATGACAGACATAACTCATAGAAAATCGATTTTTTAGTTGCTTTAATAACCGTCCCCAATTGACTTTAATTTATCCTTCTCAAATTCAACCTTCGAATTTGATTCTCTCAGCGAACCTTCAAGAAGACTTGAAAGGTTGGGGTTTTTGACATATTTTTCTCCTAAGGACATTTTAAAATGTGCAAAGCCTTTTAATAAAATTAAAACTTTCTTCTAACAAAGGCTTGGTAAATATATCAGCTAATTGATGCTTGGTGTCAATAAAAATAAGTTCCACATCCTTCTTTTGAACATGATCTCTCGATAAAATGATGTTTAATATCAATGTGTTTAGACCTAGAGTGTTGGATGGGATTTTTGATAAATTGATAGCACTAGTATTGTCACAATAAATGGGAGTGCATGTGTACCTTATAGAGTAGTCCTCCAATTGATTCTTGATCCATAGAATTTGAGAACAACAACCAAAGACAGATACATATTCGCTTGTGAGTTGATAATGCAATTGAATTACATTTTCTACAAGACCAAGAGATTAAGGATTCCCCAAAATTTGACATGATCCACTAGTACTTTTTCTCACAATTCTATCACCAAAGATAGTCAAGATCACAAAGAGCTAATTAGGTCAAAATGAGTATTCTTTTTATACCATAGACCAAGATTAGTTGTTCCCACTAAGTATCTGAATATTCTTTTATTCGCAGTGAGATGAGATTCTTTTGGAGAAACTTGAAATCTAGCACATAGGCCAACCCAGAAAACACAATGTCGTGTCTACTAGCGCTTAAATATAACAGATGAACCTATCATACCCTCGTATTCTTTTTCGAAATTGGTTTTCCTTCTTCATCCTTCTCAATTTGTACAGAAGGATGCATAGGAGTTGCCATGGCTTTAGCTTCATTCATCTTATATTTCTTGAGAAGATCTTTGATGTATTTTTCTTGACTAATAAAGATACCTTCATCAAGTTGTTTAATTTGAAGCCCTAGAAAGAAACTTAATTCTCCCATCATACTCATTTCAAATTCACTTTTCATAAGTTTCCCAAAATCTTTGCATAATTTTTCATTTGTTGATCCAAAAATGATATCATCAACATAAATTTGAACAATCAACAAATCTTTATCAAGAGTTTTCTTAAATAATGTAGTATCAATTTTTCCTCTTGTAAATTTGTTTTTGATCAAAAAGTTACTTAACCTTTCATACCAAGCTCTAGGAGCTTGCTTAAGCCCATATAGAGCTTTGGTGAGTTTAAAAACATGGTTTGGTTTCTTTTAATCAACAAAACCAGGAGATTGATTGACATAAACTTCCTCATTTAAAAAGCCATTTAGAAAAGCACTTTTAACATCCATTTGAAATAATTTGAAATTTTTGTGTGCAGCAAATGCAAGTAAGATTCTAATAGCTTCTAACCTTGCTACAGGAGCAAAAGTTTCATCATAGTCAATACCTTCCTGTTGGTTATACCCTTGAGCAACAAGTCTTGCCTTGTTTCTCACCACCTTACCATTTTCATCTAGCTTGTTTCTGAACACCCATTTGGTTCCTATAATAGACTGATTTTTTGGAGGTATCACTAAGTTCCATACCTCATTCTTTTCAAATTGAGAGAGTTCTTCAGTCATTGCTTCTATCCATGATTGATCTTGTATGGCCTCATTGATTGACTTAGGTTCTATTTCAGAGATTAAGACCATTCCAAAGAAAGATTGTCTCTAAATGAAGTTCTAGTTCTAACAGGATCTGAAGTGCTACCAATAATTTGATCTTGTGGATGATGTACCACCATTCTCCAACTTCTTGGTAATTGAGAAGGTTCATCAGAAGCTTGAGTAGCTTCATTTGATTGTTTAGAAGGTTGAACAGAAGCTTCTGGTTCATCCTTCTCCAATCTGTTTTCATGTTCTGTACCTTCTTGATTGGTCTCATCAACATCAATTACTTCACTTGAACTGTTAGTTTCATTAAATACAATATGCATGCTTTCTTCTACAGTTTGAGTCCTAAGGTTATATACCCTATAAGCCTTTGAAGATGTTGAATATCCTAAAAATTCCTTTATCGATTTAGAATCAAATTTTCCTAGATTGTCTTTGTTATTCAAAATGAAACAAGTGCAACCAAATACACGAAAGTATGCAATGGTTGGTTTTCTATTTTCCAAATTTCATAGGGGTTTTCTCAACAATTTTTCTAATAGACACTCTATTCAAAATATAGCAGTCAGGTTTACACTTTTCTTCTCGCCCAAAAGTATTTTTCAATTTTTGAATCTTCTAAGAGTGTTCTTGCCATTTCTTGCAAAGTTCTATTTTTCTTTCTACAACTCCATTTTGTTGTGGAGTTCTAGGACATGAGAAATTGTGAGTAATTCCATTTTTATCAAAAAGTTTTGAAAAGAAAAGTTTTCAAATTCTCCCCATGATCACTTCTTACGAAATAACATTTGTTCCTTTTTCATTTTGAACTTTCTTTAGAAACACTTTGAAGGCTTCAAAAGCCTCATCTTTGTTTTTCAAAAATAGCACCCAGGTGAATCTAGAGAAATCATCAACAATTACAAAACCATATCTTTTTCCATTAAGACTAGCGGTTTTGGTAGGACCAAATAAGTCTATGTGAAGTAGTTCTAGTGACCTTTGGGATGTGATCATGTTCTTAGGTTTGAAACTAGATTTCACATGTTTACCATGAACACATGCTTCACACACTCTATCTTTTTCAAAATTGATTTTTGGTAACCCTCCGACTAGTTCCTTTTTGGAAAGTTTTGAAATAGTTTGCATGCTTATGTGGCGGTTCTTCTATGCCAAATCCATTTGTCATTTTCATAAGACATAAGACAAGTTTCTTGAGATAGTTCATCAAGACATAGGCTATATAGATTTTTATTTCTAGATGCATAAAAAAGACCTTACAGGAGGAGATTTCTTTAATAAAACACTTATCGATTTAAAAGAGACTTTATGACCACTATCACACACAGATTGACTGATACTTAACAAATTATGCTTTAAACCTTCTACATATTGAACATTCTTAATTTTAGGGAGTTAGAATTACCTATAGTACCTATACCTTTGATGCAAGCTTTATCATCATTGCCAAAGATGACATAGCCTCCATCTATTCTCTCCATTGAGAGAAATTTATCTCTTTCCCCATCATGTGCCTCGAACATCCACCGTCTAAGAACCACAGCTTTTTCTTGGATGCTAAGAGGCATTCCTGTTTCAGATGTTAGTAATGATTTAGGTACCCAATATCTTTTGGGTCCTTCATGGTTAGTCCTCTTCCTATAGAAGCTTCTTTTCAGTTTATAGCATACAGAAATATCATGACCAAAATGTTTGCAATATGTGCACTTTGTCTTAGACTTTCTAGTCCTAGATTTCTTCTCATTTTGTTTTTCTACAGGTAGTTCAAAAGTTTTCTGTATGGACATAGCTAGTTCTTTAGTTAAAACAGAAACTTTATCTTTGAGAAGGTTGTTTTGATTTTGGTGTGTGGAATATGCCACATACACTTGAGTGCAAGTATACACTGTCCAAAAACAAGTAGTAAAAAGATCGAACCCACAGAGATTGAAAAACTCACTTTTAAATGATATAAAGTAATATAGTGCAAAGTCACAAAGTAATAAAATAATTTTGGATTTTGTTTGATGATCACAACTAAGTTAGAAAGAAAGCAAGTAAAGAGTGTTGATAGTGTAAAAGAGAAAAGCTAGTTGGAATGTCTTCATCAAGTAATTTACTTAAAAGTGTATGATGCAGTATGTGATGCAATTTGCACCGAATCTTTATTGCATTAGCTATGTGCCTTTCGGTCACTTTCTTGAGTTTCATTACCAGCTCTTATGATCCTTGTTCTATGCAAGAAAGAAAGGGGTGTCGATGCCAATCTTGCCTCCTAACAAGTATCACTTTGCTTAAGTGAATTCACTCTTGTATTTTAAGTACCCACAATTATCCTATGGACTATACTATCCTATGTCTAGGACTTAGCATGGTTTTCACAAAGTTTTCTTTATGTAAAACACTCACCCATATTAGTTCTTGAGTTCTTAATTGTAAGCCATGTCCTGTCATTTACAATTCATACTTATTCTAAGTGATCAAGTTTAAAATAAGTAATAAAAATATTATCAAGCAAGAACTAAAGTACAAACATACATACATGCAACATACTTACTTAAAAGCTCATTAAATGATTAGAACATTCCAACTAAGAAAGGTTTTAGCTAACAAGAGACATTGCAAGATATATATAAACTGAATAGACCATGTTTATATATATAGAAATCACAAAAGAGAAACAACAAGAGTAAAGTTACAAATGTTGAAAACCTTTGTATGAAGTCTTCTAGCAATGCACTAGCATTACTCCTTAGCACTATACAAACACTATGAAAATGAGTAAAGGAGGATTTGTCAATTCCTTCCTCTTCCTCTAAAAATATAAAAACTAACTATGTATATTGAAATTTTGATCTAACTTATGGATTGTGATATATTTCCAAATGAAGATGTGAGGTCCTTTTATAGCCTTCAAGTGAGGTGCTTCCTTCCTTCATGTTGAAGTCATCTTGAGTGGATGATAGCTGTAGTTGCTTTCCAGAGGTTTATCCCATGTTGAAATCTTTGACTTGATACATAGGGCGGTTCCATGGTGTTAGAACAAGTGTCCCTATGTTGATGACTCTTCAAAGCTATGCCTATAGCTATGTGTGAATGGTAGGCGCCTACTATATATTGTTGGATGGCATCGATGAAGCAAGTAGGAGGTCATCACATTGCATGTGGATGCATATGAAACAGTCGCTTATTCACCAAGTTGCGCAGAATTGATGCGAGGATCGGTCAGGAGCATTGATGCAGATAAACATTGAGATCGCATAGCAACAAAACATCAAACATACCACAATATATCCAAAATGGCCTATAACTAACTATATCCATTCAAATCACTCAAGATATCATATATCACACTAAATACTATATAAACTCTTTATTATTACTTGAAAGAGAGCAAATACTAAGTTTAAACATATGAAATACTCTATATAAAATAGAGTTATCACACCCCCAAACTTAAACCATTGCTTGTCCGCAAGTAATGACAAAGACAAACTATTACAACTAAAATTCTAGAAGATAGATCAGTTTGATTTGGATTTTCATGAGGAGTTCCCTATGAACTTCACTTCTTGACAATTTTTCTTATGCCTTTATTTCTTCAAAACTACCAAATTTATTCAAACTCTTTTGTGTGTGTGTGAACCCACTGAATTGAGATTGGTTCCAAGACTAAGTGAAAAATTTCTTCCTAGCCTTTGAAAGGATTGGTTCATCTTTGGTCACACCAAAATATCTTTCAAAAGAGAGTTTAGACTCACAAAATTTTCTCAAGTATTGGGGAGTTCTAAAATCAAAAGGGCTTGATAGAATTTTTCAAAGCTTTTGAGCCAATGCAATTTTTTTATTTTTTTTTTATGTGGATCTTTTTGTGCAAATGCAATACTTCTTTGAAGTGTTTTTGTGCATTGATTTTTTTCTGCATTTTGCTTTTCTTGATCACGATTTACATTGATGCAAACAGCACCGATGATGCTTTTTTTTTTCTTTTTCTAGCTCATACCTTCCTCACTCGACCTCCGATGCAAATGCACTTTGCTACAGTCTTTGACCTCCGTGATGCATATATTTTTCTTTGCACTTTGCACGAGTTCGATTTATTGAACTATCCTCCGGATACATTTATTCTGCATGGCACAGTCTTTGACCTCCGATGCATTCATGTACTTAAACACAGTATAGTTTCAAAAGATTCGAGGATATGGCTTGTCCACTTTTTTTTTTTTTTTCTACATTGTTTACTCTTATACACTTTTGAAATTCAGCCTTTGTTTTCATAAAACACCCCCAAACTTAATTCTTTAAGCTCTTCTTTCTTTTTAGTAAAGCTTTGTTTTGACCTAAGCTTACCAAAATTTCCCTTGCATCAGATTTGATCTTTTAAATAGCAAGGTTCTTTTCACAAACTTCGCTTTTGAAGTGTTGAAGTGAAAATAAATTTGGTTTTTCTGAGAAATAAGGCTTCTTTTTTCTTTTTCATCATAAAAATTCCATCCATAGGGCTTTCACCATATTTTTGAAAAAGCGATCTTTTCTAAAAATATTTAGATACTACTTTGTTAAGTACATCTAATATTTAAACAGACTAAAAACTACTTTAAAACATATATATTTACTATCTAAAACATTTAATTTAAACACACAACATATTAGATAGAAAACATATTAAAACATAACATAACATGCAAATCCCCCAAACTTAAGGGGTTGCGGTGTCCTCACTTTGCAAATTTGTTCAAAAGCAGAAAATCATTTGTTCAAAAATAGGGAAAGGGATTAGTACAACCAGGGAAATAGTTTAAAATGTATAACACAAGTTATAGCGGTTTATGTGAAGACTTGTAAATTGATACTCATTTCTTGGCTCCACTCCTAATTCTGGTGCTTTGCCTGGATGGAGGAGTGTGCTTCACCTTCTGCTTCTTCTCCTTGGGCTTGCTAGGTGTTGCTTCAGAGGAGTGCGGATGCACCTCCTACTCTGTGTAGCTGCAGGAATTGGTTCTCATGGCGATGCAGTGCATCGGTCTTGATCGCATCACTTTTCTTTCTCTTTGGAGTTAATTTTGCTGCCTTCCTGCGAGTTGCTTGAAGAACTTTTGAGTATTGTGTAATGCTTCCCTCTTACGCTTTGCCATTTCTTCCGAACCATTTTGATTGTTGCCTCATCATGCACAGCTTGTTGTTATGCATTTGTGATGCAAAGAAGTAGTGATGCAGAGAGCATCACTCTGCATTTCAACAGTTTGAGCAAATGTGCTCTTTTCGCGATGATTCTTCTTCTTTGTCTTGCTTGTCGAGTCCTTCTTCTTCTCTTTCCGCAAAACCTCTTTCTCAAGAGCGAAACAACATTAGAAATTATGTTGCTTGGGTCGAAGAGTCTTTATTGTTCTGTTGGCATAACAGGGGTTGATTGTTCTGTGTGAGTTGTTTCTTTTGCTTCATTTCTTGGAGAGGGTGGTGGAGGGGTTGTTTGTGGTGGTGATTGTGATAGGACTGGTGGATCATTGAGGGAGGGTAATGGTGATTTTGGAATGGAGGAGGATTCTTGGTTTGGTGAGATGATGGGTGTTTTGGTTGCTGGTGAAGTAATAGGAGTTTCTGGTTGTTGGGTTGATGCTGAGGGTTTGGCATATTTCTGCCTAGCAATTTCCTCTAGGATCACACCTCTAGCTTGTTCCTCTTCTTCTTCATCAATTTCCTCATCACTTTCTTCCTCCTCTTCTTCTTCTAACTCTTTATCCATTTCTCTTAATTCCTCATCCTCAGCTTCAGATTCAGAATCATACAATTCCTCTACAACAGGTTCTACCACAACCTTCTTCTGTACTTTGTATTGCTTTCTAGTCACCTTTTTCTTGGTGCTAGGTTCTGCCTCTACTTTCTCCTTTCCTTTTGTTCCTTCTTCAGTCTCTTTCTCCTCTTCTTCTTCTCCTTCACTTCTCAATACCCAAGTTGGGAATTCAGGGGCATTCACTTGGCCCACAAGATCAAAGATCTTGTCAAAGACCAATTGAAGCCATGTTGATCATTCTCGAAATTCCCAGACAGCCCCTCTTGCTTCTGCATGTAATGCTCTTGCATTGCAGGTGCAGGGCCTCTTACATTCCTCAATTTTTCCTTCACTTCAGCACTCAAATTACCAGGGGGAAATTTTCTTTGCTCATTAGCAGCTATAGGGACTCCTTCTTTCATGCATAGCTCAGTAATAAGACAAGGGAAAAACAGAAATCCCTTTGACTTATTTGAACATGCCAGAATTTCCCTAGCAATCAATCTACCTATGTCTACATGTCCTCGGAGAGAATTGTATCTAGCAAGATCAATCTCTCTTTGGTCATAACATATGTATGTGATGTGATAGCGAATTGAATTAGCTATGAACAAATGCCAATTACCTAATGCATTAATCAAATAATTACTTCTAAGCTTAATCTCATTAGGTGTAAATTTCTCCCAAACATGACCCACAGTATGGCAATCCTATTCCTTATTTCTTCCATTTCTTTCTTAAAGGCATTTGCCACTCTATTCTCAAAATCATTCCCATTATATTTCAAAGATATAATGTTCATTTAATTTCTTGGCATGAAAGTGCACAATTTTACCTCTCACCATGGAAGTGTAGGAATGTTCTCGCTCCTTCTTGTGGTGTGATTCCAAAGATAGAATTCTCTCACCAAATCTTCAATGTAGCCTCCTCGTGGTAGCACAAAGTGGTCCCAATTGAGATTGGCCACTTGTTGACATGAATGATGGGCTTGCCTTCTTCAAATCATACCTCTCTCGGGCATTAGATGCATGTTCCACGGATGAACATTGTCATCGATTCGATTGATGATTCTTTGGCTTTCCCTTTCCTTGATGATGATGATCCTGCATGCATGGCTTTCTTCTCTTTTTGGGAGTTTTGGCCCGCTCGCTGCTTGATGATTTCTGTGCTGATTGCTTCTTCACCATTGTAATGAATTTCTAGGTTTTGATTGCTTGTGTGATTGAGAAAAAATTGGATTGAGAATGGGGAAGGGTGGTTTGTGTTTCGGATGAGAGAATTTGTGAGAATTTGCGAATGAAGGGTAACTAGTAACAATGAAGGCTTTATGTTTCGTGAAGAGGGAAGTTAGTGGAGTTATTAGGTAGCCGTTAGCATTGCGTCTTTGCGCATGCATCTTGCCAAGTGTCTTGCTTTGGCTACCAATGTGTCATTAATCTTACTTATCCTCCTTTGATCTTCCCGAAGCCTTATGATTCACACTTAACCAATTTTCTTCAAGTTTATAATCTTACGATGCAATTGCGTTTTTCCTTAATGCAGTGCACTTGATGCAACAGCATTAATTTCTGCATTTCTGCAAAACAACTAAAAAACATAAAATTGCACAAAAATAATTAAAAACAATGGGTTGCCTCCCATTAAGCGCTTGTTTTAAGAGTCTTGTCAGCCTGACTACCTCTTTTCACTTAGAGATTTTGCAAATGGGTGGTGGTTTTGTCTTTCACCACATGTTCACCATAGTACATTTTAACTCTCTCGACCATTCACCTTGAAGACAGATTTGAGGATTTATCAAATAAGTCTCTTGCTCCATGTGGATAAACTTTTATCAACTTAAATGGTCCCGACCACCTTGACCTTAGTTTTCCAGAAATAGCTTCAACCTAGAGTTGTATAGCGAACTAGTCCTCCTTCTTTCAATTCTCTTCTGAGAATTTTCTTGTCATGCCATTTCTTAGTCTTAGCTTTGTAGATTTCAGCATTCTCATAAGAGGTTTGCCTAATTTCTTCTAACTCATCAAGCTCTAACATTCTCTTTTTACCTGCCTTGTTCAAATTGAAATTGAGCTTTTGATAGCCCAATAGGATTTGTTTTCCAATTCTACGGTAAATGGCATGCTTTTCCATAGACTAATTTGTAAGGGGACATTCCTAAGGGTGTTTTGAATCTTTGTTCTATATGCCCATACAAAGATCATCCAAATGTAAAGACCAATCTTTCCTATTTGGACTTACCATTTTTCTAGCATTCTCTTAATTTCCTATTGGATAATGCAGCTTGTCCACTAGTTTGAGGATGGTAGGTCAGTAGCTATCTTATGCTTAACTCCATACTTAGCTAGAAGGTTTTCTATGATCTTATTGCAAAAGTGTGAACCTTCATCATTAATGATAGCTCTAGGAGTTCCAAATCTAGTGAATATATTTCTTTGAAGAAACTTACTCACTGATTTAGCATCATTATTAGGTAATGCTACTGCCTCTACCCATTTGGATACATAATCAACACTACTAAGATATATAAATTGCCAAAAGAGGGTGGAAAAGGTCCCATGAAATCCATGCCCCAAACATCAAATAATTCAATTTCTAAAATATTTGTTCTAGGCATTTCATGCTTATCGAAAATATTTCTGCTCTTTGACATTTATCACGATATTTGACCAATAAATATGAATCTTTAAATAAAGTAGGCCAAAAATAACTGTGATCAGTAATACCTTAGCTGCTTTGTCCTAGTGCTTCCAAAGTGTCCTCCATAAGGTGCAGAATGGCAATGCAGAAGCACTGCTTGTTGCTCCTCTTCAGGTATGCATTTCCTTATTAATTGATCAGGACACATCTTGTAAAGGAATGGATCATCCCAATAGTATTGTTTAACCATGTGGAAGAACTTTCTCCTTTGTTGATATGTCATACTCACTTGGGTACTACTTTGCTTGCAAGGAAATTGACAATATCGAGAAACCATGGTGCGAGATGCATTTGATGCTCTGCATTGCTTATAGCAAATGCGAGTTTCATGTTTTGCATTGATGTGATTGCTAATAGTTTCTCATCCGGAAAACTCTCCTTGATTTCTTCTCCTTGTGTACCAAGTGATTCTCCTTCAATCCTTGATAAATGGTCTGCTACTTGGTTTTCTACTCCTTTCTTGTCTCTAATTTCTAGATCAAATTCTTGTAGGAGTAAAATCCACCTTATTAGCCTTGGTTTTGCATCCTTCTTTGAAATTAGATACTTAATGGCAGAGTGATCGGTATAGACAATAATTTTAGTGCCAACTAAGTATGATCTAAATTTTTCAAATGCAAAGACCACACTAATAATTCCTTTTACTCAGAATCGTGTAGTTTACTTGAGCTTCAATTAATGTCTTGCTAGCATAATAAATGGAATGAAAGACTTTATCATACCTTTGCCCTAGGACCGCTCCTCTACTGCAAAGTCACTAGCATCACACATTAATTCAAATGGCCTGCTCCAATGCTGGAGTTACTATAATTGGTCTTTGTCACCAATGCCTTTTAAGCTTGTCAAAAGCTTCTATACAAAAGTTATCAAAGATAAATTCTACATCATGTTGCGAAGCATGCATAATGGTTTTGAGATTTTTGAAAAGTCTTTGATAAACCTTCTATAGAAACCAAAGATGGCCTAAGAAGCTCCCGATACCTTTAATTGTATTGGGTGGTGGTAGATTCTCAATGACATCAACTTTAGCTTTATCTACCTCTAGACCTTTCTTTGAAATCCTATGTCCTAGCACTATGCCTTCTTGTACCATGAAATGGCACTTTTCCCAGATTTAAAACTAAATTTGTTTCTTCACATCTCTTAAGAATTTGTTCCAAGTTTGTTAAGCAAACTTGAAATGTTTCTCCAAAGATAGAGAAATCATCCATGAATACTTCCATTGATTGCTCAATGAAATCGAGAATATAGACATCATGCATCTTTGGAATGTAGCAGTGCATTACATAAGCCAAATGGCATTCTCCTAAAAGCAAAAAGTGCCATAAGGGCATGTAAAGGTGGTTTTGTGTTGATCCTTAGGCTCAATGGCTATTTGATTATAGCTGAGTAGCCATCTAGGAAACAATAAAATTCTTTCCTGCTAATCTATCTAGCATTTGGTCTATGAATGGTAAAGGAAAGTGATCCTTTTGGTAGCTTTGTTGAGTTTTCTCGTAATCCATACTGATTCTCCACCTGTGATGCTCTTGTTGGTATCAACTCATTCTTTTCATTGGCTATCACCGTCACACCCCCTTTCTTTGGTACACATTGGGCGGGGCTTACCCAAGCACTTTATCGATATGGGGTATATGATTCCAAAGATCTAGCCACTTAATTATTTCCTTTTCACAACCTCTTTCATGATAGGATTTAGTCTTCTTTGACTCTCTATCTTTGTTTTTGGAATTTTCTTCCAAAATGACTCAATGCATGCATATAGAAGGACTAATTCCTTTGATATCTGCCATTTGCCAACCTATAGCTTTGGTATGCTTCTTGAGAGTACTAATGAGATCACTCTCTGTTTTGATGTTAAATCGAAGCAATGATAACAGTAAAGTCTCATTTGTTCCTAAGAATGCATACTTAAGGTGTTCAGCAAGATATCTTTAATTCTAACTTAGGAGGTTGTTCTATTGAGGGTAAGTTCTTCTTGAGACTTGGATCCTCAAGATTGAGTGGTTCATAAGTCCTAGCCCATACTTCCTTACAAGAGTTTTCTATTGGCGATTCTCTTTTCTAGTATTTCAAGATCTAGCAATGCAAATTGCATCTAATGCATCTGCATTGGCTAAGTGATCATACCGCTTGTAAAATTGTTTTTCTACCAATTGATCTAGAGAGAATAAGGATGAACACTCTTCTGCTTTTCTTCGAAGGATACTTCATAGCATTCATTACATTGAATTTGATCTCTTGATCATTCACTCTCATAGTGAGTTCACCTTTACGCACATCAATTATGGTTTTACCAGGTTGCTTGCTAAAAATGGTCTTCCTAGGATAATAGGCACTTCCTTATCTGCATCAAAGTCAAGGATAACAAAATCTACAGGAATACAAATTTGTCTACCTTAACTAGGATGTCTTCTATGATACCTTCAGGATAGGCTATTGATCTGTCGGCTAATTGAAGTGTCACGTGGTTGGTTTTGCATTTCCTATTTCTAATCGGTCAAAAATAGATTTAGGCATCAAGTTGATGCTTGCACCTAAATCACATAAAGCTTTACAGTATAGGATTTTCCTATAGAAAATGGAATTGTAAAACTACCTGATCCTTCAATTTCCTAGGGATCTTATTTTGCATAAGCAAACTACAATCTTCAATCATGGCAATCTGTTTCAAACTCACCTAATCTTCTTCTCTTAGTAAGCACATCCTTCATAAATTTTGCATAATTTGGCATTTGTTGGAGGGCTTCTACTAAGGAACATTGATGTGTAATTGTTTTAGTACCTCTAGGAATTTACCAAACCGCTTCTCCTCATGTGCTTTTTTTCAGTCTTTGAGGGTAAGGAGGAGGAGGGTATTCAGTGTACTAACTTAGGTAGTGGACTTTGAACTTCTTGTGATGCAGAGCACTAGATGCTTCTGCATTGGTTTCTTTTTGATTTTTGGCTTTTTCTCCCTTTTCTACACTTTCCTTCTCAGTTAACTCTACCAAATCCTTACCACTTCTCAAAGAAATAGCCTTAACTTGCTCTTTTCCTTTGGTTTGAGAAGGTGTAGCTTCAGTATTTGAAGGTAAGGCACCTTGTGGCCTTTGATACAGAGTCAGGCTAATTGACCAACTTGATTCTCTAAGTTCTTGATGGAAGCATCTTGGGTTTGTCTAGCGCCTCTAGATTCACCTATGAATGCTTTAAGCATGGTTTCTAGAGAATTATCGGTGGTAGGTTGAGAGTTTCTTTGGTTAGTTTGAGTTGGGAATCTGGTGGGTTGGTTTGTGTAGTTGGAGCAGCTTCTAGGTGCAGTGCACCGTTGTTGCTCCATCTAAAATTTGGGTGATCTTTCCAACCAGGATTATAAGTGTTGGAATAAGGGTTGTTATTCCTATTATAACCTACATAATTTACAGAGATAGGGTTGCTAGAACACTCCTCATACAAGTGACCTCCTCCACAAGACACACAACTAGGTGTGCCTGGAGGTACTTGTTCTCTTCACAACAATAAGATCTTTGTATGGTGATGCAAATTGCATTAGATGCTTGATAGCATTGCTGTAAGTGAAGTTTTTCATCAAATTAGCTAGAGTGGCTACTTGAGCGCAGATAGAGGCAGATATATCATTGATTTCATGCACCCGATGGTTTCTTTTGGGCACTTACCCTCTCAAGAGGCCAACTAGAGCTATTAGTTGCTATTCTATCAATTAATTCACATGCTTCATTGTATGACGATTTAATAACACTCCACCGATGATGCATCAAGCATTATTCTAGTTTGAGGTTCTAAACCATTATAAAATGTTTCCATTTGAATAATAACAGTAAAACCATGATGAGGACATTTTCTTAAAAGTTCCTTCCATCTTTCCCATGCTTCAAATAAAGATTCAAACTCTTTTTGTCTAAAAGATGTAATATCATTTCTTAACTTTGGCATTTTTGATAGGTGGGAAATATTTTCCTAAAAACTTTTCAGCCATTTCATTCCATGAATGAATAGAGTTAGGCTCTAAAGAATTTAGCCAAGCCTTAGCTCTATCTCTCAAAGAATATGGAAATAACCTTAATCTAAATGCATTTTCACTAACACCGTAAAATAAAATTACTACATACTTCTAGAAATTGCCTTAAATGCAAATGAGGATCTTCATGAGGAGATCCTCCAAATTGACCAATAGTTTGAAGCATTTGAAACATCATAGGTTTAAATTCAAAATGCATGGCATCAATATGAGGTCTGTTTATGCTAGTTTGCATGTTTTGATGATCAAACTGAGCATAATCCCTCATAGGTCTATCTCTATCATTAATCATACCTATGTGATCCATGTGGATGAGATTTTCTCTATGAACTTCTTCTTCATGAGCATGTCAGTGATCCGGGCCTCCTCTCACCGAGTGTGGCCTTGAGCTTTGTTCTTCACCGAAAGACATGTTGCTTTGGCTTGTTGATTCTGTTTTTGGAGTCTTAGCAATCTCCTGAATTTTCTTTCTATTTCTAAATCTAAACTATATTCTGGAGTTCTGTTTCTGGTTCTGTACATATACTAAGTACCATGTACTGTTGTTGACAGAAACTCTAAAAACCAGAATTTATATACAACACTAAATTACTCAATATCAGAATTTTAAAAAGAATTTACTTCAATCCCCGGCAACGGCGCCAAAAACTTGGTGTGTGGAATATGCCACATACACTTGAGTGCAAGTATACACTGTCCAAAAACAAGTAGTAAAAAGATCGAACCCACAGAGATTGAAAAACTCACTTTTAAATGATATAAAGTAATATAGTGCAAAGTCACAAAGTAATAAAATAATTTTGGATTTTGTTTGATGATCACAACTAAGTTAGAAAGAAAGCAAGTAAAGAATGTTGATAGTGTAAAAGAGAAAAGCTAGTTGGAATGTCTTCATCAAGTAATTTACTTAAAAGTGTATGATGCAAGATGTGATGCAAATTTGCTCAATCTTTGTTGCATTAGCTATGTGCCTTTCGGTCACTTTCTTCAGAGTTTCATTACCACTCTTATGATCCTTGTTCTATGCAAGAAAGAAAGGGGTGTCGATGCCAATCTTGCCTCCTAACAAGTATCACTTTGCTTAAGTGAATTCACTCTTGTATTTTAAGTACCCACAATTATCCTATGGACTATACTATCCTATGTCTAGGACTTAGCATGGTTTTCACAAAGTTTTCTTTATGTAAAACACTCACCCATATTAGTTCTTGAGTTCTTAATTGTAAGCCATGTCCGGTCATTTACAATTCATACTTATTCTAAGTGATCAAGTTTAAAATAAGTAATAAAAATATTATCAAGCAAGAACTAAAGTACAAACATACATACATGCAACATACTTACTTAAAAGCTCATTAAATGATTAGAACATTCCAACTAAGAAAGGTTTTAGCTAACAAGAGACATTGCAAGATATATATAAACTGAATAGACCATGTTTATATATATAGAAATCACAAAAGAGAAACAACAAGAGTAAAGTTACAAATGTTGAAAACCTTTGTATGAAGTCTTCTAGCAATGCACTAGCATTACTCCTTAGCACTATACAAACACTATGAAAATGAGTAAAGGAGGATTTGTCAATTCCTTCCTCTTCCTCTAAAAATATAAAAACTAACTATGTATATTGAAATTTTGATCTAACTTATGGATTGTGATATATTTCCAAATGAAGATGTGAGGTCCTTTTATAGCCTTCAAGTGAGGTGCTTCCTTCCTTCATGTTGAAGTCATCTTGAGTGGATGATAGCTGTAGTTGCTTTCCAGAGGTTTATCCCATGTTGAAATCTTTGACTTGATACATAGGGCGGTTCCATGGTGTTAGAACAAGTGTCCCTATGTTGATGACTCTTCAAAGCTATGCCTATAGCTATGTGTGAATGGTAGGCGCCTACTATATATTGTTGGATGGCATCAGTGAAGCAAGTAGGAGGTCATCACATTGCATGTGGATGCATATGAAACAGGCTGCTTATTCACCAAGTTGCGCAGAATTGATGCGAGGATCGGTCAGGGAGCATTGATCTGCATAAAGATTGAGACCGCAGACCAACAAAACATCAAACATACCACAATATATCCAAAATGGCCTATAACTAACTATATCCATTCAAATCACTCAAGATATCATATATCACACTAAATACTATATAAACTCTTTATTATTACTTGAAAGAGAGCAAATACTAAGTTTAAACATATGAAATACTCTATATAAAATAGAGTTATCGATTTTCAAGGTCGAGAGTATAAGATTTGGTTGTTACGAGACCTTATCTTTCAAAAGTTTGTGTTGTTCGAGAAAGTTTAAAGTGAGAATGTTGAAGAGTTTGAACTGTTTTTATCAAATATTCATTTTGTTTTTGAAGCTCTTCATTCTCCTTTTGCATTCAAAAGTTGATTTTTGAACAAAGACACATTTTGAGCCAAAGTGTTTGAATCATGTAATAGGTTTTCAAAAGCATGTTCAGTATCTTTGCATGAAGCACAAGTTTGTGATTTAGAAGTGCTTACCTCTTCTAGATCAGTATCTCCTACGAAGCATGAGTTGATTGATTCCGTACTTGAAGTAGGAAGTATTTGAGAAGGTTCCTCGTGAGTCACCATGAAACAAAAGTTTGCGCTTTCTTCATCATGGTCCGAGTTGGTATCTTCTCGAGTCATCCCATGTTGCAAGTAGAGCCTTTTTCTTAGGTGTGAACTTTCTGTTGCTTCCTTTCAACTTTGGACATTCACTTCAAATGTCCAGTTTGTTACATTCATAGCACACAGGATCAATTTTGTTTGGTTCCTTCACCTTTAGGTTGATCTTTCTTGAAGAAGGGTTTTCTGTTATTTTTCTTTCTAAATGCCCATCTTCTCAACCTTCTGGTGATTAGAGCCATTTCATCCTCATCATCAATGTCATTTTCATCATCTTCACTTTCTTCTTGAGTATCCTCTTGAGCTTTATGTGCCATAGCTTTAGAAGGTTGTGAAGTTTTTGAGAAGCTTTGAGTGCAATGGTTTTAACCTTCTTGGGTTGAAGTTCATCCATGATTTCTTGTTCATGCACTTTTAGGGATCCAAGTAGATCCTCTATTTTGAGAATAGAGAGATCTTTAGCTTCAAGTTATAGCAATCACTTTAGGTCTCCATACCTTTGGAAGGCATCTTAGGAGTTTTCTTACTTTAGCTTGATTTGAGTAGGTATTTCCCGGGAGTTCAAATCATTTGTTATTGTTATGAATCTGCTAAACATTTGAAATTGTTTCTTGCTCCTCCATTTTGAATGTTTCAAATTTATGAATAAGAAGGTTGATTTTTGCTTCTTTGACTTGTCCTGTTCCTTCATGGGCGATCTTCAATGTATCCCATTTCTTTGGCGCTTTCTTTCCCAAAGAACTTTATCATATTCACTTCTACCTAAAGCACATGTTAGATAAAATTTAGCTTTAGAGTTTAGAAGTACCATGCGTTTATCTTGGTGTCCAGTGTTTTCGGTTTTGCTCATAGTGGTCCCATCATCAAGAGTTGTAGTAGGTTCAAATGGACCATCTTCAACAATTCCCCAAATGTCGATGTCTTGAGATTCTAGGAACAATCTCATTTGATCTTTCCAATAATAGTAATGTTCACCAGTGAATCTCTGGTGGTCTATTTCTTGAAGCTCCTTCAGGAAGGAACATTACTGAGTTGGAATGATGACTCATCACTTCTTCCGAGATCTTTCCTCTCACACTTCGCAAAGTGTGCTCAGCCCCTAGGTGAGCTCGATGCCAATTAAGTGACTAGTTTGCACAAGAAAGGGGGGGATTGAATTGTGCTATCTTTTTCGTTTTTAATTCCTGCAACCTTCTGTATGGTTTCTCAAGATAACTTGGATATCAGAAGGTTGAATGTTAGTTGCACAAACAATAAGCAAATGTGATAGTAGTAAAAGATAATTAACTTTGATGATTTTAGATGTCTGTTCTTTTAGCAAAGAGTGTAGTTTTCAAAAGATAATCAAAGTTTAGCTTATTTAAAATTAAGATTTTGACTTCAGAAGGTTGGTGTATTTAACCTTCTAAAGTATTTTGAAAACTTTGGTGATTGTTAGACAGTTAAAGCAAATGGTAAGTAAAGCAAAAAATAACACAGTAGAGTTATAGAGGTTCACCAAACTGTGGCTACTCCTCTCCCCACGTCCTCGTGAGAGTTTCCACTATTTTCCAAATAGATTTTACACTTGCTTTAGCTTCACTTGCTAAAGACTTTCACCTTCACTCTCTTTTGATCACACACAAAAGACAAGTGCTAACTTCCACAGTAGAATCACCAACAACCCTCACTTTTCACTAGGTAGCTTGTTGAGAAACTTTTGAACTGAATCACCAACAACCCTCACCTCTCACTAGGTAGTTTGTTGTGAAACCTTCAAACCGAATCACCAACAACACTCACCTCTTACTAGGTAGTTTGTTGAGATACCTACAACTTAGACTCACCAACAACACTCACCTTTCACTAGGTAGTTTGTTGTGAGAATTACAACTTAGAATCACCAACACCACTCACCTTTAATCTAGGTAGTCTGTTGAGAAACAAGCACAATATTCCTTACAATAAGGGGTTTGGGTTATGGGATGATTTAGGAGCTTGTTTATAGATGAATACAATGTATTTCTAAGAATGTAACAAGCTTGCACACACTCAAGAAAGTATTCCCAATTCTGAATTTTGTAGTAGCTTGAAGTGTGGATGAGAAGGTTGGATTTCGTTTAGAAGCTTGACTTGAAGGTTCCAATATCAACTCATGGTTTGCATTTGAATTGAGCAGCATTTATATAGACTTCCAATCTGAAAATATAGTCATTGGAATGGAGAAAGAGTCATTGGAATTGTTTGTAGACTTGTAGGTAGGCAATGATGTTATGTATGCTTTAGTTGTAGCCTTTTCAACCTTCTAAAGCAACCTTGGTGCTTTATCTTTCCATAAGGTCACTTCATGTCAAGATTCTACTTGCTTTTCTTCCTTTCTATCACTACATTTCTGTTCATGTACTTTATATAGTTTTACATACTTTAATTTTGAAGCTTCTGAAGCTCCTTTAACATGAACAAACATGCTTTTAATTTACAAACAAAAATCAAGGAGTTCTTTATCATTTAAGATAATATTTCTGAAACTTAAATTCCTTGAACTTCATTTGATCCATTTCAGATTAGGATTTCGAGAATGAATCTGTTTTCCAAAAGTAGAAGCTTGAAATCTTCAATCCACTTTTAACCTTCTTGAACTTTAACCTTCTGAACTTCTTTAAGAAGTAAATCAACCTTCTGTTGACTTCAATCAAACTTTCTGTTGACTATTGGTCAACCTTGTGTTGACTTTTAGTCAACCTTCTGTTTGACTTTCAGTCAACCTTCTGAAGGAAGTTACTTTAACTTTTAAGCTTCTGCAGTCAACCTTCTGATGGTTTTAACCTTCTGTATTCAACCTTCTGTAAGGTACCCTTTTGTAGGTAACCTTCTTTTGGCATGTTTGGACTTGAAATATCACTTAGTTTATTTTGTAATGCCAAGATCTTTGCTATGATTCTATTTCCTGTTCTTTCATACACTTGACAGAAACTTGTTATAATATAATAAGTGTTTTGGAAAACTCAATTTATTCCTTTAAGTTTGTATCATCAAAACATGGAAAGAGATTTTCATTTCTACACATGATGTAACACAAGGGGAATATACTTGGGTCCTATAACCATTTGGTCTGGGTTCGATCCTTGATCGGTGTGTACAAAAGAATATTTGTTGGGAGAGATCAACCCCTTAATTAATGGATGATATCTCGAAGGATTAATCTCCATAATCGTCGTGGAGGATACTCGATTTACCAAATAAGGAAAGACTAGTTGAAAATATAGGTCCAAAGCTTAGCTATAGTATATATGATAGCATAGTTAGTTTGATTGATTATCAGGGATTGTTTAGTACAAATAATTAATTTGGTGCGGTTTTACTTTGTGTTTCAGATTGTTTTTGTTTAATTAAAAAATAAAGGGCGGAAAGTGGAATGAGAATCAAAAATTAGTTAGGTATTTAATTTTAGATCCCTATACTTTAAGAGACTATTTTGCAAATAAAGCAAAATGCAAAACAACCCCTTAGTTAATAGCCTACTAGCGCATTCACCCATACGTTGCACAGGATAAAAGCTCTAGTAAATACAAATTGTGTAAGTAGAAAAATTTATTGGCTAAATTGCAATAAGAAAAAACTTGTTTAAATTTATAAATAAAAAAAAGGCAATTTTGAGCTTAAGAGCTAAGTTAAAATCTACATTCATAATCCAGACAAATTGTTCTATATGCATAATATATAGTCATAATTTTAAGTCGAAAGTTAAAAGATATAAGATTCATAATCCAAAAGTAGCAAAACATAAACTCAACATCATCCTTCACCTAAGTTAATGAAAATATGATGATTAGGGTTTCCTTGATGTGCATTTTGGTGAGGAAATACCACTTGAAGGGGTACTGGTTGGTTACGCATCAGACGACAAAGACGATGATCATAAATATCTCCTAAAGTAACATGGATTTTGGAAGGACTTTGGCAGAGATATGTGATCTAAAAAAGGGTTGAACCTTGAAGGAGGAAAAGTTGTTTTATAGAAGTATTCTAACATAAATATTGTAGCATTTTATTGAGTATTTGAACAAATAATTTTTCCCCAAATATTAAAGTAACCCAAAACACATTGTTTAGTATTGCACTTTACGTATTTTGTCGTGAAACTATTTTTTCAAAAAACCGGCTATTGAAGAACAAACTTTACATATCTTAGTAGTTAAAAAATTTCCTAACGCTAAAGTTACCCAAGACACATTGTCTAGTGTCGTACTTTACATATTTTGACACAGAATTATTTGTTGGTTTGACCAAACTAATTACCAAGAAACGAACTCCGTATATTTGTAAAATCTATTTTTTTCTGAATTTAAGACACCCCAAAACACATTGCTTAGTATCACACTTTACATATTTTGGAACAAAATTATTTTTGGTAGCATCACACTTTACATATTCTGTTACAATTTTTAAAAATAAAATTGGTTATCGATGAACAAATTTTGCATATTTTAACAATAAATTTTTCGGACCATTAAGTAGCCAAAACACATTGTCTAAGGTCACATTTTACGTAATTTGTTACAAAATTAATTTTCGTTTTTACTAATCCGATTATAGACGAACAAACTTCGCCTATTTGAACAATTAAATTTTTTACTGGATCGTAAAGTACCCCTAATATATAATTTATGAAGGAAAAAAAGAGAGTGAAGAAAAAGGAAAAAAGGAGAGAATGGGAAAGATTACCACTAAAATATAAAAATATGAAGAAAAAAGTGAAGAAAAAAGCAGGAAAAAAGGGGGGAAAGGGGGGTGAGCTTTGGGGAAAAAAAGGGACTTGGTGAGATTGGCGCCAAAGGGGATGGGGGAGAGGGAAAGTTGACTCTTAAAGTAGGGGAGGGCCCACTTGGAAGTCTATGTCATGCACATTGTAACTCCTCCGGCTGAAGTCAAGTGACGACATAACTTAGGAACACAAACGAATGCAGGTTAAGTTTTTTCTTTTGGGTAAGTGATAGGCAGCAAGTGCACAGTTCTATCGCGTAATAAAAATTATCGATCCCACAGAGACTTTTGTGATTATCAATTTATTTTTTAGTGGTGATTAGCTAAAAGGAAATGATTTTTAGGAAAAAGGAATATTTGTTTATTTAATATTCAGAATATAAAAGTGTCTCAGGATTATGGGACAAATCACAATGATGGAAATTTAACAATCCCTCAACTATCCTCTATCTTATATTGAAATTGTTTTTAAGGACAAGGTATTCTTTTGGTGTAATTCAAGTTTCCTCTCGGAATACAAGAATGTGTCTCGAAACAATGATCAAGCATATTCTCATGGTTGATCATCGCAGAGCCCCATTAAGCCCAACCTTATTGTCCCAAGACACTCAAAGCTATTCTCATGCTTTGATTGCCTTGTCTAACCTCATAGGTCCAATATCAAACTTCACCTCTCGGTACCTCGTTTGATATTTGATTTATGAAATAAGAATGATGAGGCTAGATTAAAAATCAAGTTCTAATAAGATAGAGTTTAGTCTTGGAATTGTTTAGGGATCCATCATTGAATTGTTTCCCACAATCCCAAGACTAAAGAGGTCTACTCACACATGATCATAGTAGACAAAAGCTTAGAAAAAGAAGAAGAAAAAAAGAAGAAGACATAAAAGATAAATAACAAGAAGATAAATGACAAAATGTAAAGTGCAGAAAATAAAGGTGCTAGAAAATAAGGACAGAAAGTAAAGTTGCAAGAATGTAAAATGCAAGAAATCTTAGAAATAAACTTTGAATAAGGACAGAATGTAAAGTTGCATAAAATCTTAGAAATAAACTTTGAATAGTGTTTGCAATAGTCTAAGATGAGATTACAAGTGAAGAGAGAGCCTTTATATAGCCTAGGATCAGTAGACAAACACATAAATTCGAAATCATGGCCATAAAAACCCACTAAGAAGAAGAAGGAATCAACTTTGTAACTGAATTTTGAGTAGCAGAAAAGGCGCACGGGTCGTGCTCAACAGGCGCACGGGTCGTGCTCTGTGTTCGCAAATGTTATTTTCCTGATTTTTGAAGGCGCACGGGTCGTGCTATCTGGCGCACGGATCGTGCTTGGTTTCTGACTTTTATATTATTTTTTTCTTGTTCCTCCTTTCATGCTCTTTTGATCTTTGCTATTCTTTCATCCAAAATTTCTCTTTTTCTCTACTTTTAGTCGTGAAAACACAAAACTAACATTTTGTAGTAAAATAGCCCCAAAATAGAACTAAAATTCCATAAATTTTATTTAATTCAAATACTAAAAACACTCTAAATTATGACTTATCAGTAAGCAATTATTCTAAGTGCTCAAAACAAACAATTACATATTGTTTATACACAACTTAACATTATACCACCAAGAAGTAACAAAATAACTAGATCGTCTACCTACCCGATAACATTGACAAATTTAGGAATTTCAACTCGTAGGGGTAAAATTATTTACTATGAATATTTACAATATATATATATATATATATATATATATATAATATAATATATATATATAACCATAACCGATAAAATGATGACATACTTACTAGTAAAACAAAAATTTGAGATTACAAAAGTCAATCATTGTATGTCCAAAAATTGAAGACACTTAAACATTTAAGATTTATAATTGCTCTTTACGTGTATTCATATTTTGAAAGTGTTGTGTGATTTGTTCATTGTCAACACTATCAAATATATCACTCTCTATACAAGTGACCATACAATCATTCAAAAATTCATCCCCCATACGATTGCGCATTTGATTTGTCACAATCCTCATAGTTTGAGAAACTTTTTCAATCATTGCGCTTTGCTAATCGGAAAAGCAAATCTAACTTCAAAAGTAAATACACCTTTGGCTAAGCAATGTGCCTTCTAGTTTCCACCAACATTCTTGAAAGATCACTAATGCCATTCAAATTAGAAAATTGTTAACTAGAATGAACATCCATGATATAATTTTCAAGTTGGTCCTCAAGTCTCATAATATCCACAGGAGAAAACTCATATGGATTAAATCGAGCCAACTTAATCAACTTCTCCCTGTTAAATTCAGAAATTGAATCTCTTGGGTTTAAAGGAATTCGAAGATTCACCTCTGTAAATCATTATTAAGCTCTTGAAGTTGTCTATCAATCACCAAGTAAAATACCTCAACTTGAAAGTGATGCAAATTTGAAACATTTTCAACTATACGTCTTGATCTTGCATCATGAACTCATAATTTATATTTATAACGACAATATTTTGCTTCTCACATAATGATGACGCTTCACTGAGTAAACTGTGCTAACAATCTTCTCTCATGTTTTGCAATCTTTCCTTTGAGACTCTAACAAATGTCATAGCATATACAATATCTTGGTATTTTCTTTGCAATGCTTGACATAACTCATTGGTAATTCCCAATATTATTCTCATCAAATACAAGTACAAATGAAAATAATTAAAAAAAAGAAATAAAAACTTTGATACAGTAATATATACCAATGCTGTTGTTTTAAACTTTCTTGTTATTTTTCTTCTAAACTTTCCATATAGTATCAATTTACCGTATAAATAAAGATATTCCGTAATTAGTAAAAGATCATCCTATTTTTTCTTTGATACAAAATATTATCCTGATAAAATCCTTAACTGGCATAAAAAGATAAAAAAAAAAAAAAATAATAATAATAATAATAATAATAATAATAATAATAATAATAATAATAATAATAATAGCATGAAGCTTTGAACAAATCTGATCAATTTAAGCCGGATCAAATATATTTATTTCATTTAACAACAAATTCAGCAATCATAGTCGCAGATACACTTGTTTCCATGACAAAGCCCATGACCATTTTTATATTGATCAAGACAAATTTTATAACAGCAGCCATCACATCCATTACAAGGTTGAATCTCAATGGTACACTTCTTTGGAGGTGGAGGAGGTGGGGCAGGTATACATTCATATACACATTTGCAATAATTGAATTCGTCGCAAGATGCCACTCCATGTGGGTTTTGGGCTTTGCAACTGTCATCACAACTTGATTCTGAACATTTTCCAAGAAAGACAGTGCATGATGTGCCTTTTGCAACTTTTAATTCCACTTTGCTCCCAACAAGATTTAAAAAAACACAACTAAGCAAATGAAAAAAAATAAAATATTAGTGATGTTTCATATATATATATATATATATATCAAATGTAGTGTATTGCATCACAATGGTAAAAGAGAGACATACCTGAAGTCAATAAAACTAGGATGACAAAGAAGCTTAGAGAGTTTGAGATGTATTTTTCCATGAGTTCAAAATCTTTAATTTCTCGAAATTCTTTTGATGCAGATTGTTGATGTTTTATAAGCTATTTATAGATATATTCAAAGTTGTGCATTAATTATAATATTACTTTTACGTCAACGCTTTAATTGTAAGATTTTATTTCATTCAAAACCGATTCCCAATTAATCCCTTATCACTTTGACCACGAGTTATTAATTCCTTAATTACTGCTTACCTAAAAAAAAATTACATAATTACTTTAAGGCTTTGTTTGGCAAAAAAGAGTGGATAGCGGATAAACTAGCAGATTGAATTTAAAGTGTTTAGTAAAATTAGCTGTTGAACTAGCTTATAAATATAAAATGACTTAAATGGACATTTGTAATTAATGCTAAAAGAAGAGAGAGAATACTTATTTTTGGCAATAGACAAACACAAGGGTAGTTTAAAGAGACAAAACAGAAAAAAAAATCAAAAGATAGCTCTCCAAGGAATCGAACTCTGACCTCATGGCAAAGTAATAGAATTTCAACCGCTCTACTACAGTATAAGATTTGAATTAATTTGCGCAACGTTTATAACTATTTAATAGTTGAGTTTTGAAAACATGATATGAAAGCTCCAGGTCGGAACTAGTGAGCCTCACTTCTGGGCTCGGTGCCTTTGATCATGGTGTATGTGGATTAACCTCGGATTCTGCACACGAGTGGGCCCGAGTGGGGGAACTTCCTCGGGGAGCCGTAGAGAGATTGAAATTTAGTAACGAAGATTCAAGAGCAAGCGATGTGCTCCCACCCGGCCGCCAAAGTTCGTACTGGTCGGCAAGGAGATTTGTCCTGGGGTAGTAGCTGTGTTGTCTCAGATAGATTTGCGGTGGCTCTGATTTGAGGAAGTCCCCCGAGCTTAAGGTCGTCGCGGTGGTGGTACCTGCATACACTTTGATGCCTAAGTCAGCGAGAGAAGTGGAGAGGTAGAAATAAATGAGAATGTATCTGATCTTGGAGGGGTGTGTTCCTATACATAGATTTTGGTGCCGTTTCCAAACCGTCAGTTGGGGTAGGGGTGTTCGCGGTGCGGTTTGGTTCGGTTTTGAGACAAAAAGTGAACTGAACCACAAGGTAAAATTACATGCGGTTTGGTTTGGTTCGATTGACTTCCTAAAATAAAACCAAACCAAACCAATGTGGTTTGGATTGGTTCGGTTTTTTCAAGACAAAAATAATTTAAAACGAAGTTAAAATTTACTAACATAAATCTTTAAGAAAAAATCTACTCAAATATATGTAGTATATAAATCAATCTCTTTTAATTTTGTTTTCAAATAGCTAAGACAATGTTTTAAAGAATTTGAATTAAATATTTTGTTGTAATTTTTAAATATAGCATAACAATATGGATTGTTTGTAAGTGAGTCAAAGAATTAATTGGATTTGGGGTAGTAAGTGAGTGAGAGTTGGGTTGTAGTTGCACTTGCGTCAGTAAGGAAGGTGGTAATTCAACAAACCTTAGTGTTACTTGCGGTTTCGTTTGATTTGGTTCGGTTCGGAAATCAAAACCGCGAACCGAACCGAACTGCGCGGTGCAATGAAAAAAAGAACCGAACAAAACCGATCAAAAGCAGTTTTTGCGGTGTTCGGTTTGGTTTGGTTCAGTGTGCAGTTTCCCTATTGGTTTGGTTCGGTTTTGAACCCCCCCTAGATGGGGGCGCTTCGATCTAGACTGTCTAGAGGTGCCTCTCCCTCGAGGAGGCAGGTTGGGCCGAAGCCAAAGCCAGATTGGGTCTGGCCCAACTTCGCGTAGGGCTTGGCCTAGTCCGGAACAACAGTTATTAGCTTAGATTATTAGTTATTTATACAAAACCCAAACCAAACTAACTTGACGTTGAACGAGTTGGTTTAGATTGAGCTTGCGGGTAGTGCGCTAACAATACATATTTCTTAAAAGAAAAAATTCTATAATTTTTATATATTACAAACTGAAAATATCAGAAACTCATCACAAGGAAAAAAATTCAAATAAAACCATTGAACACAAAAAAATGTGCAACTTGCCCCCTCGAAATTGGACATGTAAGTGTAACACCCCAAAAATCTACCAACCGGATTAAAAAATGAATCGTAGATATAGCCCTATTAGAAAATAGAAGTGTTTAAATTTTTAGCAATGAATATAGTTATGGAATAATAACGAAAGAGCCCCAGGGGCGGAAACTGTAACACCCATTTTCTACCCCTCAATGTACACGTTATTATCATAGTAGTTTCCTTTTCAAAAAATATTAATTTAATTGGTAGACAAGAAATGCTACCTCGTCATAAAAACTCATCATTTGCACTCATTAAAGTTTGTGCAGTAAAACCACCGTCATAAAAATTAAACCTCATAAAATCAACATGTCACAGCGGAATAAAATAATGGCTCACTAAGCCCCTCAAACATATCTTATATTCTCAACATAGTCATTAAACAGTTAATTAATAACTAATAAACGTCAACTACGCCCCCTAGGTGCTACGGTATCGTAGAAATGACTCGACATGGCGGCCCAATAGCTAACACGTAAAGCGTGAGAAGACCTTCACTCGCGATTTACTGCGGCGTTGCCAAAAAGAGCAACATTCCAAGCGTAAGTGGTGAAAATTTCAACAGAACATAATCAAGCACATAGTAAAGTAATGAAAACAAACAATCATACAACATCATTATCAACACCATATCATCTTCGCCAAACACCAACTCAAACCACAATTTGACAACAAGTCACCGTCATGAATATGCATGTAAATGCAACCCACACCTGGGTATATGCATGATGGTACCATACTCGTCACAATAGGCCACTAAGGGCACACCGTCATCAATAAGAGGCCTAAGCCTATTCGTCGCAAGAGGTCGAAGCCTATTCGTCACATTATGCACATGCTATGAGACTCTATGGACACATGTGCAATTCGTCATAAAACACTTATAGAGTGTATTCGTCGCAATACATCACAATCACATTACAACATCATCATAGTCATACTCATAGAGTATATTCGTCACAAGTCATCATAATTCATGTTACATCATCATCATAGTCATACTCATAGAGTATATTCGTCACAAGTCATCATAATTCATGTTACATCATCATAGTCATACTCATAGAGTATATTCGTCACAAGTCATCATAATTCATGTTACATCATCATCACACATATCACTTTTGAAATTTGGGTAATAACACGTTTAGAGTCCTGAAAGACATCCCGCTTTCCATTGATAAAACGTCGCATCGTAATTTGGAGGAAAGCATATTTTAAATTCGGAAAGAATGACACCACATTTTCAAGGTTGGAAAACATCACATTTTAATTGTGGAAACAGCTCACTTGAAACACCAATTAAACCACAGTAAAACAACATAAAAACAGTAGTATGTATGCGCCAAATACGGTAGAAAAACAGCAGCCAAAACCGCAACCTTTTACGCACCAAAACAGCAGAATTTTTATTTGTATAAACGGCAACACAAAACAGTTTACTCTGCCTTAAAAATAGAATATTCAGTTAGGCCTCTGAATAAGCTTTCCAACGCATTTTAGAACACCTAAATCGGGTTCTGGTTCATAAGATATCAATTTTTCAAAAACATTACAGCACTTTATTTTTAGGCACACAACAGCATTTCATTCGTATAACAGCTACCACAAAACAGTTTATTTTGCCTTAATAATGAAATATTCAGTTAGGCCTCTGAATAAGCTTTCCAATGCATTTTAGAACACCTCAATCGGGTTCCCGGTTCGCAAGATATCAATTTCTCAAAAACATTACAACACTTTAAGAAATACAGCAAGAAAACAGTGAGGAACAGTGACTCGCGCCTGGAGCGCGAGCGGGGCGCGACTGAGGCGCGATTGGGCAGGAACATCAGGCCACAGCGCAGCACTCTTTCGCCTGGAGCGCAATTGCAGCGCAAGCGAGGCGCGATTGTGCAGAAACAGCAAATTGTGCAGAAAATTCAGATCATCAACACCAAAAACACATTTTATTCACCAAATCAAATATCAAAATCTCACTAATGGCTCATCAAGAACAACCAACAATTCATCAACAACATCAAAAATCATCGAATCATATCACAAACATCAAAATTCAGCAATCACCTCGATAATTCATCAGCAACGTCAAAAATCATCAATTTATATCTCAAACATCAAAATTCAGCAATCACCTCAATAATTCATCAATTTCATCAACAATTTCCATTCCCACAAACTCCACAAAACCCCACTATCTACTCAATCATGTTAAACCGAAATGCTCACCCTTACCTCTTAAACGTATGCTCCGTGGAAGATGATTGAAGACACCACATGTAACCACAGCAACACCCGAACCAAAGCTTGAGAACTTACGAAATTCTTCTTCTCCTTCCTTCCCTTTAGCGCCGCACCACCCCTTCCTTCTCACTCTCTCTCAATTTCGTTTTCTTCTCTGAATGAATTGGGAGTGAGGGTTTCGCATAACCCTTGGGGTTTAAGCCGTGGGTCTTTCACGCATCGGCTCACACACCACACCCCACTACTACTCGATCCCACTCCTACACAAAACATGATATTTCCTCTTAATTTAATTAACTCACGCTTCAAATAAAATTAATAATTCAACTAATCAAATTAATTAAACTATTTAAATTATTTTATTTTTCTGGGTGTTACAACTCTCCCCTTAAAAGAATTTCGTCCCTCGAAATTCTAACGATTCCTAGCCAACAACAAAAAAAGTATTCCTCCACTAGAAGTCCTTGTTGTTCTAAGGGTTGTTATCCTTTATTCTATATTCTCATCCCGAATTCTCCGAATTCAACTAGAGTTCCCTAGAGCAATGCACACATCTCTACACTCTAACTCTGTACTAAAACTATTATCTCGAAGTCACCAAAGTTTAACTCGACTACCCAACACAATCAATCTACTATTAGGATAAGATAGTCTCAGTGACAATCACTATGGGTTTATTCCATGAAACCCCCATATCGTAAAGCTCACTTTATAAGCTTGAAGGCCAAGTCGTATCTCATACAAATAATTAATCTACTTTTCACAATTACTAATCATTCTATAGTAGGCTTCATAGAAGCAACATTTCTGAATGTTCCCAACAAAGCATGATTTACTACAGCTCCTAAGTCTCAACTTAAGGTATGTATTCTCATCTCTTACCTCCCAAAACTATGTACTTTTAGTCCATGCACAAAACGCTGCCAAAACTCCAATAAGGACACCGAAACCAAAATAAGGTTGAGATGAATTCTCGTTTTACAATACACGTAAAGTACATAAACATTTATAACGGACACAATTATCTAGAAATTAAGAATCCACATACACTTAATCATAATATAACAAGGAGGCTATAAAGCATATTGTCTCTAACCCTCTTATCCAATTAACATGTGGCTTTGCTATTTTTAAGAAAAATTAACATGGAACGTGTAAATCTACCAAGACAGTTAGTGGCATGCACCCCATGAGATATAATTAAGCCACACGTACAAAACACTCATAAATTATGACTTACTTTAGAAGTTCTTGATACATCAAGTTGATCCATGGTAAAAACCCAAGAACAGTTTTAGACTCTCATTAGAAAGGAACAACAGTCATTCATATACACCTTTAAGTGCAATATTTAATGAATACTATACCACCGTGTCTCATTATAAATTATTACACAAAATATCACGTGTTGTAGCATCACAGCTACCTCGTAATTCTCAATTATACAAGCTCAACGAATTTAATTACTAAATACTACAACCTCGTATCTCATCATAATCGCTTCATAAAATTTATCACATGTTGTAGCATCACAGCTACCTCGTATCACTCACTCGTCCACAACTCATCAAATAATAAAACATCGTCTCTAAGACAAAAGGACAGCCACATTCACTTACTCTTATTCTCAACATAACGACAGCTTGAAAAATATAGAAACAATGCCTATAAAGTTTAATATAACGGCATACTCAATTCAAGGACACAACGCGTCACCAATAAATAAACTGCACATCTACAGCACAACAATAGCAACTCAAGCAACATAAAACCAACACTTTAATTTTTGGGAAAACGTATGTCCATTTTTAGTAAACATCCTCGTAAGATTTTGGGTAAACAGTGTGCTTAAAATCGAGTATACAAACATTTAATTTGTAAGAACGATGACAACACCGTAACCTTTTTATTTATAATAACAGCAATAATCACACCCTTTTTATTTATAAAATAGCATAAAATTTAATTCAAAACGGCAACAAGACGAAGAAAAAAACAGCAATTCCCTTGGCGCAAAAACACATCAAAAACAACAAAGAAAACAAAGGTGTGAAAACAAAGAACATTAATAAGGTGTAAATAAAGGGTCTTTTAGTGCGCAACAACAGCAAAACACTGAGTGAAAATAATACTTCCTTTTAGTGCGCAACAGCAGTGAAAACGGAACGTTTACAACATGAAAACAACACCTCATTTTCATAAAACTGCAATACAATTATTTCATAAAAACAGCAACTCATTTTATAAACATAAACCGCAACACAGCAACTCATTTTTAAGCAAACAGCGGCATTTGTATTCTTTTCAAAACAGCAACAGCATACAATTTAAGTCACCACACATAGCATTTTCTCAATTTATTCTCAATTTCGTTTACCATCTAAACACATAATTCAATCACCACATACAACTCAACATTCAATTAAAACTAGAACATATCATACATCATATCTCAATTCAATTTCAAGGTACTCAATCACATTTTATTCTCAAATCACAAAACAACATAAGGCAAATGACAACTATAAAGTTAAATCATGAAATTTCAAATCACGTGTATTCAACGTTTAAAAGGACAAGATAGTTTTCAAAACAAACCAAAAGTAAAGAGTTCACATAGAGAGGGCAAAATATACACACAATTGACGGCCTAAAGAATAGACCAAGCCCTATGACAAATCTCTCTAAGGGAAAAGAGTCATTCGGGATCTAGGTGGGAGTCTAACATTATGCCAGCTCTGACTTTGATACTCGCTTCGAGGAATATCTACCACTCATCCTATTATCTCGAGAACTTCACCAACTAAGTTGGCCACCCTCCTAATTACCAAGTATCAAACAAGTAACGTGTGCAACTCTACTCAGAGTTCACACATCGGAAAACACAATAGACAATACAACAGTCCGGTTAGGACCGACCTACACTACAGCGAAAACAACAGTAAGGACTAAAAGACTCTACGACCGGACAACTTGGTCGGACAGACCGAACTGCTCTGATACCACTAATGTAACACCCCTTTTCTACCCCTCAATGTACACGTCATTATCAGAGTAGTTTCCTTTTCAAAAAATATTAATTTAATTGGTAGAAAAGAAATGCTACCTCGTCATAAAAACTCATCATTTGCACTCATTAAAGTTTGTGCAGTAAAACCACCGTCATAAAAATTAAACCTCATAAAATCAACATGTCACAGCGGAATAAAATAATGGCTCACAAAGCCCCTCAAACATATCTTATATTCTCAACATAGTCATTAAACAGTTAATTAATAACTAATAAACGTCAACTACACCCCCTAGGTGCTACGGTATCAGAGAGCGACTCGACAGACAGCCCAATAGCTAACACAGAAGGCAGCAAGACCTTCACTCGCGGTTACCTGCAGCGTTGCCACAAAAGAGCAACATTCCAAGCAGAAGGGGTGAGAATTTCAACAGAACATAATCAAGCACATAGTAAAGTAATGAAAACAAACAATCATACAACATCATTATCAACACCATATCATCTTCGCCAAACACCAACTCAAACCACAATTTGACAACAAGTCACAGTCATGAATATGCATGTAAATGCAACCCACACCTGGGTATATGCATGATGGTACCATACTCGTCACAATAGGCCACTAAGGGCACACCGTCATCAATAAGAGGCCTAAGCCTATTCGTCGCAAGAGGCCGAAGCCTATTCGTCACATTATGCACATGCTACGAGACTCTATGGACACATGTGCAATTCGTCATAAAACACTTATAGAGTGTATTCGTCGCAATACATCACAATCACATTACAGCATCATCATAGTCATACTCATAGAGTATATTCGTCACAAGTCATCATAATTCATGTTACATCATCATCATAGTCATACTCATATATATTCGTCACAAGTCATCATAATTCATGTTACATCACCATCACACATATCACTTTTGAAATTTGGGTTATAACACGTTTAGAGTCCGGAAAGACATCCCGTTTCCATTGATAAAACGTCGCATCGTAATTTGGAGGAAAACATATTTTAAATTCGGAAAGAATGACACCACATTTTCAAGGTTGGAAAACATCACATTTTAATTGTGGAAACAGCTCACTTGAAACACCAATTAAACCACAGTAAAACAACATAAAAACAGTAGTATGTATGCGCCAAATACGGTAGAAAAACAGCAGCCAAAACCGCAACCTTTTACGCACCAAAACAGCTGAATTTTTATTTGTATAAACGGCAACACAAAACAGTTTACTCTGCCTTAAAAATAGAATATTCAGTTAGGCCTCTGAATAAGCTTTCCAACGCATTTTAGAACACCTAAATCGGGTTCCCGGTTCGCAAGATATCAATTTTTCAAAAACATTACAGCACTTTATTTTTAGGCACATAACATCATTTCATTCGTATAACAGCTACCACAAAACAGTTTATTTTGCCTTAAAAATGGAATATTCAGTTAGGCCTCTGAATAAGCTTTCCAACGCATTTTAGAACACCTCAATCGGGTTCCCGGTTCGCAAGATATCAATTTCTCAAAAACATTACAGCACTTTAAGAAATACAGCAAGAAAACAGTGAGGAACAGTGACTCGCGCCTGGAGCGCGAGCGGGGCGCGACTGAGGCGCGATTGGGCAGGAACATCAGGCCACAGCGCAGCGCTCTTGCGCCTGGAGCGCAACTGCAGCGCAAGCGAGGCGCGATTGTGCAGAAACAGCAAATTGTGCAGAAAATTCAGATCATCAACACCAAAAACACATTTTATTCACCAAATCAATCATCAAAATCTCACTAATGGCTCATCAAGAATAACCAACAATTCATCAACAACATCAAAAATCATCGAATCATATCACAAACATCAAAATTCAGCAATCACCTCGATAATTCATCAGCAACGTCAAAAATCATCAATTTATATCTCAAACATCAAAATTCAGCAATCACCTCAATAATTCATCAATTTCATCAACAATTTCCATTCCCACAAATCCCACAAAACCCCACTATCTACTCAATCACGTTAAACCGAAATGCTCACCCTTACCTCTTAAACGTATGCTCCGTGGAAGATGATTGAAGACACCACACGTAACCACAGCAACACCCTTTAGCGCCGCGCCAACCCTTCTTTCTCACTCTCTCTCAATTTCGTTTTTCTTCTCTGAATGAATTGGGAGTGAGGGTTTCACATAACCCTTGGGGTTTAAGCTGTGGGCCTTTCACGCATTGGGCTCACAGCCACACCCCCACTACTACTCGATCCCACTCCTACACAAAACATGATATTTCCCTCTTAATTTTATTAACTCACGCTTCAAATAAAATTAATAATTCAACTAATCAAATTAATTAAACTATTTAAATTATTTTATTTTATTTTATTTTTCGGGGTGTTACAGAAACTAACATCCCCCACCCCACTAACATTTACTTATATAAAAAAATACCTGTATGGATTTAGGTATGTGTCAGGGTGGTCAAGTATATTCTGAAAAAATATTATTAGTACCAATACTCCTATTAAAAAATAATGTTAACACCAATATCCTATTAAAAACATATTTTTTACACCTTAGAAATATTGGTTTGCATTGAAACTCCTAGTTTTGCACCTATCTAGTACATCATACTCACACTCTACACATTTCTAATTTTTCTCTCCCTATATTTTCTAACTCTCGAGCATGTTCTTCTTTCTTCTCTTCCTCCTTTATTATATTTATAGCTAGCATTGTGTGTGTTTAAATTTTTTTGCACACCCTGTAACACCCCAAAATTAATTAGATGAGTATTTAACTAATTTAATTAGGTGATTATTTAACTAATTAAATTAAGTGATTATTTGACCAATTTAATTAAGTAATATTTTAGTTGTCTATATTAAAATAAATATAGAGCAAGTAATTAATTTAAGGAGTGAGGCGCGGTAAATAAATGGTGAGTATTTTAGTTAGATGGGGAATATTTTAATTAGGTTGGGAGGATGTGAGGAAGTACCTAGAGGGTGTAAATAAGGGGCCCAAGCCCACTAAATAGGCCCAAAGTCAAGACTTAAACTAGGGTAAAGGTTTCCTTCTCATTAGAACAAAGGAAAAACAGAAAAAAATAAGAGAGGGAGAGGGATAGGAGAGGCGCAGCTGATGTGCTTGAGGAGGAGAGAGAAAATTCATCTCCTAGCTTTGGGTAAGTGTTTTTGGTACTAAACAACTCCATTTTTCTTTCTCTATCTCTTAGTATAAGTTTTAACCATTAATCCTCTTCCATTTCCTTTTTCCATGGATGGGTTTGGAGCTCAAATATTGGAGAAAGCTAGTTACTTGGGTTTTCTTGGGTTATTGGTGGAGGAGTTCTCTTGGGTTTGTCAAATTTGAGGTTAGGGGGCTCTACTTTACCTATATAATAACTTGTATGATATGTGTTATGTGTGGAATGGCTCTAGGATGTTTAATTGTGTGAATTTGGTGTTCATCATATGTTTGTTGTTGTATTTGATGTTTAATTTGGTTATACAATGATGCTTGATGTTGGAATTAAATGTGTTGTTAAATGTGCATGCAAAGTGTTTGATAAAATGCTTCAATGTGGTGAAATATGAGAATATGTTGATTTAATGATGTTGATTAAATGCCTAAGTGTTGTGGGACTTAAATTGATGCTCATGTATTTGTTGGATTAAATGGTGTTTAAGTGTTGTTGAATTTATTGGGGGTTGATGGTGAGTCTTGCTTGTTTATGGTTTTTGTGTGTTTTCTGGACACTGTTTCGGTTTTCTCAAACTGGCACTGTTTGGTTGATCCAAAAATTATGTGGCTAATTGTTTTGAAAATAGACTTAAGGCCGGTCGTTTTGGCACTGGTTTCGTTAAATTCGGAGTTGTGTAGCTCCAGTTATGAGTCTCTAAGGTTAGGTCAATTTTCTGGAGTCAAACTGGGAGTAGGTTCAGTTTTTGCAGGTTTTGTGTGCTCAATTGAACTCCGTTTTGAACGATTCTTATTTCATTGAAAAATAGACTTAATTCTCTACGAAATAGGCACTGATTTCACTGAATTCCATTAAGAAATGAGAAAGAAAATTTGGTTGCAAGTTGGGTAAAACGTTCTGTCCGATTTTGGCACCTCAGCGTAGTGTTTTGAAAAACTGTAACAGCTGGACACTGATTTTGAGAAACTAAAATCATAGGTAGAAACTACACTCAGAGGGCTTTCCAATGAGTGGTCTTTTGTAATTTTTCGATGTCGTTTGGTATTTTAAATAAAACGCCGAAGTAGGAGTACTGCTGTAGGAATCCAGCACTTGTCGCCAATGTTGCCCAAAGTGTCGAAAATGCTGTTTTGGTCCCTCTGAACTTTTTAGTCTTTAAAAATACTATCTTGGTCCCTATGCACTGTTGGTCCTTCAAAAATGTTGTTTGGTTCCTATGTGATTGTTTTTAGTCCCTTAGGCGATCGCTTTAGTCCTTGTGGGTGTCGGTTTAATAATTGATGAGGGCTTCGGCCACAAGGTGGGATTTAATCTAATAATTGTTAAGATGGTGATTAATGATTGATGAGGTGAGGATTAATAATTGATGAGGTGATGATTAATAATTGAGGTGAATGATGATGTGGCTTCGGCCAAAAAGGTGATGTAATATTTATTGTGATGGATTGTGTGTGATGCATTTGTCATAGTGTCACATGAACCATATGCATTACGTGACGAATGATGAATGATGATGTGGCTTCGGCCAAAATGAGGTGAGTGCCCGACGGGGTTTTGGTGATGATTATGGATCCACATGCATATCGCATACATGCATATGAACATGCATTACTTGGTTTCTCATTAATGCTTAATTAATCCTTATCGCAACTTGTTGATGTGCTAATTGAATGATGAATGTTAAATTGTTAGGGATTGTTGTTACTAGATACTTTCCGAATATGATGCTTATCTTACTTGTTATTATTTATGTAAAGAGACTCACCCTAGCATTTTTGTGTTGCTGCTCTCGTGGGCGACCAACAGGTGATTCCGAGTGAAGGTGCCACGCTTCTGGGGTTTATTGAGTCAGCTCTGATAGTAACACCGGGGGTGGGATCTTAGTATTATTTTATTTTGGTTATGTATTAAACGATTTTGAACTAAGTATTGAGTATGTGAACTCGCCATTCATTTTCCATTTGTCTTTTGCAAACTATTTGATGGATTATCATGTAAACACTAAACAGTTTGTTTTGATGGTTTTAATTCACATGACTGTGATATGCCTTTATGCGCTTGATGAGTTGGAATTTTAAATATGTCTTGATGTTGTTTTCATTAAATGTACCACCCTCTTTGAGGTGCGTGGAAAGTTTTTGAAAACTCTGACTTTTATTAACTTAATTAGTTTATTAAAGAAAAGGGGGTGTTACATTAGTGGTATCAGAGCAGTTCGGTCCGTCCGGCCAAGTCGTCGAGTCTGTTAACCCTCGAGTCTTAGTACTCGTTCTAAATCATAATTATGTTGCTGTTTATTACTGTTACCTTTGTTGGTTTGTTCTTCCTTGACATGCCTTGCAATTTATTTGATGGATAGCGATTGAAAGATTATATTGATTTATTGAGGTAGGTGTGATTGAAATATGTGACTGTTGATTGTATCATTGATTTTGATTATTTGTGACTGTTGTTGTATCATTAAGATATGTGCGATTAAAAGAATTCTAACGATGTCAAAGGAGTGAAAGTCGTGACGACGCCTTCGCACTCCGGACTACGTTAAAAATCTTTTAATGTGGTAGATATAAATTTGAAAGAAGTAGTTTTTGTGACCTTAATTAGTTGGTTGTATGAGTAGGAGGGACTGATCACCCCAATCACTCATCCCCAATGAACGAGGCGACAATAACTCATGGTTAATATTAAATTTGGATGCATGCACTAATTTTAATTTGATTGATTGCTTGATTAACTTGCTAGAATATAGGGAGTACTTTTATATGACCTAACCGTGGTAAGTATACACTGAACAATATTGGAAGATTGTTTGTTGAAAATTGTTGCATTGAATGACGTCTTTGCCATAAGTTGATTGTTTTGTAATGCATATGAGTTAAAATTGATTTGTGCTTAATTTTCTCGAAGTTAGTATGCTAAAATGAATGTTGTGTAAGGCTATATTTTCATTAACTCAATTAAGATTGCATAACTTGAAGTTTTGACATTTTCAGTGTTCCAATTTGGTTTGTTTCGTGAGCATGATGTGATTTGTCAAAAATGAAATGATTAACTTTCTTACCTTCTGAGTTTATGTCGGAAACTAAATTTTGAACTAATAAGTAGTTGTTTATGTGGTTGCATGTACGTGTGATAGTAGGATTTGGGGTTTGCATATGTTTTCCCTTTTTGGGACAAAATTGTGAGTTCTATGATTTTCAAAAAGAAACGGTACTTGGAAAATTTTGTGCTATTGGGAATGAATGTGATGTCAAATTAATGTCGAATTCTGTTTCCAAAATGTTCTAAGATTTTATTTCAAAATGTGACATAAATTCAGCTTTTGAACGCGGATTAGGTTGTGGTTTGATGTTGTTTGAAAATGAGGAGTTTTACACTAATAGCAAGGTTAGATAAAATAGAATTTTTATGATATGGGGAGGTGAGTTCAAAAATGATTGGCAAGGTTTTAGAAACAAATGTAAATAATTTTAAGTACTTCTTGACTGTGAACTACAATTGTATAAGTGTGTTCGTTTGATGACATAGCTTGGACTTTGTTGTTGCTATTATTATTGTTAATTGTCACTCCTTGATTTATGTTATGTGGCTCCTAAAATCTAATGATGAAAACGTGCGGCAAGATCTTTTGTGCACTTATATTACTTGAATTAGTTTTCTTTGCTAAATATTGACAAAGAGATTTAATTCCATTTGTTTAAAACTAATATCAAGTCTTGTATCAAAACAAGTGTGTTATAAAGCATGTGTTGGCCATATTATTTCGGTAATATGAAATCTATTAAACTTAGTAGAATTATATATCCATGATATGTTCTAGGGAAGTTGTAAAATCGCATGTTAGCCAAATCCCTAGGAATAAAGAGATTGAAGATGATGCCTACGTGTTTAAATCTTTTCGGACTTGCGTGTGTAAATTAGTTGCATGATTGGTTATGCTTGTTTGGCGTTTGATGAAATGCAAAAGTATGTGATGATTATAAATGGTTTTGGTAATTGATCATGATGAGTTTTACTTGCTTAATGGTTTTGTACTTAGAATGAAAGCATGATTGTTATACAACCTAAGAGTAGTAATGGTGTCAGAATCAATGTCTTAGGTTTGGAGTCATGGGGACCGGTAAAGCTATGCATACTTTTGCGAACTTTCTGAAAATGCTGTTTTTATAAAGCTCGGTGTAGGATTATTAGTAATGGTGGCTGAATTATGATGTTTGATTGTGTTGTTGAGTTCATCTGTTTGAGATGTTCTGACATGAGTCCAGTAGTTCAGTGACTTAAAACGTTTTGCTAATTGAAAAATTATGTGGTTCGTCATTTCGAAAACTTGATTGAATGCTTGTTAATTTGCCACTGATTTGGTTGCATTTGGGGTTGTAGAACTCGAGTTATAGGTGAAACAAGTTAGGTTAAAATTACGGAAAACAATCTGGACATAGGGTCGAGTGTTTTGGGTCATCTGCGTTTTCAAAAGAACTCATTTTCGAACGAATCCAATTTCTTTGAAAACTTGACGGAATTTGCCTCATTTTATGCACAAGTTTCATGCAAATTAATTGAGTTTTGGTCATTATAGGACTGCTTGAATTTGAAGGACAAAAACTACATCTTTTGAAATTAGTATGTGTATTTTTGAAAACTGTACTAATTGGCTCACTGTTTTGAAACTTTAATGACATATTCAGAAACTACACATCCGTGGCTTTCCAACAAGTATTTATTTGTCGAAATCCGAGGTCGTTTACTATTTTAATTAATTCGCCAAAGTAGACACATAGTAGCAGAATTTTCTGCACCTGAGTTTAAAAAGAATAATAGAACGTGGAATGAAATGATTGATTGTAGAATAGGTCGAACTTGAATTTTGTTATTATGACCATGTTAATTGTTGATGTGAATGATGTTAGAGATACGATAACTTGTTGGGATTGGTATTGTTGTGTTAATTACGGTTGTTAGGGTTGTTGGGCCCCTGGCCATAATTGTTGTTGTCTCTTGTGTTGGTGGTCGGGTAGGATTTTGACAACCTACAGGTTAGAATACCTAATTGGGGAGTAAGAGTGTGGGGAAGAGTGTGTGATCTGTTGCGTGTACGATAGGACTCGGATGATAACGGATAGCGGAGATAAGAATGAGTGGATGTTGATTGCATGAGTTTAGCGTAGATTTTCGAGGGGGATAGCAATCGTTCATACAAGGTAGTGAAGGGGAAGAAAAGTTCTCAATTTAGTGGGAGGCCATATGATGTTTCGTGGTAAGGGCAAGGGAGAGGAGAGTTCGGCCTAACGCCAAGTGGGGAGACGCCATCGCGAGGATCGCATGGTCAACAAGTGTTTCGAGTGTGGAAAGGAAGGTCATGTAGCTGCTAAGTGTGAGAAGTAGTATGTGGTCTGCTACAACTGTGAGGAATTGAGGCATATTAGTACTAAGTGTTCGTCTTGAAGGATTCGGAGCCTGCGGAGGAGTGATGGTAGTACTTAGGGGGTACGAGTTCCATTTAGGGTGCGGTACTAGAAATCTATTGTTTGTTATGGTGAGTGTTTAAGTTACATGTCCATGATAGTTAGATTTTCGAGGGCGAAAATATTCTAAGTGGGGGAGAGTTGTAACACCCCAAAATTAATTAGATGAGTATTTAACTAATTTAATTAGGTGATTATTTAACTAATTAAATTAAGTGATTATTTGACCAATTTAATTAAGTAATATTTTAGTTGTCTATATTAAAATAAATATAGAGCAAGTAATTAATTTAAGGAGTGAGTAGCGGTAAATAAATGGTGAGTATTTTAGTTAGATGGGAATATTTTAATTAGGTTGGGAGGATGTGAGGAAGTACCTAGAGGGTGTAAATAAGGGCCCAAGCCCACTAAATAGGCCCAAAGTCAAGACTTAAACTAGGGTAAAGGTTTCCTTCTCATTAGAACAAAGGAAAAACAGAAAAAAAAGAGAGAGGAGAGGGATAGGAGAGGGCGCAGCGCGATGATGTGCTTGAGGGAGGAGAGAAAATTCATCTCCTAGCTTTGGGTAAGTGTTTTTGGTACTAAACAACTCCATTTTTCTTTCTCTATCTCTTAGTATAAGTTTTAACCATTAATCCTCTTCCATTTCCTTTTTCCATGGATGGGTTTGGAGCTCAAATATTGGAGAAAGCTAGTTACTTGGGTTTTCTTGGGTTATTGGTGGAGGAGTTCTCTTGGGTTTGTCAAATTTGAGGTTAGGGGCTCTACTTTACCTATATAATAACTTGTATGATATGTGTTATGTGTGGAATGGCTCTAGGATGTTTAATTGTGTGAATTTGGTGTTCATCATATGTTTGTTGTTGTATTTGATGTTTAATTTGGTTATACAATGATGCTTGATGTTGGAATTAAATGTGTTGTTAAATGTGCATGCAAAGTGTTTGATAAAATGCTTCAATGTGGTGAAATATGAGAATATGTTGATTTAATGATGTTGATTAAATGCCTAAGTGTTGTGGGACTTAAATTGATGCTCATGTATTTGTTGGATTAAATGGTGTTTAAGTGTTGTTGAATTTATTGGGGGTTGATGGTGAGTCTTGCTTGTTTATGGTTTTTGTGTGTTTTCTGGACACTGTTTCGGTTTTCTCAAACTGGCACTGTTTGGTTGATCCAAAAATTATGTGGCTAATTGTTTTTGAAAATAGACTTAAGGCCGGTCGTTTTGGCACTGGTTTCGTTAAATTCGGAGTTGTGTAGCTCCAGTTATGAGTCTCTAAGGTTAGGTCAATTTTCTGGAGTCAAACTGGGAGTAGGTTCAGTTTTTGCAGGTTTTGTGTGCTCAATTGAACTCCGTTTTGAACGATTCTTATTTCATTGAAAAATAGACTTAATTCTCTACGAAATAGGCACTGATTTCACTGAATTCCATTAAGAAATGAGAAAAAAATTTGGTTGCAAGTTGGGTAAAACGTTCTGTCCGATTTTGGCACCTCAGCGTAGTGTTTTGAAAAACTGTAACAGCTGGACACTGATTTTGAGAAACTAAAATCATAGGTAGAAACTACACTCAGAGGGCTTTCCAATGAGTGGTCTTTTGTAATTTTTCGATGTCGTTTGGTATTTTAAATAAAACGCCGAAGTAGGAGTACTGCTGTAGGAATCCAGCACTTGTCGCCAATGTTGCCCAAAGTGTCGAAAATGCTGTTTTGGTCCCTCTGAACTTTTTAGTCTTTAAAAATACTATCTTGGTCCCTATGCACTGTTGGTCCTTCAAAATGTTGTTTGGTTCCTATGTGATTTGTTTAGTCCCTTAGGCGATCGTTTAGTCCTTGTGGGTGTCGGTTTAATAATTGATGAGGGCTTCGGCCACAAGGTGGGATTTAATCTAATAATTGTTAAGATGGTGATTAATGATTGATGAGGTGAGGATTAATAATTGATGAGGTGATGATTAATAATTGAGGTGAATGATGATGTGGCTTCGCCAAAAAGGTGATGTAATATTTATTGTGATGGATTGTGTGTGATGCATTTGTCATAGTGTCACATGAACCATATGCATTACGTGACGAATGATGAATGATGATGTGGCTTCGGCCAAAATGAGGTGAGTGCCCGACGGGTTTTTGGTGATGATTATGGATCCACATGCATATCGCATACATGCATATGAACATGCATTACTTGGTTTCTCATTAATGCTTAATTAATCCTTGTCGCAACTTGTTGATGTGCTAATTGAATGATGAATGTTAAATTGTTAGGGATTGTTGTTACTAGATACTTTCCGAATATGATGCTTATCTTACTTGTTATTATTTATGTAAAGAGACTCACCCTAGCATTTTTGTGTTGCCTGCTCTCGTGGCGACCAACAGGTGATTCCGAGTGAAGGTGCCACGCTTCTGGGGTTTATTGAGTCAGCTCTGATAGTAACACCGGGGTGGGATCTTAGTATTATTTTATTTTGGTTATGTATTAAACTGATTTTGAACTAAGTATTGAGTATGTGAACTCAGTTTTCATTTTCATTGTCTTTGCAAACTATTTGATGGATTCTTCGTAAACACTAAACAAGTTGTTTTTGATGGTTTTAATTCACATGACTGTGATACGCCTTTATGCGCTTGATGAGTTGGAATTTTAAATATGTTTTGATGTTGTTTTCATTAAATGTACCACCCTCTTTGAGGTGCGTGGAAAGTTTTTGAAAACTCTGACTTTTATTAACTTAATTAGTTTATTAAAGAAAAGGGGTGTTACATTAGTGGTATCAAAGCGCTTCGGTCCGTCCGCCAAGTCGTCGAGTCTGTTAACCCTCGAGTCTTAGTACTGCGTTCTAAATCATAATTATGTTGCTGCTTTATTATTCATGTTACCTTTGTTGGTTTGTTCTTCCTTGACATGCCTTGCAATTTATTTGATGGATAGCGATTGAAAGATTATATTGATTTATTGAGGTAGGTGTGATTGAAATATGTGGTCATGATTGTATCATTGATTTTGATTATTTGTGATTGTTGTTGTATCATTAAGATATGTGCGATTAAAAGAATTCTAACGATGTCAAAGGAGTGAAAGTCGTGGACGACGCCTTCGCACTCCGGACTACGTTAAAAATCTTTTAATGTGGTAGATATAAATTTGAAAGAAGTAGTTTTGTGACCTTAATTAGTTGGTTGTATGAGTAGGAGGGACTGATCACCCCAATCACTCATCCCCAATGAACGAGGCGACAATAACTCATGGTTAATATTAAATTTGGATGCATGCACTAATTTTAATTTGATTGATTGCTTGATTAACTTGCTAGAATATTGGGAGTACTTTTATATGACCTAACCGTGGTAAGTAAGTATACAACTGAACAATATTGGAAGATTGTTTGTTGAAAATTGTTGCATTGAATGACGTCTTTGCCATAAGTTGATTGTTTTGTAATGCATATGAGTTAAAATTGATTTGTGCTTAATTTTCTCGAAGTTAGTATGCTAAAATGAATGTTGTGTAAGGCTATATTTTCATTAACTCAATTAAGATTGCATAACTTGAAGTTTTGACATTTTCGGTGTTCCAATTTGGTTTGTTTCGTGAGCATGATGTGATTTGTCAAAAATGAAATGATTAACTTTCTTACCTTACGAGTTTATGTCGGAAACTAAATTTTGAACTAATAAGTAGTTGTTTATGTGGTTGCATGTACGTGTGATAGTAGGATTTGGGGTTTGCATATGTTTTCCCTTTTTGGACAAAATTGTGAGTTCTATGATTTTCAAAAAGAAACGGTACTTGGAAAATTTTGTGCTATTGGGAATGAATGTGATGTCAAATTAATGTCGAATCTGTTTCCAAAATGTTCTAAGATTTTATTTCAAAATGTGACATAAATTCAGCTTTTGAACGGATTAGGTTGTGGTTTGATGTTGTTTGAAAATGAGGAGTTTTACACTAATAGCAAGGTTAGATAAAATAGAATTTTTATGATATGGGAGGTGAGTTCAAAAATGATTGGCAAGGTTTTAGAAACAAATGTAAATAATTTTAAGTACTTCTTATTTGTGAACTACAATTGTATAAGTGTGTTCGTTTGATGACATAGCTTGGACTTTGTTGTTGCTATTATTATTGTTAATTGTCACTCCTTGATTTATGTTATGTGGCTCCTAAAATCTAATGATGAAAACGTGCGGCAAGATCTTTTGTGCACTTATATTACTTGAATTAGTTTTCTTTGCTAAATATTGACAAAGAGATTTAATTCCATTTGTTTAAAACTAATATCAAGTCTTGTATCAAAACAAGTGTGTTATAAAGCATGTGTTGGCCATATTATTTCGGTAATATGAAATCTATTAAACTTAGTAGAATTATATATCCATGATATGTTCTAGGGAAGTTGTAAAATCGCATGTTAGCCAAATCCCTAGGAATAAAGAGATTGAAGATGATGCCTACGTGTTTAAATCTTTTCGGACTTGCGTGTGTAAATTAGTTGCATGATTGGTTATGCTTGTTTGGCGTTTGATGAAATGCAAAAGTATGTGATGATTATAAATGGTTTTGGTAATTGATCATGATGAGTTTTACTTGCTTAATGGTTTTGTACTTAGAATGAAAGCATGATTGTTATACAACCTAAGAGTAGTAATGGTGTCAGAATCAATGTCTTAGGTTTGGAGTCATGGGGACCGGTAAAGCTATGCATACTTTTGCGAACTTTCTGAAAATGTTGTTTTTATAAAGCTCGGTGTAGGATTATTAGTAATGGTGGCTGAATTATGATGTTTGATTGTGTTGTTGAGTTCACTGTTTGAGATGTTCTGACATGAGTCCAGTAGTTCAGTGACTTAAAACGTTTTGCTAATTGAAAAATTATGTGGTTCGTCATTTCGAAAACTTGATTGAATGCTTGTTAATTTGCCACTGATTTGGTTGCATTTGGGGTTGTAGAACTCGAGTTATAGGTGAAACAAGTTAGGTTAAAATTCTGGAAAACAATCTGGACATAGGGTTCGGTGTTTTGGGTCATCTGCGTTTTCAAAAGAACTCATTTTCGAACGAATCCAATTTCTTTGAAAACTTGACGGAATTTGCCTCATTTTATGCACAAGTTTCATGCAAATTAATTGAGTTTTGGTCATTATAGGACTGCTTGAATTTGAAGGACAAAAACTACATCTTTTGAAATTAGTATGTGTATTTTTGAAAACTGTACTAATTGGCTCACTGTTTTGAAACTTTAATGACATATTCAGAAACTACACATCCGTGGCTTTCCAACAAGTATTTATTTGTCGAAATCCGAGGTCGTTTACTATTTTAATTAATTCGCCAAAGTAGACACATAGTAGCAGAATTTTCTGCACCTGAGTTTAAAAAGAATAATAGAACGTGGAATGAAATGATTGATTGTAGAATAGGTCGAACTTGAATTTTGTTATTATGACCATGTTAATTGTTGATGTGAATGATGTTAGAGATACGATAACTTGTTGGGATTGGTATTGTTGTGTTAATTACGGTTGTTAGGGTTGTTGGGCCCCTGGCCATAATTGTTGTTGTCTCTTGTGTTGGTGGTCGGGTAGGATTTTGACAACCTACTGAGTTAGAATACCTAATTGGGGAGTAAGAGTGTGGGAAGAGTGTTGATCTGCTATGTGTACGATAGGACTCGGATGATAACGGATAGCGGAGATAAGAATGAGTGGATGTTGATTGCATGAGTTTAGCGTAGATTTTCGAGGGGGATAGCAATCGTTCATACAAGGTAGTGAAGGGGAAGAAAAGTTCTCAATTTCGTGGGAGGCCATATGATGTTTCGAGTGGTAAGGGCAAGGGAGAGGAGAGTTCGGGCTAAACGCCAAGTGGGGGAGACGCTACTGCGAGGATCGCATGGTCAACAAGTGTTTCGAGTGTGGAAAGGAAGGTCATGTAGCTGCTAAGTGTGAGAAGTAGTATGTGGTGCCGCTACAAATCGTGAGGAATTGAGGCATATTAGTACTAAGTGTTCGTCTTGAAGGATTCGAGCTGCGGAGGAGTGATGGTAGTACTTAGAAGTACGAGTTCCATTTAGGGTGCGGTACTAGAAATCTATTGTTTGTTATGGTGAGTGTTTAAGTTACATGTCCATGATAGTTAGATTTTCGAGGACGAAAATATTCTAAGTGGGGGAGAGTTGTAACACCCCAAAATTAATTAGATGAGTATTTAACTAATTTAATTAGGTGATTATTTAACTAATTAAATTAAGTGATTATTTGACCAATTTAATTAAGTAATATTTTAGTTGTCTATATTAAAATAAATATAGAGCAAGTAATTAATTTAAGGAGTGAGTAGCGGTAAATAAATGGTGAGTATTTTAGTTAGATGGGGAATATTTTAATTAGGTTGGGAGGATGTGAGGAAGTACCTAGAGGGTGTAAATAAGGGCCCAAGCCCACTAAATGAGCCCAAAGTCAAGACTTAAACTAGGGTAAAGGTTTCCTTCTCATTAGAACAAAGGAAAAACAGAAAAAAATAAGAGAGGAGAGGGATAGGAGAGGCGCAGTGATGTGTGCTTGAGGAGGAGAGAAAAATTCATCTCCTAGCTTTGGGTAAGTGTTTTTGGTACTAAACAACTCCATTTTTCTTTCTCTATCTCTTAGTATAAGTTTTAACCATTAATCCTCTTCCATTTCCTTTTTCCATGGATGGGTTTGGAGCTCAAATATTGGAGAAAGCTAGTTACTTGGGTTTTCTTGGGTTATTGGTGGAGGAGTTCTCTTGGGTTTGTCAAATTTGAGGTTAGGGGCTCTACTTTACCTATATAATAACTTGTATGATATGTGTTATGTGTGGAATGGCTCTAGGATGTTTAATTGTGTGAATTTGGTGTTCATCATATGTTTGTTGTTGTATTTGATGTTTAATTTGGTTATACAATGATGCTTGATGTTGGAATTAAATGTGTTGTTAAATGTGCATGCAAAGTGTTTGATAAAATGCTTCAATGTGGTGAAATATGAGAATATGTTGATTTAATGATGTTGATTAAATGCCTAAGTGTTGTGGGACTTAAATTGATGCTCATGTATTTGTTGGATTAAATGGTGTTTAAGTGTTGTTGAATTTATTGGGGTTGATGGTGAGTCTTGCTTGTTTATGGTTTTTGTGTGTTTTCTGGACACTGTTTCGGTTTTCTCAAACTGGCACTGTTTGGTTGATCCAAAAATTATGTGGCTAATTGTTTTGAAAATAGACTTAAGGCCGGTCGTTTTGGCACTGGTTTCGTTAAATTCGGAGTTGTGTAGCTCCAGCTTATGAGTCTCTAAGGTTAGGTCAATTTTCTGGAGTCAAACTGGGAGTAGGTTCAGTTTTTGCAGGTTTTGTGTGCTCAATTGAACTCCGTTTTGAACGATTCTTATTTCATTGAAAAATAGACTTAATTCTCTACGAAATAGGCACTGATTTCACTGAATTCCATTAAGAAATGAGAAAGAAAATTTGGTTGCAAGTTGGGTAAAACGTTCTGTCCGATTTTGGCACCTCAGCGTAGTGTTTTGAAAAACTGTAACAGCTGGACACTGATTTTGAGAAACTAAAATCATAGGTAGAAACTACACTCAGAGGGCTTTCCAATGAGTGGTCTTTTGTAATTTTTCGATGTCGTTTGGTATTTTAAATAAAACGCCGAAGTAGGAGTACTGCTGTAGGAATCCAGCACTTGTCGCCAATGTTGCCCAAAGTGTCGAAAATGCTGTTTTGGTCCCTCTGAACTTTTTAGTCTTTAAAAATACTATCTTGGTCCCTATGCACTGTTGGTCCTTCAAAAATGTTGTTTGGTTCCTATGTGACTGTTTAGTCCCTTAGGCGACTGTTTAGTCCTTGTGGGTGTCGGTTTAATAATTGATGAGGGCTTCGGCCACAAGGTGGGATTTAATCTAATAATTGTTAAGATGGTGATTAATGATTGATGAGGTGAGGATTAATAATTGATGAGGTGATGATTAATAATTGAGGTGAATGATGATGTGGCTTCGGCCAAAAAGGTGATGTAATATTTATTGTGATGGATTGTGTGTGATGCATTTGTCATAGTGTCACATGAACCATATGCATTACGTGACGAATGATGAATGATGATGTGGCTTCGGCCAAAATGAGGTGAGTGCCAGCGGGGTTTTGGTGATGATTATGGATCCACATGCATATCGCATACATGCATATGAACATGCATTACTTGGTTTCTCATTAATGCTTAATTAATCCTTGTCGCAACTTGTTGATGTGCTAATTGAATGATGAATGTTAAATTGTTAGGGATTGTTGTTACTAGATACTTTCCGAATATGATGCTTATCTTACTTGTTATTATTTATGTAAAGAGACTCACCCTAGCATTTTTGTGTTGCCTGCTCTCGTGGCGACCAACAGGTGATTCCGAGTGAAGGTGCCACGCTTCTGGGGTTTATTGAGTCACTCATAGTAGTAACACCAGGGGTGGGATCTTAGTATTATTTTATTTTGGTTATGTATTAAACTGATTTTGAACTAAGTATTGAGTATGTGAACTCAGTTTTCATTTTCCGCTGTGCTGCAAACTATTTGATGGATTACTGTAAACACTAAACAGGTTGTTTTTGATGGTTTTAATTCACATGACTGTGATACGCCTTTATGCGCTTGATGAGTTGGAATTTTAAATATGTCTTGATGTTGTTTTCATTAAATGTACCACCCTCTTTGAGGTGCGTGGAAAGTTTTTGAAAACTCTGACTTTTATTAACTTAATTAGTTTATTAAAGAAAAGGGGGTGTTACACACCCTAATCCAGGATCCTAGATACACCACTGGTAGCTAGTACCCACATGATGTAACACAAGGGGAATATACTTGGGTCCCTTAACCATTTGGTCTGGGTTCGATCCTTGATCGGTGTGTACAAAAGAATATTTGTTGGGAGAGATCAACCCCTTAATTAATGGATGATATCTCGAAGGATTAATCTCCATAATCGTCGTGGAGGATACTCGATTTACCAAATAAGGAAAGACTAGTTGAAAATATAGGTCCAAAGCTTAGCTATAGTATATATGATAGCATAGTTAGTTTGATTGATTATCAGGGATTGTTTAGTACAAATAATTAATTTGGTGCGGTTTTGCTTTGTGTTTCAGATTGATTTTGTTTAATTAAAAAATAAAGGGCGGAAAGTGGAATGAGAATCAAAAATTAGTTAGGTATTTAATTTTAGATCCCTATACTTTAAGAGACTATTTTGCAAATAAAGCAAAATGCAAAACAACCCCTTAGTTAATAGCCTACTAGCGCATTCACCCATACGTTGCACAGGATAAAAGCTCTAGTAAATACAAATTGTGTAAGTAGAAAAATTTATTGGCTAAATTGCAATAAGAAAAAACTTGTTTAAATTTATAAATAAAAAAAGGCAATTTTGAGCTTAAGAGCTAAGTTAAAATCTACATTCATAATCCAGACAAATTGTTCTATATGCATAATATATAGTCATAATTTTAAGTCGAAAGTTAAAAGATATAAGATTCATAATCCAAAAGTAGCAAAACATAAACTCAACATCATCCTTCACCTAAGTTAATGAAAATATGATGATTAGGGTTTCCTTGATGTGCATTTTGGTGAGGAAATACCACTTGAAGGGTACTTGGTTGGTTACGCATCGATTTACAAAGACGATGATCATAAATATCTCCTAAAGTAACATGGATTTTGGAAGGACTTTGGCAGAGATATGTGATCTAAAAAGGGTTGAACCTTGAAGGAGGAAAAGTTGTTTTATAGAAGTATTCTAACATAAATATTGTAGCATTTTATTGAGTATTTGAACAAATAATTTTTCTCCAAATATTAAAGTAACCCAAAACACATTGTTTAGTATTGCACTTTACGTATTTTGTCGTGAAACTATTTTTTTTAAAACCGGCTATTGAAGAACAAACTTTACATATCTTAGTAGTTAAAAAATTTCCTAACGCTAAAGTTACCCAAGACACATTGTCTAGTGTCGTACTTTACATATTTGACACAGAATTATTTGTTGGTTTGACCAAACTAATTACCAAGAAACGAACTCCGTATATTTGTAAAATCTAATTTTTTCTGAATTTAAGACACCCCAAAACACATTGCTTAGTATCACACTTTACATATTTTGGAACAAAATTATTTTTGGTAGCGTCACACTTTACATATTCTGTTACAATTTTTAAAAATAAAATTGGTTATCGATGAACAAATTTTGCATATTTTAACAATAAATTTTTCGGACCATTAAGTAGCCAAAACACATTGTCTAAGGTCACATTTTACGTAATTTGTTACAAAATTAATTTTCGTTTTTACTAATCCGATTATAGACGAACAAACTTCGCCTATTTGAACAATTAAATTTTTTACTGGATCGTAAAGTACCCCTAATATATAATTTATGAAGGAAAAAAGAGAGTGAAGAAAAAGGAAAAAGGAGAGAATGGGAAAGATTACCACTAAAATATAAAAATATGAAGAAAAAAGTGAAGAAAAAAGCAGGAAAAAAGGGGGAAAAGGGGGGTGAGCTTTGGGGAAAAAAAGGGACTTGGTGAGATTGGCGCCAACGGGGATGGGGGAGAGGGAAAGTTGACTCTTAAAGTAGGGGAGGGCCCACTTGGAAGTCTATGTCATGCACATTGTAACTCCTCCGGCTGAAGTCAAGTGACGACATAACTTAGGAACACGAGCGAATGCGAGTTAAGTTTTTTTTTTCGGGTAAGTGATAGGCGCAAGTGCAAGGTTCTATCGCGTAATAAAAAGTCGATTTCACGAGAGACTTTTGTGATTACCAATTTATTTTTAGTGGTGATTAGCTAAAAGGAAATGATTTTTAGGAAAAAGGAATATTTGTTTAATTAATATTCAGAATATAAAAGTGTCTCAGGATTATGGGACAAATCACAATGATGAAAATTTAACAATCCCTTAACTATCCTCTATCTTATATTGAAATTGTTTTTAAGGACAAGGTATTCTTTTGGTGTAATTCAAGTTTCCTCTCGGAATACAAGAATGTGTCTCGAAACAATGATCAAGCCTATTCTCATGGTTGATCATCGCAGAGCCCCATTAAGCCCAACCTTATTGTCCCAAGACACTCAAAGCTATTCTCATGCTTTGATTGCCTTGTCTAACCTCATAGGTCCAATATCAAACTTCACCTCTCGGTACCTCGTTTGATATTTGATTTATGAAATAAGAATGATGAGGCTAGATTAAAAATCAAGTTCTAATAAGATAGAGTTTAGTCTTGGAATTGTTTAGGGATCCATCATTGAATTGTTTCCCACAATCCCAAGACTAAAGAGGTCTACTCACACATGATCATAGTAGACAAAAGCTTAGAAAAGAAGAAGAAAAAAAAAGAAGAAGACATAAAAGATAAATAACAAGAAGATAAATGACAAAATGTAAAGTGCACGAGAAAATAAAGGTGCTAGAAAATAAGGACAGAAAGTAAAGTTGCAAGAATGTAAAATGCAAGAAATCTTAGAAATAAACTTTGAATAAGGACAGAATGTAAAGTTGCATAAAATCTTAGAAATAAACTTTGAATAGTGTTTGCAATAGTCTAAGATGAGATTACAAGTGAAGAGAGAGCCTTTATATAGCCTAGGATCAGTAGACAAACACATAAATTCGAAATCATGGCCATAAAAACCCACTAAGAAGAAGAAGGAATCAACTTTGTAACTGAATTTTGAGTAGCAGAAAAGGCGCACGGGTCGTGCTCAACAGGCGCACGGGTCGTGCTCTGTGTTCGCAAATGTTATTTTCCTGATTTTTGAAGGCGCACGGATCGTGCTTGGTTTCTGACTTTTATATTTTTTTTTTCTTGTTCCTCCTTTCATGCTCTTTTGATCTTTGCTATTCTTTCATCCAAAATTTCTCTTTTTCTCTACTTTTAGTCGTGAAAACACAAAACTAACATTTTGTAGTAAAATAGCCCCAAAATAGAACTAAAATTCCATAAATTTTATTTAATTCAAATACTAAAAACACTCTAAATTATGACTTATCAGTAAGCAATTATTCTAAGTGCTCAAAACAAACAATTACATATTGTTTATACACAACTTAACATTATACCACCAAGAAGTAACAAAATAACTAGATCGTCTACCTACCCGATAACAGTGACAAATTTAGGAATTTCAACTCGTAGGGGTAAAATTATTTACTATGAATATTTACAATATATATATATATATATATATATATATATAATATAATATAAACGCATAACCGATAAAATGATGACATACTTACTAGTAAAACAAAAAATTTGAGATTACAAAAGTCAATCATTGTATGTCCAAAAATTGAAGACACTTAAACATTTAAGATTATAATTGCTCTTTACGTGTATTCATATTTTGAAAGTGTTGTGTGATTTGTTCATTGTCAACACTATCAAATATATCACTCTCTATACAAGTGACCATACAATCATTCAAAAATTCATCCCCCATACGATTGCGCATTTGATTTGTCACAATCCTCATAGCTGAGAAACTTTTTCAAGCATTGCGATTGCTAATCGGAAAAGCAAATCTAACTTCAAAAGTAAATACACCTTTGGCTAAGCAATGTGCCTTCTAGTTTCCACCAACATTCTTGAAAGATCACTAATGCCATTCAAATTAGAAAATTGTTAACTAGAATGAACATCCATGATATAATTTTCAAGTTGGTCCTCAAGTCTCATAATATCCACAGGAGAAAACTCATATGGATTAAATCGAGCCAACTTAATCAACTTCTCCCTGTTAAATTCAGAAAATGAATCTCTTGGGTTTAAAGGAATTCAGTATTCACCTCTGTAAATCTGTTATTAAGCTCTTGAAGTTGTCTATCAATCACCAAGTAAAATACCTCAACTTGAAAGTGATGCAAATTTGATACGTCTTGATCTTGCATCATGAACTCATAATTTATATTTATAACGACAATATTTTGCTTCTCACATAATGATGACACTTCACTGAATAAACTGTGCTAACCATCTTCTCAACCATCTTCTCTCATGTTTTGCAATCTCTCCTTTGAGACTCTAACAAATGTCATAGCATATACAATATCTTGGTATTTTCTTTGCAATGCTTGACATAACTCATTGGCAATTCCCAATATTATTCTCATCAAATACAAGTACAAATGAAAATAATTAAAAAAAAGAAATAAAAACAATAGCATGAAACCAAGGTTGTTCGTAGAATGTAGTTTAGGTCTAACTCAACCCCATAAAATCGGTTTGTAAGGGAGGGTTGTCATCCACTTATAAAGTCTTTTTCAGGCCATATCACATCCTATGTGGGACTCTTAATTAACACCCCCTCACGCCTAGGAACAAACATCTGGAGCGTGACCCGAGTGGCCCAGGAAAAGACATCTGGAGCACGACCCGAGTGGCCCAACAACAGGGTGGCAACAGATCTTGGATTGACTCTGATACCATCTTAGAATATGGTTTAGGCCTAACTCAACCCCCACTAGTGGAAAATATGGATTTTACATCAGCAATTAATAACGGTTCACACTATAACCGATATGAAAAAAGAGGCGGTGACATTTTTGAAATTATGAGCAAATTATCTATATCGGTTCCTGTTCTAACCGATATGGAAACTCTATTTTACTCTAATCCATATCGGCTCCTATTCAAACCGATATGGAAACTCGATTTTACCCTTAAAATTTTATTCACCCACGCTCGATCGTTCTCGCGCTGGAACCAAATACGCTTCATCTTCCTTCGACGCTCTCTCTCACTGAAAACCCACTGAAAACCCTAGCCTTGAAACCCACTGAAAACCCACTGAAAACGAAGGAGAAAACGACGGCGAAGAGGAAGAAGAAGAGGAACGACGACGAAGAGGAAGCGATTACGAAGGAGAAAACGAAGGAGAAGAGGAAGCTACTGGTTTCGTCGGCCGTTGTTACTGAAATCGAAGAATAAAACGAAGGAGAAGAGGAAAACGAAGGAGAAAACGAAGGTCTTTGTGAAAGCTTCATGTTTGGTAAAATTGGAGCTTCTGGTTTAAAGAATCACAAAAGGTAAGTCTTCTAATATTGTTTATTTGAGTTATTGTGAAAGTTTCTCTGTAAATTTGTTATTTATTTCGTGAATGTCATGAACTGTGGGGTTTTGGTGGGATATTGGTGGGGTTTTGTGTTGTTTCTCTGATTTGTGTTGTTCTTTGGTGCTGAAATATACTATTGGTGCTGTAATATAGTATTTGTATGTGGGGTATTGATGCTGAAAGATACTCTTTGTATGTGGGGTTAGGGTTTTGTGGTCCCAACATTTTATATTCCTTCGACTGAGTATCTTGAATGACTTTTTCCAATTGAAAATCAATTTCAATGCACTGCATACATAATATAGTTTTATTCATCATATACTGCAGGATGCCTAGTTGAAATACAAAATGGATCCGGTATTTAACATTCCTACCAGACACAATTTTGATTTGAAGTAGCTTTCAGGTTAAAAAGATAAGAATTGACCAACTGAAACAAATGAACTGGAATAGGATAATGACCTTCTATAGTTGCAACAATAAAAATATTTGTGTAGTTCCAATTTTGTTTCCTTATTTTTATTCTCTTGTATTCTCTTGTATATAGTTTTATTCTTTATTTTTATTTTTATTTCAAGTTTCAACTTCAACCTTCCAAAATGAAATACTGAATGTCTTTGTTAAATTATGTTGAACCACCAATTATTAATTTTCAAAGTGGTTTGTGGTCCTCACTACATACTAGGAAACTTCACTTTTCATATTGAGTTGATGAACTAATGTTTAGTCTTGTGTCATTTCATATTGTAGAGATTCAACACTACCGCACCATTCCATGATGATGATCTATATGATATTCGATTTCGATGGGCAAAACTATTTCTTGAACTTTACCAAGTCGTATAATTGGGTGATAATATGTTAATAGGTAAAACTTACTAGTTTCTTGTGTAGATTGCAATTACTTTCTTGGTGGGAATTATGAAATATGACTCGCAAGTCCAAAATATTGGCCTTGTGTAGTAACTAAAGACTGTTTCTAAAAGTTCCAAATATTTATTTAATGGCTTTCCTTGTAGGTTCGTTCTGACACTCTGGACACTCTCAGCACCAGATTATTTAGAGTGGAAGTAATTTTGGTTAATGGCTATTGTTTTGTGTTCTGCATCTCTGCTTGTTTAGAGATGGGGCCACTCAACTTGTATGTTGAAGTCCTTTGTCTACATAAATACTCTCTTTGGAGCCTTTTTTAAGAAGTTGTTGGAAGCGCGGATAAGCTACTAGGAAACTTGCAATTTGATAACTTTGTCTAAATAATGGACATGTTGACTTGATAACTTTGTGTATGTTCTTGTGTTTATCTTATGATGATATGCTATTTATACTGAGCAATTGCTTTGTGTGATGGACAAGTTTAAGCATAGTGAAGTGTGGTGATAGTGAGCAATTATTTGTTATGATGTGTCGTTAGATGCTTTTGGTTGTAATTAAATATTTTATTATGTGAAGAAGATGATCAGGTTGTGTGCCTACTGATTGAGGTTTATTTTTTGGTATGTTGATTGAGGTTGTATGCCTACTGATTAGTTTTCTTTAAAAAAAATCCACTTTTAATATCGGTTCTAATATAACCTGATATTAATAATAAACATTTCATATCGGTTACATTTAAAACTGATATAAAAAACGATTTTCAATATCGGTTTAACTAAGAAACCGATATAAAAAAACGCGTCTATTGGCTTAAAAACTAAGTTTCTATAACGGGTCTAAAAGGAACCGATATTAAAAACATTTTCCATATCGGTTCTTTAACCGATATAGAAAGCGCCTTTTTTTAATATCCCCTTTATCTATATCGGTTACAGAACCGATATGAAAAGCCGTTTTTAACCGATATGAAAAGCCTTTTTTCTAGTCCATACAATCAAATGAGAAAAAAAATGGAAGAAGCGGTCAGTGTTCTTTGATCTTCCATACTGGTCCAAACTTGATGTTAGACATTGTATTGACGTCATGCACGTGGAAAAAAATGTATGTGATAGTGTTATCGGAACGCTTCTCAACATTCAGGGAAAGACAAAGGATGGTGTGAATGCTCGATTAGATTTGGTTGTGATGGGTATTAGAGAGCAGTTAGCTTCTCAACTTCAAAGGGTTGTCATTGACCCTTTGAAGTTGGATGACTTGGAAAAATGAGGTCGCCATTATATTGTGCCAATTGGAGATGTATTTTCCTCCTTCTTTTTTTGACATCATGGTTCACTTAATTGTTCATCTGGTGAGGGAAATTAGATTGTGTGGTCCTGTTTATTTAAGGTGGATGTACCCATTTGAGCGATATATGAAAATATTGAAAGGTTATGTGAAGAACCAATATCGTCCTGAAACATCTATCATTCAGAGGTACGTTGCAGAAGAAGCTATTGAGTTTTGTTCAGATTACATGTCTAACGTGGATCCTATAGGGATTCCTAAGTCTCGTCATGAGGGAAGATTTGCAGGAAAGGGTACACGAGGTTTTGATATTAAGAGCATGAGTCGGGCAGAAGTTCTTCAGGCACATATGTATATATTGAATAACACCAGTGAGGTTCAACCTTACTTATCTACTCATAAAAGCATTGTCAAGGAGAAGTATCCTCGAATGACCGAAAAAGATAAGTTGATTGAGCATAACAAGACTTTCCTAAATTGGTTTCAAGAGCAAATCATTAATGCTGATAGTGTTTCTGAAACATTAGAATGGCTAGCACATGGGCTTAACTTTGATATCATATGTTGGAGTGGATACGATATCAATAAGTTTTCATTTTATACAAAGTCCCAAGATGACAAGAGTTCCATGCAAAACAGTGGGGTTATGGTTGTGGCTGAATCCATGCACTTTTCTAGTTCAAAAGATAAAAAACCCATCACGGCATCCATATCTTATTTTGGAGTCATTGAAGAGATTTGGGAGGTTGATTAGTGATTACACTAAATTTACTGTGCCCGTTTTTAAATGCAAGTGGGTAGATCATAAATGATGGTGTAAAAATTGATGAATTAGGATGTACATTGGTGGACCTTAACAAGGTAGCTCATAAAGAGGAGCCTTTTATCATGGCATCTCATGCGAAACAAGTGTTTTATGTTAGTGATCCTTCTAGCCAAAGATGGTGCAGTGGTTCTCCAAGGAAAAACATACATGCTAATGATCAAGACCAAGATTCAACTCTTGATATTCCCGAGACTCCTTTCTTATCACGGATGCCTATTTTCAATGATGAAAGTGAATTGGGCGATGTTCATGCAACTCGTGATGATCATCGAGGAAGGGATATGGGAATAGACAATAAGTTAAGTTTGTTTCGCTCTACCATTTCAAAGGTTCTTTATCTTTCTTGTTTCTTTATATAATTAGACATTAAGCTAAACTTTTGATTATATGTCTTGTATCAAAGATCACAATCTTTTTATTCTCCTTATAGTCTTTGTCCATTTGATATTTGTTATTTATTTTTATCTCACTTTGTGGTTATACTTTCTTCGTTTTTGTTTAAACAAACCCATGGATGACCGATCGAACATCTCTCCAAGGAAAAGAGAGGGTAGGTGTGCTACAAGGTTAAAGAATTTAACCCGTGATCGTGTTGGTGTTCAAAGGCGTACAGTTCAATTTGATGAAGTGGCTGGCAAGGCTATTGGGCCAAATTCAGTAAAGTTCAACAGATTTCATAGGCGTTCTAGCTCAAACAAAGCTGGTATCTTGGTAATGGATTGGAAAGATATTGATGAAAGAGTTAAAGATAGGATGTGGGAGACTATCATGGTATTTCACTATTACACTCTATGTTTTTATCTATTGTGTTTAACTATTTTATTAAGTCTTTCATTTTGTTTTGTAATGTAGAGCACATTTGATGTTCCAAATACTGAATTTGTGAAGAATAAAGTGATTCGATATGCGGGTGACCTTTGGAAGGCTTTTAAAACACAACTCATTAGCCAATATGTATTTGGAAAAAAAAGGACAAATCTCCTTGTGAGAAGTATCCGTTCATTGATGAGGATACATGGAAGCAGTTTGTTGAGTCTCGATTAACACCCACATTTCAAGTAAGTTGGAAAGGAATTATAGTTTACAAAATATATTTATTTTTATTGAATTTGTTTGTATTTATTTGTATGTTATTATTGATAATAGGAGAAAAGGAAAAAGGGACAAGAAATTCAGTCAAATAATCTCTACCCCCACACATTGTCTCGTGGGGGTTATCATTTGCTTCGTGGAAAGATGGTGAAAGAAAGAGAGAAAGAATTTGAAGAAGCGTCCCAATCTGATCCTTCACAAGTTGTCGATCCTCCATCATCACCTAAACGCCATGAATTATGGAAGAGAGCCAGACAAAAGCGAACTGGTGATTATACATCTGAAAAAGGACGCATTATTGCTGAAAAGATTGTAAGTAAATATTCAACTTTAATTGTAATTTAAATTTGAACAAAAATGCACATAGTTTTAAGCATGTTTGTGAATTACATGTTCTAGGATTCTCTACAAGAACAAACTTTGCAAGGAACCTTTGTTCCACATGGACGTCAAGATATATTAGCTCTCGCCATTGGGCGTCCCAACACCCCGATCGTGTTCGTGGTGTTGGAGGAGGTGTGGGTATTGTAGATTACTTTGGACGACGTTCACGTTGTGGACCCACCTCGAAAGTTGTCACCAAAGAAGACTTAGCTATCATCTCGAAAAAACATTGCTCGAGAAAGTTAGACGAGGATGTGATGAAGGTATATATAAATTAACACTTGTGAATGTTTTACCCGAAAACATGATCGAGTATGAACGAGCGAAGGATTCTATTTTTATGCTTATACTTAATCGAGTATCTGCTCAAAAGACTTCATTCAATTTATTCTAATTTCATTTGTCACTTTATCCTGCTCAAAAGACTTGCATTTAGCCATGTAAAGTTTGTTGGTTCACTTTATCTGTTTTATGAAATTCAATGTAGGAGCTGGCTTCTATGGGTTACTCCCAACAATGCTCAAATAGTAATAAGGGTAGTTGTTCTGTTGCGGAAAAAAATATGGAGGAGGATCACTTTGATGGTATTCAGGATCAGTTTGATGATATCCAGGATCAATTTGATGATAACTCGGATCAGTTTGACGATAACCCAGATAGGTGTAAGTTGTATGTTGATAATCCTTACCATTTAGTGGCAATTGGTCGTATTTTCAACTTGGGCTCAGTCATTCATAACAAGAGTTTAGAGATTGATATGGTGAGGGTGGCGGTTGAAGAGGTTCGGCATGGAGAAGCTCAAGTTCCTATACCCACTGATGAGGTTCAAACGGTGAAACAAGCCCTAAAAAATTTTATTCAGTGGCCGAGAAGACTTGTTAAACCTTTTTCAAATAAGGTTTTCAATGTTACTAATTTCTTTCTATATTTACACTTGAAATAAGGTTTTCAATGTTACTAATATATTATATTTCTTGTTTAGGAAATTGGAAAATCTAGAAAGGACAATCCACCCAAAAGTTCTGCACCTCAGCTTAATCCAATTCAAGAGTTGATGATATTGGTTGTACCTATGTCTTCCTTTATAGAAGTAAGATTGGAACATCATTCCACCATTGTAGATTCTTATATACCACCGAATGACGTCATGGATCTTTGTTGTGGTAACCAAGAACTTAACGCACCTGTTATGCAATTTTGGTTGACGTAAGTTAGTTTACTTATACTTTAGTTAACCAATTAACTATGAAACTGTATAATTAACATTTAGCATGCATGACGTCTTAGGTATATGCATCGCCAATGTATCTTGAAGGGCAATAGTAATTTGTATGGTTTGATTGACCCTCAAGATTTGGTGCCTCCGGTGATTCCTCAACACCTTTTGGATCCAAATTAATTCCAAGGATATTTACCTAGCGCCTTACCATAATGTGTAAGTACATATTCATCAATTATTTTAAATTTCAATGTGACTTGTCACTAATTGTTCCCCAATGTAGTGATCATTGGCAATTGTTGATCATTTGTCCTAAGAGTAATGAAACCGTCTTCCTTTGCTCGCTTCATCGAAAGCCGATTCCATCTCTCAAGCAAAAACTTAATAGGTAAGCTCTTACTTATTATACATCATGTGTAGAAAAGTTATAACAAAGTTAGAGATTGTCTTCCTTTATAAGTTTGTATGATGTCTTCTTTTTTTATTAGTGCTATGGAAGTATATCATAAGTTGATGGGGACTAGAAAGAAGGCACCTACATGGATTTGTCCCATTGTAAGTAGTTAATTTAATTCTTGAGATTTAATTACAATTTATAATATTGTATTTTATTACTATATATAATATTCACTATGACATATAATTTGTAGTCCCGGAGGCAATCTGGCGTTACTGAGTGTGGATTTTATGTTATGAGACATATTTTCAATATTGTCTCTGCAAATATTGTTGATTTATGGTTGGAGTATTGCGTAATAGAATTTTTAACAAGTTATGTTAAAAATGTATTTTAGTTCATGAACTAATGTTTAGTCTTGTGTCATTTCATATTGTAGAGATTCAACACTACCGCACCATTCAATGATGATGATCTATATGATATTCGATTTCGATGGGCAAAACTATTTCTTGAACTTTACCGAAGTCGTACAATTGGGTGATAATATGTTAATAGGTAAAATTTACTAGTTTCTTGTGTAGATTGCAATTACTTTGCTGTGGGAATTCCTTAAACAAGAGTTATCATATGCCTCTATTGCTGAGTGGATGCTCCTCAATCTAGTATGCTTAGCATGTCATTACTTATGGTAGAAAATATATACTATACTATACTATACAGTTCAGTCCCCACAAATATTCACTTCTTATCATTGTTTGATGCCATAGAAATTCACTATCCTCCTAGTTGGAAAACTCATGAAAATAGCCTATAGTTAATTCATTTTTCTCCCACAGTCATCCAAATCACAGAAAATAAACCTCTAAAGTGAATGTTGCGATGCGGTTCATGCCATTGATCTAGCTCACTGGTTTGTAATTTGATGGGCAGCTAATTACTAATATATAGGTTTGGATTGCTGTTGTGGTGCATATAAGATGATCGAGAGAATTTGTTTTGTATTCTGCAAAGAGAGCTTACAATTTACTTTTCTGGATGCGAGAAAGTTGGGAAGCTTCTTGATTCTTTTTTGTGGAAAACACTGCAAGTGATGGTTAGGCATAATTGAAGAAGCAAGCGTTTTCTACTTTTTTTTTTGAAGACGTGTATGTGCCTATGACCAATTTGTGTATTTTGGAGAAACCTCTGTATTTAGAAGACGTGTATGTAGAAGACGTGTATGTGCCTATGACAATTGGGTGATAACTCATGTCTTTGAATATTATGTCTCACTGATTGAGGATTTTTTGGTATGTTGATTGAGGTTGTATGCCTACTGATTAGTTTTCTTTAAAAAAAAAATCCACTTTTCATATCGGTTCTAATATAACCTAATATTAATAATAAACATTTCATATCGGTTACATTTAAAAACTGGTATAAAAAACGATTTTCCATATCGGTTTAACTAAGAAACCGATATAAAAAAACACGTCTATTGGCTTAAAAACTAAGTTTCTATAACAGGTCTAAATGGAACCGATATTAAAAACATTTTCCATATCGGTTCTTTAACCGATATAGAAAGCGTCTTTTTTTAATATCCCCTTTATCTATATCGGTTACAGAACCGATATGAAAAGCCGTTTTTAACCGATATAAAAAGCCTTTTTTCTAGTAGTGATCAAATATATTTATTTAATTTATTCAACTTTTATTTATTTTTTTATTTCAGTTATCAACAAATTTAGCAGTCATATTCGCAGATACACATCCAGCTTTTATGGCCGACATAATTACAAGACCCTGAACTATTTTCATCTCGATATTCATTAAGACAATCTTTATCACAGAATCCTTCACATGCATGACTAGGTGATCCAATCCCAATGCTACACCTTCTTGGAGGTTGATCAGGTGGGACAGGTCTACATTCATAAGAACATGTGCACAAATTGTATTCACAAGATCCCTCTCCACGAAAAAACTTGTATTTGCAATACATATCACAATCTTCACATCCTACTTTAGCTTCTGTGCATGTACCTTCTATCACTTTTAGTTGCACTTTGCTCCCCCAACAAAAGTTACAAAGAAAACCAAGCAAATGAAAAATAATAATAATTAGTGATGTTTCATATCAATGTATAGTGTAGCATCACAATGGAAATGATAAAAGAGAGACATATATACCTGAAGTCAATAAAACTAGGATGACAAAGAAACTTACAGAGTTTGAGATGTAGTTTTCCATGAATTCGAAATCCTTAGTTTCTTGAAATTCTTTTGATTTAATTTGGATTGTTGATGTTTTTATAAGCTATTTATAGATGCATTGAATCTAAACTAACAGACCACATGGTAGCCAACCAAACTAAATTATTGACTCTCTTAAATTTGTTACTCTTAACCAAACCACTATGGAACCAAATTGGGTTCCACCGAAATGCCAAACCAAGAGTTAATATCATGCCAAACCGATTTAGGTGTACTTTTTTGACAATCAATTTAGGTGTACTTGGCATCTATGAAAAAAATGAAATATAGATTCTCAGGATCTTCTCAAACAATTTAGAGACCTTATTCAAAATTTAAAAGTTAGTCCCCTACTTCTACCTAATTAGGCCTCTATACTTCTATCAAATTGACCCGCACAAAAGATAAATTAAATCCGCATAATAAAATTTAGAGTTAAATATGTTTTTGGTTATCACAATAGATAATAGGACTTTCAGTCTTGACATGTAGCTCAGAGAGAAGGGTCTGTATTTTAAAACCAATCACCCGGAACAATTGTAACACCTTAGCTTTACTAGCTATCTAAAGCTAAAGCATTAAGCATACATGATATACAGAAAGTGTGGAAATTTTAAGAACTTGAATTACTACTCAAGTTAACCACTCAAGCTTTATTAAAATGTAGCTACATTGTGACTTGATTAAAAATTACAATTATAAATTATAATGCTTTTACATAACGAATACACAAATGACGACTTCAAGACCAACGTTGGATCTCAGAGGTTTATCTTTAGTCCTTTAGTAACTGCTAATCTGAAAATATCAACAACAGTTGGGTGAGATATAAAATCTCAGCGAGTCCTTTGCGGACCTCTAACATCCTCCTATCGTCAGTACATCACATACCACAGATATACATTCAATTTCAAAATTTTATGGATTTAATTTCATTTAACAAAATGTTTCTTTTAATTGAATAGTGTGTTCTTAATATCTTTATCCCTGTGGGTCCTTGGCACTTTCGGACCAGGATCTGTGCCGCGGGTTCGGTAAGAATTATATCATCCCCCCCGAAATATTCAAAAATCATCCCCTCCGAACCGACCGTGTTTTATCTTGTTCCTGTTTACATCAACCTTTGGATGTGAATCACCTTTGTATTCAAGGAGATTGCATTAATTACCCAATTGAATCAACCTTTGTATTCAAAGGGCTTTAAAAAAACATATTCTTTTATAGAATGAGGCATTACATAACGTGGCAATACAACAAAATATTACACCTAACTTATCTTTCGCGGTTTTTTTTTGACCCCCTCCTTGTCTCTTACACCCCCCATTTTCCCCAAAATCCCAGAAATACCCCTAACATTTTATTAAAAAATAAATAAATAGTTTCCCAGATTTACCTCAATTTACGGTAAATCCAGTTCATAAAAATGGGGGTCTGGGACTTTCCGTGGGGATTTCCGGATTTACCTCATAAGCAGGTAAATCCGGTTCATATTAGGTAAATCAGGAAATCCCCTTTGTTTTTTTATTTAAATTTCTTAATAAAATAGCATTAAATTGTATTTTTAAAATGATACGCACATTTTATTTTTTAAAATACGATACAAACGCTTTATGATTTAAATAACAATACGAACGCGTTACGCTATACGAGTAAAGATACGTCATATATGATCTAAAATACGTCAACATATATAAAATGCCGAATATGAAATACGAGTACAAATACAAATAAGTAAAATACAACTAAGTGTCCAAAATGTCTAAAAGTGCCTCAAAATAACGACGTGAAGTATCAGGTGAACAGTCCACATGTAGCGCATCCCGGACCAATGCAGCTGCTCTCTGCCTCCTCTCCAGATCTGTCTCTGGGACAACGGGCTCCTGATCTGACTCTAAAGTTCGTGACTGGATGGTTTTATTTTGAGATTTATGAAGGAGTGTTGGGAGGTGGTGAAGGAAGATATTGTCAATTTTTTCAATGTGTTTCAGGCTAGGGTAGCCTTGCCTAAAGCTATTGCGGCTTCAATTGTAACCCTTATTCTCAAAATTGAACATCCCTTGGATGCAACATATTTTCACGTTAATTACCTTGTGAATTATAACTTTTCAATTATTCGTACTAATCATTTTAAAATTTTATTAATCTATTTTTAGTTTTTTAGAAATTATTATTTATTTTTTTGAAGCATTTAGAAATTATTATTATTATATCATATTACTATTTTTGATTATCATTATATCATAATACTTATTATCAGTTGTATTAAATATTATATATACATATATATAGAACATCATACACATTCTATAAATATAATTTATATTGGTCAAAATAATTTTATTTGTTAGATAGTATATACGGAAAAAAATTAAAATATTATTAAATTACAATATAACGTATTAGATATTGTTATCAAATATAAAATATTGTGATATTTACTAAGGGAAGAGGCTATTCGCTTATAGAAAAAAAGTAAGGGAAGAGGCTATTCTCCCACAGTTCGAACTAGGTTCGATTCCTTTCTTGAAAACTTCACAATACTTGTTATAACATTAATGAATACCATATTAATTTATTTATTTTGTTTAAAAATGATTAATATCATCTAATGTTTTGTGTGTAATATTTCATATTATAAATGTATTAAATATTATATTTTTAACACACCTTATCCTATTTTTTAATCAAATTTTAATTAAAAATGAATTATAAGGTAGCAATTTCCAATTTAATTTTTTCCAATTTTAATTTTGTAAACATAAATTTTCATCGTGCTGGTCTAACAAGAGAAAAAATCGAATACAGAAGAAGAATATGTGAAAGTATTATTACAAAATTAGACTAATTTTAATAATTAATAATATTTAATGCAAAAAAAATTCAATTGACTTTGGTCAAAAAAAATCAAATTCCTAATTAATTTTAAACTTATTTTTGTTTTTTTCCGAAACTTTTCATGTAGTATAGATGTGGTGGAGTGTATAAGTTAAAAAAAGATATTCCGTAATAATAAAGTACTATCTTGATTAAATCTTTCATTAGTGAATTTTTACACATCAAAATAAAAATAAAATATAAAGGACAACAAAACACAATACGTAACACCCCATTTCCTCATAACTAACTAATAACATATCCATCTTTGCTTGTTAGAAAAATATATATAAAAACAATAGCATGAAGCCTTGAACACATTTTGAAACTGGATCAAGTATTTTATTTAAAAAATGATTAATATCATCTAATGTTTAGAGTGTTATATATATATATATATATATCATATTATAAATGTATTAAATACTATATTTTTAACACACCTTATCCTATATTTAATCAAAATTGTCCGAGGTTGATTCATCGTGTAACACCCTCATATTTCTATCTAGTAGAAATACTAAAGTGTACCTATTTAGCATACATCAGAGATACAATTCCTGCTTAGATTTACAATCTGTACAAGAATAGCGGAAACGATACATAACTTAGAATAAATTCAAGTTATATAAATCGAATACAAAGATAACAGGGAAAAACATAACTAATAATAGAAGAACTACGTCTTCCATTTCCTTCTCGAGCACTCCATCCACTCGTGTCATAAATGATCTTCTTTCCTCATTACTCGAAAAACAACAACATTTGTAGGGTGAGATAACAAATCTCGATGAGTCTTACCGTGACCCTCACCTATCACTCGGTCCATTTATAAAACACTTATCCTTTCAAAAGATTATTTATGATGCACCCAATCCCTCGCCGAATTGGTCAATAGCGTTGGAAGCTTCTTCTCAACCTAAGTGCGCTTACGCGCTCCAATTCCTTGCCGAATTGGTCAATAGCATTGAGAAGTTCATTCCAACCTAAGTACACCCATTTATTAGTAATTCAATATGAATTACAATACACAATCAATCAATGGTAATCCGTTAAATAAATTACATTAGAGTTCATAACCCAATTCTTGATGGCTATGTACAATTTAAATTAGAAACTATAGTTCATAACCCAATTCTTGATGGTTATGACTATCCTCTTACATAATCTAGTACAACACCTTAAACCATTTTTCTTTTCTTCTGGTTTGCGGTGAACCCAATCCACTCACGATGAACAACCTCATATGGGCCTAGCTCGAGGGCTCATGACTTCCTCTCCCTAGTGTACTATCCTCTTGGGTCGTCACCCATAAACGATATATTTCAATATCATACCCGCATTGGGCCGTCTCCTATACACAATATAATTTAGACATCATACACGCATTGGGCCATTTTCTATATTCGATATAATTCATATACCGAAAACATAATTATATCTATGATATGTTATTATACCATACTAGAACAATCAAGAACCTATATCACGGTCCAAACATCACTTTATATTCAAAAGTTTGATTCTCACACGTATACTATGTTTTACTGAAATATTCGTAACATTAACCGCTTAATTCAAAACCGCTTTGAGTTATGTATCAAAATTTCTAACGAAAATTCGCCAGAGTTTCCTCTGTAATACGGACATCCCAAAAATAATATAATTTCCTGTAAAACCAGTCCAGACTTCAATTTGATCAAAATCATTAATTTCGCACATATACAAAAATTTACGGTTTTCCAATAGATTTGAAAATTCAACCGAATCACACCAAACAACTTAAAACACATTCAAACAAACCATATCCCACGAGATATTCCAATCGAGCAATACAATTCAACAATCAAAATCATATTGTTTCTAGGTCTATATTTCAAATACACATAATTTCGTAAAATAGCGTTTTTGACTCTAAAATTTTGAAACTCGAAAATTGAAAAATCATTCAAACATAGTTCAAAAACGATATTTAAATTCCCTAAGCGAGTAAAACTCACCTCTCGTGATGAAAATCACGAAATACCAAATGTCGGAATTTGCTCACGAACGAGAAAACACACGAACAATCCCCGTATTCTCGAACTCAACCGAACACGATCCACCATCTCCAACACTCCCAAACCGAAGCCAAAGCTACCCAAACCGAAATTCAGCTCAATCCAAGCTTCCAATTCAAACCCCTAAGCCGCAACTCCTCCAAATCACTATTCATCGCCTCTTGCAAGCTTCAATTCACTATTCACCCATAATCCCAATTTGAACCCTAACCTTTTGATTCTTCACAAACCCCAAATTGGACCTCAATATATGCACAATCCACCTTAAACTCGCTCCCAAACACCATTCAAAGCTTTCCTTTGAGCTTGAACAACAAAACCTCCATTTTGAGCTTCAAATTCGAAAATGGCAAAGTGAGAGAGTGTGAGTTGTTGATGATGATTTTGGTACCAAATCGAAGAGGATGATGAGGAGATCATTTTTGGTGAAGGAAGAATTGTGTTTTGATGAGTGGAAGGCTTCCATTTTCCTCATCTTCCTCCATACCCATTCTTCCTCTTTCTCTCGGTTCACTCTCTGTTTCACGTTCCCTTCTTATTTTTTTTTCTTCTTTTATTCCTCTCTTTCCTTTTCTTTCAATTCTTTATCACAAGTGTGGAATGAGAGAGTATTTTGGATACTTTTTGTGTCTCGGAGATCATTTAACTAAGTCGTATAAATCCTAAAATACCCTTAGAGTACTAATTTACACTCGGTTTATGCATTTAAATTATTGTCTCCGGCAATTATAAATTGTTTTCGCCACAACCTCATATCCGTGACTTGATTTATTACCTATTCGAGTAATAAATCACTCGTTAATTTCTTAATTTGAAATTAACGAAATTAGAGATGTTCTGATCACTGACTTGAAAAATTTTGTCCTCAAAATTTGACAAACATACCTCAAGAGTATATATACGGATATCTAGTCCGCATATCGTCCTCCATTCCCCAAATAGCTTCCTGAACCAAAAACGATTACAACTCCTCAAGCAATTGTAATTGTTCTCGTCCAAGCACTTTCTCTTCGAGGACCTAAGATATGACTTGGATTGGGTGAAATGACGAATTAGTCAAAGATCGATCGTTTCTAACTCCACGGTTGGTCGGATTAGAAGATCTTTCCTCAATTAGGATACAAGAAACACTTCATCTAAATTGAACAATGCCCAAGATAAAACTATACAACACTCCACTAGCACAATACACTCGAGAACTGAGTTCTTCGCGGCAATACTCTACCCAGTAACAATGGTTGATGTAACTCTTTGTCTACAGATCATCAGATCCAACTCTCGTGGTCTACTCCTTTTGTCAACATAACCCTTTTTGCCGACTCAGAGCTACCTTCAATTCTCAATGCATACACAATAGTTTTCACTTTAAAATCATGAGTCGGATAGTCCGTCTCATGAGGCTTCTCTTACGTAGATACATAAGCTGCCTTTTATGATTACGCATCAGAGCACATTCTAATCCCTCCACGAGGTGTTACTATGAATTTAGAACCCCAGAGACGGTTTCAGAAGAATGAGGATTGAAACAGAGGTCAATCCCTCATACAATTCTAGAACCTACACAATCGAAATCCCATTCAAACGGCTGACCTTTACAAGATAACCGAATGGGTGGAAGAACTTTTGTGAGAATCCTCAGATAAACCTAATATACTAACCAGTTAGAGTCCCGTCCTTTTGTACCAAACCAACACTTTAACAACTGCACCACTTACTTCTGTTACTGACAATGGTCGGTCCAAATCCAATACAACTTTTTCTTTACTGAATCTCACACCACATTAGGCGAGATACCACATGTTTCCCTTTATCGAGATCTCATCATCACTCCCGATTGGGTATCACAAGTCCCAAAAACTTTACTACATACATCGAAATATCTCACTTCAAAGGTTTAGCATACAACTTCTTCTCTCGGTGTATATTCAGAACAATGCGGAGATGTAAATCATATTCCATAGTGGTCTTAATGTATACTAAAATGTTATCAAGGAGAATTTCAACAACTAGTCTAAGTACGGGTGAAAAACTCGGTTCATGTAATCCATGAATACCGTAGGAGCATTAGTTAGACCAAAGAGCATCACTACTCACTCGTAATGTCCATACCTAGTATGGATAGCTGTCTTCGGAATATCTAAAGCCCTAACCTTTAATTAAAAGTAACCCGGCCTTAAACCAATCTTTGAAAACATCTTTTGCACTCGGTCGTGATTAAGTAATTCATCTATACTTGGCAAGGATACTTATTCCTAAAAGTAACTTTTCCCATCCGGTTATTCATATCTAATCTACTGATCCCATCTTTCTTTTCAATAATTAACACTAAGCACCCCAACTTGTGGGAAAACTAGGTAACATTACCTTTCTGTTTATTAGATACCTTATTAGCCCTTTGGGTTAAATTCCTGTCACTACAGTGTTCATAACTGACTCACCAATGGGTAAAGGTTCTGTAAAAGTTTTCTTGAAAACGTTTGAATATAAAATAATTTCATCAGTTACCCATAGGAGTTTATTCTCTCGCTAACCCGTAATACTAATAGGACGTATCCACCCTCGTGACTCAGTCTTCGGAACTCAATTCCAAAATTCAGATAATCTTTCAAAACCCATAAGTCAAATGACTACTCTAGAACCAACCATTCCCTTGAACTGAATCTATTATTCATTCACTTAGATTCCATCAATAATAGTGATATAAGGATGTACCTATCACAAATATCAAAACATTCTTTAGCTTAGGGACTGTTACTAATATTATACAAATGTTACTAACTCAAAAATCATTAATGGTAGTAACTAATAACGATAAGAGTTGTTAATGTAGCTTATGAACCGAAAATCTCAGGCATTGTAGATGGATTACAGGTCAAAGTCCTTTGACTTTGTTTCATTGAATATAGACGAGTGAGAGTTGAACCAGCTACCTTCCATGCAAAGCAACATTTCTTGACTGATTTCTTTTGAATTGAGCCTATACTTCCGTCACTTAGACATGAGAAGATCTAAACAATAAAGATCTCTCGCGTGATACCTAACAACTTTCCTATCTAAGTAGGACTTACTAGAAAATGTTGAAGATCGTCCTACCATCCCCCTAACTCCACAAACTTCCAAACAGAACCATAACCTCTTTAACGTATCCATTTGGTAAGGGACATGTCTTGCTTAACAATAAGCAAGGTGTTTCACACTCACTTGATTCAGTCTTACTATAGAACAACAATGCTTTAAGAAATTGAAAGTTCTACCCTTGGATATACTTGGGACATACCTCATAACCGTTAGCTTTTTGAAAACTCTCTGACTCTTGAAAGACTATAGCTACTAACAACCAGTTCCGAGGATTAGGTCCATTGGGAAACTATAATGATTATCATCCTAAACCAAAGTGTCTAGGAATCTAATCTTAACAAATTTGAAAGTTCTCTTTCCAATTCCCAAGCCTCTAATGGGTTTATGTTCTACAACCGCTTCAAGATTTAACAACTTAGGTAAGGCTGGAGTACATTTCAGAATACCATTGAACAATTAGTTCAAATCCTACTCGGATGTGTAGACATTTTCGTTAGCTTTCCAACGCATCCCGAACATAAAAATCGGAGTTCCTGATTAAAAGTTATGAATAAAATAAGTTGGAGATCGCGAAAATTTCTCACAGACGAGACCGCTTCTTTCATACTATCTACCAATCGGCTTGAATATATTTTCCTCACATGTGACATCTCATTTTCCTTCTCTGCGATCATTTCTTAAAATCAATTAACGGTCCATGAGTGCCATCCAGCTATCGGTTACCACGCCCATTCCATAACTTGATTGGAAACGAGTTTTCAAGAATAGATTGAAAAGATGTTCCTCAAGTTCCTCATTTGAAAGTTTAACAATATAATCCAATATAGGTGCAGGTCTTTAAATCCAATAATCACTCTTTCCGAATTATTGCCATAACGGGGAATTATTTGAAACCCAGTACATGTTACCATCAAAATCACCTATTGATCTTATCTTGATTAGGACTTAGTTCAGAAACCGTAATCAAAACTAATTCGATCCGCATTGGGTTCTGTAGTCAATTCTGAGATTGCACTACAACTTACTAGATCGACTTCGTAGCTTTTCGCAGTATGGCTTTAAGGAAAAAGGAACCTTATCAATACTCGCAGCTATCCAGAGGGAACCTCTAACTGCAATCTAAGCTGGGGTTTATTCTATCCATAAAGTAAGGTTATATATAGGATAATATTTCCATAACTGCTAGACTGACTAATCAACGGTCAGGACCTCGGGGTGCCAGTTAACCTTAACCGGTCTTACAATACGATCATTATTACTGCCTAAAGGCTTCTCTCAATTGTAGTTCCCTGTAGGACCTACAATAACTTCCACTGCAATTCTACAATTGCACCTGGTTCACCGATTGAACATTCGCCCACGGTTTCCTCGAACCAACTTGGCTGCCCATTACTTGCTTCAGAACACCAACTGTAGCCCTTTGCTTCCGCTGCGTGCTCTGATAAACTGAGAAGGCCAGAATTCCTATGGTTTTAAGGTTTGGACATTTTCGGGGCTAAGGCAACTAGCTGTCATAATTCTCAGTAACTCACATGAAACATTGAGTGGATCCTGACTCAATACTTCACATAATATACTGAAAGGTTCTGACATTAAATTGTCTAAGTCCCTAGCTGACTCTATCTAACCTCTTGACCATACGGTCTCTACGTCCGACTAGGTCGAACGGCTCTGATACCAAAATGTAACACCCTCATATTTCTATCTAGTAGAAATACTAAAGTGTACCTATTTAGCATACATCGTAGATACAATTCCCGCTTAGATTTACAATGCATACAAGAATAGCGGAAACGATACATAACTTAGAATAAATTCAAGTTATATAAATCGAATACAAAGATAACAGGGAAAAACATAACTAATAATAGAAGAACTACGTCTTCCATTTCCTTCTCGAGCACTCCATCCACTCGTGTCATAAATGATCTTCTTTCCCTGTTACTCTGAAAAACAACAACATTTGTAGGGTGAGATAACAAATCTCGATTGAGTCTTACCGTGACCCTCACCTATCACTCGGTCCATTTATAAAACACTTATCCTTTCAAAAAGATTATTTATGATGCACCCAATCCCTCGCCGAATTGGTCAATAGCGTTGGAAGCTTCTTCTCAACCTAAGTACGCCTTGACGCACCCAATTCCTTGCCGAATTGGTCAATAGCATTGAGAAGTTCATTCCAACCTAAGTACACCCATTTATTAGTAATTCAATATGAATTACAATACACAATCAATCAATGGTAATCCGTTAAATAAATTACATTAGAGTTCATAACCCAATTCTTGATGGCTATGTACAATTTAAATTAGAAACTATAGTTCATAACCCAATTCTTGATGGTTATGACTATCCTCTTACATAATCTAGTACAACACCTTAAACCATTTTTCTTTTCTTCGGTTTGCGGTGAACCCAATCCACTCACAGTGAACAACCTCATATGGGCCTAGCTCGAGGGCTCATGACTTCCCTCTCCCTAGTGTACTATCCTCTTGGGTCGTCACCCATAAACGATATATTTCAATATCATACCCGCATTGGGCCGTCTCCTATACACAATATAATTTAGACATCATACACGCATTGGGCCATTTTCTATATTCGATATAATTCATATACCTAAAAACATAATTATTTCTATGATATGTTATTATACCATACTAGAACAATCAAGAACCTATATCACGGTCCAAACATCACTTTATATTCAAAAGTTTGATTCTCACACGTATACTATGTTTTACGAAATATTCGTAACATTAACCGCTTTAATTCAAAACCGCTTTGAGTTCTCAGATCAAAATTTCTAACGAAAATTCGTGAGTTTCCTCTGTAATCTGGACATCCCAAAAATAATATAATTTCTGTAAAACCAGTCCGACTTCAATTTGATCAAAATCATTAATTTCGCACATATACAAAAATTTACGGTTTTCCAATAGATTTGAAAATTCAACCGAATCACACCAAACAACTTAAAACACATTCAAACAAACCATATCCCACAGATATTCCAAATCCGAACAATACAATTCAACAATCAAAATCATATTGTTTCGGTCTATATTTCAAATACACATAATTTCGTAAAATAGCGTTTTTGACTCTAAAATTTTCGAAACTCCGAAAATTGAAAAATCATTCAAACATAGTTCAAAAACGATATTTAAATTCCCTAAGCGAGTAAAACTCACCTCTCGTGATGAAAATCACGAAAATACCGAAATGTCGGAATTTGCTCACACGAACGAGAAAACACACGAACAATCCCCGTATTCTCGAACTCAACCGAACACGATCCAGTCATCTCCAACACTCCCAAACCGAAGCCAAAGCTACCCAAACCGAAATTCAGCTCAATCCAAGCTTCCAATTCGAAACCCCTAAGCTGCAACTCCTCCAAATCACTATTCATCGTCTTCAAGCTTCAATTCACTATTCACCCATAATCCCAATTTGAACCCTAACCTTTTGATTCTTCACAAACCCCAAATTGGACCTCAATATATGCACAATCCACCTTAAACTCGCTCCCAAACACCATTCAAAGCTTTCCTTTGAGCTTGAACAACAAAACCTCCATTTTGAGCTTCAAATTCGAAAATGGCAAAGTGAGAGAGTGTGAGTTGTTGATGATGATTTTGGTACCAAATCGAAGAGGATGATGAGGAGATCATTTTTGGTGAAGGAAGAATTGTGTTTTGATGAGTGGAAGGCTTCCATTTTTCCTCTTCTTCCTCCATACCCATTCTTCCTCTTTCTCTCGGTTCACTCTCTGTTTCACGTTCCCTTCTTATTTTTTTTTTTCTTCTTTTATTCCTCTCTTTCCTTTTCTTTCAATTCTTTATCACAAGTGTGGAATGAGAGAGTATTTTGGATACTTTTTGTGTCTCGGAGATCATTTAACGGAAGTCGTATAAATCCTAAAATACCCTTAGAGTACTAATTTCCACTCAGTTTATGCATTTAAATTATTGTCTCCGGCAATTATAAATTGTTTTCGTCACAACCTCATATCCGTGACTTGATTTATTACCTATTCGAGTAATAAATCACTCGTTAATTTCTTAATTTGAAATTAACGAAATTAGGGATGTTACACATCGCATCAGAAGAAATGTCGTCTACAGACACCTGATTGCTGGTGTCAATTCTTGGTTTTTCTGTTTGTGTGTGTATTAGGTCCTAGCACTTGACAATCCGACCATCAAACCAAAATAAATCAAAATTTAAAAATGAATTATAAGGTAACAATTTCAATTTTAATTTTAATTTTTTAAACGTTAAATTTCATCGAGCTAGTCTAACAAGAGAAAAAATCTAATACAAAAGAAAAATAACATCTGAAAGAATTATTACCAAATTAGATTAACAGTTTTATAATTAAAGGTATTTAATAGTTTTCAAAATATTCAATTGCCTAATTAATTTTAAACTTGTATTTCTTTTTCTCCAAAACTTTTTTTTATTGGTATAAACCAGATATCATTTCCCTCAAGAGATTTAATAATGTTGCATATCAAGACTGGATTCGAACCCAAAACCTTGTTAAGCTGAAAGAGACCTTTACCATTTCATTCAAGTGCTCTTGGGTTTTCTTCACAACTTTTCGTATAGTTTTCTCCGAATCTTTTCATATAGTATATATGTGGTGGAGTGTATAAATAAAAATATTCCGTAATTAATAAAAGATTTCCCAGATTAAATCCTTACTAGTGAATTTGTACACATCAAAATAAAAATAAAATAAAAAACACAGACATTCTGTAAATAATAAAATATTATGCTGATTAAATCCTTCATTAGTGATTTCGTACACATCAAAATAAAAAGGGACAACAAAACATGATACATAACACCCTGTTTTATCATAATTAATTAATAATATATCAATCTTTGCTTGTTAGGAAAAAATGTATAAATAATAGCATGAAGCCATGAACACATTTGCAACTAGATCAAATATGGATTTGTTTGTTACGGATTAAAAAATAAGTGATTTTGTTGTTAAATAATTTAGATATTAGTTTTTAGAGAGTTTTAAGAAAATGAGAAGTTGTTTTTGTGTTTGTGTAACATACTGAAAACCACTTATCTTAAAAAATCATTCTTAAAAAACTGATTTTTATAAGAAGCCACTCAAAGCAACTTCTCGTATGAAACAATTTTTAGATTATTTTCAGGTGTTCATTTTTTTTAAGAATCTATAATAAACAGACAACGTGTCGTAATAATTGTTTTTTAAATTTTTTTTTTAAAAATAAGCTGAAACAAACCGGCTCTATATTTATTTCAAGTAACAACTAATTTAGCATTCATATTGATAGATACACATCTGGTTTTTAGGCCCAATTGCATCATAACTATTAAGTATTAAATATGTTGAAAAATTCAAGTGTGAGTAACTAAGTCCCACATCGGCTAGGAATGAGCTATGTGAATGACATATAAGAGAGGGGGACCCATATACCTATTACCTTAAGATTTTGAATAGAGATGTGGTGTCTAAGTCTCTTGGCGGTTCGTTCATTGGATAGCTCAGTAATTCTCCCCGTGCTCCCCCGGACTCCCCAACAGTTGGTATCAGAGCCAAGGTTCGAACTAGGTTCGATTCCCTTCCTTGAAAACTTTGCAATACCTATTATAAGATTTATGAATAACATATTAATTTAATTTTGTTTATTTAAAAAATGATAAATGTCATCTATGTTTTGAGAGTAATATTTCATATTATAAATTTATTAAATATTATATTTAAAAATGAATTATAAGGTAACAATTTCCAATTCTAATTTTTCCAACTTTAGTTTTTTAAACATTAGTTTTCATCGAGCTAGTCTAACAAGAGAAAGAATTGAATTTCTCAAAAAAAAAAGAGAAAAGATTGAATGCAAAAGAAAAAAAAATGTGAAACGGTTATTACCAAATTAGATTAATTTTTAATTTTCAATTTCCTAATTAATTTTAAACTTATTTTTGTTTTTCTCCAAAACTTTTCATATATTATAGATGTGGTGCAGTGTATAAATAAAGATATTCTGTAATGCTTATAAAAAAAGATATTCCGTGATTAATAAAAGATTACCCTGAATAAATCTTTAACTAGTGAATTTGTACACATCAAAATAAAAACAAAAGAAAAAACACAGACATTCCGTAATTAATAAAATATTATCCTGATTAAATCCTTCATTAATGTTGTACGCATCAAAATGAAAATAAAATAAAAAGGGACAACAAAACACAATACATAACACCCCATTTTCTCATAATTAATTAATAATATATCAATCATTGCTTGTTAGGAAAAATATATAAAAACAACAGCATGAAGCCATGAACACATCTGAAACATGATCAAATATATTTATTTCAATTATCAACTAATTCAGCAGTCATATTGGCAGATACAAATCTGGCTTTTGGGGTTAATTGCAGAATAACAATATCCTGAACCATTTTTATATTGACTAGAACAATTTTTACCACAACAACCATCATTACATTGAGCGCCACAAGGTCCAAGCCCAATACTACACTTCCTTGGAGGTTGACTAGGTGAGGCAGGTCGACATTCAAAAGAACATGTGTAGGCAGATGAAAAAATATTAGTGCTGTTTCAAATATATCATATGTAGTGTATTGCATCAAATGGTACAAGAGAGACATACCTGAAGTCAATAAAACTAGGATGACAAAGAAACTTAAAGACTTAGAGATGTAGTTTTCCATGAGTCCGAAATCCTTGATTTCTCGATATTCTTTTTTTTCTTGACAAAAATTTCTCGATATTTTTTTGATGTAGATTGTTGATGTTTTTATGAGCTAGTTATAGATGTACCAAAAATTGTGGATTAAATATAATTCTTTTTTTGTGTGAATTAATTACAATATTTTATTTCATTCAAAACCGTTTATAGATTAATCCGTAGCTTATCCGTTTGGTTCTATTTCCGGTAATTTTTAATTTATGGTAATCTTTTTTTTTTGACCAAAATATAAGGTAATCTTTAATTACTTTAAATTACCTATTTTTGTTGTAGACTAGAATAATTTAGTTACTTTATTGTTTTTATAAGCTATTTATAGATGTACCAAAAATTGTGCATTAAATATAATACTTTTTTTTGACCAAAATTTAAGGTAATCTTTAATTACATTAAAAAGTGGATATTCATATTATGTACACGGGTTGAGAAATTTTATTAAATTTGTTATGAAAATAACCAAAACTTGTGTATGCGATATAACCATTTATAGTAGATTATAGAATAAGATAATGAGAGAACAAGAGAAGTTGAGAGTCTTTGTATTCATACATAGGAGTGAACCCTATTTATAGGGTGAGAAAATGTAAGTGAAAGATCAATCTTAAAGTTCCACTAACAACCATTTACATAAAGGGAAGTGGAAGTCTAATAGGAGTGGACATCCATTATCATATTATTCATAACAAAATTACTATAATTAACAAATTATTAATACGAAAGCAAATAAAAAGTTATATAAAAGTCATTGATTTTTATATTTTAGATATACAGAGAATATTCATCTTTATTGCTTTAATAATTTCATTTTATTTCTTCGTGTACATAATATGAATATCCACTTTTTATATTGATAAATATATGAATTGTTTTTGATATTTAGTAGATAAAATATTATGCTAAATAAATTTATTTTTCAATGTTTTTTGTATTTAAGAAAATATTCGGTAACTTTATACAATATATCTATAGACTGCTAAGCACATCATAAGAATATGCCCTTATAATTAGTAAGTTAATATAGATTTATATAAAATGTTCATTTCCTTTTTAAATCTAAATATTGTATATATTTTATAAATAAATATAAACTATTTATAAGAATAATTGTTTATGAAAATTTCTATAATGAGATTTGTGACTCATTTTTCATGTTTAAACTAAAATAATGTTGTGGTCTACAATTTTGATAGTAACATACTTGATTGTAACCGTAATACATTGTGTCTAATGGGGTATTGCACCGGTGAAAATAAATAATATCTGCAAAGTTCTTTTTTTTTGGTAAAATAGTCTAAATTAACCAAAAAATATTGTTTTAGAAAAAATAAATAGTGACAAAATTGCTTTTGAGGTCCTTTAAAAAATGCTTATGTGATTATTTTTGTGCCTAGGTCTTTGTTATTTATGCTTATATGAAAGTTATATTTGCTAATTTATTATTTTTTGATTAATTTTAATTAAAAATAAAATAAAATTATGAAACTATTCATCATCTTCATCTTCTTCATTATGAACCATATTCATCATACAAAGATTTTCATCTTCTCCTCTGTCCAAATCTTAATCTTCTCCTAATTAATGTTGTTTATTGTTGTTACAAACATAAGAAGGAAATCCGAGATCCTATCGAATGCCTTGACCACATTATGACTAACTATCCGAGCGGTTATGGGAGGAAGGGTGCTGACCGAACGGTGAGCTTCATAGGGGAATTTATCTCCAATATCCTGGATAGAGAGATAAGGTCGAGCCCTTGAATATACCAGTCGGTCTGGTTGGGAACAAATATAACACTCCTTTTCTGTGAATTAATTATAATATTTTATTTCATTTCATTCAAAACTGTTTCCAAATTAATCTCTTGCTTATTCGTTTGGTTCTATTTCCGGTGATTTTTAATTTCGGGCAATCCTTTTTTTTTTACGGAAAATTTGGGTAATCTTTAATTACTTTTAACTATCTCTTTTTGGGCCTTGCCCTTTTTGACGTAATCCATTCCAATAAATTAAGCCCACGATCCACAAGGATTAGACGACCAGGATTCACTCGCTTTATCGTACGACCAAAAAAAGCGAGTGAATGTGTTGTCTCATCAATATGTCCAGTACGCATTTACTGCCTGCCACCTTTTCTCTTAGCTTACTTGGGTGTCAGAGTGTGTGCAGGTACCACACCCTCACTCAATCAAAGCGAGGGAACACATCTCGAAACAGCCTTTGGAGAATTATCGATTATCACGACTTGGAATCATCTCAACCCAACTTTATTGACCTAGAACGACATCCAGTACAATTCATTGGAAACCACGATCGTAGCTCTAGCTCTCTCCTTTTTCACTTTCTGGAATTTGCTATGAAATACTCGATGCCTTTTAAGCGTCAACCACAAACACGCTAGAACCAAACACGATCAACCCCGTGCGTCCACTCACAAGTGGTGATACCACCTCCACAACCCTAGACCCCAAAGGGACATGTCCAAACTATCTCGATCAAGAATCCTCAAAACCAGGTGACATTGTTGTTAACTCATCATCATTTGTATATTGTTGCTCAGTTTTAATGTCAAAATGCTAGTCTTTGTTTGTGTTTCAGTCAGTTTTCACGGGGAAATAGTGTAGATTAACTTTGATGTCATTAGGATTGCATTGTAAGTTATTATCTTCTTTGTTAGTGCTTATTGTAAGAGAAAACCTTCAATTTGATGTTTCGTCAACTAGCGAACTAGATAGCTTGCCTAGTGACGCAACTGAGAAAAGAATAAAAACTAGGTGCAGTTTCGCGTCCCGACCAAATGCCAACACATCGTGTGACCTAGGAAACAACTTTGTCATTGCGATGTGACTAAGTCACATCGCATCACGATGGTCTGCAGATTTTACAACAATTTAAGTGAAAAATTATAATTTTTTTGGCATTCTTCTTGGATGCGAAAATAGAGTTTTGGAGCTGCGAAAAAGAGCAAGATTGGGAGCTTCTCAACACTTGGGAACAATGAATTGAAGGATTAAATGTACTCCTCTTTGTATATAACTTCTCTTTTAGCTTGTCTCTCAATAATTTGAACATGTGTAGCTAATTTTCTAGGGTTAGGAAAAGATGAATCTCTCCAAAACTATCATGTGATTCCATTGTTATGATCAATACAATTTAGTTATCCTTTTAAATTTGTCTTTACCTTCATTCTTATTGCTTTACAATAATTGTTGTTGTTGTATTGAATTAGGGTTTACTTTCACCATTAGTAGATGGGTTATGTTCTCCGGATATTGGGGTTATAGTAATGAGTGTGATGATTATAGGAATATGACATTACTATCATGAATTCCACTAGTTCTCCGCGTTTAATGCTTTGTTTAGTGGCGATACACTTAAGGAATTATGGTTTCCCAATAGATAAAAGGGGTTTTGAGGCAACGGATTGTCCAAAATCTTTAATAGTTGTATTGAATCTTTTAATTGGGTAATTAAATTGGAATTGATCAATGGTATAGTGCATTATAGTGTAGGGGAGATTCGATTCCTAGTCACTTTTATTTCCGATTTAATTCACATATAATCTGTTTCCGATTACTATCAAATACCAAATATTTAATCACATTATAACTAAAAATTACTGAATTTGCTTAGTGGATAATAACTCTTCATCCCTTTGGGTACGAGTAGTGGTTCTTACTATTTTAATATTACTTGAAATGATTCGGTACACTTGCCGAAAAGTTAACAATTGCCACCCTTACCTATTGTTGTCGAACCGGTTCGGTGGTCGAGCGTGTAGTTCCCCGCTCAACATAAGCGGTTTAGAACCTAATCGCCTCTACTTAACGGCCAAGCCGGGAGGATCGGCGACCATAATGCCGGAGGGCTGGGGCAGGGAAATCCTAATGTTGCCTGAGCAAATACCGCTCATGTCCTTGGGAGATAGTGCCCACATTCCCCACCTCCAAAGACAGTAGATTCTAGAAGCCATTAGTCACCTCGGCCACATCATCGTCCTTAGTCATGATGTCATTGTCGAGGGAGAAATTCGAGGTCACCTACTAGTTCTCGCCCATCGAGAACGAGAATATTCCAACCACACCTCCTCCTTAGCATCCTACTCATTGCACCGCAGAGAGCTCACACGAGGTAGGTCACCTCGTAAGCTGAAACCAAAAAGACAATGAAAAGGAATTTGAATGAGATACTAAATATTGCTTCCACCTCAACCACTGAAGTTGTTACAAATAGGCTTCCCCTACTCTTGGAGGACAAGGATCTCATGGATGGAAAACCCAACAAGTACATCATGTAATCAATTTCGCCACCATAGCAAACTTCGAAGTAAAAATAATTTTGGTTGACCAGGGGAGTTCAGCCGACATCATGTTCGTCGGCCTCTTGGAAAAGTTAGGAATCTCAAGGGAGGAGCTTACTCCTTACTGAGGATTCGACCTCTCTGAGTTCAATGGATCAAAGACAAGGCCCTTCGGCTATATTGAGCTAATGCTAACATATGGGAACAAACCTTTGACACGGACAATCAAAATGGCTTTCTTGGTCCTCCCATGCCCGCCGTGTAATATTTCATAATAAAAGGTCGATGTTGGGCCGATTAAAAGTTATTGTAGGCCCCTTTCCACCTTAAAATGAATTTTTACTCAGTCAAGAATGAAGTCATCACGGTGTATGCCGACTTGGGCTCAGTCTAGAGATGCTATTTCCTCCCTCTCAAGGAAAATCTTGAGGACGCTACCCCTTAAACACCAAAAGAGGGATTGACTAAAAAGAAACACAAAGGGGTCTGCATGGGTCCAACTTAGTCACTTAAGCCGATCACGCTAATGATAAGAAATCGTTCGAGATCCCTCAGAAATCGTTCATCCCCCAGAATTAAGTACTCCACCATCAGCTGAACTAAGAACTAATGGAACGATCGTCAATGAATTGTGAACGATTTCAAAATTCACAATGTAGGTCGTCAGTTAGATACTTGAATTAAGTACTCCACCATCAGCTGAACTAAGAACTAAGGGAACGGTCGTCAGTTAGATACCAAGATACTTGAAGAGTGAGTACATCCTTTCAAAATTCCTTAGATCTGCAAAAAATTGTATGCTTCAGCTATGTTAATGGAGTTTATATTTATCAAACCAACTCAGTCAAACCTTGCAAAAGACCCTCATCCAAGGGCAATACACACTATCGAAATACCCCCTGGGTCGAAATAAGCAGAATACTCTATGCACGGGTAAATTTTCCTCCATTCTTGAAAAATAGTAAGTCGACTAAGGATACAAACAAGCTCAGAGCTCTCTGATCTTATCAAAGACAAGCTCTCTGGTCGAAGTTAGATCCAAGCTGAGAACTTGGTAAACTAGGCTAGAGGAGTTCAATGTCACATTTTCTCTCCTTTTCAAAACTTAACAGAGACAAACTCTCTAGTTTGAGTTAGAATAAAAGCCAAGAACTTGGTAAAACTAGGCTAAGGAGTTCGGCGATATGCTCCATCGTCAGAGCTTAACAGACAACTCTCTAGTCTAAGTTAACTCCAAACGGAGGACTTGGTTAGTCAGGAAAGACCTTGTTGACCAAGTGACTTTTAACACAAGAGGGGGGGGGTGAATTGTGAACATAAAAATAGCGATTAAAAAAAAGAATACTTAAATAAAAATTAATGAAATAAAACAAAGCGTTTAGAAAATGATTGAATTAAAATAAGAGACTAATAATAAACAATAATCAGAGTAACTTGCAAACAAAAGTAAAAGAGGTGAAAGGGAAAGAATAAGACACACAGAAATTTATCCTGGTTCGGCCACTCCTGAGACCTAGTCTAGTCCCCAATGCAACACCACCAAGGGATTTTAATCACTAAAGCACTAGCTTTTATAACAGGTTCAGCTATAAACCTTTACAAATAAAAGTGATTTCCAACGGGGTCTCCTCTATTCAAGAGATATAGCCTCTCAATGAATTTATAGGATCACACCCCAAAAACAATTACAATTGAGAAGAAGAAATAAAGAAGATTACACCCAAGTGTAGATAGAACAAATTGAAGCTCAAATAAGATTACACAATAAACTAAATAGTATAAAAGCTCTCAAGAATAATAAATCATGTGTAAAATAAAATGAGAGTGATTAGAGAGTATTCTTGCTTAGAAAATCAGGAGTCAAAAGAATGTGTGTAGGAAAAAGTGTCAAGAAGGACTCCTATTTATAGTGATAATGACAAGTGCTAAAAAAGGAAGTCAAATAAAGACAATGCTGTCAGATTGTTCCATAATCGATTATGAGGATCCCATAATCCATTATTGGGGCGCAGCTGACACACGCAGAAGGACTCTGCAGGCATAATCGATTATGCTAGATACCATAACAGATTATTCTAGCTTGTGCTGCACAGGATTTGGCTTCCGCAATCATAACAGATTATGGCTAAGACCATTATCGATTATACTAGTTAAAAAACATGTTTCCAAGCTAGAAAGGCCCAAAAAATTATTTTCAAAATAACTCCGTTTCCAAACACATTTTATTGTGAAAGAACTATTATTTTATGAAAATAATTTTTGTGAGTGTGTGATTTATTTTCAAGAGAGCTTTTCTACTACTCACATATATCCTAAGACATACAATACAAATAATAAACCAAACAACTTTTGACTTGAGAGCTTGATCTTTTTTTCCGCTTTTTGCAATCTTTGAATTTTCAGAACTTCTTTTGTCAATCATTAAAACAAAAATTATTCCTGTCAAGGCATATATTCACAGACCTCGCCAACATCGCGATCGCTCCCAAACAACAGAGGAATGAACCTTACGGTCTGAATAACATGGAAACCCGGTGTTTAGTGAACTCGGAGTTTGATATCATCTTCTCAAACATCAAGAGTATATTCCAAACCAATGATCTCACCCACGCGAGATACTTGGAAAAATAGAAGAAATATAAGTACCGATTTGGGCATTTGCGTCGATACCTAGTACCGAACAGGTAATACAAGAATAACTACAATCTTGTGAAGACAGCCGTGAATCGTTGTCGCTGCCAGACAAATCGATTAGAGAAAACGAGATAATCAAAAAACTATTACAACACTCAATTAATACTACATGAGCTAGGGTGGGCGCGGTGCCATTTAAATTTTTGGGAGTTCCGGTTGGGGCAAATCCTAGAAGAGCGTCTACGTGGCAACTGGTGATTGACTCCATTAAAGCTAGATTGACATTATGGAGAAGCACAAAATTATCAATTGGCGGGAGGGTGACTTTGATTAATTCTGTTTCGTCCTCACTACCTTTGTACTTGTTCTCAATGTTTAAGGCACCCAAGAAGGTCATTGGTGAAATTAATAAATTACAAAGGAGGTTCTTGTGGGGCAGGGACGAGGAAAAGATAAAAATGGCGTGGGTTAGATGGGATATAGTGTGCAAATCCAAGCAAAAAGGAGGGCTGGGTGTGAAGGATATTCAAGCATTTAATATTGCTCTTCTTGCTAAGTGGGGATGGAGGTTGTTGATGGAGGATGAGTCTCCATTATGGAAGAAGGTCTTGCACAGTAGATATGGTCCAATAATGGCGTGGAATGGTGAATTACCCGCAGTAAGTATCACGAGGAAATCCTCCCTGTGGTGGCGTGACTGCGCTTCGTTGGGAGATGATCCGGGATTGGATAAATCGTGGTTCAATTTGGTGACCAAACTGAAGCTGGGCATTGGTGATAAAGTCAAGTTCTTGCACGATAAATGGCTAGGTACCGAGACACTAGCAGAACTCTTCTCTTCGGTTCTGCAGCTTTGTGGAAGGGATAATGCAACAGTGGCAGAGGGGGCCTGACTGTCATCGGGTTGGAGCTGGGATTGGTCCTGTTTTGACGAAGCAACTGCTATAGATGTTGGAAGAGTGGAGGAATTGAAAGAGTTGCTATGGGGAGTGCAACAACAGAAGGAAGGTAATGATAAATGGATATGGTTACCAGATATTGCTCGTGGTTTTACGGTGAAATCCTGCTACTCTTGGGTATGTAATTTTGCTGCTGGTGTTGGGTTGGAGCTTGAAGATTAGATGTCTGAGGCTTGCAAGTCCCTTTGGAGCAGTGATTTACCTTCAAAGGTGTTGATTTTCGGTTGGAAATTATTGTTGAATAAGCTACCAACGAGGGAGAATCTCTACAACAGAGGAATATTAACGCCTCCATATGGGCTTTGCTGCGTTTTCTGCTTCTCAGTAATTGAATCTACTGATCATCTCTTCTGTGGGTGTGTATTTACGCAGACAGTGTGGGGTCGGGTGCTGGCGTGGATGGATGTAGATGGAGGAATTTGCAACGATGTAGTGTCCATGTTTTGCAGAGTCGGGGGCCTTGTTCAGGGGAGTAAGGTTAGAAAAATCAAACACATATTCTGGGGGGCAACGGTTTGGCAGGTGTGGATGGCACGAAATCGTACTATATTTCAAGGTGTGGTGGCAAATGTGAATTCAATTGTAAACTCTATCAAATTTGTATCTTGGGGATGGTTTGTATCTAGGAAGGGGAAAATAGCGGGGTGACTTTCTCGGATTGGTGTAATTGCCCCGTGGCATGTCTTTCTTTATAATGATTCCCAGTCTATTTGAGGTACTCTTTTTTCCTTCCTGAGTCTTTTTCCCAAAGGGTTTTGGCCCGGGAAGGGGAGAAGGTTTTAATGAGACCTCTCCCCTTCCCATTACCTATTGTAAGGGTTTGGTGCACCCCTAATGCCCCGTTCAATGAATTGCTTATCTAAAAAAAATAAAAAATACTACATGAGCTAGGCAGGTCATCGTCAAAAGTAGCAAAGAAAACATTGAAAATAGTAAAGTCAGAATAGTGTAGTTCAAAACCATAAAGGTGCGGCCACTATTTACATTCGAAATAAAAAACAAAAGATCAAAGCAGATCTGGTGGTATGTCAAGCTAAAGCCTCCCTGACATCACCAAGCTGAGGTTCAACTTCATCATCAATGTCCTAAGGTTGAACCAGCTGATCGTCTTCAACGATTAGGCGGATGTGTAAAGTGCTAATACAGATGGCACAACAAACTTAAAACTTTCATTCACTGAATACCCTTATATATAGGGTGTATACAGAAACTGTTATGGTGAAACTAACATACAGCAACTCTAACAATTATCACAAACAGTTACAACACATAGTGGGCCTAAAAGCTATACAAATGGATCAATACAAATATTATGAACAAGAGGCCCAAATCAATATCTATCAATTATATCTAACAATTCCTCCCTTAAACTGAAGTTTAGTGAACACTTCAGTTTACACAGTTTTAATGCTGGCAGCAGACTTCATTCCAAGTTCCTCCCTTAATTTGTTGAAGCTAACTTTCAATGCTTTTGTAAGTATGTCAGCTAGCTGATCTTCTGAAGCACGGTATCTCAATTCTACAGCACCAGAATTACACAAATTCCTCAAGAAGTGATAACGAACATCGATATGCTTACTCTTGCCATGTAGAACTGGGTTTTTAGACAATTTTATAGTGGAACTATTGTCACAATACACAGTAATGCAGTCTCCTTGTTTCTGTCCTAACTCACCTAGGACTCTCTTTAGCCATAAACCTTGACATACACAGTAGGCAGCAACAACAAATTCTGCCTCTGTGGTGGACAAAGTTACTATGGGTTGTTTCTTAGATGACCAAGAGATAGCACCCTTGTTCATCATATAGACATAACCACTAGTACTTTTCCTATCATCAGCATCTCCAGCGTAGTCGGAGTCACAATACCCAATCATTTCTTGCATAGTCCCCTTCTTATACAATATACCAGTGTCACTTGTACCTCTCAGGTACCTGAAAATTCTCTTTGCTGCAGTTAAGTGTTCAATAGAGGGTTTCTCCATGAACCTACTAATCAGGCTAACTCCAAACATTACATCCGGTCTGGTGGCATTCAAGTACATTAAACACCCAACTATCTGTTTAAACATTGTAGGATTAACTATTTCACTACTATCATTCTTAGTGATCCTGCAACCAGTGACTACTGGACTAGTCACAGGTTTACTCTCTCCCATTCCAAATCTCTTAAGCACTTCATTCACATACTTCTGCTGGTGTATAAAGATTCCTTTACTGTTCTGAATTACCTCTACTCTGAGAAAAGATCTCAACCCAAATCTGTCATGTCAAATTCCTTTTGCATAGATTCTCTAAAGGCTGTAATCATTTCACTGTCATTGCTTGTGTAGATTAAGTCATCTACATACAAGCTCACCACAAGTAATTTTCTTCTGTTTATGTCTTTCTTTATGTATAAGGTATGCTCATAGGGACATTTTTTGAAACCTTCCTCCTCAAAATATCCATCTATTCTACTGTACTAGGCTCTAGGCGCTTGCCTGAGCCCATACAATGCTTTCTTCAATTTATACACACCATTCTGTGATTCCTTCTTTACAAACCCCTGAGGTTGACTAACATATACAACTTCTTCAAGATTGCCCTGCAGAAAAGCTGATTTAACGTCCAATTGGTGAACTACCACCTCACTTGTTTGCAATTGCAAGTATGGACCTAATTGTGTCCCACCTTGCAAGCTGGAGCAAACACTTCAGCAAAATCTACTCCATGCTTCTGGGAATAGCCCTTGGCCACTAGTCTGGCCTTGTATTTATCCACCTATCCTTGCTCATTATACTTTGTCTTATAAACCCATTTCACTCAAATTACTTTGTGCCCTTCTGGTATACAGTCCACAAACTCCCATGTATTATTTCTTTCTATTGGCCCAATTTCCTCTTTCATAGCTACTTTCCACTTCTCATGTTGAGATGCCACCTCATATGTCAAAGGATCCACATCACTGTCAAATACAATCAAACTATGCGGTTCATTCATGTCAAGCAAATCTTCATCATTGTCATTATCTGCAGTAACTACAAAATCTTGAAACCATATTGGATTTCTAGTGATTCTCCTGCCAACTTGTTCAACATTTGAGTCATGTTCAACATTTGAGTTATGTTCCACACTTGAATCATTACTATGAGGTGTCCTGTTAGGTGTCTCCTCTCTCTCCTCCCTTGATTCAAGTTTGGAGGAGGTTAGGGAACAACATTATCGTGAGAATTTCAGCATGTCGGGTTGTGCAATCAATCTTTCTTGCACAATTCTTGTATCTTCATCATCATCATTTAGCAAATACACCACTAGCACTCTCCTCTTCATTCTTATCCCAGTTCCATCTACTATTTTCATCAAACTTTACATCCCTACTCATCAAAATTTTCATAGACACCAGATCAATCAACCTATAGGCCTTTGTTTCCTCACTAATACCCAACAAAACACATTTTCTACTTTTATCATCGAACTTCTTTCTCACTGCATCAGGGATATGCATATGTGCTATGCATCCAAACACTTTAAAATACTTCACAGAGGGCTTAATACCAGACCAACACTCTTCAGGGGTGATATCTTTAACAACTATGGTAGGGCATCTATTTAACACATAAAAGCTCCATCTAACTGCATCTGGCCAAAATGTTTTTGGCAATTTGGAGTCACTTAGCAGACTCCTCACCATATTCATTACTGTTCTGTTTTTTCTTTCAGCCACCCCGTTTTGTTGGGGTGTATAGGCAACAGTAAGTTGCCTTTTAATTCCATTTTCACTATAGAATTCAGTAAATTCCTTAGAGTTAAACTCCCCACCCCTATCTGTTCTAAGGCATCTTATACTACACTGTGCTTCCTTTTCAATCATAATTTTGAATTTCTTAAAGATCTCAAATGCTTGAGATTTCTCACTTAAGAAATACACCCACCCCTTTCTACTAAAGTCATAAAGGAAGGATATGAAATACCTTTTTCTACTGTTAGACTCAGGTGAAATAGGTCCACATATATCTGAGTGGACAAGCTCAAGATACTCTGTTGCTCTCCAACCACTCTGCTTTGGAAATGAGTCTCTGTACTGCTTCCCTATCTGGCACCCTGTGCATACTCCTTCTGATTCACCAATCTTGGGAAATCCTCTCACCATATCCTTCTGTTGCAGTAACTTGAGACTCTTGTAGTTCAGATGTGCAAGTCTTCTATGCTATAGAGCAGTTTCCTCTCCACTTGTGGCTTGCATACATGATGCAGTAATTGGTGTTCCTTTGACAAGGAACATTTTGTTGTTAGCCATATTAGACGTCATTATCAATCCCAATCAACCCCTTCTCTCGCAATTGTCCAATGCTGAATAAGTTGCTCTTTACATCAGGTATATAGTACACATCAGATATAACCTGAATGCGCCCCTCTATTTCAATTTTGACCTTCCCTTTTCCCATCACAATCAAACGAGTATCATTGCCTAGTTTCACTGATTCTCTAAAATTCAAATCCAAGTCAAAGAACCAATCTTTGTTACCGCACATATGATTACTACAACCACTATCAAGGAACCAGAACCATACCTCAATTGCAGCAGCAGTCTTTGGATCTTTGAGTGCATGAGAAGCATCTCCTCATCGTCGAATTCGGCATAATTCGCAACCTTTGACTCATGATCAGGGCATTCATATTGAAAATGCCCCAATTTTCTACACTTGTAGCATTCTTGGGTTTCTTTCGATCTGCCTCGGCCCCTTCCACCAGTTCTTCCTCTACCTCTTCCTCATGTTGCTTCGATCACCACTTTTAGTGCTTGTTCTTCCTCTTTCGTGCCCTTCATGCGTTGTTCTTCAACAATTAGACTGCTTTGCAACACATCAATAGTTAAGGTTTCAACACTTTTCGATTGAACTATCGAACAAACCACGTAGTTGTATTTGGTAGGCCTTGTTCATGTCGCCAAAAAGTTCTTCAAAAATATTCACTTACAGTCTCTGTTTCTTTCATCCCCAGTAATTCAAATTCACGTCTCAATACTTGCAATTGAGCGTGTTTCACCTTCGATGAGCCTTGGTATTTCAGTTTTAGAGAATCCCAGATTGACTTCGCTGAATCGTTCTTGAGAATCGTCTCCAAAATGATGCGATCTAGGGCTTGGAAGAGGTAATTTTTAGCCTTGAGATCCTTCAATCTTCCTTCTTCTGCGAGCTTTCTAGCCTCCAGTGTTGCGTTTTCCCCAGCTATTGGAACTCCGTTCTCGACAATTTCCCAGTATTCCTTCGAGCGTAGAAGGTTCTCCATGAGCATGGCCCAATGATCATAGTGGGCGTCGTACTTCGGTTGAACGTAGGTAGCACTCTCCTTTTCTGTCATGGTAGATCAATCGCCGATGAATCTTGCGGTGGATTCTCTCAGAGATTTATGTTTCATGGTGTTTCTCTCACCTTTCTCACGGTGTTTTCGCGTAACTGAATCTCTCTCTCTCTCTCGATTTTCTTGTTTACAGGCCCCAGTGTGGGGCTCTGATGCCACGTGTAAAGTGCTAATACAGATGGCACAACAAACTTAAAACTTTCATTCACTAAATACCCTTATATATAGGGTGTATATAGAAACTGTTATGGTGAAACTAACATACAACAACTCTAACAATTATCACAAACAGTTACAACACATAGTGGGCCTAAAAGCTATAAAAATGGATCAATACAAATATTATGAACAAGAGGCCCAAATCAATATCTATAAATTATATCTAACAGGATGTCCATGCCATCAGTAATAAAGGCCCATGCTTCGTACAACCCCCTAGCTACTCACTAGAACCCCCAAAAAACGGTTTGATCCCAAAATGCCCTCACGTGAAAAGCACGTGACTGACCAATCGGCGCACGACTAATTGAACAGGTTCAACTGGACTTGCATCGAACAGTGAAAAATAGACGGTTCGATTGGACCTCCATCGAATCCTACGTTTTGTACTGTTCGAGTGTATGAAATGCGAACCTGTTCGACTCTGTGAGAGTCGACTCGTCCCTAATACTTAGCGAAATGCAGTGAGTTTCGGACGAAGAACTTTGTGCATCGATTTTTTGAAAAACTTGTAATTTCATGACTAAAATAACTACTAGAATCAATACTAAAACACTCAATTAGATCAACAAAACATGATATTGTCTTAATACAATTGTCTTATACATAACGGAATCAGTAAATTGGCAATGGAATTCTAAAAATACATCAAAATCAATCTTTGCTCAAATCAACCGTTTGAGGAGCATGTGAATATGGGTTTAAAGCTTTGTATTGTTGCAAAGGTCCTGTATATTGCCTGGGCCAGTCCTTTGCTATCTGTTTCCGATTATTTGTCCATGGCGTAATTGTTTTTGGCATTGGGGAGCCTCTCCTCATAACCGGCATGACAAAGTGGTTACCCGTAAACAATATGTGGAAGACCGGTGCAGTCTTGATTGGTGCAATCAGAAATGGATAAACAGAAAAGGGAAGAGCACGATACCAGGAAACAATCGTGGCCTTGTATTTATTTGCGACGGATAAACACATTCGAAAAGACATCCAATTCTCATTTCCTTCTACTTCCTATGTTGTTTCTTCAAAGCCTTCATAATATGGTGGACTTTGGATATCCCCCTTCAAACAACGTGGTGTACAAATCGATGTTTTTCTGTAACTCTTCAAATAATTCATTCCTCACGCTCCAGAAATCATCCTCACCCCTTCCAAGTAGTCTAGCAAAGCACCAAAACCCGCAGTTACCGTCACCTTGCACATTCACTATATCTTCTACAAAGAGATGCATCTCCTTCGGCATATAATCAATGAATGAATCGTATGCTTTTGATTTAATGATGGGAGGGGTTGGTTTTAGTGCTAGTCCCTGAATTTGACTGAGCAGCAGTGGAGGTGCTGTCTTGTTGTGAATCAAAATGATTATCAACATGTTCCCAAAATGATGGGTCTCGCTTTGTTGAAAATTCACCGCTCTTGTTAGGTTCACCCTTTTTCTTTCCCTTATCCTTCTTAGGTGCACCCTTTGTCGTTACTCGTTCCGGGGGTGGACACATGGAAGTAGTGTCCGGGAATGCCAACTCACGCACTTTTTCTTTATCATTACTTTACCAGCACGATCAGCAGCATCAAACCTCCGTTGTATAGCCTCAAATTCAATCTTCAAATTAAGCTCATCATTTGGGGATCCCGTCTCGTCTTCATCATGGGAAACAGCAAAACTAAGCCTCTTCCAATGTTAATGTATTATATCCAACGGAACGCGAGATAGGTTCCCCATGTATCTACAAAATATATTAATTTCAGTTTACAAAAGAGTAAGTTCAATAAAACTAAAAGAGTAAGTTCAATAAATTACCTAGAAACCTCACATGCGCACGGTAGACCGTGCGTCGTTCATAACTCGCATCCGCAATTGGAAGAGGTCATCCCCAAGAAGCTACGCTTAGACTCTTTGTTGAGATGGTCCATTACACATGAAGAAACTAGGCCCTTAAGATTGTCATAAATATTGCTCCAATGATGATATTTGACTCTGCTTAGACTCAACTCAAAATGTCGCTTCAACTCACCATGTTGTGTCTTAAGCATCTCATTCACCGAATCCCAACACTTACACATATCGCCCCTACTGTCATGTAAAACATTCTTTAAAGCCGAGTGTGCCGACTCCACACGGTTGGTGGTGGTGTTGCTTAGGTGCATATGACGGTTTATCCACGCTTCTACAAATCTCTCTTTATGGGGGTCAGTCCAAGTCTTCTTCACATACGAAACAAAGTTGTCAAAAGGTTGACACACCGCCTCAAATTCGCCCCAAGCCAACTCATAAGCTTCCTCTGTCTCCGCGTGGAAAACTTTCTGAAAATATTCCATGACTTCATCAACCCGGTCCATCGGACGCTCATCTTGCCCCTTAGCAACAACCACTGGATGGATCAACAACCTTTCCTTTGCCGTGACATTCTTCTTTATGTGAAATTGGCACAACAAGTTTGCAGAAGTTGGGAAAACAATGGCCAAAGCATTCATAATAGCCGTGTCACAGTCGATAAGTATCACCTTTGGCATATCTTCCGGTCTTCTAAACAACCCCTTCAGTTTTTCAAGTACCCAAACAAAATTACCCTTCTTTTCTCAATTCACATAAGCGAATGCAACCGAGAAAGTATGCTCCGTTGATGTCACACCAAAAATCTCAACCAACAGATACCTATACCGGTTGGTCTTGTATGTGGAATCGATCATCAAAGCAATTGGAAATGTATTCAACAGCTCCACTTAGTCTGGGTGTGCCCAAAAAATGTCCTTCACAATGTTAGTCCCTTCATCAACTCTGTGGCAATAAACATACCTATCACGCTCCAGCAAATTCATCAAATGTTGTAGTTCAGTCCTACCCTGACGATTAGTTGTTCTTAACCTTGCACGTACATTGTGAATTTGCTTAACATTGAAGTGGTCGTCTTTAGGGTAAGTAGACCTCAGCTCGGCCAAGATTCGATTCGGCGCAATCAAGTTCTTCGTCATTCTTGCAACCACTTCCTCCTGCTCAGTTGTTAATCTATTATCATTTGAATGACCTTGAGGGTAAGTCTGTAATGCGTGGTTATGTATGCCAAACATAATAGACAATATCCATCCTCCAAGTTTTTTAATAAACTTTCCCTTTGGACGAAACTTGCAACAACATTTTCTACTCCCCGTAGGAACCTTGTCAGCATGCTTGTACTTCCCTGCCCCATTGTCCGACCTCGCCCCATTGTCCGATCGATGATAACCGTAACCATCCCAAGTGTACGACAAACAGCCCGAACATAATTCAACAAATCATCACGACTAGCAAAGACTTGTTCAGTTTGGAATGAACTGGAATGATCAACAACAATTGAATTAGCTAGTGATAGGGATAGTGGGCCAATTTCATCCATCTTCAAACCTACAAATTTTGAAAAAAATCACACAAACTAGTTAAAAACGAGTTTCAGAGATTCGTATCGTGGGTTCGAATAACAAATCCGATCTGTTCGCGCGACGCTTGTCGAACCAACTCAATATAGAGACCCCTTATTTTACTTTGTTCGGCGCACGGCCGGTCGAACCATATGGTTCGGCGCACGCTTGGTCGCGCATGTTCGACCTCTGCAGGTCCGAACCGTGCGCGATTTTAAAAAAAACGCAATTGAACAAGAAAGCGCGAAATAATGCTACAAATAGATAGATTGAGCTACATACCTTAATGTTGATACTAAATGGAGGTAGATTTCAGCTTGAGATGTTAGATTAGATTGAGGTAAGGGTGTGGAGTGTGAGTGAGTGATGAGAGTGAGAGTAATGAGTGTTTAGAAGTTTAGGGGGTGAGGGGGTGTATGGGATGAGAGTGAGAGTTGAGTTTGGAATTTTCAATTTTTAGTGAGGGTATTTTGGACTTTTCTTAGGGCAAAGGGGGTTCTAGTGAGTAGCTAAGGGGTTGTATGAAGCATGGGCCTAAACACGATGTCGAGATTCAAGACCCGCATTTGGGCTATGGGATTTTGGAAGGCCCATGCTTCGTCCAACCCCCTCCTACTCACTAGAACCCTCATACCATCCTTTATTCCCAAAATACCCCTAGACGGTGGAGAGTGTAATACCCCAAAATTAATTAGATGAGTATTTAACTAATTTAATTAGGTGATTATTTAATTTACTTAATTAAGTGATTATGACTAATTTAATTAAGTAATATATTAGTTGGCCATATTTAAATAATAATAAGGTAATTAATTTAGTTAAAGAGTGTGGTGTAGTAAATAAATGAGGAGTCTAATTTAATTAAGTTAGGATTCATTTCTATTATGGGAGGTGAACTAAATTGAATGGAGTGGTGTAAATAGGGCCCAAGTCAATTAGTGACCCAAGCCCAATTGCCTAAAACCCCCTAAAACCCTAAAGAAGGTCTCATTTGCCTCAATTTGAAAGAAAGGAACGAAAGAATAGAGAGAGGAAGGAAGGGAGAAGCCGTGCGCAGCCATAGAAGGAAGAGGGAGGAGAGAAAATCCATCTTCTAGCTTTGGGTAAGTGTTTTAGTACCAAACAACTCCATTTTTCTTCCTCTTTCTAGGGTAGTAGCCTTTAACTCCTTATTTCCATTTTTGTTGAGTCTCCATTTCTACCCAAAGGAAGGGGGTCCACGGTTTTAATTTGGAAAAGGAAGGGGAATGCTTCATTTTGTGATTTTTGGTGTTTGCTTGGAGGTTCTAACTTAATCAAGGTTAGGGGTTTCTCATTTATGTCTATAATAATTAGTATGATATGTATTGTGTGTGGAATAGCATTAGGTTGATTCATTGTGTGCATTTTGTGCTATTATATGTTGGTTGTTATTTGATACTTAATTTGGTGATATCATGTTGTTTGATGTTGATTAGTGATTGAGCCATGAATTGTTAAATTGATGATCTTTGTTATCGAATTGTATGAAAGAGGAATTGTTGTTGTGTATCCATGTTGTTGTTCTCATTTGGTATGGAGTGCGTGCGTGCGTTCTTGCCGTGCCCGCACTAGTGTGTGTCGCCCAAGTGGTTGTGTGGGGTGTGGGAGAGTGGCACGGGTGGGCGCAGGCGCCCGTGCCTGTGCGTGAGTGTATCGTTAGCGCGCCGCCGGTTGTGCGCGCGCTGTGTGTGTGTTCGGTGTGTGAGTGACGCGCCTCTTGCGCGCTGCCGGTGAGATGGGCGCCGAGGTGTGCTTTGCCAGTCTTAGGTGAATGAGGTGAGGTGGCGTGGGTGAGTGAGATGAGGTGAGGTGACCTAGGTGAGTGAGGTGAGGTGAGGTTCCGGTGTGTGAGTGGGTGCGAGGTGTACGAGGGTGTGTGCGAGGGGTGCAAGTGAGTGTCTTGCCGGTGTGTGAGTTGTGTGCCGAGGTGTGTGAGTGGGTGCGAGGTGTGCGAGGGGTGTGTGCGAGGGCAGTGTGAGTGTGCCGAGGTGTGTGAGTTGTGTGCCGAGGTGTGTGAGTGGGTGCGAGGTGTACGAGGGTGTGTGCGAGGGAACAAGTGAGTGTGCCGAGGTGTGTGAGTTGTGTGCGAGGTGTGTGAGTTGTGGGTGCGAGGTGTGTGAGGGTGTGTGCGAGGGTACAAGTGAGTGTCTTAGGGTGTGTGAGTTGTGTGCCGAGGGGGTGTGTGAGTTGTGTCTTTGAGGTGTGTGAGTTGTGTCTTGCCGAGGAGTGTGAGTTGTGGGCCGAGGTGTGTGAGTTGTGGGCCGAGGTGTGTGAGTTGTGGGCGAGGTGTGTGAGTGGGTGTGAGGTGTACGAGGGTGTGTGCGAGGTGTACGAGGTGAGGTGCCGAGGTGAATGGGCGCCGAGGTGTGCTGCCCAGTGGGTGGGTGCGAGGTGTACGAGGGTGTGTGCCGAGGTGAGTGAGATGAGGTGAGGTGACCTAGGTGAGTGAGGTGAGGTGAGGTGCCGAGGTGTGTGAGTGGGTGCGAGGTGTACGAGGGTGTGTGCGAGGGGTACAAGTGAGTGTGCCGAGGTGTGTGAGTTGTGTGCCGAGGTGTGTGAGTGGGTGTGAGGTGTACGAGGGTGTGTGCGAGGGGTACAAGTGAGTGTGCCGAGGTGTGTGAGTGGGTGCGAGGTGTACGAGGGTGTGTGAGGAGGAACAAGTGAGTGTGCCGAGGTGTGTGTGAGTTGTGGGTGCGAGGTGTGTGAGGGTGTGTGCGAGGGGTACAAGTGAGTGTGCCGAGGTGTGTGAGTTCTGTGCCGAGGTGTGTGAGTTCTGTGCTGAGGTGTGTGAGTTGTGTGCCGAGGAGTGTGAGTTGTGGGCCGAGGTGTGTGAGTTGTGGGCCGAGGTGTGTGAGTGGGTGCGAGGTGTACGAGGGTGTGTGCGGCGTGTCACGAGGTGAGGTGCCGAGGTGAATGGGGTGAGTCTTAGGGTGTGTGAGAGTGTGTACCGAGGTGAAGTGGTTACGTGGGGTGTGGGGCTGTTGGTGTCAAGGTGTTGGGCGCCATTTTGGCTGCCCCTTGCGCTTATAGTGCCCAAAATATGTCTAAGTGATGGTTTAGTCCCTAAGAATTAGTTTAATCCTTGGTGTGACAAAATAGTCCCTAAGAATTAAATTAATCCTTGGCGTGACCAAATAATCCCTTAGTGTCTAATTAGTCCTAATATGTCAAATAATTTCCTAAGTACCAAAATTAATCAAAATGTGTCAAACTAGGCCCTAGGTACTAAATTAACCTTTGGTGTGTCAAAACGGTCCTTAGGTGTAGAAAAGGTCCTTATGAGGTGGTTTGGTCCTTAGGTGGGATTTAATTTTAATAAATAAGTTGTGGTGGTGAGGTGGTATCAAGAGGTGAGGTGGGCTTCGCCAAAGCGGTGGGTCAATACTTGATGTGATGAATTTATGAATGATGTGGGCTTCGCCAAAAAAGCGGTGGGGGCTTCGGCCAAAAGCGGTGGGGCTTCGGCCAAAGAGGTGAGTTGATAATTGATGTGAATTTATTGTGTGGTGATGCATTGTCATAGTGTCACATAAATCATATGCATTACGTGGTGGGTGGCTTCGGCAAAAGCGTGGTGGGTGGCTTCGACCAAACGTGGTGGTTACCCGACGGGGTTTTGAGGTGGTTATGGATCCACATGCATATTGCACACATGCATATAACCATGCATTCTTTGAATTCTCGTTGATGCTTAATTAATCTTTTGTTGTGACTTGTTGGTATTTTAATTGAATGGTGAATGCCTTAATTACTATGGATTGTTGTTGCCAGATGCTTCAGAATATAATGCTTATCTTACTTGTTATTATTTATGTAAAGAGACTCACCCTAGCAATTTTTATGTTGCCGGCTCTCGTGGCAACGCCAGGTGATACTGAGTGAAGGTGTTCAAGCCTTTTGGGTCGTCTGTGTCAGCTCTGATTAGTAACACCAGGGACGGGGATTGTAGTATTGCCATCTTATTTTATGTATTAGACTGATTTGGATTATGTACTGGATATGTAGACTAAGTTTCATTCCGCTGTGCTGTAAAACTATTCTTTCGGATTATTGTAAACTTTAAACAGGTTTGAGGATTTACCCCTTTTGGATATGTTATATATATCCACACACTCGATGCGTTGAGTTTTAAATTTTATTTTCGTGAGGTTTGACGAAATGTAGCACTCTCTAGAGGTGCGTGGAAAGATATTTTTGAAATCTCTGATTTCTAGTTAGTAAAATAATAAATAATAGAAGGGGGGTGTTACATTAGTGGTATCAGAGCAGTTCGGTCCGTCCGGCCAAGTTGTCGAGTCTGTTAACCCTCGAGTCTTGGTACTCGTTCTAAAATCATAATTATATTGCTGCTTATTACTGTTAACTTTGTTGGTTTGTTAATTCATTGACGTGCCTTGTGACTGAACTGTGTAACTGATGGTTGTAGCATTGATTTTGTCTGTTCGTGACTGTTGTTTTTATCATTAAGATATGTGTGATTAAAAGAGTTCTAACGACGTCAGAGGAGTGAAAGTCGTGACGACGCCTTCGCACTCCGGACTGCGTTAAAAATCTTTTAATGTGATAGCTATAAATTGAAAATGAAGTAGTTTTTGTGACCTTAATTAGTTGGTTGCATGAGTAGGAGGGACTGATCACCCCAATCACTCATCCCCAATGAAAGAGATGACAATAACTCATGGTTAGTATTAAATTTGGATGCCTGCACTAATTTTAATTTGATTGATTGCTTGAGTAGCTTATTAGAATATAGAGAGTACCCTTATGCGACCTAAATCTTGGTAAATTATACACTAGACAATAATTGCAGGATTATTTGTTGAATATTGTTGTGCTCGATTGACATTTTTGTTATAGGTTGATTGTTGTTGTGATGTGTCGGGATTTGAGTTGACTAGTACTAAATTGTTTTCAAGATAGTATGCTAGAAACGAAATCTTTGCGCAAATGCTAAATTTTCCATTTTTCAAGTAAGGTTGCATAACTTGAAGTTCTGACATTTTTAATGTTTTAATGTGACTTGTTTCGTGAGCATAGTGTGATTTGTCAAAGACTAAATGATTAACTTCTCTTACCTTCTGGGTTATGTTGGAAATCAAATTTTGAACTAATAAGTAGTTGTTTATGTGGTTGCATAATTGTGTGATAGTAAGCTTTAGGGTTGCATATGGTTTCCCCTTTTTGGACAAACTGTAAGTTCTATGATGTTCAAAAAAAAAAAAAACTGGTATTGTTTGGCCAATTGAAAAATTATGTGGTTTGTCATTTCGAAAACTTGATTGAATGCTTGTTAATTTGCCACTGATTGGGTCGAATTCGGAGTTGTAGATCTCAAGTTATAGGTGAAACAAGTTAGGTCAAAATTCTGGAAAAACAATCTGGACACTGTTTCAGTCTTTTGAAAACTGGTGCTGTTTGGTTGAGTCAAAAATTTTGTGGCTGAGTGTTTTCGAAAATAGACTTAAATCCGGCCGTTTTGGCACTGGTTTCGTTAAATTCGGAGTTGTGTAGCTCCAGTTATGAATCTCCAAAGTCGAGTCAAATTTCTAGAATCAATCTATGGGTGGGTTCAGTTTTTGAAAGTTATATGTCCTCAAACGAACTCCGTTTTGAACGATTCTTTTTCCGTTAGAAACTATACTCCAAATGCGTTTATTCGGACTGAAGTTTCGTCTCGTTTGGTCAAGTTTAAGTCGATTTATCGTGAAATGAAATAGGAGGACAAAATCTGTCAAGTCTGAAAACTGTTTGGGTTATTTCTAAAAACTGTACTAACTGGCTCCTTGTTTTGAAACTTTAAAGATATTTTCAGAAACTACACATCCGTGGCTTTCCAACGAGTAGTTAATTGTCAAAATCCGAGGTCGTTTACTATTTCAATTAATTCGCCGAAGTAGGCGCATAGTTGCAGAATTTTCTGCACCTGAGTTTAAAGAGAATAATTTGAACGTGGAATGAAATGATTAATTGTAGAATAGGTCGAACTTGAATTTTGTTATTATGATCGTGTTAATTGTTGATGTGAATAATGTGGAATATATGATAATTGTTGAAACTGGTATTGTTGTGTTAATTACGATGTTAGGTTGTTGGGCCTCTGGCCATAATTATTGTTGTCTCTTGTGTGGGTAGTCGGGTAGGATTTTGACAACCTACAGGTTAGAATACCTAATCGGGGAATAAGAGTGTAGAGAAGAGTGTTTGATCTGTTGTGGGTACGATAGAACTTGGATGAGAACGATTAGAGGAGAGTTCGGGCAAGAAGCCAAGTGGGGGAGAAGCTACTGCGGGGATTGTGTGTCACGAGTGTGGTAAGTCGAGGCAAAAGAGTCCAGATGGTATGGTCGATGAGTGTTTCAAGTGTGATGAGGAAGGTCATAAAGCTGTTAAGTGAGAGAAGGAAGATGTGGTATGTTACAACTATGGGGAAATGTGATACATTAGTACCAAGTATCCAAAATCGAAGGAGGAGGAGTATAACGAGAGAGTGGTTGTCCTGGCGTGTTCGGAGCCTACGGAGGGAGTGATGGTTGCATTTAGAGGTACGAGTTTCATTAGGGTGTTTTGCTAGAGATTAATGTTTGTTGTAGTAAGTGTTTAAGTTGGCATGTCCATGATAGTTAGATTTTCGAGGACGAAAATATTTTTAAGTGGGGAGAGTTGTAATACCCCAAAATTAATTAGATGAGTATTTAACTAATTTAATTAGGTGATTATTTAATTTACTTAATTAAGTGATTATGACTAATTTAATTAAGTAATATATTAGTTGGCCATATTTAAATAATAATAAGGTAATTAATTTAGTTAAAGAGTGTGGTGTAGTAAATAAATGAGGAGTCTAATTTAATTAAGTTAGGATTCATTTCTATTATGGGAGGTGAACTAAATTGATTGGAGTGGTATAAATAGGGCCCAAGTCAATTAGTGACCCAAGCCCAATTGCCTAAAACCCCTAAAAACCCTAAAGAAGGTCTCATTTCCTCAATTTGAAAGAAAGGAACGAAAGAATAGAGAGAGGAAGGAAGGGAGAAGCCGTGCTTGCAAACCATGTAAGGAAGAGGAGGAGAGAAAATCCATCTTCTAGCTTTGGGTAAGTGTTTTAGTACCAAACAACTCCATTTTTCTTCCTCTTTCTAGGGTAGTAGCCTTTAACTCCTTATTTCCATTTTTGTTGAGTCTCCATTTCTACCCAAAGGAAGGGGGTCCACGGTTTTAATTTGGAAAAGGAAGGGGAATGCTTCATTTTGTGATTTTTGGTGTTTGCTTGGAGGTTCTAACTTAATCAAGGTTAGGGGATTCTCATTTATGTCTATAATAATTAGTATGATATGTATTGTGTGTGGAATAACATTAGGTTGATTGATTGTGTGCATTTTGTGCTATTATATGTTGGTTGTTGTATTTGATACTTAATTTGGTGATATCATGTTGTTTGATGTTGATTCCGTGATTGAGCCATGAATTGTTAAATTGATGATCTTTGTTATCGAATTGTATGAAAGAGGAATTGTTGTTGTGTATCCATGTTGTTGTTCTCATTTGGTATGGAGTGCGTGCGTGCGTTCTTGCGCACTACTAGTGTGTGTCGCGCGCCAAGTGGTTGCGTGGGGTGTGGGAGAGTGGCACGGGCGGGCGCAAGCGCGCGCTGTGCCTCGTGGCATTTGTGAGTGTATATCGCGTTAGGCGCTGCCGGGTGTGTGCGCGCCACGTGTGTGTGTTCGGTGTGTGAGTGGCGCGCTTGGCGCTGCGGTGAGATGGGCGCCGAGGTGTGCCGCCAGTCTTGCAGGTGAATGAGGTGAGGTGACGTAGGTGAGTGAGATGAGGTGAGGTGACCTAGGTGAGTGAGGTGAGGTGAGGTGCCGAGGTGTGTGAGTGGGTGCGAGGTGTACGAGGGTGTGTGCGAGGGGTACAAGTGAGTGTGCCGAGGTGTGTGAGTTGTGTGCCGAGGTGTGTGTGAGTGGGTGCGAGGTGTACGAGGGTGTGTGCGAGGGGTACAAGTGAGTGTGCCGAGGTGTGAGTTGTGTGCCGAGGTGTGTGAGTGGAGTGCGAGGTGTGCGAGGGTGTGTGCGAGGGGAACAGTGTGAGTGTGCCGAGGTGTGTGAGTTGTGTGCCGATGTGTGTGAGTTGTGGGTGCGAGGTGTGTGAGGGTGTGTGCGAGGGGTACAAGTGAGTGTGCCGAGGTGTGTGAGTTGTGTGCCGAGGTGTGTGAGTTGTGTGCTGAGGTGTGTGAGTTGTGTGCCGAGGAGTGTGAGTTGTGGGCCGAGGTGTGTGAGTTGTGGGCCGAGGTGTGTGAGTTGTGGGCCGAGGTGTGTGAGTGGGTGTGAGGTGTACGAGGGTGTGTGCGAGGTGTACGAGGTGAGGTGCCGAGGTGAATGGGGTGAGGTGCCGAGGTGTGTGAGAGTGTACCGAGGTGAAGTGGTTACGTGGGGTGTGGGGGGGCTGTTGGTGTCAAGGTGTTGGGCGCCATTTTGGCTGCCCCTTGGCGCCTTAGTGCCCAAAATATGTCTAAGTGATGGTTTAGTCCCTAAGAATTAGTTTAATCCTTGGTGTGACAAAATAGTCCCTAAGAATTAAATTAATCATTGGCGTGACCAAATAAATCATATGAATGATGTGGGCTTCGGCCAAAAGCGGTGGGGGCTTCGGCCAAAAGCGGTGGGGGCTTCGGCCAAAGAGGTGAGTTGATAATTGATGTGAATTTATTGTGTGGTGATGCATTGTCATAGTGTCACATAAATCATATGCATTACGTGGTGGGTGGCTTCGGCCAAAACGTGGTGGGTGGCTTCGGCCAAACGTGGTGGTTACCCGACGGGGGTTTTGAGGTGGTTATGGATCCACATGCATATTGCACACATGCATATAACCATGCATTCTTTGAATTCTCGTTGATGCTTAATTAATCTTTTGTTGTGACTTGTTGGTATTTTAATTGAATGGTGAATGCCTTAATTACTATGGATTGTTGTTGCCAGATGCTTCCGAATATAATGCTTATCTTACTTGTTATTATTTATGTAAAGAGACTCACCCTAGCAATTTTTATGTTGTCTGCTCTCGTGGCAACGCCAGGAGATACTGAGTGAAGGTGTTCAAGCCTTTTGGGTCGTCTGTGTCAGCTCTGATTAGTAACACCAGGGACGGGGATTGTAGTATTGCCATCTTATTTTATGTATTAGATTGATTTGGATTATGTATTGGATATGTAGACTAAGTTTCATTCCGCTGTGCTGTAAAACTATTCTTTCGGATTATTGTAAACTTTAAACAGGTTTGAGGATTTACCCCTTTTGGATATGTTATATATATCCACGCACTCGATGCGTTGAGTTTTAAATTTTATTTTCGTGAGGTTTGACGAAATGTAGCACTCTCTTGAGGTGCGTGGAAAGATATTTTTGAAATCTCTGATTTCTAGTTAGTAAAATAATAAATAATAGAAGGGGGTGTTACAGAGAGGGTTCGGCGCACGGCTGATCGATTTGGATCGACACACGCTTGGCGAACCTATTCATCTATTTTTACTTAGGTTATTGTTTATTTTCAAGTACATTAATATATAAATATAGCTTATTTATTAAGAAACAACATTTTAGAGATCCAAATGATTAGGACAATTAACTAGGCATAAATACACATATCTTGTTAGGTTTGATGTTTTTGTTCAGTGCAGCAACTGCAGGAGTGGAAACACTGCCAACACCAGGAGTGGAAACACTGCCAACACTAGGATTGGAAACACTGCCTACACCTACAAAATCCAGCAGTTTGCACCAAAACATCCAAGGACCATTTTGATGCTTCCACACTTGAATTGTGACGTCATGCCTAGTCACCTGGAGCAGAGCCACTTGCAGAAGTCGGCGATACACATAAAAATCAAGTTCATTAATATGGCGACACTTTTTTTGGTGCATATACGACGCAATAAATAAATATAGCTGACCTCAAAATTAACAATGCAGAACTCTTGTTGTAGAACTTTATATGAACATGAAATTAAATAAAAGCAAACTGAGAATCAGAGCCATCAAAACTAAAGGGTAAAGTAGGAGTATTATCTAACAAATGGTGAACCAAATCTCAAACTATCTTCTTCTCTTAATGATCCTCGTTCTTGTTGTAGCAAGTAAGTCTCATGATAACTTAACTGCAATTTTAATAACATCAACAATATATGATATTTATGCATATTCCTTCATTTGATGTTTTTTATTTCTTAATTTATAATTTGGAGCTAGCACAGGGCAAGGGAAAGTGGAAGGATGTTCACAAGCACTAGGTGAATGTGGTCCCCTAGGGAAATGTGATCAGATGTGTAAAGCTATGCACGCTGATGGAAAAGGGTCTTGTGAGTTTCAATTGTGCACTTGTTATTACAATTGTCCCCCTGCTGTAAAGATATGCAATGCTGTTCTTGGACCTTGTGGTTCTCGGTGCTACAATGCTTGCTGCAATTCAAAATGTGCTGCTCAATTCAAGCAGGGTACAGGAGGTTGTATGGACATTGGTATGGGTATTACTGTTTGTAATTGTCAATATACCTGTGGTTAATAATGGAATTTTGCTATATCTAGTTTCTTCCACACAGATTGTGTTTGTGTATCTCCATGTGGGCTAATATGTCATGAATTAATTTAAATAAATATGAAAGTTCGAGTATAATTTTTTTTATGCTTCCTTTTGCATCAGATATTTTGGAATAGGTTTCGGTAAGGCTAAGTGTTGCTTTTGGTCTTTTATCTTTGCTTTAGGTTTCATTTTGGTCATTTATCTTTTTTATGTTCGTTTTGGTCCCCCATCTTTCATTTCCGTTTCATTTTGGTCTCTGCCATTAGTTTCTGCTAGCGGGCGCCACACTAGCAGTTAACTACTGACATGACGTCGTCTTACATATCAGTGCTGACTTGGAACTCATTAAGTGATTTGGCATATATGGGACCAAAATGAAACTTAAAAAAAAACACGAGGGACCAAATTGATAAAAGCACATAACACAAAATTAATCACCATCTTCATCTTCTCCGGACAGCCACCACCACCTTCGACGAGCCACCACAACCACCTCCACAACAGTGACATTGCCTCTCTCTCCCCTCCCTCTCTATCTGCTCAAGAACACCAAAAACAACAATAATTTACAGAATTCTCAATTCTTCACCAAATCAAGTATATGAGTAGTGCATTTCATGCGAAGTTTCACAAACAACTAGAATCCATCACCAGTTGGCACAAAAAAGTGGAAGAACTTAATCTAAAACATGATTTTTAGAGGCAAACACGTTTTGTGTTTTGCAAATTGGGGAAACATTCAAAACTCAACCAAAATTCAACAAACCACTTGCAATAGACTTGAAATTGGTGCGAAAACTGATTGTTAGAAAAATCTTTCATCAAAAATGTTAAAGAATCGAGAACGTAATGGAAATGTAGTTTCGCGTTTTACAGTTTTTTGGCACTTTCAATGATGAAAGGAGAGAGAGGGGAGAGAGAGGGGAGAGAGAGAGAAAGAGGCGATGTCACTGTTTGTGGTTGTGGTGGTGGTGGCTCGTCGGAGGTGGTGGTGGCTGACCAGAGAAGATGAAGATGGTGTTTGATTTTGTGTTTTGTGTTTTTTATCAATTTGGTACCTCATTGTTTTTAAGTTTAATTTTGGCCCCTTATATGCCACATCACTTAATAAGTTCCAAGTCAGCACTGACATGTAAGACACCATGTCAGCAGTTAATTGCCAGCGTGACGTCTGTTAACAAAAACTAATATTAGGGACCAAAATGAAACTAAAATGAAAGATGAGGGAGCACAATGGAGATTAGTCATTCATTGAAAGCGTTAAGAGACTCTGTGAGTAACTTACAATGGTCTGAATTAAGGTTTCAATAAAAATTATTGCATTTATGAAAATAGTAAGGCTTAATTACAGTTTTGGTCCCCCTGTTTTCACCAACTCACGATTTTAGTCCCGCAATAATTTTTCTCACGAATTTAGTCCTCCTATTTTCGCCAACTGACGATTTTAGTCCCCCTATTTTTCCAATTTTTAAAATCAAAGTCCCCCTCTAGGAAAAATAGGGGGACTAAAATCGTGAGTTCCGAATATAAGGGGACTAAAATTGTGCGGTGGCAAAAATAGTGTGACTAAATTCGTGAAAATAATTTTTGGGGGACTAAAATCGTAAGTTGGTGAAAATAAGGGTACTAAATTCATGAAAAGTGGTATATCTCTTGCTAGGGAGGGGAAACTAGGGGGATCAAAACTGTAATTAAGCCTAGTAAAAAGAAAGGAAAAAGAGGTATATCTCTTGCTAGGGAGGGGTGTGCTCTTTTATAAGCAAAATTAACTACTTTCACAGTGATTAAGAAAATTATTTAAGTGTAATTAATTGTCTATTTTCATACAAAAAGTTAATCAAATTAACCTTTTTTAATATTTAATGAAAACAACTGTTTATTTGAATTTATTGTTAACCACTCATTTAAATGAAGGGAATATGGAACAATAACATTAAATACAGTAAATATCAAGTGTTAGCAAATTGACATTTTTAGACGTTCCACCAGAGTGCCACATGTCCATTTTTGGGATATTTTAGTCATTTTGCCACCAAAAACAAAAACGACCCGACTTTTAGCGTGAAGCCTTGATCATCAATTTCTTTTTAATAAACTCATTTTTTTGTGAAAAATTAATATCTAAATTAAAATAGTCAAATTAATATTAAATTATGTAGAATTTACTAAATTAATATTAATTTATCTAAAATTTACTATTTACTAGAATCTATCTATTAAAAAAAATCAATCTAAACACATAATTTAATATTAATTTAATCACTATTCATTTTTTGGTTTTTTAAAATGTTTTTTTTATGTGAATGAGTCTCGAAAAGATTGGTTAATAAAGGAAGTTGGAAAGTTATATCGGAATTTTGTTACCAATTTAGGGAAAAAATGGCTGATAGATCATAATGGAAACATCAGATAAGATCCTATAACACTATATAGTGGATTTATTTCAAAGGAGGAATGACACACATTTGTTAGGAGACGCACCAAAGATCCAAAATTATATATTATGCATTAATGTATACTTATCTCTCTAAATAGAAAGCAAGCCAAGAGAATTGAGAGACAGCTTCGGCTGTTAGTAACCTTATAGTGGGGGTGCTAGTGGATATCAAATTATTGAAGAGAGATTGTAAAGACACAATAAGCTTGATTTATTTCGTTTAATGAATCTTTTGATTTATAATTTTTTAACATTTGGTAAATTTAAGTATAGTTGGGGGAGAGTGGGAAAATTCCTACTAAAGAAAGTAATGAGCGGCATATTTTTTGGGTAGAGGCCCGATAAAACAAAGAAGGGAAGACCAAATCTAAGGAGGTGACTCACAGAATTGTAAGTATATCCAAAATTCAGATATTGTTTTGTAACTTTTATGATTATAATGTAAAATAATTTTATTTATTATACTTTGTTTTGTGAATCAGGAAACCATATCACAGTCAGTGTCACAGGGAGAGATCACTAATTTCTCTGAAAAGGAAATGCTTTCCCATGCCTTGGAAAGGGAAGAATACTCGGGTCGTACAAGGGGTGTTGGATTTGGCGTTAATCCAATCGCCTACCTTGGACCAAATAAGAAAACCTATGATTAGCATCATGATTGTCTACAATTTAGAAGGATGTTGGTATTGTATGAAGATCTAATGGTTGGACTTAGTGATATCAGATTGCATTATGGGCACGTTATGCCTGTGGTACCATCCTCTGCTACAGATAGCGCACCAGATAGCTGCACCATGTCGTCAACTAAGGTATTAATTGTTTTTTATAATAAATAATGAATTAATTATTAATCTCTCTTTCTTGTACATATATATTACATCAAATAATGTCTTTATAATTTTTGTTTATAATTGATTTAGGGCAACAATGAGTATGAGTGTGAATTGTATATCTCAAACCCACATCAAATGGTTGCAATAAGCTTCATATGTAACCAATTGGGTTCCTTGACGCACAATTTGCCCCTACCTCCAGATCATCTTAGAGTCAGTGTTGAGTGTCCAATTGTGGGGGATGCACCATTGCCTGCTCCAGTTGAAAGTATTGATTTACTGATTGTGCAAGATGCAGTTGGTACCTTTGTGGCATGACCAGCACACCTTGTTGTTGTAAGTGAAAAATATATATGTAACTAACTAATTTTTTTTGTCATATATTGTGTGCTAACTAAGTAATTATTATTTTTTATACATAGGTACGCCAAAATACAAAATCTAGGGGCAAAAGTGTTGGCAAGGCAAAATCTACTTGCAAGAAAGTGTCTCGGTCCGACCCTTCTACAAAAGTGTCTCAGCCCACCCCTTCTCCAAAAGTGTATGGTCCCGCCCTTTCTACAAAAGTTTCTCAACCCGCCCCTCCTCCAAAAGTGACTCAGCCCTCCCCTTCTCCAAAAGGGACTCACCCCTCCCCTCTCGCCAAGTGACTCACCCCTCCCCTTCTCCAATTGTGTCTCAGCCCTCCGCCTCATCCCATTAATGAATCTTATAGGAATATTGGTCATGCCGAAATGTATGAGAAATTCATGATGACTAAGGTAGGGCTTGAATTAACGATGGATGACCAAATTTTTGGGCATAGAGGTCAAAGTCTGACGATCTACCGTGAGGGTATCCATGATGTATGTAATTTGAAGGAGGCAACCAGTACTGTTATTAAGGCATATGTCAAGTACGTATGTAATTTATTATTTGACATCATTGAATTTATTTTATCATATCGTTAATTTAATTTGTATATATATATATATATATATATATAATTGTAAGTACTTGTACGAGGACATTTTGGTCCCTTCGGAACAAACACAGATTTTTTTGTTCTTGTGTTCGGAGAGTACAAACCTTCGTGCAGTGAAGCCCACGCTGACTAATTATGCCATACTTGTGAAACAAAACAGGGATGATGTTAGAAATTTTATCACTCAACGCTTCTAGGAAGCTCAAAATACAAGCGGCGATGCCATGCTTTTGGCACCATATATTTTAAGGTGAGAGATTTAATCCATTTTTATATAACATGCATTTTTTTACATATTAGTCAATTACTTATTCAAAATTTTATTTTGTAGGGTACATATTGGGTTCTTTTTGTCATTAATCCTAGGAAAGAAATGGTGTCCTACTTTGACTCATTGCATTGTTATTACAAAAACTACCCTGAGTTGGTGGAGATGTTTAATAGGTGTGTATATTTTGATCCTTCTGCATACTTCTTAGTTTTACTTATATACGTATGTATTTCTATTAATATAGTTATATGTCATTCTGTTCAGTTGTTTGAAAACATATTGGGAAGTGGAAAAATTAACGGTCAAATGGACACCAATAGATGTAAGTTTGTAATCAATTAATGTTCTAATACATTTAGTTACATTATTTTGTCAAAAAAATTTATTAAATTAAATATAACAATTAACTAATCTTTCGTTTTGTAGTGTCCTAAACAACCCAATGCACAACAAAACGACTATCCTCCATTAGGTATCTACTTAAAATTATTTTTAATTTTGATATAATAGTATTTATTTCCATTTAACCATTTCAATTCTAATTTTATTTATATAATTTCAGCATTTTCCCCATTGTCGGTGCACGACATACTCTATTGAGCAGCTTGCTGAGCTTAGGGGAGAGTGGTGCGGTTATGTCTCTCGTTTTTTTACCTAGCCTACTTTAATTTTGGATAGAATGTAATATTGTAAGTTGTTAGAGTTTGATTTGGATATGAAAGATAAATGACCAAAGTGAGAAAAATAAAAGACATGACTAAACTGACATGGATATGAAAGATAAATGGCCAAAGTGAGAAAAATAAAAAGACCAAAGACCAAAATGAAACTTTAGTAAAAAATAAAGGATCAATAGTGCACTTTAGCGTCGATATTCACACAATATATTCCACTTTTTAGATTACTTCAAATTAAATGTAGGCTAAAAGGTACTTTTAGTCCCTGCAATTGTCAAGAAAATCCAGTTTAGACCCTACAATTTCAAAATTTTTAAAAAAGTCCTTGCAATTACTAAACGTTACTAGTTTAGTCCCTGCTGTTACTTTAGTATTAACACTGTTATATATTGATGACGTGGATGCTAATAAGGATGCCAACAAGGATTACTAAGGGCTTATATCATCTTCCATATCATCTTCCTCTTCGTTCTTTGTTCTTGTTTCCAGAAATATTGTTCTCTCTATTCCACCTTCTTTCTTCTTCTTCCATCTTCTTTCTTGTTCTTCCATATTCTTTCTTCCTTTTCATTTTCTCCATCTACCCAGAAACGCTGTTTGTTGTTTTATTTCTCCAATGGCAATAAGCAGCAACACATCTTCGAATGGTACCTCAAGGCTAGGGCGACTGCCTGTTTGTGGATGTGGAGATGTTATGCGATTATTTATCTCTAATTCAGCTGAAAACCCTCAAAGGAGGTACTGGAAGTGTGTTAATTGGGGGGTAAGTAAAATTTGGGAATTAGGGTTCATATCTTGGTTGTTATGTTGTAAAAGCGAATTAATTGATGTCAATTTTTAAATTTGATTGATTGTGTGCAGGTGAGAGGAGAAAGTTGTAAGTTGTATGTTTGGGATGATCAACTTGATGCTCTAAAAATTCTCATGGTAACTGTTCAACCTTCACAATCAATTCCAGAAACTACAAAACAATTAGAGGCATCAAATTCATCATGTGATTGCAAATGTGGCCAAATATTTAAGGATTGGGAGTCTCAGAAGATTGGAAAACTTAAGCAAAAGTTGTTAGAGGAGAGGATGAAGATGAAGTGGATGCAAGGATTTTTAATTTTAGTGATTGTGTATGTAGCATATATGAAATTTGGGTTGGTTTTAGGAGTAATGTTAGTGACCCACCTATTATCTATGTTATGAATGTATTATCTATGTTATGAAATGAATTATCTATGTTTTGGAACCTGTTATTGTCTGTTATTCACACATAGAGACCAATTTGCTGCACAATTGATCGTTATGGAACTTGGTTTGCTGCATAATTTAATAAAATTGCTGCACTATTTAGTTTTCACTATAGCTACAGGCAAGTGTTTAAGGTCGTGATTTCTCATTCAATGGCCTCACTATTTTCATTCCAATGTACAATACGACATCGGGGATTTCACCCACAGGCTATACTGTCAAGCAAGGAAGGCGACTGGGTTGGTTTAACTCATCAGGCTCATGATCTGAAGATTGCAGGTTCGAATCCTGCCCCCGCCATGTCTTGATTTCACCCTAGTTTCCGAGCGTAAGCAAGACGGACCATCTTGAGGAAGAGGGAAGTTTCCACGATGGCTATGAATGGGCCAAGATCGAGCTACAAGCTAAGATGCCGAATCTACGTGATGAGCCTTTGAAGGCGGGTTGTCGGGAAAGCGAAGGAGTTGGCAACATCAACTTCCTTATCAACACAATTCTAAGATCGTGGATCGATTCTAACATTCGGCTTCATGAACGGCCGAGTCGACAAGAAAAAGAGAACAAGATCGGTCGGAGTCTTTGACTCACGGTCCCCTCATGGTATTCACCTAGCTCCCAAGCGCACTCCCCGAAGCTATGAAAGAAAGCTCAAAATAGTCCCAGTTCTAGCACTAGAAGGATCAGGAAAAGCAGAAGTCTGGGCTTCCTTGATCAAAACGAACGATAAGAAGTTGGACATATGCTTGCTGCATAACAGACCAATTTTCTGCATAATTTTGTGCATAACAAAGCACACCAATTTGCTGCATAATGAAGACAGAAACAGGCAATTTTGTGTAGCTTTAGCATTTGTGGATTGTTTCTACAATAACAAAAGAGCAACACATTATCAGATAAATTAAGCAATTTTCATTGACTTAAGAATAGGTATTTTATTAGAAGGTTCTTTTAGTAATAGGTACCAGCATAATTGAGCAACCCATTAATTATGCAATTACTAAAAGCATAATTGAGCCAAAGCAATTACTAAAAGTACCTAACATAGATAATAGGTTCCATTATATAGATAATAGGTTCCATTACAAATTACTTAAATTACACAACTGAAAACCTAAATTAAATTCCACAACTTAAAACCTAACTTAAATTAAAAATTCATCAACATAACTAGGATTGGTCACTAACATTACTCCTAAACCAACCCAAATTTCATATATGCTACATACACAATCACTAAAATCAACATTCATTGCATCCACTTCATCTTCTTCCTCTCCTCTAACAACTTTTGCTTATGTTTGCCAATTTTCTGAGACTCCCAATGCTTAAATATTTCCCCACATTTACAATCACATGATGTCTTCAATGCCTCTATTTGTTTTGGAATTTCTGGAATCAAATGGGAAGCTTTAGGAATTTTTAGAGCATCTAGTTGATCATCCCAAACATACAACTTACAGCTTGCTCCTCTCACCTGGACACAATCAATCCAATTCAAAAAAATTACAACAATTAATTCACATTTAGAACATAACAACCTACATATGAACCCTATTTCCCAAATTTTACTTAACCCCCCCCCCCCATTAACACACTTCCAGTACCTCCTTTGAGGGTTTTCAGCTGAGTTAGAGATAACTAAACGCATAATTATCCCACATCCACAAACAAGCAGTCACCCTTGCCTTGAAGCATATATAATTTGAAGATGTGTTGCTGCTTGTTGTCATTGTACAATATAGTTCTGGGTAAAGGGATTAGATTGAAAATGAAGAGAGAAGATGGAAGAAGAGAGAAGAAGAGAGATAATGGAAGAACACACTTTCTGGAGATAAGAACGAAGAGGAAGATGACTAATCCCTTTTAATTCTTGTTGGCATCCTTATTGGCATCCACCTCAGCAACCTCTAACTGTGTTAATACTAAAGTAACAAGAGGGACTAAAGTATTAACGTTTAGTAATTGCAAGGACTATTTTAAAAAATTTGGAATTGCAGGGACTAAACTGAATTTTCTTGACAATTGCAGGGACTAAAAGTACCTTTTAGCCTTAAATGTATTTGCCATCTAGTCAAAAGTACTTCATTTACTCCTTGCCCATTAATTGCTAAATACAAATTTAACTATTTTTTATACATGTTTTAATGAATTCTTTTATTGAGCTGAATTGATTGAACTAATAGTTTTATTATTTAATGCACCATGAATACAACTGACCTCAAAAGAAGGCACAAATTTTTTGATGGAACTCGCAACCACTACAAGAAACACGGTCATTAGCGAGGGAATTTTCGGTCGCTAACATGCCCAATTCCGTCGCTAATTGCCATTAGCGAGGGAATTAGCGAGGGACCAGTTCGGTCGCTAATTCCCTCCTCGCTAGTGGCATTTAGCGAGGGAATTTGTGTCAGTCGCTAATTAGCGAGGGACCAGTCCCTCGCTAATTCCTCTCACTAATCTTGTGAAGACGCAACCCTCACCGATTGGCACGCTTATCAATTTGAATTTTTTATTATTATTATTATTATTATTATTAGTATTATTATTATTATTATTATTACTACTACTACTACTACTGTTATTATTATTATTATTAGTATTATTATTATTATTATTATTATTATTGTTGTTGTTGTTTGGATGTGGTGGTGGTGTGGTGGTGGTGGTGGTGTGGTGGTGGTGGTGGTGGTGGTGTAAAGAGAGAAGAAGAAGGAGAAGAGTAAGGGAGAAAGAGGGTGGTGGTGGTGGTGGTGTGGTGGTGGTGGTGGTGGTGGTGGTGGAAGAAAGACAGTGAGAGAAAGAGGTATGTGGTTGTGGTGGTGTGGAAGAAAGAGAGTGAGAGAGAGAGAGGTTGTGGTTGTGTGGTTGAAGAGAGAGAGGAGTGAGAGTGGTTGTGGTGTGGTGGGGGCGTGGTGGTGGTGGTGGTGGAGGTTTTGTGAAGAAAGAGAGAGAGTAGAGGAAGAGGAAGAGGAAGAGGAGTGGGTATTGTGAAAGAATGGGTATTGTGAGTGGTGGTGGTGGTGGTGGTGGTGGTGGGTTAGAGTTTGTAGGTGAGAGAGAGAGAGAGAGAGAGAGAGGAAGAGGAAGAGGAAGAGGAAGAGGAGAGGAGTGGGTATTGTGAAAGAATGAGAGAAGAGTGAGAGAAGAGTGAGATAATGGGGTATTCGGTCAAAAATAAGCGGACATTAGCGAGGACGCGTGCCAATTCCGTCGCTAATCGTCGATCTGCATAGTCGAGCAGCGATCTGCGGTATCCAAATCAGCCAGGACGTGCCAATTCCGTCGCTAATTCCCTCGCTAATGTGACCATTAGCGAGGGACCTAAAATTCCGTCGCTAATGTAAGTTTTTTGCGAGGGACAAATATTCCCTCGCTAATTCCGTCGCTAATTTGCATTTTTTTTTGTAGTGAACTCTATATATAAAGCATACCGATCCAAGTCAGAAAAAGAAGAAGAAAGTGCCAGGCAAAGTATATATTTCTATAATAAAAACGGTGAACCTAATCCCCAATTGTTTTTTCTTCATCATCCTCTTTCTTACTGTAGCAGGTAAGTCTCTTTGTTTTTTTTTTAACAATTTGATTAACTATTGCCATAGATAAAATGCATGATGAAATATAATAACGACTTGAAAATGATGTATATATAATTAATTTAAAATAAAAATTAAATAAAATTATATTTATCTTAGTGTTATCTTTTCTTAACATGATATTTGATCCGTACCTGAGCGTCCCTGTGATGGCCCGGTTTGGATTGATATCGCTCTGTTATTTGGTGAAGTCGCGAGCAGAGCTCGAGCGAGTTGTACCTGCAAAGACACTCTGACGCCCAAGTCATTGTGAAAAGTGTACTTTTTTTGCAGGGGTTTACTTTTATTTATAGAGGTTGGAGGCACTTCGTAGCCGTTGGATTGGCCGCGTCAATCCTAGCGTTGATCATGCGTCGACCTTAACGCATTTCCTGTAGTTGGGTGCTTCAGGGAGCATGATTGGGCCAGCTCTGACCCACCAAGTGGATTGGGCCCTCGACCCAGCCCAGAACAATATTTATTATGAGACGACAGATAAAGTAAATTATATATTATATGTAGTCTGTCATCGTTTGTTGTTTATTGACAATTTCAGCAATATATGGACGCTATTTCACGAGTTCCAACCTGAGTATTAGGGGTGTTCAAAACCGAACCAAACCAATAGAGAAACCGCAAACCAAACCAAACCAAACCGAAAACCGCAAAAAACCGCTTTTGATCGGTTTAGTTCGGTTCTTTTTTTCATTGCACCGCGCGGTTCGGTTTGGTTCGCGGTTTTGATTTCTGAAACCAAGCAAAACCAAACCAAACCGCAAGTAACACTAAGGCTTGTTGAATTACAACCTTCCTTACTAACCTAAATGCAAATACAACCCAACTCTCACTCACTTACTAGCCCAAATCCAATTAATTCTTTGACTCACTTACAAACAATATTGTTATGCGATATTTATATACTATATATATTTGAGTAGATTTTTTCTTAAAGATTTATGTTAGCCTTTTTTATGTTAGTTAATTTTAATTCCATTTTAAGTTATTTTTGTCTTGAAAAAAACCGAACCAACCGAACCAATCCAAACCGCATTGGTTTGGTTTTGTTTGGTTTGGTTTTATTTTAGGAAGCCAACCGAACCAAACCAAACCGCATGTAATTTTACCTTGCGGTTCGGTACACTTTTTGCCTCAAAACCGAACCAAACCGCAACGCGAACACCCCTACTGAGTATAACCGTGTGTGGTTACATTTTGTCTAACCCGACAAAACAATATATTATACGTAACCTAAGTAATTTTTTCCTTCCATTGTTGTTTTGGTATAACATATAATAATTTAAACATTTGGAGAACAGGGGAAAAGAACGTGGTGGAAATATGCAGAGAAAATTTGGAACAATGTGGCAGTCCTGACAGTTGTATCCAGAGGTGTAAAGATCAGTGGAGTGGTGGATCAGGTACTTGTGATGAATTCAGGAGTATGCAATTGTTATTACAACTGTGATGCAAAGCCAGGTCCAAGACAAACTAAAAGGAAATGCACTGGTGCTGCTGGTCCTTGTAGTAATCAATGCTTCAATGCTTGTTGCAATGCTAAATGTGGTGAACGATATAATCATGGCATAGGATATTGTCGTAGCTTTACTGGAACACCTATCTATGTATGTACTTGTCCTTATGTCTGTTAACTTGTCTAAGACTATGTTTAAGTATTTGAAATAAATAAATATAAGAAATTTATGTTATGAACGACTAATTAGCAATAAACAACTTTAGCTACCCTGAACCACAAGGAAGAATGACAGGTCGACCGTCGGGGAGGACATGAGGTTTCACCGGTGACGTAGCCGGCAAAGTTTTGAGCTACAAGGAGGGAGTGAATCTGGCGACAGATTGTGAGAGTGGGGAAGTGGAGGATGATGAGGTCACCATTTTTGGATCGAGCGAAAAAAATAAAGCTGTTTATTTTTTTTTTTTTTTGAGATTAAACAAGGCTAAAGACTAAAAGAGAATTACACAGGAATCAAATGGGGAGTAGGAACTCCCAACAAATCAGCCTCCAACACATTTCTAATACTAGGAGGAGGCGAGTCGTAAACAACTAAATCCCCCTATGGCTGCACCCAAGAGAAGCTAGACCATCAGCAACTACATTGGCTTCACGGTATATATGACACACGCGAACTTCCCAATTCAACGCCAACAAAGCTCTGATCCTCTTGACCTGATTTCTACCACCACAACTCCCTTGCTGCGTACTTAGCAGACACTCTACAATCACCTTCGATCCAATCTAAGCTCAACCTTGGAGAAGCCCCTCCCATGAGCCAAAGACAAACCTTCAAGGGCACCCCACAACTCAGCCATGTAAGCGCTAGTAGCTCCTAAATAGCGAGAGAAACATCCCAGCCACCGCCCATTGCTATCACGAATAACTCCACCACAAGATGCAATTTTTATGCCCTGCTCATACGCCCCATCAATGTTAACACTAACCCAGCTACACTACAAGAAAAACTGAAAATCCAAGGCAAAAAACTTTCAGCGGATTTTAATCCCCACAAACTTTCCGTGGATTTTTGACATTTGTGGGGATTTAATCCACTGTGAAAAGTTTTGGCGGATTTTTGACGTTCTGGCGGATTTTTAAAAAAAAAAAAAAAAAATTTTTTTTTTTGGATTTTATGTCTTTTAGTGGATTTTTAAAAAAAAAAAAAAAAAATTTTTTTTTTTAAATCCGCTAAAAGACATAAAAATCCGCCAAAAAAAAAAAAATCCGAAAAACAACAAAATCCGCCGAAAATGACCTCGGAATCCGCCGAAAATGACTACCTCGGTTAAAGCAATCTTGATTCCGCCGAAAATGACCTCGATTCCAACGGCTCTCTTCATCCTCCCTTAATAAATCTGATTTCAACAATTCACTTTCAACACTCTCTCAACATTTCACTCTCTCAACACTTCATTCTCTCAACATTTCACTCTCTCAACACTTCACTCTCTCACCATTTCACTCTCTTAACAATCCTCACATTAAATCTTTACTATTTCTCAACACTTCTCTCAAATTTGTTTTGAAGGTATGTTTTAATTTAGACTTTGTTTTAAGTTATATTTTGTTTTAACTTATACTTTGTTACTAATTGTGGTGTTGTTTGTTTAAGATTTGTTTGAGTTTGGTGATTTTTGTTTCTTTGTTACTATTTATATTTTTAATTTAAATTTATTTATTTTTAAAAACATTTTATTACTATTTGAGTTTTTAATTTAAATATGTTATTTATATTTTTTTAAATTTATTTAATTTTAAAAACGTTTATAAAAATTTTTAAAATGTTTTTAAATTTTTTTAAAAAAAGTATTTTTAGTGAAATTAGGTTATTTGCGCGGATTTTTGAAAAAAAAAAAAAAAAAAAAAAAATTTTAGCGGATTTTAATGTATTTATATGTGGATTTTTAAAAAAAAAAAAAAATTTTTGGCGGATTTTAATGTATTTGGCGCGGATTTAAAAAAAAAAAAAAAAAAAAAAAAATTTTTGGCGGAAAAATCCGCCAAAAGTGCAAAATTCACTTGAAAATCACAGGAAATCCACGCATAAATTCCCCATAAAAATCCATGGAAATGACTTAAAATCCACGGAAAAATGCAGTGAAATTCACGAAATACGTTGCCACCACCTTTTCTGGCGGAAAAATCCGCCGAAAACACCTTTATTTGCGGCGGATTTGGGTGTTTTTTGGCGGAAAAATCCGCCAAAAAAACCCATTTTTCTTGTAGTGCTAGGGTCGGGTGGAAGCCATTTAAAATTTGTCTCTACCCGGTTGTGCACATGTGACGGGTATAGAGATAATACCCATGCAAGTACTGAGTAACAATGATAAGTACCACTCGGTGGGAGCAGAGGCGGATTCAGGGGGTGTTCCCCGTGTACCCTGGAACACCCAAACATCTTGCCTTAGTGGTAATACACTCCAAACATCCTGCCTTGGTGGTAATACATTCTGCCTTAGTGTCATTGAATGAATATTATTCTGCCTTGGTGGTAATACATCTTGCCTTAGTGTCATTCAAGGAACACCCTGTTTTTTAATCCTGGATCCACCACTGGGTGGGAGTAGTGCAGTCTGATGAATTGGGGGTCTTTCCCATGTTTATTTTGCCAGGCCCAAAGCTGGTGACACGCCGTAGCCCATGTTGGATTCCAATCAACACCTCCAACAAGGGTGGTTCTCGTGGTAACGTTATACAAGGCCCACTCGATAAATTTGATCTTAAGGGCGTTGGAGCAAGCGTCTACAAGCACGAGATGGCGCCACATGTGAGAAGCTATGGGACAATCACGTAGCACATGACTAATGCTCTCAGTAACTTCGGGACAATAATGACAACTAGTGATACCATTCCCCCACTTCCGACAGTAATATTTTGTGGCGACTTTCCATGAAGAATTTGCCACGCAAAGCAACGCACCTCTCTGCATTACGTTGGTCTTCCAAACCACTACCCACAAATCATCATAATCATCATCACGATTTTGGCACTTATCATCATAATCATCATCATGATACCCCCGACAAATAAAAAAGGTACCGCTAGACTCCCTGTGCCAATATCTTAAGTCTAAACCATCACTAGCAGATGGAGGGGGGTGAGCATTGATCCGATTAATAGCATTCAATGGCAGAAGACTCTCCAGAACCTCCAGATTCCAACGACTATCGGTAGCAACGACATCACAAACCCGACAATTTAGCATATGAGGAGGAATATTAGGGGCCAATTCCTGCAAAATAGTATGCCCATCAAGCCACAATTGTCCAACCACAATCTCACATCGGTACCACCACCAGTCGACCAAGCTTCATTATTGTGTATCTACTGCCAATAGTTATGAATGTGCTTCCATAAGAAAGAGTCAGAAATCTTGACCTGAAAGTTCCCCATAATAAAAGTACCACGAGCATACTTGCCTTCAACCACACTCTACACCACAATCTATCTTGGTTATCTTTCAAATTAACCCCAAGAAAGCATCATTAAGCAGGCTTGATTCATGTAATTTAAGTTGCGAAGACCAATCCCACCATGCATTTTGGGAAGGCACAAAGTGTTCCAATTAATGATAAACATGCAAAGTCTACCATCTGTGTCTCCCCAAATAAACTGACGTTGGACCTTGTGAGTTTCAGCAATACAAAACTTAGGCAGAGGAATTGTCATCATTGTGTATATGGGAAGCGCTTGAATTACTGACTTTGAGAGAGTCACACGCCCAGCAAATGACAAATGTCGAGACTTCCACCCTGTCAACTTGTATTTGACCTTGTTGATGAAAATAATTGAAATCCTGCTTTCTAGGAGTACACCCTAGAAGGGGAACTCTGAGAGGTTTTCCCATGCTAGTTGTGGCCTTGAAACCCGAGATGTTGGTCAACATGTTCCTGCATTGATTATCCACATTCTTAGAGAAAAGAATGTTAGTCTTCTCTTGGCTAACCATTTTCCCTGACATGCTGCAAAACAAATTTAAAACGTTAGTGACACATATCATGTTGCGCTCATTGGCTTTCCCAAAGAGAAGCAGACCATCTGCAAACATAAGGTGGGAGACTTCTACGCCATTCCTTCTTGCTCTGATGGGGAACTAGTCACCATTATCCACTGCCTCCATAATTAAGTGGGTAAGCTTGTCCATGCAAAGAACGGAGAGGTAAGGGGAGAGGGGATCCTCTTGACGGGTACCTCTTTGAGGAGAAAAATACTCCAATCTCTTGCCATTCCACATTAAATTTTTCTTTACACTAGTAACACAATTCATGATAAGCTATACAAGTGGTTCAGGCATGCCAATCTCAGTCAACACCTCAACAATGATGCTCCATCTTAGCCGGACATAAGCTTTTGCGAGGTCCACTTTGACAACAAATAAACCATTTCTACCTCTCATTTTATTCATGTTGTGGAGCAACTCTTGAGCTACAATAATATTCTCATGAATGCTTCTAGTTCGAATGAAGCTTGTTTGGCAAGGAGATACAATCTTTAGCAATATACTGTTTCAACCTATTCACCACAATTTTAGTGATGATCTTGTAATTGAGGTTGCACAAAGAGAAGGGTCTAAATTGGTTAACAAATTATGGTTTATCCACTTTAGGGATGAGACAAATATCTATGGTATTAATGCTGCTAATATACTCTGGGGTACCCCATATCTTCTTCACACAGTCAATGACATCTTTATGAATGATATTCCAATTTTCATGATAAAAACTAGCTTGAAAATCATCTGGTCCCGGTGCTTTCCAACTAGCCATAATGAAAATAGCCTGCTTGGGGGTGATCCCAAACCTCATGACCGGCTTGTTCATATCTACATCAGCATCAGTATACAACGTAGTAAATAAATTGATTGACATGTAGCTGGACTTGTTCCTCTTGCTCGAGCCATTGCCCATTGGTATCACGAAGCATGTAGATTCTATTTTTCCGCTACGGTTTCCAGCCTTTATTTGGTAATACCTTGTGTTACGATCTCCATCTTGCATCCATTTGGTCCTTGACCGTTGGAACAACATAACCTCCTCATGGTATAGAACTTCATGAAGCTCTCTTTGAAGATCACGCTCAAGCTTGTAAAGATGGGTATTCAAACTACCTTCTTGATATTTCTTCTGAATTCCTCCCAACCTGGCTAGGAGTTTTCGCTTCCTAGCTCTAACGCAACCGAACGTGTTGGTTTTCCAAAGTTTCAACTCACCTTCAAACTGAGCAAGCTTGTTGGTGAACCCCTAGCCATGCTTCCACCAATCCTTCATATCATTATTAAAGGAGGCGTGCATTAGCCATGCCCTCTCAAACCTGAAGGATCGATCCCTCCTCACCTCATCCACCCCATGAAGACAAATCAGAAGAGGGTGGTGGTCTGAAAAGTCCACCCGAGGAAGAGTCTTAACAAAAGCATTTGGTTCAACTGAGCCCAAATCCATAGTGCAACCCACGATCAAGTCTAACAAACATCTGATCATAGCTACCATGAACTCTCGTCCTCTCCAATTGTATTTGGTTCAACTGAGCCCAAATCCATAAATTGCAAGCTTGGATTCTATCCTTAAACAAATCACACTTTCTCACATTTATTGGGCCGCCTCCTTTTTTCTCATGAGGGCCTACAATATCATTTAAATCACCAGCTAGCAACCACTGACCCATCATACTATTGGATAATTGCTTCATATTGGCCCAAAAATCTCCTCTAACTCATCGCTCGAGATGACATACACGGATGTAAAAAAACCACTGCCACCCATCTGTCATGTTCACACGAAAATGAATATATTGGAAATCATTGGTGATCTCCAAAAGCTCCACCAAGTCAGTTTTCCAACCAGTAGCAATTCCACCAGCAAACCCCCTATTGGAAGCATACGTAAAGCCATCAAACCCAAGCATCCTGAAAGTATTTTTCAAACGGACCGGATTACTTCTAGTTTCCATAAGAACAAAATTTAAAGGCTTGTGTAAGCCGGAAAAGAACCGTACTAGCTGCTCCTCGGCAATTCCAAAGAAAAATTGTGTTTAAATTCATCAACAAAGGAAATAGATGAAGTAAACAAAACTAGAGGGTCACAATTAAGAGCTTGGGGTCTCAGGCACTATTTCCATAGCTGAGTCTTCATTTCCATTTGCACCATGTTCTTGGGCATCCATAAACTCTTCCTGCTCCAACATAGTAGAATCCATAGGGGAGACAAGGAAGAATTTTGAGGAGTGTGTAATGTGTGAGGCAACCTTGTGTGGTGGTGAGTTTGGAGCCCATTATTCTCATTAAGCCCATTATTCTCATTAAGCCCATTATTCTCATTAAGCCCAATACCACTAGTTGAACGCAAAAAAGCCCCATTACTTATCCCTTGTTGACTACCCGTAGCATCATGGTGGGGCCTTGTTACATTGGTATTCAAATTGATACTATTGATATTGTCAAAATTCACATCATAATGGCAGCACTTTGGACCTCATAATTCACTTTATTATCCATTATTTCCTTTCCTTTTTTTGATTGTAACGGATTCTTCCTTATTCTTTGCATGAGGAATATTATGATTTTTACTACCCTGTTGACCAAAATCTCTTTCCCATCAGTAGTTGCCTTTGACTGGACAACCCTCTATATAGTGGCCAAATTTGCCACAGGACATACACAAGAGATGAAGCCCCTCGTACACTATTTTGTAGATATTCGCCCATTACCATAGCGAATGCTGTTCAAGCAGAAGGCTTCTATGATACCATGCATATAGAGAAAGCAAAACAAATTTACTTTGTATTCAACACATTCAACACATCAACACAATAATAATATACATTTACAATTGACTTGATTGAGAATAAGTAAGGAATTATGGAGCAGTTACAATTTCCTATTTATTAATATGAGATTGATTCTGGAGCCGTTATTGTTTGCTATTTACTGTGATGTTAATGCTAATGGTTATGATTAATTTAGTACTCATATATAGCATACCGATCCAAGTCAGAAAAAGAAGAAGATAATACTAGGCAAAGTATATTTCTATAATAAAAATGATGAATATAATCCCAAATTGTTTTTCTTCATCATCCTCTTTCTTGCTGTAGCAGGTAAGTCTCCTTCTTCTTTTTTTTTTTTACAAATTGATTAACTATTGCCATATATAAAATGCATGATGAAATATAATAACGACTTGAAAATGATGTATATATATAATTAATCTGAAGATAAACATGAAATAAAATTATATTTATCTGAGTGATATCTTTTCTTAACATGATATTTATTATGAGATGACAGACAAAACAAATAATATATTATATGTAATGCATAAATCATTTTATTAATTAGATGACAATTTCAACAAACTATATAGACGATGATTGACGAGTTCGAACCTGAGTATGAGCATATGTCGCTGCATTTCATCTAACCCGACAACAACACTGTGATGAATCAGGAGTACATGCAGGGGAAAAGAACGTGGTGGAATTATGCAGAGAAAATTTGGAAGAATGTGTCAGTGTTGACGGTTGTTCCCTGAGGTGTAAAGATCAGTGGAGTGGTGGAACAGGGACTTGTGAATCAGGAGTATGCAATTGTTACTACAGCTGTGATGCGAAGCCAGGTCCAAATCAAACTAGAAGGAAATGCATTGGTGCTGCTGGTCCTTGTAGTGATGAATGCTTCAATGCTTGTTGCAATGCTAAATGTGGTGAACGATATAATCAAGGCATAGGATATTGTAGTAGCTTTACTGGAACACCTATCTATGGATGTACTTGTCCTTATGTCTGTTAACTTGTCTAAGACTATTTTGTTTTTTTTTTTGACAATAAGTCTAAGACTATTTTCAGCTATTTGAAATCTATTAATAATACAATTAAATAGGCTCCTCAAAGCCAATTTTCTAAGGTGTCCATCAATAAGCCACTCCACATCAGCAATACTATTTTTGAGGCCATGTCACCGGTATTAATCCAAGTCTCCAAGTCACATACCACATGCATAAATGAAATACCTTTATGTTTAAATCAATTCAAACATATAACTGTCCTTTTTATGAGCATTTGTTAATAATAAATATAAACAAATTTCATACAATTAAAGAATTTTATTATTTGTCTATTCCAATTTAGGCAGTGGGAATCAACTCCAATATTTGAACCAAATATTCATTGTCATATCAATTACTATTTAACCGAAAACAATTTCCATCCAAAGTAACGTTTTGGATTTCAAAATATTTTTCTCACATTTTTTTTGACAAAATTTGTCTCACATAATAATTGCATAATGTATATGGATATGGATGGATTATGTACAGTATCGAAAAAATACCATTCGGTTGGTAAAGTATTGCGCTGCTTCATGAGACCGGGGAAGAGGAAACATTTGTGCCTCCTTTCAACCACAATGTCAGGGAGACAAAGGCTCATAGAGGGAGGGAGAGGGAGAGAACACAATGTAAGGGAGACAATGTAAGTGTTTGCTCTCCCGTAAGAATTACCTGGCTGCACATTAGTTTGAAATAGAAAGATATAAGATTTATATTAACAAGCCTTCTCTACCGGCCTATTATACATGGGCTTGATTCTTATGATGGTTTTATTTGTAACCTTTTTGTGTTGTTTGATTTCCAACTCTTAATTACTTATTTTGTCTTCCATATCATATTTTTAGGCAAACCTCATAAGAGTCTCCACATGTTTATGTATTCAAATCAATTATTTGTTATTCTAAATGAACAATACTTGATAGATAGATGATACTAAGATTGGCAAATAGTTGCCAAATGCAAATTATAGATTTTCTTTTTGATAAATGTGTACTCTTTTGTTTAGTTTCAGAACGATAGAATGTTAGTTGTCATCGATTGTATGGAACCTATTATTTAGTTGTTATCGTATTAAAGGTTTCTCTTTTTAGAGCGAAGGCCTATTTGAAGAAGATGGGACTCAAGTATTCTATTTTTTCATTATTATAAGAAATCTATTGGGCGTGCCATTATATATTCACCATGGGAACCGACTATTTGAAGTTGTTGACAATTAAGCTTATTTATTGAGGGCAGCACCAACATATTATTTAGCCTTTTGTGTCATTGTTTTAAAGTTTCCTTTGTGCATTTGTTATGCGGGTGGTTAGGTTTATCTTTTTAGATGATCTGTCTTCGGTTTATAGAAGCTATATGGGCATTATTATCAATTCATCATATTACGCCCTCTCATCTTCTGCATTTCTCATATCCTAATTATCTCTCTTAATTTTTCTGTTATAGAATTGATCTCACTATTAGGAATAGGAACCACGAGCATGTGTGATCCTCTAATCAGCTTAGGAGCTAATTAAGTTTTATATAATAATTCACATTTTCATATCAATGTTTTCAGCATTAATATTCAATAGTAGTGCATCTTTGGAAAATACATAAACTTGAAATTATGCATGTATCTTTGTTTGCTACATTTCAAGAGTCACATAAAGAGATCTTTGTAAACTTCAAAGTGAGTTTGAATGCCTTTACATTTGTGTCTGCAGAAACTTGAGTACTCAAAGGATTAGAGGATTTGAAAGAGTTTTCTCTAAATTGTGAAGAAAAAGGAGGCAACAACTGTAAGAGCACATTTCGTCCTTAAACCTTCTACCCCTTTATTATTATTCTTCATTTTTGTTGGTCCCTGTAGTTTTAAATTGAAGTTCTTCTACTAATTTATTGACTTATTGGGGATATTTCAACTTAATTAAACCAATGATGCTATAGTTAAATTTTACACATTGAAGTCGGAAGAGGTGATATTGAAGATCAAATGTTTAGGATACTCTGTACAAAGTTATATTATTCTTATGTTGAGAATTTTTCTCTAAGCTTTATATGAAATTCATAGAGAAAATAATAGTTGAATTTTTTTTATCCATTTCTCTTTCTTCTCATGGATCTTGGTTTCATGTGCCCCATGTTTTTTTTACTTCTTTGAATTTTAGAGAGTATCCTATTTTATGTGTATATTTCTTATTAATTTTGTTTATTATTATATTCAATTAAATCTAGAGAGAGTCCGGTTTACGTCACTAAATGACACATTTAGTGATAGTCACTAAATGCCAGCTTATGGAGCATGACGAGGTTTACTGACTAGATTTTTATAAGACCAAATTTTTAAGTGAGCTTGAAGAGAGTACAATATGGCAATGAAAATGGTGCGTTGGAGTTATCCGACAAAGAAACATCGAATAATACCCTTTTATTTTCTCACAAATTCATAGTTGGAGCGATCCGGTGGTTGCCAAGAGAGAGCGTGGCAATTTCTTGGTGATGCGACGGAGAGCGAATGGCGATGATTTGGTCAATTAATTGTCATTTGAAATAACTTAAACATGTTTGTGTTCTCATTTACGTATTGTGTCTATTCCAAAACATTCTATTAAATTTGTATTAATTTTTACAGGGTAATGTTCGAACTAATTTTTGGTATAAAGCTGGGTATCTGTTTGATCATGTTCGAAAAAGAAATTTGTTTGACAAAAATTGAGTTAACTGCATTTGCATTTAAAATGAATCACTCAATTCATAAATTTTGGTAATTAAGTATATTATTTCTATACAACAATTGGAATGGATGGTAATTAATGTGTAGTAAGTCACAAATTTCAAAATTTGATAGACTTTTTTTTTTTTTGTTACAAAATTCGGAATCATCTATATTAGGCGAAAAAGTTCATAATTATATAATCTAAATAAAATAGTCAAAATTATAGCAATAACAGATACAATTTGGATAACAATGTCTATTTTAATAGTTATTTAAAAATTTTCACTTTTGCATATTTAAATGCCACAAGATAGTATATACATGCATCTGAGTTAGTTAAATTATGAACTTATACATAAACAAATTAGTGTTAGTTAAGTTGTTCGGGATAAGGAGAGTCAATTCATACCTGTGTGGGGATTGTGACGGGATCGCTTACAGTGGCTCGTGAGTGAGAAATTTTTCCTCGTGGAGACGGGGACGAGAGAGATAATTCCCCCACTATCAACTTGGGGATGGGGATGGGAACGGGGACCATTCTGCTGTCCGAGTACATTAATGTATTTTTTAATTAAAAATATTAATAAAAAAATAAAAATGTGCTAATTGTTATCTTTTATTCTTAATTTTATTTTTTTAATATCAATAAATAAAAGGACTAAATTTTATATTAAAATATTAACCTATGATTTTTTAGTTTAGCAATTGTATTTGTCTAAATTTATTAGATTTTAATTTAATTCCTGATGATTTTACGAGGTCCCCACGAGGACTATGGGGACGGAGACAGGGAGAAAAACTCTATGTGGAGGAGATCAGGGGAGTACTCCACCGACCCCGCCCACATTATTGTCGTCCCTAATCACCTTCACAAATTTTCGCATGTCTGTTCTCATGTTATATGTCCAGCCCGACAAAACTACAGGTTGAACTTCGCATTAGTGGCAAAAATTCGGCAACCATCACCATATGTGGTTCCTTATCGGATTCAGTTTCACTACACCATCAGAATTATTCGAACCATGATTTGACTCCGACTATTTAGTAGGTAATGTGAATATTTGTATTGCATATCTGTAATCTTTATGTTCAGTTCGATTTTAATTGTTCATATTATCTCTAAATTATGTTGTGTCTTGACAGATATGGTTGCATACTGAATGGAGTTGGTGCTCCGTGTGATATTTAGAAAAATAACACCAAATCTATGTTGCTATCGATTGACTTATATATCAAGGGGTGTGAATGCAATGCATATACTTTCGTTTACCCAAAAATGGAAAATTAAAAAAAAAAATAATAATAAAAATGAAATATAAACATATAATGACAAGCAGATACTCTACAGCTAGGATTATGGCCTAAGGGGTCTCTTGAGAACAAACCATAAACCTAGCCGTACAACATAATTGGAAATAATTGATGCAATCAAAAACCATTAAAAAAATTAAAAGAAAAATATCTCACAATTAATTAGCACTCTATAATTGCTGGTTTGAGGAACAAGACACAAAAAGAAGAAGAAAAGTTTAGGCAAAGCCACATAATGGTGAAGCTAATCTCTAGCTATCTTGTCTTCATGGTCCTCCTCGTGATTGTAGCAGGCAAAGTCTCTTTATTTAACCACAATATTTTTCTCCAACACTTATTTATTTTTTGACAAATTTTTCCATTCTTTATTATTTTATTGTCTTACAATATTGAAATATTTGGACTTTACAGGTCAAAAAGATATGAAGATTTCAGAAGAATGTAAAGAAGTTGTGGAATGTGATTCCCCAGGATGTTGTGAAGAGAAGTGTAAAGGCCAGTGGAAAGGTGCAACTTCATATTTTGAATCCAATGGACAATGCACTTGTTATTACAAATGTGATGCTGATCCAGGTCCATTTCAACCTCACAGGGAGTGCCAAAGTCCTCTTGGTCAATGCGATAATGACTGTTATAATTCATGTTGCAATGAAAAATGTGGTGCACAATTCAATCAAAGCATAGGTTTTTGTTATAGTTTTCTTCCAGATTCACCTATTGTCACATGTACTTGTGCTTATGTTTGTTATAGTCGACCTCATGTCTCAGGTAGCTTAAGCCATTGGACGAATAGTGTTGGTTTCTTTTGGACTTCTATAATTGTATTTACCTTTGTTTTGTGAAAAATGATTTGGATTTATAATAGTTATATTTTGGGATGTTAAAATGTTAGCTCTTTTAATTTAATTTATGTGTGAATTTGATTCCAACATTTGTGGGGCCAATCAAGTTTATGGTAAGAATTAAGAAAATATATATGATTTTTTTGCCAATATTCTTTTGCATAAAAATCACAGCTTATCTTCTCTATTGTTTTTCTCGATCATCTACCCTTTTAATGAGTGGGTCTATAATCGGCGATTAAACCACTGTTCATCAATCCTTAAGCGCCAAATGTAAAAATCTAAATGGACCCCACCGATCTAACTTTAAGCTTCTCCTATACTCAACTTCTCTAACTTTTCTCTTTCTCGAGAAAAGCAATTCTGCCCACACTTTTCTCTCTCTTAAAAAAACAATTGAACCTGTTCTTTCTCCCTCTTTGAAATACTCCTCTTCTTTCTTTCAAATTCACCACCATTTTGATTCAGTCAAGGCACCATGACCAATTTCGCCGAACATCCCTCCCCATCTTGTTCGTCTCTCTCATTTCTCTCCCTCACAGCAAACAATGGTGTCTCCCCTCCCTCTTTGGTGCAGAAACTAGAGAACACTGTCTTCATTTTCTAGGGTTTTTGTTTGCTCCTTTCGTTTCTCCAATGGCCGCTTCTTCTGTTCTCAGATCTGCTTTCGTTTCTGCCTCTCGACCTGACCTTTCATCTTCCACCGCTGATCGATCTAAGGTCTCTTCTTCTTGTCCTTTCATTGTAATACTGATTCTCACGTGTTCTTCGGCTTTTACATCTTCATTTTCATTTTCATTTTCATTTTCATTTTCATTTTGATGATGAATATTTGGAAATTTTGGAATTGAGCTGCTGCTATGATACTATATATTTTGTTTCATACTCTATATTATTGTTAGTTGATGTTTGGTGCTCGATTTTTATGCTTGGTTTTGTATTTGGCTAGCTCTGTTTGGTTACTCAGAAAAACATCATCTTTTCTGATTATCACACGTTAGTCATTTTTTCCTGCATTTTTTTTTTTTGAAAAATAAAGGAAAAAATTGGACTCTACTTCGCTGTAAGTTGATTCATGCTGCCATGTTTGTATTTATTTGTTTATTTCCTCCGTGATTAGTTCTAAAAATTCAAACCTTGGTTTTGATTCGGTGAAAACCTGTGTTTGGTTACTCAGAAAACAGAGCCGGAGTATCCGGCTTAATAATTGGTTTTTGTCCTCGTGTTTTAGTTAGCCTATATAGTATTTGATTTATTTTGGAATTAGTTGGTGTAATATGTGAACTATTTTGATTTTAGTCATTGGATTATGACATAAATTATTTTAGTTTTTTAATGGTAATCCATAAAAGGACTCTCAATAGGTGATGACCAAAACACAATTTTTGTGGACTATAATTGTTCAGTCTCTAATAGAGAGGAATGTTTCCGTCACTAACTACAAGAAACCTTTTATTTTTGACACCTCTTTAGTTAGGGATTTTTAGTGAATTTTATCAATTTAATAAAGCATTAATCTATATTTTATAAGAAATGCACTTTTAATCTCAAATTAGAGATGCTTTAAACATAGGCTACAACATTTTTAAAAAAGACAAACATATTTTATATTACTAATAAATCTTAGGAAGATAATTGATGCAAACCAAAAGTAATGTTAATTCATAAAAAATAACATACATGAACCTTTTAGATTCATGAACCTTTTACAACAAACTGATCTAGGTACGGGTGGAACACCCGGTTCATGTAATTAATGAATACCACAGGAGCATTTGTTAGACCGAAGGGCATCACTACAAACTCGTAATGTCCATATCTAGTCCGGAAAGCAGTCTTCGAAATATTTAAGGCCCTAACCTTTATCTGATGATACCCTTACCTTAAATCAATCTTTGAAAACACCGCCGCACCTCGAAGTTGATCAAGCAAATCATCAATTCTAGGCAAGGGATACTTGTTCTTAATAGTAACCTTTTTTAGCTGACGGTAATCGATACACAACCTCATGCTCCCATCTTTTTTCTTCACAAGTAACACAGGAGCACACATGGAGACACACTAGGCCGGATAAACTTCTTAGAAATCAACTCTTCAAGTTGGGATTTTAATTCTTTTAACTCTAAGGGAGACATTCTATAAGGAGCTATGGATATTGGCGATTCACGGCACCAATTCTATAGAGAATTCTACTTCACGATTCGAAGGTAAGGACGAAACTTCATCAGGAAAGACATCTAAGAAATCCTGAACAACTTCTATAGATGACAAATCTAAACCAGTTTCAGTTGATGTAGATAACATAATAACAAAAGCTTTCGCACCTTGAAATAGAGATTGGTAGGTGAAGTGAAAAAACAACTACTTAAAGTAGTGGTTTGAGGCACCAACACCCCTTTGAAGAACTTAACATCATCAACTCCCCCATTCCGTGTTAGAACCATGTTTAAATACATGGTAAATTGGACTTAAAGAGTTAACTATCAAATTCACTGATCTACCTTTGAGAACTTAATGTGATCAACTCTCCATTCCAAGTTCTATTGAAGCAATCAATAGTGACATGCTTGTTGCACTAGAGGATGATAATTGGTCATAGTATAGGAACTAAGACCTTGAGCAGTGTCAACACGGAGCCCTTCTTTAAACATTTCCATCTTCCACACATTATTTGGAGCAGTCTTCCCAAATACATAAAACTAAGACAGTCGCTCAAATTTAGCTGCATATTGTGCAACAAGCATATCTCCTTGTTTCAACTTAACAAACTCAGATTGTTTGAGAAGTCTTTGTGCTGGGGGGAAATATTGACCCAAGAACAAATCCTTAAAATTTGTCCAGGTAATTGGAGTTCCTTTAGTTACAAGACCTTCTCAAGCGTGAGCATCTTCATCTAGGGCATTTCCGCTTTAACCCACCTTTTCTTCCTCACTACATTGGAAGGTCAAGAACATCCTCTCCATAGCATCGATCCAAAAATGAGCCTTCATTGGATCGGGTTCTCCTTTGAAAATTGGTGGATTCTTCTTTTCGAAGTTGAGGTAGATCCGGTTAGGATCCTCTTGTGGCAGTGGTGGATTTGGTGGCTGCTGAGCTAAGTTCTGATGATGGTTGATTTGCTGCTGCTGCATTAGCATCATGTCCTCCATCATTTTATGTTGTCTTTCTATAACTCCATGCATCCATTCGTAATGCGGGTCTACAGGCGGATTATCCCTACCCCTTCCAGCCATGACTCTGCGAAATATGCACAAAGTATTAAGTTGATCAAGCTCAATGTCTAATAGCATACTAGGAAAAATCATCGCTAGAAAAAAGTAAAGACTCCTAACAACTTGGCCGGCTAGGCCGAACGGCTCTGATACCAAAATGTAACACCCTAATATTTTCAGCTTAATTGGTAGTGGGAATGCATTGAACTTGTACTTGACCCCCAGAGTACAAGGTTCGATTCCCACGGAAGGCAAAAACTCTACTTGGGGGGTAGAGAAGGTCATGATGTGCACTTATGGATAGCCTACTAAGAAAGAAAATGACCCAGGGTGTTACAAAAAAAGGCGCCTTTTTGTAACATTACAGGGCCTTTTCTTTCTTAGTAAACTACCTAAGGATGTACATCAATCATCCAATCATACCACAAATCAACATATAATTTGACAATTAAAACTAAAATGTAATTTTTCCGAAAAACAGTTTTCGACTCAAAAATTAACGAAACACAAAATTTCGAAAACTCTTCAAACCAAACACACAAACAACATTTAAATATCCTAAACGTGAGTAAGACTCACCGGTTGTGATGAAAATCACGTAAAATTGAGTCTTTGACAAAGTTCACTCGTTCTGAAACGCTCTGAATTCGACCCGAACTCGTTCCAACTCTTCAACACTGCTCTCAACTGAAAAACCAGCAGCTCACTCTTCTTCCCACTACTCATATCGCACCCAAACAGCAATGTAGCTAGCACTAGTACTTCTAAACTAAGTGTTGAGCTCCTTACACCAAAAGCAAGCCTTCAAAGTCACCAAAAACACCATTTCTCAACACTTCAGCTTTGGAGCTTAAAAAATGGTGAATGGAGAAGGAAGTGAATGTAAGTTTCAAAACTGAAATCAAATGGAAGAGGGTGAAAATGGGGAAGAATGATACTAGAATCACTTACATGCATTGAGTGGGTTGAACTCTTCTTCCCTCTTCCCTCATTGCTTCCCTTCCCTCTCTCTCTAGGGTATTTTTCTAATTTCAGCACAAATGGGGAAAAATGAGGTGGGGATGTTGGGCTCAATTGGTTTAATGGGCTGAGGGTTTGGAAAATTTGGGAAAAGACCTAACTACCCTTTATCCTTATTTCTTCCTTAAACTCATTTTTACCCCAAAACAATCACAAAAAATCATATAATTCACTCAATATTGCAATTCAATCCTATAGTTTAACGATTAAACATTGATTTCGAGACAAACTTATATCCCACACATGACTTAATATTTACTCGAATAATAATCCACTCGTTAATTTTTTAATTTGAAATTAACAAAACTCGGAATGTTACACATAATACAAGTCAACATTATGTGGGGTTAAATGAAATTTTAAAAGAAGACTTAATAAAACTCAAGTGGCATATACTTATGTCAGATAAATATGGCAATTTTTTTTTTTGATTTTTTTTGTTTACAAAAGAGGAAGATGTCTGAAAAAAATAACACTATTGAGCTTGTACACATAATTATAGATAAATATATGATAAAAATGAGCATAAGAAATTATAGACAAACCTATTATAGTGCATATATAATTACATGAAAATAATAATTTTTAAATAAGTCTAAATATATAAAACACAGTATTAAATATTTAACAAGAAAATATATTAATATGTAATTCATTAAAAAATATTAAATATTAGTTAAAAAATCGTAATATTTTTTTAGTGGGATACAAAATATTAGTAATATGATAGAGAATAATATAAAACATCTATTTTTAAAAAAAATATATCAAGTTGTTGTTTGTTTTAATCGATAAAAGAAAGTGGTTATTTACAATACATGTTGTTTTAATGTTATTTATACATACCAAGATGACTAATAAATTTTGTTACTTTTGATAGAAGTATTTATCCTTTTCCTACAATGACCTTAACTATTTATTACTTCATTCCACATATTTCTCTCACTACAATAAATAATTGAGGGTATTATTAACAAAATAGTAATTAATGTTGCATTGGATTTTGAAAACGACAAATAAAATGAAACAAAATTATATTCTTAAAAAACGACGTGGATTGTGAAACGGAAGGAATATTTATGACTATTTCTAACTATCCTTTTTTATACGTATCCCAATTTCCCTTTTTGTTAGAATGTATAGAATTAAAAAATTGCCTTTTTAAATTATGTTTATAGTTTTATTTGTATTTATGGCAATCCAATACATTTAAAACTGACAGCTAGAAAAGAAAAGATTAGACTTACTATTAAAATAATTATACTTTATATTAATCTCAAAATGGATATGATGATAAGAATTTCATCAATTCTAGATTTGTTCAATGTCTTAAAAGTAGAATTAGTACCCTGAATGTATTGAAATAGTTAACAGGCTATACTTTACGACGTCTAAAGTTTAGGGTGTTACATCTTGACTTGGTATTCTTTGTTTTCTTGAACAGACAAAATGGCCGGTCTCAATTCTTTTTTCGACATACACCTCATCAGGTAAATTACCCTTCGCACCAACCTTCTCATTTTAAGAACTTAAAATGAGATCTGAAATTTATTAGTGTTGTGACAAACCCTTATTGTGATATTTAGATGCAATAACTAATACACTTGATATGGTATTTTCTGTCTCTCAATGATTTTTTTTAACAGATACTGGTTCTTCAAAAGTTTCTACTTAGGTTTTGGCAAATTTCGTAATAAATAAGGGAATGATGAAAAAACATTAATGCTTCATTGAAAAAGTAACAACACAACAATCAATTTGAGAGGCTAAAACAACATATAAAATGGGACGGAGGGAGTAATCAACATAAAACATACATCATATAATTTTACTTCATTTATCAATGAATATGATCGTAAGGCCATATTCATAAGTGATTACATAGTAGTTATGAAACAACAACAACAGTGAGTACCTGCGAACACAGAACACGTTAGTAAAAATAATCGGAGGCGTCTGGTGACTTGTCCTGAAGAATTTATCCGCCTCTACAGCGCAAATTCCCCGAGATACAACTGGCTCGTCTCAATCGCAAATAACGAAAGAGGAATCCGAACTAGCAAGAATGAAATTTTTATTTCAGACAGGAGATGAACCCAAAATATTTGATTGGAACAGAAAAAGTGGAAAGTGATTTTTCCGGATGTGTTAAAACTCACACATCTATTGTATGTCTATTTTCCAAAACTCTTTTTCTTTCTTATATAGTCAAATCCAACGATAGCTATATCAATCATAATTAATGATGATAATATAAAACTTTAGTTATAATGTTTCAGAAGCTATAAATACAAAACGTTATAATATTAAAAGCAAAGTTAATCAAAAGAAAGCATGATCATAAAATTATTTTTCCTTTAAAAAATTATGCTCATCAAGTTTCAGTATAAGAAAAGATACGTATCTATGTATTAATATAAGAAACCGTAAGTGATCAAAACAAATAAACGTAAACTTTATTTAAAATATAGCTAATGCTTTTATAGTCATCACTTTAATCATAACTATATTAATTCACGAGTTGTACACCTAAGCGTCCACGTAGGACCAATCACAAAATGACACACACATCTCCTGAGAAATACGTGGCACGCCAACTGTCTGTTCACCAGCAACCGTTGATCTATTCGACGGTTCTCCTTCCATCACGTTTGAATCCTAATGTTTTTATTGCACATTAACAACTGACAGTTTCAAAATATATTCCTTTAAATGCATTGAATCCTATGTCTTTATTTCACAATTGAATCCTATGTCTTTAAATGCATTGAATCCTATGTCTTCAATTCACATTAACAGCTGACAATGGCAATGGCGAATAACCCTGACCATCACATTAACATTAATCATCTGGACCAAAATGACAATGGCGAATAACCACGAACATAACGTTTCCAAAATATATGCCTTTAAATGCATTGAAATTAATGTCTTTATTTCACATTAACAATGTGATTTCAAAATATATCAATTAAAATGGGACAAGATGGACCAGACTTTTAATGTTGATAATCACACACTAACCAACTTCAAATTCTTCCCTTTCCACACTCTCTAAAGCTATATCTCACAAATTTCAAATTCTTCCCTTTCCACACTCTCTCTTTGCAACACTCAACGTTCGAAAAAATCACCAAAAATATACATGATGCTATATACTTCTCTCTCTACAAAGTTTTGTTTATTGTTTAAAATCACAAGCTAGACTTCTCTCTGGAAATAACAAAGACAACCGTGGTAGAAATCAAATTGAAGATTTGATATAATGTTTGTTCCTTCCTTTGGCTTTGACCGAGTTTTGCTATGCGTGATAAGTTGTTCAAGTTGGTTTTATGTTTCTTAATGAGAAGGAAATTTGTTAGTTTATTGAAATGTATTTTGTTTCTTGCATATGGGATTTATTTTATTCCTTTGTAAGTTGTGGAAGGTTGTTGCAATTATGGGGTTACCAATTTATTAGTTTTCCTTGAATTGAGAGGAATTGGTAGAAAACACATATTATATATTGTTGCAACATGGAAATCAGATATGAAATATATGAGAATTATGCAAAACATTATGCAACATGTTTAAAATTTCATTTTTTTTACATAGGTACTTGCTCCACTCTGGATCCTCACCTTCCATCCTCCCTAAATCTTCCTCCTTCCTCTCTATCTCTCTCTTACTTTCACTCTCTCTCATCATGAAAAAATTATAAATAAATGATGAGAGAGTGAAAATAAGAGAGAAGATAGAAAAGAAGGAGGAGATGTAGGGAGGATGGAAGGAGAGAAAGATTCAAGTCCGTACTTGCTAAGTTGCGTGTTATGGACGACACAGGCCACACCGTTTCTGTTTGAACTCTTTGAGATTAGTTTGAACTCTTGAAATACTTCTTGACTTATTACATTATTTGAAAGGTTTAATTACTATTTAGGTCCCTAAATTATTTGAGAATTTTTAAATAAGTCTCTGAACTAAAAAAAAAATTAAGTCCCTGAACTAATATACTTTTTCTATAAGCAAAAATTGTATTGAATAGATTACAAGGGGTACTCTAACTCATGGTACAAGTCAATATGCATTCTAAACAAAACACATGATTAATCCACCTACAATACAAAGTACTCCTACTGAAAAAAAACCTCCTACCCCATTACCAGAACCTAACATATTTCATAGACCACTCTATTAATCAACAGTAACATAATGTGTGACATGTCATTCACTTAATCTCCATGTCATCAGGGGAGGAGGGTATTAGACCCATGGGGTAGCAATGGCAACCCCATTAAATTTCAAAATTTGTTTAGCCTGCATATGACATGATGATGCATGAGTAATTAACACATAACAACTTATATATGATTAAAAGAGAAAGAACACACGGATAAAGACATGTGAAGCTATGATAAATATCACTATGGTCATATATGGTCAAAAATAAAAAGTTATTTGATAGTTTTATATATTTTTGTTTAAAAATTTAAAGATTAAGGATTAAGATATATTTTAATTTTATTCCTAGCTCTACTTTTTTTATTACAAATGTATATTAGCATAAATCACTTTTTTATAATGTCAATCATATTTTTATATATGAAAAAACACTCAATACAAAGAGTTAGTAAAGGGTTAGTGGGGACTTAAACCCATTATCTATTACCTATTGGATACAAGTTTTGTCATGTTCCACTACACCAATCTCTTTTTGTGTGTTTAGATGGAGTAACTTTTGTGGGGAATTGAAATATTTTAGTTCAAAATCTTGAAATAAAATATTTCAGTTCCTCAAAAGATTACATTACCTCCCAAAAATACTTCATCCAAACATAGGGTTAGAGTTAACATCATTCATATTTACAAATGTTATTGAAACAGTGATAGCTCATCTAACATATATGCCACGTATAAACATATACATCCGCTCCATTAATTATCTTCAGAAAAAAATCCACTCCAATCACAATTGTTACGCAATTTAAATTTGAAGTATTTCCCTTACAATTTTAGCCCCCTCAAAAATATTTGTCAAAAATATTTTTGTTACGATAATCTATTTGTTTTTTTGACACGGGGTTATCTCTGTGTCGTGAGATAGTTTTATCATGCAAGTGAAGTTGCAAATTATGCAATAGTGGTTTTTGCGAAATTATTGGGCGATTGATGATGAATTTATATTAGTGAATGCTTGGTGTTATGCTAGGTAGCGAACCGTTTTTATTGTAATTTTCTTTGTTATTTATCAGTTACAAATTGTTAGTCAGTTTAGGGATTTATTTAAAAATTGTTAGTAACTTTAGGAACCTATTTAAATAATATACTATGCCATGTCAACATTGACGGGCCGTTGACTAACAATAGTTTAACGGAAGGACCTGATTAAAAAAAGTATATTAGTTCTGAGACCTGAGTAAAAACTTTTTTAGTTTAGAGACCTATCTAAAAATTACTAAATAGTTTAAGGGCATACAGAGTAATTAAACATATTTGAAATTCTACTGAACAATCCCCCGTTTACCATGTTCAAAGTATAATGTATACACGTGCATCGCACGAGTCATACGCACTAGTATAGTATCAAACATAAATATAGTTTATTCCCACTTTTGAAATATCATTTAAAATAATAAAATTACAACAATCCCCCACATATTTCAAAAGTTGGGAAAGAAATCAATCAAATAAATTTCTTGGATTAACATCGTAGATGTAATGCATCGGAACTGTATAGCAAGCTATATGGAACCGGTCCTAGACATAAAACATAACATACAGTGAATTGGTTTAGCAAGCTATTTAACCCAATACACTTGTTATATGTTAGAGGTTTTACTATCACATTACACCCCCACAATTCTTGCTGTTTCCGCGTGGTGCGCTACTAGGCCCTGCGCGTGCTCGGTATTCATGAGTGCTCTAGAGACCTCGCCAGGATCTCATGCAAGCGGCCCCACTTGACACTCATATAGGTGATTTCATCAAGTGTATGCTGCAAGTCATACACCACCCATAAGGGCTATGAAAATCATTAAAAGCTTTAAGCTTAACCTTTTAACCTTGCAGTCTAGCACTATCACAATAAAATCATAACACCATAGGAAGAGACAATAATAAAATTAATTATGTGAATTAATTTGTAGTGCTAGTAATATCAAGAAGCAACTTGTTTTTACCACATTGAACCTTCTTCATGGGATCTCCAATCACAAAGGTTGGGTTACCATCACTTCTTAATTTAAAGTGGCTTAAGTCTTATTCCCCTCGATGTTTCACAAATCATTTCTTCCCTAGGGGCTTTTCAGAAGATTGATTAGAATCACTTCTGATTTCACATAAATTAAGGAAGTAATTCTTCTTGTTTATTAGTAGCTACTTTACACAATATTGACTAAGACGTCTCTTAGTCAATCAATTTCATATATCACAAAGTCTTGAGTAATAAACTCAATCTCACATATCATCAAGCTTTGAGCAATCACCTTAATCTCTATAAGGTAATTATACAAGTCTACTTAGATAATTTCTAAGTTACAACCGTTCATAAATAAAGCCACTTATAGATTTATTCTTATGTGAATAAAACTTGGCTATCATCATAGTATCATGGATATTCACTATATATATAGTAATATACCCAATGATGCCTCTATAGATAAGCTTGGACAATTCCAAGCCACATCATTTTCAAAACATACTTATACGTGCAGGTCTACTTAGGTGATTTCTAAGCGACAACAATTCCATAAAATATTTACAAAATTTCACAAGTAAGTTAATGATGTCTCATACATTCAAATATAGTCCAAAATTACGAGAAATATGATATTTCTTCGCAAAACTAATCTTTCAAAAGATTAGACTCATACATTCAAATATCTCAAAATATGGATATCACATATATCCAAAACAAAATTCTCATATGTGATAATTATCAACGTCATTTTTTAATCTAAAAGATTATTAGATTCAATCACTTTGAACAAGTCAACAAGTGAACTCATTTTCTATCTTTTAGGGAATCAAAATTTTCTTGCTCTAAAAGAAGACACTTTTATGATCTTTATTAATCCAACAAAAGGTGGAAAATAAATACACCAAGGATTCCAATAATCACATCTATCAATTGTATAGGTTTTAACAAAAATATCTACAATAAATATACAACCAAAACGCTTGTATATTATAATGCAATTTCCATAAAAATTGATAATTTAGTTATCAACATAGCTGTCTACACATTTGAAGACTCAATTTTTATAGAAAACATGAATCCAATAACAACTCCCACAATGCCTCACACAACATAGCATTCCAAAATAATATATCACATGTTAATAAAATGAAAATACTACTTGCAAATTGAAACTCTACATAAAACTATATAAGTCATTAGCAGATTTGGTGCATATAATTCCTCTAATAGAAACAATCTCAATTTCTCAATTTCACATTATTGCTATTGCTATATCATTATTTGAATAATATACCAATTGCAAATGATAATTATAATGCACATATTTGCATAATGCGCACATGCTAACATCTAGAATGAAGGTCTAAGAAGTCTAAGAATATCACTCAAAAATCATTTAACAAAAATCCAGAAAGCATAGACCATAAAGGATCAGGAAGACAAATCAAATAAAGAATCCTAATGTCCTTCCTTTGTTGTACATATTCACAAGCAAAAATCAAATCAAACAACATCAACAACAACAAAATCGATATTAAAAGGCAGCGAGCAGAGAGAATCGCGAGAGATTGAAGAATAGCTAACCCATAACGATAGGTATGGTGACGAGTTATCGTTGTTAACAACATTGTTGTTTTTGTCTCATTAGCCATGATAAATTCTTGATTGTAATGTCTGGCGCTGAAAAAGCGGCAACAACGGTGAGTACTGCGAACACGAGAACACGTTAGTAAAAATAACCGGGCGTCGGTGACTTGTCACGAAGAATTTATCCGCCTCTACAGGTATAAATTCCCGAGATACAACCGGCTCGTCTCAATCGCAAATAACGAAAGAGGAATCCCAACTGGCAAGAATGAAATTTTTATTTCAGACAAGAGATGAACCCAGAAATATTTGATTGGAAGAGAAAAAGTGGAAAGTGATTTTTCCGGATGTGTTAAAACTCACACATCTATTGTATGTCTATTTTCCAAAACTCTTTTTCTTTCTTATATATAGCCAAATCCAACGATAGCTGTATCAATCATAATTAATGATGATAATATTATAAAACTTTAGTTATAATGTTTCAGAAGCTATAAATACAAAACGTTATAATATTAAAAGCAAAGTTAATCAAAAGAAACGCATGATCATACATTTTTTTTTCCTTTAAAAAATTACGGTCATCAAGTTTCAGTATAAGAAAAGAAACGTATATATGTATTAATATAAGAAACCGTAAGTGATCAAAACAAATAAACGTAAACTTTATTTAAAATATAGCTAATGCTTTTATAGTCATCACTTTAATATAGTATCAACAAGGAGTAAGTACAAGTGCAATAATCTCTTGTGTTAAAATCAAAAAATGAGTTTGCACCGTTCCACTGGTCTTGACACTTCAACTCACAACATTCTGTAGAATCACATTTTCCAACAACTTCTTTGCATTCCCCTGAAATGTCGCCCTCTTTTTGCCCTGTAGGGTTCAAATATTTAAATACTAATTGTAAGACTATAAAATAATAAATAAAGGAAAAAATATTGAGGATAAAAAAATAGAGTATACCTGCTACGATCACAAGAAAGAGGGCCATGAAGACAACATAGCTGGTTTGAGGGTCCAATAAATCACACTCACCATTACGTAATAGAAATTTAATTAGTCTAATCTTTTCTTCTTCTTTTTTGTGACTTATTGGACCCTCAAACCAAGACTTGTATAGTGGTTCTGAAATATTTTTCTTTCAACTTTTTATGGAATGGTTTTTAATTGCATCAAAAAAGAAACAATCTTATGACATTTTGTAATTATTGGTGTAATATGAGTCGTTAACTTTAATCTACCGATTACCATTAAATTACGCTATATATATATATATATATAGAAAAAAACTTTCATTATAGACAATATATAATGTCTTTTTAACTCATTAAAATTAATATTAAACTTTAGTTAAATATTTTTTAATGCATATTAATATTATTAATAAGAGTTTAAATATGGTTTTGTACTTACTTTTAGACAACTTATATTTTTAAAAAGATTGTAATATGATTCTCTTGGTAAACAAAATAATTGTAACGTGATTGAGATTAACATAACACATGTATATTTTTAAAAAAGAATATATCTAACTGTTCAAGTGTAATTGATAAAAAATTGTAAATTTCAGATCGGTACAAAATTGTCTTAATTATATTTATTGCTATTTTAAATTTGTTTTTATAAAGATACCAAATTCCATTTTAATTAAAATAAAACATTAAAAGTACCTTTCCTTCTGAATTACATTTATAGTCTTAATATATTTATGCTAATATAATAAAATGTTACAGTACATATATTTAAAAACTTATAAGGAAAAATAGATTTATATTTAAAAATTTATTATATTTTTGTCAAAAATAACTTATTATAGTATACATACATATATATAATTAAAATATAAAAATAATATTAATTTTGAAAGATATTCATGTCAGGTTATAACATTGTTATAAGAGTCACTTATATTCACAATACACTATGCATAATACATGTCAATATTATGTGGAGTTAAATGAAATTTTAAAAGAAGACTTCCTAAAACTCAAGTAGCGTATACTGATGTCACATAAATATGGCAATTTTTTTTAATTTTTTTTGTTTACAAAAGAGGAAGATGTCTGAAAAAATAAAACTATTGAGCTTGTACACAAATATATGATAAAAATGAACAAAAGAAATTATAGACAAACCTACTATAGTGCATATATAATTACATGAAAATAATAATTTTTAAATAAGTCTAAATATATACAACACAGGATTAAATATTTAACGAGTACTACCATAAAAGCGTATTTTAGCCACGGTGGATTAGCCACGGTTGATTTGACCGTGGTCAACGCAATAATAGGTCGACCTATTAGCTACCCTTGAACCGTGGCAAACCAACCGGGAAATTCCGAAGTGAAAAAGTTCAGTCTCCCTCGAAAATTTTATTGGTTCCCACGTTTTCCCCCTTTGTTTCTTTACGCCTCTAACCTAGGGTTCGAGTTCTTCAATCAATTCTTTCAGCTCTTTCATTCCAACGCTCCTAAGGCAACAAAGGGGTTAGGTTTCAACAATTGTTCCTTCTGTGAAGCTGCAGCTCCTAAGGCAAACGAAACCAGCACTCAATTTTTTTTGAAAGGCTTAAATATCAGTTCCTTTGATTTTCACATTTACACTTCACTTCCTTCTTTCTTTATTTCTTTCTTTCTTTCTTTTACCCTATTTGATTTTGTTTCTGTCTCAGAAGAAAGAGGGAAAAATCGTTCACATTTCATGGCTTGCAATCCCTCTCATCAGTTCTTCAGGTTGAGGTTTGGTTTTCTCAGTTTTTCTCTAGAGCTCCATTTTTGTCTTCCATCTTTTCTTCTTCCAGCACTCCATTAGGTTTTCTGTTTTTTCTCTTCACAAGTTGAGGTCACAATTTCTTTCTCAAAATCCTAATATTGTTTCTTTATTTCTTATGATAATTAGTTGTCGTTTTTGTTTAATTTCTCATCCAACGACTTAAGTAAAAGAATTTGAGGATTTGATTTATCCATATAGTTTATCATGATATTAGGTTTTGAAATCCTACTCGGAGTTTTTGTGTTATTTTGAACTCTTATTCATAGGTTTTTTGTGAATCTTGTTTAAGTTTTTTTAGGTTTTTGAACTCTTATTCACAGGAAGGCTGGAATATATTTTTGAACTTGACTTTTCCAGTTAATATAGTTTTGTTGTGTTACTTTTCTGTGAGCTATTTATAGACTTGGTTTTTGTTTTGTTGTTTGAGACTTTGGCATCCATGCTCTGAGCAAAGAAATATAGTGAATAGACTTTACTGTTACAGTATGACCACTAGCTACTTCATAATCCTTTAGTATATATGTTTTTAGTATCTATTAATGTTAGAGGTATCAGAACTAGATGTGAAAGAAGATAGAATAAGAGCATAATTTTGAAAGTGAATTTGGGAATATCTTAGATCTGTTAATGTTAGAGGTGAGATGGAATTTCATGGTTCTGGTTTTCTCCCTTTCTCCATTGCTTCCTCTAACCTAGAGTTTTATCTGTCATTGATTCTCCCTTTTCTCTACAGATGAGAGCTCAGCGGAGAGAAGAGGCCATCGATTTGGTTGAGGAACATCACTTTTCTGTACATGTATGTCTTTGAACTTCGATTGAGGTTCATTAATTGTTTTTCTGCAATTGATTTCTTTGCTTCTATCAAACAAAGTCTGAGTTTAACAACTATATAAGATTCTTTGTCTCGGATTATCTACTTATTCTTCAACTCTATACATTTTTTTATGAAATTTAAAGTAAATAGTTGTTCATCTTGTTTAATAATATTTAATGAGTAAGACTATATATTACTGAAGACAATGATTAGCATATATATCTAGCTGATTTGTAAACTTTCTTCAGTGCAATCATCATGATTCATGAGATGAATTGTTTAAAATTCTTACTAATGATGATGTTTTCTGGTCTTATTATCATAATTTATTATCAAGTGCACCAGCAATAGCACCATGCTTGAGCAAATTATACAGTGTTTTTCTTATCTTTTCTTTTTCTGTTACACAGTTATTTATGTGCTACACACTTTCCACTGTCAAAATCAATTTCATTAAGAATAATGTTTAACAAAATTATTGATCCCCTTGAACAAAGTAGGAATCTCTATTTGTAAGCTATACTGTTATTTCTCTATTGGTGTGTTTGTTTTAACACTTGAATTTGTTAGTTTTGTTTTAGATAATGGTCCTTCAATTTACTGTTTTGAGGGCTGTGCATGTGCACTGTTGGTTGGTATCCATCTACTTGTTTTTGAAGTCTCATTGGTACTAAAGGGAAATAGTTGATTGCTTCAATTATACATGTTCAAGGGGAGTGTATGGTTTTCAAATTTCAACATATTGTGGCATTTATTGCATACCTTCCGGTGGATAAATTATGTTTTGTAAACAAAGATTTGTTGCCTTTTGGATTTATGCTTTGGTTATTCTACTAAACCTTCTCATCATACTTGTTATTTTTGAGTCGACTCTCGAGACACCGTTGACCTCGCACCTATTGGTAGATCGTCTTTCTTTGTCTCGGAGTATCTACTCATTCTTCAACTCTATACATTTTTTTATGAAACTTAAAGTAACTTGTTGTTCATCTTGTTTAATTATGTTTAATGAGTAAGACTATATATTACTTGCATGTGTGATTAGAGATGATTACTTAGTAACAATGTTGAAGTTTTATATTATGTCGTTATCATTTGCTACCTTAAAAGCATGAATAGTTTCATTAATTTTGAAACAGATTCATCCAATTATGATTGATAAGAGTTGGATTGACAAGCCAATAAAATCAAATGAGTTCTTAGATGGGGTAGTCAAATTTTTGGACTTTGCCTTTTCAAAAGCGACAATCAATGGAAAGATATTATGTCCATGTTATGTATGTGGATTTTATCCTCGTAGTAGAGTTGAAGTGTTCGATCATCTCATTGAAAAAAAGCTTTCCAAGCAAGTACACATTTTGGATCATGCATGGGAAAAGCATGATCAACCCAATCTTGAATCGGCGAGCAAAGTTAAAGAAGCATCGGTTAGACAATATCAATGCAAGATATGTTAAATGATGTCTTTGGTGATCAAGGAAATCAAGATTCTTGTCCATCTAGTCTTGCTAACGACGACCACCCCATGGGCACAAAGCGATGTCCATAATAAGGAGTTGAAAACAATTAAAGAGTTAATGGAAGATGGAAATCAAGAGCTCTATCATGGTTGCACAAAATATAGCAAATTGTCATTCATTGTTGGTCGCTACCATATAAAAGTTTTGTGTGGCATAACCCGATAAAACATTTTCAATGATCATTGAGCTTCTAAGTGATGCTTTTCCCCATGCTAATCTACCATCATCTTTCTATCAAGCAAAAAAAGATGATTAAGAGCTTAGAGTCTAAATTATGATAAGATTCATGCTTGTCGCAACATTGCATGTTGTAATGGGGATCACGAGAGGATGACAAGAGAGATAGATGCAAGATTTGTAATACATCGGATGGAAATCAAAATGAAAATGATGGTGCTACAAATGATGTGATGGGCGATCAAAAGAAAAGAAGCGCCAACCAAAAAAGTATTGTGATACTTCCCACTTATACCAGGTTGCAAAGGTTGTACACGTCCTCTCTAAAGCTGAGCTATTGAAATGGTATGCTATGGATGAAAATCCAGATGGTTTGTTAAGGCATCCTAGAGACACTAAAGCATGGAAGAATTTTGATTCTCTTTATCCAGATTTTGCTTTAGATCCTCGTAATGTACGACTTGCATTAGCTACGGATGGTTTCAATCCATTTGGAACTTTAAGTTCTTCTAATAGCCTTTGGCCAGTGATGTTGTATCTTTACAACTATCCTCCATGGTGTTGCATGAAGCAAACTTCTCTTATCATGTCAATGATAATTCCTAGTCCCAAGATGCCCGACAATAATATTGATGTTTACTTGCAGCCTCTAGTTGCAGAGTTAAAAAGCTTGTGGGTTGGTGTCACTACAAAAAAAAACGAGGATTAGCGACGGAATTAGCGAGGGAAATTTTGTCCCTCGAAAAAAACGAGGATTAGCGACGGAACTGCAAGTCCCTCGCTAATGTGACCAATAGCGAGGAATTAGCGGCAAATTTCAAGTCCTCGCTAATGTCTACGAACGTTGCGAGTGATTTGGTATTGCAAAGCGATCGACTATGTCGAGTGTGATTAGCGGCAGGCGCAAGTCCTCGCTAATGTCGATTATTTTTACCAAATATTCGATTCTCTCACTCTTCTCTCATTCTTTCACTTTTAACCTCACTCCTCTTCTCTTCCTCTTCCTCTTCCTCTTCCTCTTCCTCTTCTCTCTCTCTCTCTCTCTCTCTCCTACAAACTCTAACCCACCACCACACAACCACCACCACCACCACCACCACCACTCACTCTTATTTTTCACTCACAATACCCTCATTCTTCTCTCTCACCTACAAACTCTAACCCACCACCACACACCACCACCACCACCACCACACCCCCACCACACCTGACCACTCTCACTCCTCTCTCTCTCCTCAACCACACAACCACAAGCTCTCTCTCTCTCTCTCTCTTTCTTCCACACCACCACCACACCACCACACCACATACCTCTTTCTCTCACTCTCTTTCTTCCACCACCACCACCACCACCACTCTCTCTTCTCCCTTACTCATTCTCTCTCTCTCGACCACCACCACACAACCACCACCACCACATACATCTCACTCTTTTTATCCCTTACTCTTCTCCTTCTTCTTCTCTCTTTACGACACCACCACCACCACCACCACCACCACCACCACACACCACCACTCTCTCTCACTCCTCTATCAAAATAATAATAATAATAACAACAACAACAATAATAATAATAACAACAGTAATAATAATAATAATACTAATAACAACGGTAATAATAATAATAATACTAATAATAATAATAATAATAATAATAATAATAATAATAATAATAATAATAATAATAATAATAAATGATTGATAAGCGTGCCAATCGGACTCGGGAAGCGTGTTGTCGGCGTTAGCGGCGGAATTAGCGAGGGCGTCCTCGCTAATTAGCGACGAACACATTTCTCTCGCTAATTTCCATTAGCGAGGAGAGAATGCGACCGAGCGGTCCTCGCTAATTCCCTCGCTAATGGCAATTAGCAACGGAATTGGGCATGTTAGCGACCGAAAATTCCCTCGCTAATGACCGTGTTTTTTGTAGTGTGTTGATGCTTATGATTCTTCTACCAAGGAAACGTTTCAAATGAGAGCTGCATTGTTTGGGCTTGACAATTTATCTGGGTGGAATACACATACATTGTTTTCATGTCCAACCTGTAAGTTTGATATAGAATCTAAAAGGCTGAAATTCGGTAGGAAAAATTGTTTCATAGGGCACCATCGATATTTACCCCTTGATCACAGTTATAGGCCCAACAAACAATCCTTTGATGGCTCTGTGGAGCATAGACTTCCCCCTATTCCAATGACAGACTCAGACATAATAGAGGATAATCGTAAAAGGCTAGATGGTGAGGGTACAAGTCAAGATGGCCCACAACAATGGAAGAAAAAAAGTATCTTTTGGGATTTACCTTATTGGGAGCATAATCTTATTCGACATTGCCTTGATATTATGCACATAGAGAAGAATGTTTGTGACAATATATTGTTCACGATGCTTGATGACAAAAAACGAACAAAAGACAACCTTCAAGCTCGCAAAGACTTGCAAGAAATGGGAATTAGAGAAAGACTTCACCCATATCCCAATTCTTCTAAGTTTCCTCAATCATGCTTTAAGATGAAAAATATGGAGAAAGATATGTTCTTAAAGATTACGAAAAATGTGGTTTTCCCAGACGATTCACGCATCAAATATTTCTAGATGTGTTGATACTAAGAAAGCATAAGCTCTATGGTTTAAAGAGTCATGATTCACATATTACGATGGAACATCTTTTGCCAATTGCTTTTAGAAAATCTCTTCCTAAAGAAGTTGCTTGGGTGTTGATTGAGCTATGTAACTACTTTAGAGAAATATCATGCAAGGTTCTAGATGTCAAGAATATAGAGAAACTACAACAACGAATTGCTCTAACCACTTTGCCATATGGAAATGATATTCCTCTCCTTCTTTTTCTTGTTATGGTTCATTTAGTCATTCATCTTGGAGAGGAAGCAATGATCGCCGGTCCGTGCATTATAGATGGATGTACCACATTGAAAGGTATACTATATCTATCATTAAGTTGATAATAAACTATAATGGTTTAATTTTATGAAGCCTAATTTCTTTTATTTTAGGACCCTTGGCCATTTAAAATCTTATGTTCGTAAAATGGCTGCACCAGAAGGTTGTATAGCTGAAGGATACATTATGGATGAGTGTCTTACGTTTTGTTCAAGATACTAGGAAGATGGTGGTGAGATTGAAACAAGGTTCAATCGACCAAGACGCAATGATGATGACGGTGGAGACAATGCTACTAGTGAATCTACGATTTTGTCAAATTTGTTTCCTACATCAGGCAGGCCTATTGGAGCTATCAAGATATTTTCACTTCCACCCTTGGAGAAGACACAAGCTCATCACTATGTGTTAACTAATTGCGAATTAGTTGATGTATTTCGGGAGTAAGTTTTATGTCTTTACATAAAGTAAATTACTAAATTATCATCCATTTTCAATATCCTTTTGAATAAATAAGAAATTTCTCTTCTAGGAAGTGTAGACTTGAGATGACTAGGATGCATCGTGGCAAGAGAAACTTATCTAAATTTGTGGAAGAATATGTTCACAAACATTTTCACGAGTGGTTTAAAGAATATGTAAGGACATATATCAAGCTCACTTAATTTTTATCATCTCAAAGTCTTGTGGCATATATAATTCTCCTAACAATTCCCAAAATATACTAGGTTGCAAGGAAGAATGATCCAAATATTACAACTGAAATTGAATGGCTTGCAAAAGGGCCAAATGACATTGCAAGGAGATTTAATGGGTATAACATTCATGGATTTAAGTTTCGTACACAAAGGAAGGAACAAGGACTAAGGACCCAAAATAGTGGTGTTGTCATATGCTTTATTACTAAGAGGTTTTCAACTGGAAATGACCCCATTGAAAAATCAAGTGATGACATGTACTATGGAAAAGTAGTTGACATCATAGAACTTGATTACTATGGTAAGATAAGGGTGTTGTTCTATTCAAGTGTATTTGGGTAGACACTAGACCTAACAAGGGAGTCAAAATAGATCAATTTGGGATAACAAGTGTAAATTTTTCTCGCTTAATACATACTGGTGAGAATGAAGTTGATGAACCATTCATCCTTGCAACTGATGCTAGAATGGTATATTATGTTGATGATCCATTTGAAGAAGGATGGTCTTGTGTATGTCATATGAAGCCTAGAGACATATATGATATGGGAGATGTGAACTTAATGGATTCAGAATATATGGAAGACATACCTTTTCGCGAGTAAAATGTGGAGAACATTGAAGATTTGGAATTAGTGCAAGATGATATCAATGACCAAGACCAAGAACAAGAACACGATGAATCAAATAGTGAAGGAGATGATAGCATAATGTTAGACTAGTTTGATTATGACCTTTGTAATTCAGCTGCAATTTATTTTTGTGCTTCTGAAGTTGTTTGTTGTTTATAAACTTTGTATGTACGCTCATGTAATGACATGTTCATCTTATGATTCATTGAAGATATATTTTACGATCCATGTGTTAGCTTTTGTTAGTAAATCATGCGAGATATTGGACTTGAAATGAAGAAAAAACGGAAGCAATCTGGAGAAGCTGTGTTACAAACGTTACGTGGACAAACAAGTCAAAATGATGAGACTCTCCAAGATCCGCACTAGTAAAGTATCAACAATCAGTTTGATGATCAATTTATAAATGTGGACATAAATTATAGTCCAATCAATGATGATTTATCTGACCCTTCCTTAAGCCCAAATGAAGTTCAACTAGAAGAAGAAAATGAGCCTCTACTTGTCAAAGTTAAAGGTAAAAATATTATCTTATTATTTCATGGTTTTCTCATTAGAAAATATTAACTTTGTTTTGTCAATTTAATCGTAGATATTTGTACTGGAGAAACTATTACTCGGAAAATGGTAGCAACTCAGGTTTGGCATTTGGAAAAGACTAAAAAAGTACTTGTGCAAATCAATGGTAATGGCCAAGGCAATGATAGCGGGTCAAACTTGCTTGTGAGGTTTCTTGGTCAACTTGCTCAAAAGTCCGCGTTTTGCCCTGTATCGGTTGAAAGATGGGATGAGATGTCAGAAGACAGTAGTATAGAACAATGGAGGTGTATTGAGGTTATTATCTATGCTTCTCAACACTTTTATTTCATTATTGAGGTCATTATCCAATATCAATATATAAATATAACATTTCAAGGATCACTTTGAGTTTGATTATCTTTCTTTGGTATCAAATGGGTGAGGAGTACATTAGGGGATAGATGGAAAGCCTATAAATACCGATTAAAGGTGTCACTACTTCCTCCCTAACAAAAGTAAGGGCGAGATTCTTGCTACTCTACCTCCAGTGTTGATCATGTTGAGTGAAATTTGCTTTTGTTCATCACTATAAATCGGAAATGATGAAGGTATAAGTATTCTATAGAAAATTATTTTACTCTATTCTTCTCTTGTTTAAAACAAAGTGAGAACTTTGGAAACATATATTGACTATCATGGTTAAAAACTGTAGAAACTAAGTGAGCAAAATTCCAAAAATCGTAAGAATCTTAAAGTCTCACATGCTGGTTGGCAGTAAGAGCAATGCAAGAAGGGCTCATCAGATGGTAAGTAGTTGATTAATTTTAAGCTTAGTTACTTTAGTATGAGTAACTCTCTATGTAACATAATAAATTAAACATGATAATTGTTTGTAATTTATGTATTTTAGGAGCAAAAATTAGGAAGACCGGTATGTCGAAGTGAGGTTAAATTGTCAACTTTACTAAAGAAGAATGGAAACTATGTGAGCGAAGAAGAAAAAGTCATGGATGTAAGTGTAATACCCCAATTTTGTCCGACTAACTCAAAATTTATTAAAAATAATATTAAAAGAGCCAAAATATTACTTCTTTGGACTAGTGTTTTTATGTTGTTTTTACGTTATTAAAAGTACAAAAATATTTGATACTTAACATTATTTGCACTAAAATTATAAAATCTGATTGGTAGTGTATTTTTGGGTCTAATCACTTTTGTTAATGTATTTATTTATTTAAACATTACAATAATCATTGTCGTTTTTAAACATGCCTCCAATGTTTAAATTTGTGAAGTCTGAGCTTTAAGCTTGAAGGAACATCTTTTTACGTTGGACTATGGAACCAAAGCATTCAAGAAACAACTATTCTTTTTTTAATCAATTCTCCTTTTGGGGAGATATCGTGATCGATTAGTAGTCTAGCAATAGGACCTCCCTCATGTGGTTGATAAGTAGTACTATTCAACGACAAAGTCAAAATAAAATTAAAAAAGGGGACACTAGCAGTTGAGGCTTTACGCAGGCAGCATAGCTAAACAGAGAAAGCAAAAATAGCAGTCAACATGACAAATAGAAGAAGCCAAATTGTGGCAGCTTCAAAGCTTCAAATGGGAGACTCTTCTTCCTTTGCAATTTGTTTCTCTGAGCAATCCACACAAAGAGGAAAATTAGACGGTTGGTTAATAGTCAAACAAGGCCAAATTTGTGAATGCCCTAGAGACTTTGAATAAGGTTTTTACGAAGCAAAAGTTTAGAGCACCAAAACGTGAAACTTTTGAACAAATACAAGTCAGAGAAAATAGACATTACAGTGCATTCATCTATGCATACAGGACTATAAATACAACTTCAGAATAATTTGAGAGGGGAGATCAGGAGCAAGAGAGGGGGGAGGATAAATGAAAAACTCAAAAAAAAAGAGGTTTGAAGGGCCATAAACTTCATCTTCTTCAATAACCTCACCACTACAACAACCTCTTAACTCCACCCTCCTTCATTTTCGCAACCCACAACTACCATCCCTTTCCTCCCTCCGCAACCACCCACAACCACCACAAACACAATGCAACAACAACTACCACCGACGCACCAACTCCAGCGAGAGCTCCGCCGTAACCACCACCATCTCCAGCCGAAACAACCACCGTCACCACCGTAGAAATCACTGTCGCGAAACTTCGGTGTGCGACCCTCTCTCACCTTCGTCCACTCCTTCTCATTATGTAAGTTCTCTCTCTCTTTCCCAATTTTTGGTCTGAGATTTTTGTCTCTCTCTCTCTCTCTCTCTCTCTCTCTCTCTCTCTCTCTTTGAAGGTGGAGGCGCTGTAAGTGTAGAGAATGAAATTAGGTTTTTAATTTCCTCTTTCAGTCTAATATGTGTGGCTTTCCATTTCTCATTTTTATTTTCTTTCCCCTTATCTTAAAAAAAATTCTGATTACTAACCACACCCTTCTAGTTCACGCGTACTCTCCCTATTTTAAGCCCACCATTTGCACAAACTCGGATTGGGCCTTGCTTTTTTTACATCACTTGTTTAATAATACAACCTCCTGCTAGTTGCATACATTTTACTATCTCACCCCCTCTCCTTAATGATGCTTTTTTGTATTTATTTATTATAATATTAATGCTTACAAACCAATACTTTTCAAACAATCAAACTCATAAAAATAGGTTGTTGCTAAGGGTCACTCTGAGTTTAACTTGTTTGATCGTTAGTAACAACTTTAGTTTTTAATTGGGTTATTAGTGATGATATTGTGTCATAATGTGTGTAGTCTAGGTCCACTTTCAATCAAAAGCTTTTTCAAGCATCAAAATCATTCCATAAGCAAGAATCAATCCAATTGCGAAAACTCTTCAAAATCAAACTTTGTTAGTCGTCTTGCGAAACCTTTGCTTGCATGATTATTAACAATGAGGAACTAATGATGATCACTTGGAGCCTTTGCTCAATTGATCATCATGAATGCCTAATTTTCCAAAGGGTTTTCATTAAATCAAAAACTTTGTTAACCGTCTTGCGAAGCCTTTGCTTGCATGATTATTAACAACGGAGTGCTAATGGTGGTCACTTGGAGCCATTGCTCAATTGATCATCATGAAAACTCAATTTTCACAATTAAACAAGATAAAAAACAAAAACTTTTTCTAGACAACCCAGAACTACGTAGCTTTGAATTCTCCATCGCACCGGGAGATACGTAGGAGCGGATCACCTCCGTCAAGCGTGAAAACTAAAGATTTTTCATTAAGTCATCCATAAACAAAAGAGGTGAAAACAAAGCATTTTTCCAAATCAACTTTGCAAATCACATATTTAATTAAGGCAACCCTTCTTTGAAGAGACGTTATGGGGTGCTAGTACCTTCCCAGTACGTAATTCGACCCCCGAACCCAAATCTAATGGTTCCAAAGACCATTGTTTTCCGAAAAAAGGTTTTTTCAATGTTTTACCTTTAAAAAATATTGGTGGCGACTCTAAAATCCTGTTGTACGAAGAAAAGTCCATCCGAGGATTTTTCGGGGTGCGACAGTAAGTATATCAACTTTGTTAAATTGTCAATTTTCAAAGCTTTATTGGTTAATAAATGCCTTTGAGTTAATTCCTTTTGAATTATTAATAAAAAATAGATGAGTTAATTCCTTTGAGAATTGGACAGGTTGAAATCTGCTGAAACAAATCAAATTTTTGAATCAATATCTGCCAATGTCCTTATATATTTTAGAATGATGAAAATAAAGAAAAATGCTTGTTTTTAGGTTGATTGTATTCATGATGTCTGAAGAGTCGAGATTCAAAGCTTGATGTTTTGCAAAGAACACTTAAATGGGTTTGAAACAAGATACATCATGAGAAAAACACAAGCACTTTGGAGTTTATATTGACAGATAGTGTGAACTACCTTCACTGAATGAATAATCTGTTTTTCTCACTCTGTTTTTATCTTGTTTTCCCATCAACTAAAATTATTCTAATTGTAGTCACTTTGCTTATTTTCTTGGAGCTTCCAATTGATTTGCACTTGGCCAGTTGTTACCATTAAAATGATAGCAATTATAAAAATGATGTCAGTTTGGTTTGTTGGTGCATTACCTTGCTATCATAATCTTTTGTTACAAGCATATATTGGAAATCAATATAAACATGTCGACTTCAATACACCCATATAAATTGTTATGCAATGGAGCTTTGTGCTGAAAAGCATAGCTCTTTTACCTTGACGTTCATGTGGTATTCGCAAATATAGTGCAAGTATACACGTCGTACAAGTAATAGAGTGGTTTTAAGTAAGAGATCGTTCCCACGAGGATTGGTATACTTTTCAAAGTTCAAGTTTCAAAACACAAGAGAATCAAGTAACAAATCGGCAATAAGAGTTGGTTTTAAAGCTAAAGATGTAATTAAAACAAGTAAACAAAAGTTGGTTGTGAATATGGGTGAGAGATGAGTTGAGTTGTTGCATGCAAGTAAATCCTTTCTAGCGGGACGTTATAACATTTACGTTTTGGCGTTCAAATGTTATTTTGTATAAACGTGGCCGTTTTGAGCATTTGTTGCAAAGAGCTATGCTTTTCGGCCTGGCAAACGTCGAGTTTCAAGTATAAGAGGTCCTATGTCTAGGTTCTAAATAGGCCCTCTCCTGTATTTTAAGCACCCACGACAATGTTCTATGAACTATTATCCGTTCTATGTCTAGACTTAGATAAAAATGCCTAAATGTCTTTAGTGCACCTTTTAGTTCATATAAATCTTTGAGTTCTTTTCATAGACCATATGCATGTACCTATGAATCTACCTATTTTAAGAGGCCAACCTCAAAACAAGTTTGGAAATATTATCATGCAAAGATTTAAAACATGTAGCTTCAATACTTCATAACATTTAACTAGAAATTCATTACATGCAAAACAACAACCCAACTACAAAATGTTTAGCTCATCTTTGAGCATCTTTCTGAGAATGATGAGGATTTAGAATCCAAATACCATACATATGAGAAAAGAAACTAAGTGCAAAAGATACACCTAAGTAGCTCTTGGCATATGCTGTTGTATAGGCGTTACAACGTCACGAGCCTCACGACAATCTGAGAAAATAAAACAAAGTTCGAAAAGCAAAAATCTGAATGCATTTCCGGATCTTCTTTACGAGGACTACTTACGAGATTACGTAATGGAAATATGGTGAAAGGATGAAGATGAAGTGTATGAAGTGTTTACGAATGGATGTGTGTATCGGTGCCTTGAGAGAGAGCGAGCCTTCATTAAATAGCCTCCTTGCTCACGTGTGGTGATGTCACTTGCCCACCTACTGAGTCTGTTCCTCTCTTACGCGACCTTTGTTCGGTGCTCGGTGTATCTGCGTGTCGATTCATGGGAATAGAAGATCTTACGACTTTTATATCTTTGACCATCATTACTAGCGCGCGCCAAAATGAAGATCTTTCACCCTTGCTCTGCTTTGCACTTCTATAGGCGTGGTGAGGGCGTGGTAACGTTCGACCTTATTTCTGCACTGCGCACAAAAAGCATCAAAAGCGCTCTCGAGGGCACCACTTGGTGCCTAAATGCCTGATTTATCTATTTAACCTCTTATTCACCAAAAACTCGAGAAATTAAGATAAGACCACTTAATTATCCTTGTATTGCTAGAGAACTTGCGTTATTTATTCTTTGAATGAGTATAAATAACTCATATAAATATGAGTTATCACACCCCCAAACTTAAATCATTGCTTGTCCTCGAGCAATCAAGACAAAACACACAACTAACATATATACATGAAATCAACTACACTAGCAAGTTATGTTCCACTCGGCCCAGTGAGATCAAAGTTCATTCTCGAGGGGCTAATTCTTCACACACTCACACACCAATGCATAATTAAATTCCAGATTCATTAAAGCTCAAGTGAGTGTGTGATCTCTGCATTTAATTCTTCCTCTAACTAGTTCAGAAACTACTTTAGCTTATGAGAGAGTGGTTTCCAAATGGTGACAGTAAAACATCTTTCAAAACAAAGAATAGGCTAACATTTTCACATAAGACATGGGGGTTCTTTTGAAGCATGACAAAGGGTCTTAATTGGGTGCTAGGACTGGGTTAGTGCACTAATTTACTGACTCACACACGCAAAAGACTTGTAACCCCCTCTTTACTGAGCACTCTCTTTTATTTGCTCCATTTTGGAGTTTTCTCTTCTCTTTTCCTTTTTTTTTTCATTTATTTGGAGTGCTCAGCATTTGTTTCAGGGTATTACAGGGAACACAGAATACATGTGGATTTTCCACTTATTTGTAACAACACACTCTTTTTTGGTATTTTTTTGGGAGTAGGCGTTACAACGTTTATGGGTGAGGCGTTGTAGCGTCTGAACACATTACACAACACACACGGGGCGTTATAGCGTTACGGGTAGAAGCGTTACAACGTTGCACTCACACTTACACACACTTAACCATCCTATAGTCTTTGCACCCGACCTTAAATGCGACTTGATTCACCCCAAAACTTAGCTTCTCTGCTATTCTAAGTTTTTAATCAAGTTTTATTCTCACCATAGTTCACCAAAACTAACTTGACTACAAAATATTCCCTAGCTAGCTAGATTCTTTCTTAAAAGCAGAACTTGTGTAGGAGCGTGATCAATTCTTTCCATCTAATCATGCATAGGCTACTCACACACACATTTTCACTATCTTTTAGCCCAAAGAAATTATTTTCATGCTTGTGAGTAAGAACAAAAATTTGCTTTTGAATTTGATTTCATGTACAACACGAAACTTAAAAACATTGAGATTCTCCCCACACACTTAAAAAGTTGAAGCGGTGTCCCATTTGCTCAAAGATAACAACATGATGATTTTTTTTATAAGGGGATTAATGAAACAGACATAAAACAGACACTACTAAAGCTAAAACTAAAAATTAAAACTACAACTACTGATGAAATTAATGGGGGACTTACTTGTTTGCGGCACGGACACAGAGCCTTCCGCTGCATGCGGTGGGAACTCTGGCCCGACCTTCTCCTTTCTTCTTATCCTTCTTCTCCTTTTTCACCTTTACTCCTCCTTGCTCAGTTGTGGTAGTTGTTGTTGTTTCAACAGATTCTTTTTCACCCTCACTAGCACCAGCAGCACTTGAAGCTGCAGCAACCCTCTTTTTAGCTTCCTCCCACATCTTCATTGCTAATTCCGCAGGGTTAAAATGCATTGGCTCATTGGGGTTCATCTGGGCTTTTTCCACCTCTGGCTCTTTAGACGTTGCCACGTCTGTGGATGATCCTCCAACTCCGGCAAGCGTACCACAGGCTTGCTTGAAAGGTGCTGCGCTAGTTTACGAGTGGCCTCTTCCATTGCTTCTTGCGATTTAGCTTTTCCAACGCGACTTCACGTTCATTGGTATCTTGCATTTACGCAAGTTTGGGTGCGACCTCTTTTTGATGAAGCGTTGTAGCGTCTGCGAGGCGATTCTTCGACAATAGCGGGAAGGGTTTGTTCGAAACACTAGTAGCAACAAATCTTTGCACTAGTAGCGATGCGAGTTTTCCTGCGACACTTTGACATTTCCTTTTCTTTGGGAGCTTTTGTCTTAGTGTTGTGGGGCTACAACTTCCTCTTTTCTCCACTCACTTGGGCTGTTTTGACTCAAAGACTAGCTCTGTCCTTTTCTTCCTTCCAAAAGGGTTGTATGTGAGTGCACTTTTCACTCTGGTTTTCTTGGGTGGGGAGATGGGTTGGGAATGCAGGTTGCTTCTGTGTTTGTTGCCTCGAGGCGTCGCCACGTCTGGGTCCTGCACTACAGGGGTGATGGTTGCTTTTGAGGTTCAGATTGGGGTGGGGGTGGTTGTGTTATTGGTTGATCTTGAGCTTTGGATTGTGGAGTCTTAGGGGTGTTTTGGTCCTGGGTGGAGGGTTCTTGTGGTGAAGGTGGTGGTTGTGCGGCTTGTGGGGATGGTGGTTTGGGGCTATCTGCTTTGAATTTTGTTTGGGCTGACTCTTTGTTTGTTTGGTCTGATGGGGATTCACTTACAGTCTTCTCACTTGAACTTCCTTTTTCCTCAGGGCTATCCTCTTTCTCTTCCTCACTTATTGCCTCCATGCTCACCTTTCTTGATTCATCTGCATCAAAATCAGAAATATCATCCAAATCATCAGAATTAAAATCCTCTTCCTTCTACTTACCTTCTTTTGCCTCTTTCTTTGAGCTCTTTCTCTTTGGTGGGCTTTTTGCTCGCTTGGCCCTTTCTTTCTTCACGGCTCTTCTTTGGATTGTAGATAGAGGCACATCATCATCATTTTCTTCCTGCATCCAGTCAGGCAACACAGGTTCTTCAATCACTTTCTTTCCTTTAGACATTTGGGCAAATACCTTCTTTTGCCACTCGGGTTGCTCCTTGACAAATTTGGCGGGGTGTTACGCCTTTCCTCCGGGCGTTGCAGCGTCTGCGCATCAACAGAACTTGAAGCTCCAGCGATTTTCACCACAGGTTTGAATTTTGTTGAAAAGGGGCCTTGAGGTTGCTCCTCCATTTCGGATGCTTCAATCTCTACTCCGCCTCCATGCATAAATCAGTAATCATGCATGGGAAATACAAATACCCATCTTTTCTGTTCTTCCATTTGTTGAGTTCACGGTTGATCAATTTTCCAACCTCCACCTTGTCTCTTGACATGATTGCATCAATCACAATCAGTCTCTCTTTATCTACCCATGAGGTGTGAGAGGTAAGAATTAAGCAGTGCCTTATGAAATGGAACCAAGTGTTGGCTTCATCACATAGGTACCTCTTCATGATTTTGAACTCACTCCCGTGTTCTCCACTTCTCTCCCAGACAGCACCTTCAACACAGATCCTTTCCTTGATTGCGTCCATCTCAATCAGTCCATACGTCTTTTGTTTGGTCTCCACAGCCTTTCCGTAGTAACCTAGCCCAAAATAATCGTTGATCACTCTTACCCCAAACTTTACCTCCTCGCCTCGCACCTTTGAAACAATAGACGGCTCTCCTTCAGGTCTCTCAACGATTCCCTTGTAAAAATCGTGAACCAAAGTAGCAATGTATTCCTTTACGTGCCTGACGAACTTACCTGCCACCCCATGACTGCGACGGTTGCGAAAAGTCGAGATTAGGGCTTTCTTGACTAAAACCCCTTTACGGTAGTAGGGCTTTCTTTCTAGATGGATTTGGTGTTTTGAGGATAGGGGCTGAAGATGAACTTAGGTCAATATTCTTGCCTTTCCCGGAGGATTTGGCGGCCATTGCTTCACTTTTGTCATGGTGATTGCGCGAGAAATTTCTTAGAAAGGAATGGGGATTTTTGGGGTTTTTAGGTTTTACGAGAAGAGAGAGGAAGATTGTGGTTTTGAGAGGAGATTAGAGAGAGGTTGCGGGTGGTGGGATGATGGTGAATGGTGGGATTTTTATAGGGAAATGGTTATGGGAGTTGAGAAATGGTAGAGTGGAGTAATGGAAAAAGTAACAGATTGATTAGACAAGTAGGGAAGGAGATGGCGTCATGGTCGGCTACCACGTTAGATTCTGCGAAAAGGAAATGATTTCCCACACGTCATCACTTACGCCTTTGACTTAGTTTAAATCGCCTGCACGCCCGGGGCGTGCCCGTCTAGTGCATCTTGAGGCGTTACGGCGTCTACCACCTTTACTTTCCATTTCTTCAACATTTATTCTGCAAAACAAAAATTAAAAAGACACAAAAATTTGTTGGTTAATTAAAAATCATTGGGTTGCCTCCCAGAGCGCTTGCTTTAAGAGTCTTGACCGGACTTTTGTCATTTTCATTCAAGAATTGTGGAAGGACATTTGGATCTTGTCCTCTCCACATGCTCTCCATGATCTTTGCTTCACACGTTGGCCATTAACTTTGAACATGGTGTTTGTCTTTTCATCAAATAGGTCCACGACACCATGAGGATAGATTTTTATTAATTTGAAAGGTCCACGACCACCTTGACTTGAGCTTGCACAGGAACAACTTTAGCCTTGAATTGAATAGCAATACACATTGTCCTTCATTAGTTCTCTCTTTTGAATTCTCTGATCATGCCACTTCTTAGTCCTTTCCTTGTACATTGCTGAGTTTTCATAAGCATGGTGTCTGAACTCTTCTAGTTCATTTAATTGTAGCAACCTTGCTTCACCAGCTTTTGCATGATCCAGATTTAATTGCTGTAATGCCCAGTAAGCCTTATGTTGGAGCTCAATTGGCAGGTGACAAGCCTTGCCATATACTAGCTTGTAGGGAGACATGCCCAATGGTGTTTTGTATGCTGTTCTGTAGGCCCAAAGTGCATCATCCAAGTGTAGTGACCATTCCTTTCTGTAGGGACCAACCATTTTCTCAAGTATTCTTTTGATCTCTCTGTTGGATATTTCTGCAGCCTTTGGTTTGGGGATGATAGGTGTGTAGCAGTTACGTGTTTCACTCCATACTTAGCCAAGAGGTTCTCAATTAACTTATTGCGAAAATGAGAGCCTTCATCACTCGATTATGGCTCTTGGAGTACCAAATCTTGTGAATATATTCTTTTTAAGGAACTTGCTAAGCGATTTGGCTTCATTGTTGGGTAATGCCTTTGCTTGACCCACTTTGACACGTAATCCACGACTACGAGAATATATAGATTTCCATGGGACATAGGAAATGGTCCCATGAAATCCATTCCCCATACATCAAACAACTCGACTTCGGAATGTTTGTGAGAGGCATTTCTTGCTTACTTGATATATTTCTGTCCTCTGGCACTTATCACATCTCTGACTAGCTCATGAGCATCTTTGAATAGTGTAGGCCAATAGTAGCGGTTGTAGGACCTTTGCGGTGTGATACGGTACCTCCAAAATGTCCACCATAAGGTCTTTGAATGACATTGTTGCGACACATGGAGTTGTTCTTCCTCGGCTAGACACCTTCTTAGTAAGCGATCGGACACAATTTGTACAAGTATGGCTCATCCCAAAAATATTGCTTTATAATATGGAAGAACCTCTTCTTACATTGGTAGTTGAATCCACAGGCACAATCTTGCTAACAAGAAAGTTAACTATGTCGACATACCATGGAGTATTAGTATCGGGCGTTATGGCGTTTGTGAAAGTGTCATAGGCGTGGCAGCGTCTTCAACTATTGAAGCTCACGATAATAGTCTCTCATCGAGAATTTTTCTTTTATCTCTTCTTCACCTTGCACTGCATCAACATTCTCAAGCCTAGAAAGATGATCGACAACTTGTTTGTCCACCCCTTTTTGTCACGTATTTCCAAGTCAAATTCTTGGAGGAGGAGAACCCATCTAATAAGCACAGGCTTTGCATCTTTTTAGAAATTAAGTACTTAATGGCTGAATGATCGAGTATATACAACAACTTTTGCACCAACTAAGTAAGATCTAAACTTGTCAAAAGCAAATACAACAGCCAAAAGCTCTTTTTCAGTCACAGTATAATTTAATTGGGCCTCATCTAAGGTTTTACTGGCATAATAAATAGAATGAAAATTGTTTCCATACCTTTGCCCCAATACAGCTCCTACAGCATAATCACTTGCATCACACATCAACTCAAATGGCTTAGACCAATGCGGGTGACTATTACGGGAGCGATCACTAAGCGATCTCGGTTTGTTGAAAGCTTCATGACATTGTTCATCAAAGTTGAAGAGCGTTGTCACGTTGCAACAACAGACATAGGGGTTTTGAAATTTTTGATAAATCCTTGATAATTCTTCTGCAAAACCCTGCATGTCCTAAGAAACTTCTGACTCCTTTGATAGTTGTTGGTGGAGGTAGCTTGTCAATAACATCAATCTTTTCTATGTCCACCTCTAACCCTTTCTTTGATATTACGTGCTGACACTATTCCTTCTTGTACCATGAAATGGCATTTTCCCCAATTGAGAACTAGGTTGGTTTCTTCACACCTTATTAGGACTCCTTCCAAATTATCCAGGCATGCCTTGTATGAATCTCCATAGACTGAGAAATCGTCCATAAAGACCTCCATGGAATTCTCAATGAAATCAGAAAATAAGGCCATCATGCACCTCTGAAATGTTGCAGGAGCATTGCACAACCCAAATGGCATCCTTCTGAAAGCAAAGGTACCATAGGGACAAGTGAATGTTGTCTTTTCTTGATCTTCAGGTGCTATGGCTATCTGGTTGTAGCCTGAATAACCATCAAGGAAATAGTAAAAATCCTTGCCTGCGAGCCTGTCTAGCATCTGATCAATGAATGGAAGAGGGAAATGATCCTTCTTAGTCGCTTTGTTCAGCTTCCTATAGTCCATGCATATCCTCCAGCCTGTTACTGTCATTGTTGGAATTAACTCATTTTTCTCATTTGTTACCACAGTAACTCCTCCTTTCTTTGGCACACACTGTACTGGACTTACCCAGGAGCTATCACTAATAGGATAAATGATTCCTGCATCCAACCACTTAATGATTTCTTTCTTTACCACCTCCTTCATTATTGGGTTCAATCTCCTCTGCCCTTCAATGCTATTCTTGGCATTTTCCTCTAAGACAATTCTGTGCATACAGATTGTGGGGCCCGATACCTTTTATATACGCCATTTGCCAACCAATTGCTTTTTATGTCTCTTGGGGTAGTCATGAGATCATTTTCCTGCTCTTGGGTGAGCTTGGAAGAGATAATCACAGGTAGGGAATCATTTTCCTTTAAAAAGACATACTTTAAATGCTCAGGTAACACCTTTAGTTCCAAGATAGGTGGCTCTTTGATGGAAGGCACATTCTTCTTCAGATTTGATTCCTCTTGCCCTAGAGATTCGTACCTCTTTGTCCAAGACTTTGGTGCGGGGGCTCGGACATGGCCGCGTCTGCAGCGAGCGTTACAACGTCTAGAGGAGCAACTTCTTACGCAAACAACTCTTGCGCCGTCGTCATTGCTAGCATCTTCTCCAAATGATCATTATCTTTGTTGAATTGCTTTTGAACCATATGATCAATGGCAACTACATACGAGCATTCCTCTGAGTGCGGATCTGGGTATTTGAGTGCATTGAGGACATTGAACTTGACTTCTTGGTCATTGACTCTCATGATTAATTCTCCTTTCTGCACATCAATGATTGTCCTTCCAGTAGCTAAGAATGGTCTTCCCAGAATGATGGGAACTTCTTTATCTGCATCAAAATCTAAAATAACAAAATCCACTGGAAACACAAACTTGTCAACCTTAATCAAAACATCTTCTAATATGCCCTCAGGATAAACTCTACTTTTATCAGCTAAAGTTAAACTTAAAGAAGTAGGTCTGGCAGTTCCTATACCAAGTTTGTCATAAATGGACTTGGGCATCAAGTTGATACTTGCTCCCAAGTCACACAAAGCTTTTCCAATGTAAAAATCTCCAATAGAGCATGGTATAGTAAAGCGCCGGGATCCTTGAGTTTTCTAGGAAGTTTATTCTGCATAATTAAACTACATTCCTCGATCAAAGCAACGATTTCAAACTCCCTAGCCTTCTTCTTTTGGTGATGATGTCCTTGAGAACTTGGCATAGTTTGGCATCTGTTTGTAAAGCCTCAACCAAAGGAAGGTTGATGTGTAAGCTGTTTTAACATCTCCATGAACTTCTTTGAACTGCTTATCTTCATGAGCCTTTTTCGATCTTTGAGGTATGGTGGAGGAGGATACTCGGTACAAGCCTAAACACGATCTTGATTCTGGTTCAAAACTAGGCGTCGTAACGTGCAGGTTAGACATCACAATGTGCGGAGTATCTTTCACATTTCCTTGCTTCTTTCCACTTTCTTTTTCTCTTTCTCTGGTACTTCTTTTTGCTTCTCCTGTACTTCTTCCTCCACGAGGCATAGTTGGTTCGGGATATTCATTACCACTTCTTAAAGAAATTGCATTTACTGTCCATTTACCCCATTATTACCATTAGGGTTGGATGATGATGGTGTTTACATTGTAGAAGGAAGAGATCCATTACGCCTTTGAGTGAGAGTGAAGCTATCTGTCAATCGATTTTCGAGTTTTGATTGAAGACTCATGAGTTTGCAAAGTTGTCTTACAATCACTTATGAAGCTTTTCATCATGGCCTCCAAATTGTTGTTGTTGTTATTCTGCACATACTGCCTCTGTTATTGTTGTTGAGGGGGAAATCCTGGAGGTATTGCAGGAGCGATATTCTTGGTATTCGATGCATTGTTGTTTCTCCAATGAAATTTGGGTGATTTCTCCAATTTGAATTGTAAGAGTTGGAATAGGGACCGTTTCCTTTGTTACGAGATAAAAGTTTACTGGTGAGGTTGTAAGGACACTCTTCATATACATGCCCTTCTTCACAATAAACACACACTACTCCCCCGAGAATGTGTGGGTTCTCTTCTTTTCTGCTGATCTGCTTCTCAGACGTGGCCACGTTTGAAGTACTCGAGTTTTGATCATGTTGGTCAAGGTAGCCACTTGAGCGAGAAAGAAGCGATCACTTCACTTATTTCATGGACACCGCCTTCTTTCCGAGAGTAAATCTATCGGATGGCCAATGAGAGTTATGGGTGGCTATGTCATCAATAAGCTTGCATGCCTCGAGAAAGGACATGTTGAGAATGACACCACGATGAAGCATCAAGTATCAACCTAGTGGGTTGATCTAGACCATTAATAGAAAGTCTCCATTTGGATCACCACAGGGAATGCCATGGTGTGGGCACATTCTTAGTAATTCCTTCCACCTCTCCCAAGCTTCAAATAATGATTCCCCTTCCCTTTGTTTGAAGGAAGTGATATCATTCCTCGAACAGCATTTTTGTTGGGAGGAAGTATTTTGCAAGAAACTTCTCATTAGCTCATCCCAGTGTGGATTGAATTTGGCTCCAAGGAGTTCAACCAATTTTTGGCCTTATCCTTAAGAGAGTAGGGAAAGAGCTTGATCTAAAAGCATCCTCTGAGACTCGGGGATGATAAAGTTCTTTGCACACATCCGAGAAATTGCATTAGGTGAGAATATGGATCTTCTTGAGGAAACCTCCAAATTGCCTGCGGTTTGCGGCATTTGGAACATCATTGGCTTGAATTCGAAATGACCGATTATGGAGGGTTGGTCTTGCAATGCTGTTTGTAAGTGGCGGGGTTGAGCACAGCGTGTAGTCACGCATAGGCTGTCCCACATCATTGACCATATCTTGTGGTCTGCATTGATGAGTTCTTTGCTTTGGTAGTGTTCATCATCAACAACTATTGTCTCTGTATGAGTTTGTGGTCCACAACCTTGTCCTCTACCTCCTCTTGGTGTATGTCCACCTCTAGAACCAGTGTGTTATGCTCGGACATGGTTGGGTGTTGTTCTTTTGTTGTTGTTGCCTCATTCTTAACCTTTGTTGTCTCCTTAGTTATCTGAAAGTTCTTTCGAGGTTGGATCAAACTTCAGTGTAGACTCACTCCTTGGCTCGAGTTGAACTAGAGCTTGCGTTGGAACTAAGCATACTGTTTATGCGCGTCTACTGTTCAAACACGAAAACAACAAACAACAACACGTAAAATTCTTTCAACTTGTGTTCTAATACTTTTTGAACAATAAAAGTTACTACAATCCCGACAGCGGCGCCAAAAAAACTTGTTGCGTTAAATTGTGGTATTCGCAAATATAGTGCAAGTATACACGTCGTACAAGTAATAGAGTGGTTTTAAGTAAGAGATCGTTCCCACGAGGATTGGTATACTTTTCAAAGTTCAAGTTTCAAAACACAAGAGAATCAAGTAACAAATCGGCAATAAGAGTTGGGTTTAAAGCTAAAGATGTAATCAAAACAAGTAAACAAAAGTTGGTTGTGAATATGGATGAGAGATGAGTTGAGTTGTTGCATGCAAGTAAATCCTTTCTAGCGGATGTTATAACGTTTACGTTTTGGCGTTCAAATGTTATTTTGTATAGACGTGGCCACGTTTGAGCATTTGTTGCAAAAGAACTTTGCTTTTCAAAGCAAAGCGTCGAGTTTCAAGTATAAGAGGTCCTATGTCTAGGTTCTAAATAGGTCCACTCCTGTATTTTAAGCACCGACAATGTTGTTCTATGAACTATTATCCATTCTATGTCTAGACTTAGATAAAGATGCCTAAATGTCTTTAGTCCATTGTTCATTCATATAAATCCTTGATTTCTTTTCATAGACCATGTGCATGCACCTATGAATCTACCTATTTTAAGTGGCCAACCTCAAAACAAGTTTGGAAATATTTTCACACAAGGATTTAAAACATGCACGTCAATACTTCATAACATTAACTAGAAGTTCATTACAAGCAAAACAACAACTTCAACTACAAAGTGTTTAGCTCATGCTTTGAGCATCTTTCTGAATGATGAGGATTTAGAATCCAAATACCATACATAACGAGAAAAGAAACTAAGTGCAAAAGATACACCTAAGTAGCTCTTGGCGTATATGTGTTTATATAGACGTTACAACGTCCCGAGCCTCACAACAATCACGAGAAAATAAAACAAAGTTCGGAAAAGCAAAATCTGAGTCTGTTTCCCGGATCTTCTTTACGGGACTACTTACGAATTCTAATGGAAATATGGTGAAAGGATGAAGATGAAGTGTATGAAGTGTTTACGAATGGATGTGTGTGTCGGTGCCTTGAGAGAGAGCCGAGCCTTCATTAAATAGCCTCCTTGCTCACGTGTGGTGATGTCACTTGCCCACCTACCAGTCTGTTCCTCTCTTACGCGACCTTTGTTCGGTGCTCACGATGTATCTCTGCGTGTCGGTTCATGGGAATAGAAGATCTTCCGACTTTTATATCTTTGACCATCATTACTAGCGCGCCAAAATGAAGATCTTTCACCCTTGCTCTGCTGCACTTCTATAGGCGTGGTGAGGGCGTGGTAACGTTCAACCTATTTTCTGCACACACGCACATAAAGCATCAAAACGCTCTCGAGGCACCATTTGGTGCCAAAATGCCTGCAATTCATTCATTTAACCTTTCACTCACTCAGAAATACAAAACTAACGCAAAACTACTTAAATTAACCTTGTATTGCTAGAGAACTTGCATGATTTATTCTTTGAATGAGTATAAATAACCCATATAAATATGAGTTATCAAAAACATAATTATAAACCCATTCCCGTGAAGTCGATGTTCTATTTGCCTATAATTCCAAGGTTGCAAAGAATGTTTGCATCGACTGAAGTTCTTGTGAAAAATGACTTGGCATTATGATAATAGGGGTACCTCAGACATTTTGCTCCACCCATCTGACCACTACGCCAGAATTGTAAAAAGAGATCGCCACCTTTAGTAGCGTTTATAAAAACACGCTACCCATTTTAATAACACGCTACACCATTAGTAGCGTTTTAAAAATAAAACGCTACCCATTAGGTAACACGCTAGACAGATCCCTGGCGCTTTTACTCAAAACCCTAGCCAATTAGAAAACACGCTGAACGGATCCTAACGCTTTTATTCAAAACGCTAGCCAATTAGAAAACACGCTAGATAGATCCTAGCGTTTTTTTAAAAGCGCTAGGTATTTAGAAAACACGCTAGACGGATCCTAGCGTTTTTATTCAAAACGCTAGCCAATTAGAAAACACGCTAGATAGATCCCTAGCATTTTTATAAAACGCTAGGTATTTAGTAAACACTCTAGACGGATCCTAGCGCTTTTATTCAAAATGCTAGGTATTTAGAAAACACGCTAGATAGATCCTAAGCGTTTTTAGAAAACGCTAGGTATGGTTAAATAATTTTTTTGTTTCCCATTGAGCTACTTCCTCTCTCAGCTAACACTCTCACCCGAAACGCAAAATCACTCACCCGAGAGCATAAACCCTAACACCCTAACGCAAATTAACATCATCTCACTCAACGAAAATCATCTCTCTCGGTGAACATCATCTTTCTCGGTCTCTCACTCGGACAACATTGGTGAGTTTTACTGCTCTTTCTCTGTTTGGGTTCCTTTATTAATTTCGTTCCTTTCTCTAATTACAATAGTCTCTTGTTGCAATTTTTTCTTGTAAATTACAATTAGGAAATTTGTTAGATATTAAATGTGGGGTTCTAGTTTACAAATATATTAGTTTTGTCACTTGTGCACACTAGACTCTTTTTTTTTTTTTTTTTACAACTAGCCTCTTCTTGTTACACATAAATTAAGTTCATTAATTATTTGGAAGACTAGACTATGGTTCCTTTGTCTTGACCAAAGGACCGAGAATAGAAATAGAATATGAGATAGATATAGCTTGGGAAAATAAGAGTGGAATTGAAAAAATTTAAAAGAGGAAATTTTGTTTGTTTTTTTATATGAATTGATTCTTCATTATATTCGAATTGCTTGATGGGTCATATGTTAAAGTTCTCTTCTCGAGATTTTATTATAAATATTTGGAAATTATGGATAGAAATTGGATGTCCATTGAATCGTCATGTCCCAAGGAGTATGCTTGCCGGAGTGGATTATTTTGTGAGTTGTCTTTGTTGAGCGTTTAGGGACTTCTAGTGGTATGAAATGTCCTTGTTTAAGGTGTTGTTATGTAAAATCGATTCTTTGCGAGAGGAGTTGTACGACATTTAAAGGCGAATGGAATTGTTCAAAGTTACACTTGTTGGATAATGCACGGTGAGAAAAAAAGTAAATCTTCAAATATGAATGATATTAGTAAGAGATATGCGCCGCCGGTTGACACCGGGACACATTCATTTGATGCGAACGAATTTGAAGAGATGGCAAAGGTGGTTGAAGAGTGTTATACCCCAATTTTGTCCGTCTTCTTTTAGTCGCTTGTTTTATGTAATCCGTATTTCGAAGTCACACAATTATAAGTTTTTAGAATAACGTCTATTTTTCTAATTCAAGCCAATTTCAATTATCTGTTCAATTAAACTCGAATACCGTTACTTAAGCTAGGCATACGTGCGAATGATCTATCTTTTCACGCATCCTTCAATTTAATCTCAATATTTGGGCCTAGTTGAATCTAATTGGGCTTACATGAGTCGTTTGTCTCTGCAATTGGGCTTGTCATTATGGTTTAGGCCTACGAATGTGATTCCAATTTAATTTTTAGTATATTTAAACAACGGGTCTATTTTTTCATTTGGGCCTCGTTCTAGCGTGTTTGTTTAGTCGGGTCGATTTGCTTTTGTATTTGGCCTGACATATTTTTTTAATTGATTTGTTTATTTAATTTATTTTGAGCAATGTATAGTCCAAAAATGTCAAAAAAAAAAGCTAAATTAATTTTTATTACAATTTAGGAGTGTCCAAAATGTCCCAAAGTCCAAAAAAATGCAAAAAAAGTGATGCTAAAAATACACAAAAAGCCAAATCCGAAAATAAATAAAAAATACAAAAAAAAGGCTTTAGCCCAATTAACAGTTGGGCTTGGATCTTCAAGCTCTCTTAAAACCCTAATCTTCCTCTCCAAGCATCTGAAAACAAACCAAATCAGGGTGAATCACACATTAATGGCCAAGACCTAATTTTCTAATATAAATAGACAGTCTGCCTGAGTCAAAAGGGGGGACAAGCAACTGCAAATATCAATGAGAAATAAGGATTAGGGGTTCACATTGAAACCCTAATCACCTAAACACTTTGAGTGGTATTTTGAAAAATCAGGCAGAGTCAGATCAACAAAGGCAGTCAAAAAAGCAGTAACTCGGAGCAGCAGATAGGAGAACGACTTCGATTCAGGTGCAAAGCATTCAAAGAGCAATTTTGTAGAATAGCTTGGAGGTGAGGTCGGTATGTACGTTTCCATATTTTGCTTATTAGATGACTTATTAATTAGAAATAAATGTATGAGTATCAGTAACATCTAGGTAGAGGTCATTAGTTTAAAAATGTAAATCAAGCTTTAAGTTTCTTTTTAGAATCAGTAAATTGGAATGGTTTATCTAAGTTTGTTTTTCTTCTTGTTTTTAGCATATATTTTTTTAGATCAGATAGGAAATATTGTAATTTATTTTTAGATCACATTCTCTCTGTGTACAGCAAATGTGGCGGAAGTTGTGGGAGAGAATAGGTTCATGTTAAATCACATAGAGTTCCCCTTTTACATGCCTTGATTTTAGTATTGATTTCTTATTTCTTATTTTAACTTTTATTCATGTTAATTAATAATATTAATAGCACTCTCTGTTTTGTCATTCACGTGCTTCTCCCTCCCCCTTTTATCTGATTATCTTTTATTTAATCTTTTCAAATGTTAATAAATTAGCAAGTAAAAAATAATAAATAAATTTGCAAGCCACACACCCCATTACTTCAAACACCCCTCTATTTTTCTAACCCATTCGCCTACAACTACAACAACATGGGCTGGACCTATTTTTGCACTTCCCTTCTTAATAATACAACTCCCCACAGTTATTTAACACTACATGTTACTATTTAAACCCCCCCTTTTCAAAATAGAATAGTTTCTTGTAAACCAAAAACAACAATCAAATATTTTCCTATCCAAAAACCAAATAAAAGACTAAGTCGGTTGTACAACCGGGTTAGTCATCATTCTAGGACCAATGAGCTGTACAGTTCAGTAATCCTTAAAAATTTATAAAAATATAAATAAATCACTTTTCCCAAAAATAGGGACTAAGTCGGTTGTACAAGCTGGGGTTAGTCGTTCTAGAACTAATGAGTCATGCAGATTCAGGAGTTCTAGAATACCTATTCTAAAACCAACTCACCTCACATCAAACAAACTTCTTTCAAAAAACCTCAAAAATACTTTCAAAAAGTAGGGAATTATTTTTTTTACTACTTTTTTTAATACTTTCTAGAATACCTATTCTAAAATCATTTTTTTTACTACTTTTTTTAGAAAATATACCACATGCATACAGCAAATAAACATCTACTGTTGTGACCGTCAGGGAATTAAAATCTTTACCTTGGAGAGAAGTCGGTACGCCAAGTCAAAATTAAATTTTGTACTTCACTCTTCAATGAAAAGTTTATAATTCCCCGACATGATAAATAAAATCATATGTTATCATTTCATGCACATACATTATCATTTCATTCACATTTCAAGCACATTCATTTGCATACTTACATCGTGCTTTATAAAAAAAAATCAGCATAATATTAGGAAAAATGTGATGAGAGGTGAGACATTCTTGTGAAATAAATCATTCTTTTTGGAAAGAGTTTAGTCATACTTCGTTGCATGCTCAAGGTGTTTCAAGTCACTCAGTTTTTCAAATTTTTAGCTTGCTCACATTTTTTAACCAAACGTTGCATCTCTTCCATCCCATGATAAATGACCGAAATGTCCATCAAAAATTTCTATCATGTTTTAACTAATGTTAACTCTCTACGGAGCATTTGTGTAGTGACTTGGGTAACATGTGTGTTTATTTTTTTTGAGTCAGTTAGCGTCCCTACCTTACCATCATCCCCTGTCAAAGTCTAATCCACCCCGACCACCCATAAAGTACATACTCCCCACATCAGTACATAGTTGACGTTTCTGGTTGGTTCCCCTAGTGAAATAACACTTTAGGCCCTCCATACTGGGGCAAATGTGTGATCTCTAAAATACCTTGTCAACGTTGTATTCCCTTGGTGCAAGTCCTTTACCAAAATTTTTTTCAAAAAGGCCCGTTAGGTTGAAAACTCGTAAGAGCGGCCTAAGCAAAAATTAGGGCATAAAAAGGGAGAAATAAAGAAAAAGAACAAATATATAAAAGTAAATAAATTATTGACCTTAAGTTAATTTTTGAGAAAACGAGCAATCATGATTTGAAATGAAGTTTGACCATCTTCCCATACCCTCGAAAGAAACTCGTGCTACCCACCTTAAGCCAAAATCTAAAAACCTTTCAATCACCCTAGACAAGGATCAATTCCACATCAAAAATGGTGTATCATTTTTATCAAGTCACTCAGCTCGAAAGCAAGAAAAAGAAAAAATCAAAATCAAAAAAGAAAGTGAAACCAAAAAAGAGGATCGAAAAACCACGAAAAAGCAAAAGTGGTACAATTATGAGCTGATACTTCTTGCCATTAAATGCATAAGAGATCCTTGTCGAAATAAACCCCAAACACTTCCCTTGTCCTCAATATCCTATCCTTCATAAACCTTTGGCCAAGTCACATCCCTAAACAGATCCATTCTATCATGAGGCACATAAGAGGTTCTTATCGCAATAAAACCTCAAACACCTCATTGAGCCTAATAAACCCTTCTTTCATAAACCATTAACCATTAGTCAAATCATACCGCTCAATAAAAAATCATCTTCTTTGAGCCCAATTATCCCTTCCTTCATAAACCATTAACCATCAACCACATTACAACTCCAAAAATCCATTCCGATCAATGACCGATTGCTTTTGTTTTCTCAAAGTTTTTAATCTTAGGACAAATAAGTTTATTTATTTACAATATGTTTGCTAGAAAAAATATATTTCTCAAAAAAAAAAAAAAATCAAAGAGGGCTTGCACCCTAGAGATTCATTCAAGTTCCGTTGATATAAACACAAGGCTTAGTTATCACCAAGTGCAGTTTTCATCATAGCAAACTCAAGACTATCATAGTGTGAGAGTCATTCAAAAGATAACCAAAAGTTTATACTAGGATTGTCACCTATATCCTAAAGCGGGGCATCCCTTTCACCATCTATTCCATTTGAACTTGGGGAAATTTGTACAGTGTCATACCACACCCAATCTATACAGCCATATTTGACCAAACTCATAACTTCACCTTTTCCAATCTCACTAAAGGCAACCATTCGAAATACCATTCCAAGTGGGGCAACCCTGTCACTCTTCACTCCACCTACAAATGAGGACATTCACCATACACCCATCTCATCTCCTTGTTATATCCACATCAACAAAACCATACCGGAGAAATTTCTCAACTCATTACCTTATATGCTGCTACTCTAGTCGGGGAAACCTTGTCCTTACTACGATTGGGGTAACACTAAACTCCATACGTTGAGATAAGTCCTTTGCTTTCCGCTGTTCATTCCAAAGCCAATGAATTCCCAATTCATCATCTTTTATATCCTTAGCTTGTCACCACTAGACAGAGGCAAGTTATTCACTAACCCCCATCAAATCTAAATTGGGGCAGTCCTGCATTCCTTGGCTTGGGAAAACCTACCTTTCATGACATTGACAAAGACCAGTCAGTCATTCACCCCTTCATATGCCACAAATGTCCTCAACCTAGGCCTTTAGAACCCCAAGTTAACTGACTCATTCATCTATATTTGCACTACTATACATTTTTACTAAACAATGCTTCAGAGAGAGAGAACACAAGTTGATCATGTGATCTTTGGAAATCCACTTAGCTAACTGCGGACCTAAACTTCGGTCATCATGGGGCATCGTAATGGAAGAGAAAATTAAGAAAGTTTGCAAATTGAGTCAAGTACCTTTTCATATCAGTGTCTGTAGATAATGACCTTGAGAATGCCGAAGTTTGAATCAGAACTAATCTTTCCAAAGAATGATCACTATTCACCCATGCTTCTCGCATCCAAAGTCTCGCATCTTATCATTACAAAAAAAAATGTTTTGCACCCAATCACTCATATCATATCATATCATCGCATCATGCATGCACCATGACATTAGCATTCAATCATTTCATTTGCATCATATTCACATTTGCATTTCATGCATTTATTACGTAACAAGCAAAAAAGCAAAAAACAAAAGAGAAAAAAATCATTGCATTGCCAAAAGAAGAAAGCTTTTCCCTCCTCGGGAAGATGCATTTGTTAGGTGTGCTCGGATAAACACGATAAGTGTCGTTCCCTATGTTTGTTCCTCTAATATCAACGCTTTAAGCGTTAATCTCATATCATATCACAGATCACCAAGTTGATCCCTCAGTGCCCTAAGTGGCCCGTGTCGCAACGCCGTCAGTCGAGCCCGGCGGACCTTCGCGCACCCGAGTGGTCCTTCGGACTAGTTGTGTCGACCTAAGACACAATGGGCGTCCCTTCATGGTCAACATATCGATTCTAGACCTGATCTTGACCCATCATGGCCGCTCGAATATAAAGGCCCCCTCAGACCGTTTAACTAGTACCGTAGCTAGTTGTGCTCCTTCAGACCACGATGGTCCTTCAATTAAGGCTTAGGCAGCCTTCCAGACCCTGAGTGGTCCTTCAGAGCCTTAGTGCTCCTTCAGACCCTGAGTGGTCCTTCAGAGCCTTAGTGCTCCTTGAGTCCTTGTTGACCCTTCATTCAACTCTCTGCACGCGCCAAGTATTAACCACTCCTCTTATCTCTCAAACCTTCCACTCCCCCCTTAAATGGACAAAATTAGCGTCTATCTTATCTTTATTCCTATTTCTACTACGAAAGTTCGAGAACTCATCCCTTTCTAGTAAAATACTAATAAAGAGGGGCAACTGTTATACCCCAATTTTGTCTGTCTTCTTTTAGTCGCTTGTTTTATGTAATCCGTATTTCAAAGTCACACAATTATAAGTTTTTAGAATAACCTCTATTTTTCTAATTCAAGCCAATTTCAATTATCTGTTCAATTAAACTCGAATACCGTTACTTAAGCTAGGCATACGTGCGAATGATCGATCTTTTCACGCATCCTTCAGTTTAATCTCAATATTTGGGCCTAGTTGAATCTAATTGGGCTTACATGAGTCGTTTGTCTCGCAATTGGGCTTGTCATTATGGTTTAGGCCTACGAATGTGATTCCAATTTAATTTTTAGTATATTTCGCTTAACGGGTCTATTTTTTTCATTTGGGCCTCGTTCTAGCGTGTTTGTTTAGTCGGGTCTGATTTGCTTTTGTATTTGGCCTGACATATTTTTTTAATTGATTTGTTTATTTAATTTATTTTGAGCAATGTATAGTCCAGAAATGTCAAAAAAAACCTAAATTAATTTTTATTACAATTTAGGAGTGTCCAAAATGTCCCAAAGTCCAAAAAATGCAAAAAAAGTGATGCTAAAAATACACAAAAAGCCAAATCCGAAAATAAATAAAAAATACAAAAAAAAAGGCTTTAGCCCAATTAACAGTTGGGCTTGGATCTTCAAGCTCTCTTAAAACCCTAATCTTCCTCTCCAAGCATCTGAAAACAAACCAAATCAGGGTGAATCACACATTAATGGCCAAGACCTAATTTTCTAATATAAATAGACAGTCTGCCTGAGTCAAAAGGGGGGGACAAGCAGCTGCAAATATCAATGAGAAATAAGGATTAGGGGTTCACATTGAAACCCCAATCACCTAAACACTTTGAGTGGTATTTTGAAAAATCAGCAGTCGGATCAACACAGCATACAAAAAAGCGAAGAACTCGGAGCGGGAGATAGGAGAACGACTTCGATTCAGTGCGAGAGCATTCAAAGAGCAATTTTGTAGAATAGCTTGGAGGTGAGGTCGGTATGTACGTTTCCATATTTTGCTTATTAGATGACTTATTAATTAGAAAGAAATGTATGAGTATCATTAACATCTAGGTAGAGGTCATTAGTTTAAAAATGTAAATCAAGCTTTAAGTTTCTTTTTAGAATCAATGAAATTGGAATGGTTTATCTAAGTTTGTTTTTCTTCTTGTTTTTAGCATATATTTTTTTAGATCGGATAGGAAATATTGTAATTTATTTTTAGATCACCTTCTCTCTCGTATGCAAAGAAATGTGGCGGAAGTTGTGGGAGAGAATAGGTTCATGTTAAATCACATAGAGTTCCCCTTTTACATGCCTTGATTTTAGTATTGATTTCTTATTTCTTATTTTAACTTTTATTCATGTTAATTAATAATATTAATAGCACTCTCTGTTTTGTCATTCACGTGCTTCTCCCCCTTTTATCTGATTATCTTTTATTTAATTTTTTCAAATGTTAATTAATTTGCAAGTAAAAAATAATAAATAAATTTGCAAGCCACACACCCCATTACTTCAAACACCCCTCTATTTTTCTAACCCATTCGCCTACAACTACAACAACATGGGCTGGACCTATTTTTACACTTCCCTTCTTAATAATACAACTCCCCACGCTTATTTAACACTACATGTTACTATTTAAACCCCCTTTTCAAAATAGAATAGTTTCTTGTAAACCAAAAACAACAATCAAATATTTTCCTATCCAAAACCAAATAAAAGACTAAGTCGGTTGTACAACCGGTTAGTCATCATTCTAGGACCAATGAGTCAGACATGCTGATTCAAGAATCCTTAAAAATTTATAAAAATATAAATAAATCACTTTTCCCAAAAATAGGGGACTAAGTCGGTTGTACAAGCTGGTTAGTCAGTTTCTAGAACTAATGAGTCATGATTCGGAGTTCTAGAATACCTATTCTAAAACCAACTCACCTCACATCAAACAAACTTCTTTCAAAAAACCTCAAAAATACTTTCAAAAAGTATGGGACTAAGTCGGTTGTACAATCGGGTTAGTCAGCGTCCTAGGAATCAGTGAGCTGTACAGTTCAAGGAATCCTAGGACCCCTACACTAAAAAACACCAACCAACAAACCTTTTTCAAGAAGAACTACGTAGCTTTGATTCCTCCATTGCATCCGAGGTACGTAGGAGCAAGAGTTCACTCTTGTCGAGCACTAAAAACTAATAATTTTAATTAAGTCTTCTTTCCTTCACATTCAAATAAAAGGGCAAAATGATAATAAACTACAATTAATTAGACCAAAGGATGTCGTGGGGTGCTAATACCTTCCCCACACATAATGACTCCCGAACCCTAAACTCAGCCTTATCTTAAACCTAAAAGGGATTTTCTGAATTTGCCCTTAAACTAAAATTTGGTGGCGGCTTCCTATGAACCTTTCGAAGAATCCTTTCCCGGATTTTTCGGTCGCTACAAAGAGGATCTTAATGATTGTCCTGAAATGTTTGAGAAGTTGATAACTGATGCAGAGACACCATTGTATGCGGGTTGTACTGAATTCACAAAATTATTGGCTGTGATCAAGTTGTATAACTTGAAAATTCGCCACAGATGGACGGATAAGAGCTTTACCGATTTACTCGCACTTCTGAAAGAAATGTTGCCGAATGATAATGTGCTTCCTTCTCGGACGTATGATGTAAAGCAAATGTTGGGGTCTATTGGCTTGAACTATGAGAAGATACACGCTTGTCCGAATGATTGCATTTTATTTCGGAATGAACATGCGTTGTTAAAGTCGTGTCCTAAATGTAATGCACCGCGGTATAGAAGAAAGAGTCTGCTCCAGAAAAGGTGTTGTGGTATTTTCCTATAATTCCTCGATTTAGGCACATGTATCGTAGTTCAGAAGATGCAAAACACTTGACATGGCATGAGGATGAAAGGATTAAAGATGGTATGCTCGACACCCTGATTCTCCGCAATGGAAAAAAATTTAATATTGAGTATCCTAATTTCGGGATGACCCGAGAAACCTACGCCTTGCATTGTCTGGCGATGGATTTAACCCGCACGGTATCGAGTAGCTCCCACAATACATGGCCTGTGATTTTGGCGATTTATAACTTCTGCCGCGTGGCTTTGCATGAAACGCCAATATATGATGTTGTCTTTGTTAATTTCTCGGGCCCAAACAACCAGAAAATGATATTGATGTATACTTGGCTCCTTTAATTGAAGACTTGAAGCAAATGTGGGAGACTAGGGTAGAGGTGTATGATGGGTTCGAGAAGAAAGTTTCACCACGAGGGCTATGATCTTTGGCACAATTAACGACTTTCCCGCATACGACAATCTATCTGCAGTACGATGAACAAAGGCGATGTGCATGCCCTATATGTGAAGATAACACAGATTGGATGTGGTTGGAACATGGTAAGAAAAATATCTATCTTGGTCATCGTAGATTTTTGCCATCAACTCATCACTATCGATTGTGGAGAAAGGCATTTGATGGGAATACATGAGAACACGTAGAGCTCCCGCCTTTGACGGGCGAATGTATTTGAAAAGGTGGAAGATTTGAACATTAAATTTGGGAAGCCTTTTGCAGGAGAGCTTTGCCAAACGGGGTGGAAGAAAAAGTCGATTTTCTTTGAGTTGCCATACTGGAAGTCATTATATGTAAGGCATTTCATTGATGTGATGCATGTTGAAAAGAATGTCTTCGAAAGTGTCATTGGTACCTTACTCAATATGCCGGGTAAGACTAAAGATACCATCAACTCAAGGTTGGATTTGGTTAGTATGGGTTTGCGACCTGAATTGGGTTCGGTAAAGAAGGGTACACGTACATATCTACCTCCGGCAGCTCATACTCTATCTAGAAAGGAGAAGACTGTCCAGAGGGATACTCTTCAAATGTGGCGACTCTTGTATCGATTAAAGACCTCAAGTTAAAGTCTCTAAAGTCCCACGATTGTCATGTTCTCATGGAGCATTGCTACCCATTGGTATACGATCCATTTTGCCTAAGAAACTGCGTCAGACCTTAACCAAACTTTGTTTCTTCTTTAAGGCGATTTGTAGTAGAGTGATTGACCCTGGAAAGTTGCCAACATTGCAAAGAGAAATTACTGTCACTTTGTGTGAGCTTGAGATGTATTTCCCACCTTCCTTTTTTGACATAATGATTCATCTGGTTAGAGAGACACAATTGTGTGGCCCATGTTACATGAGATGGATGTATCCGTTAAAGCGTTACATGAAGATATTAAAAGGATATGTGAAAAATCGATCACGGTTGTATTGTTGAGCGCTACATAGTTGAAGAGGCTATTGAGTTTTGCACTGGCTATCTATCTAGTCTTGAATATTCTGTGGGACTGCCAAGGTCTTGTCATGTAGGAAGGATTAGTAAAGGGATGACAGGAACTAAATTTGTGATGGTATCAAGGAAAGAACTAGAGCAAGCACACTTGTATGTTCTTCACAATGATAGTGAGGTTGATTCATATGTTGCCAAGCACAAGGAGATTCTTAAGAGTCAATTCCCAGGAAAGAAGCAAGTTTGGTTAGCAAAAGAACACAATAGGAGTTACATAGTGTGGCTAAAACATCACATTGATGGTGAGTGTGTTTCGAATCCTACTTCAATTTCAAAAAGATTGAGATGGTTATCAAAAGGTCTAAATATACATGTCTTCTCTTACAACAGCTATCTAATGAACGAGTGCACTTTCTATACAAAAGAACAAGATGATCAGAGTAAAATGCAAAATAGTGGGGTGACTCTTGTAACTCATTCTATGCATGCATCCAAAGTGCAAAAAGATGTAAATCCCATATATGCGAATATGTCTTACTTTGGCTTCATTGAACACATATGGGAGTTGGATTACAATATGTTTCAGGAGCCTATGTTCAAATGTGAATGGGTTGACAATAATACTGGTTTACAGATTGATGAATCAGGGTTCATGCGGGTGAATTTCAACAAGTTAGGATATAAAGATGAACCTTTTATTTTAGCATCACAAGCTCAACAAGTGTTTTATGTCACTGATCCAGTCAATATCAATTGGTCTATTGTTCTATTGACTGACAAAAAATTTGAGTTTAACAACGATGATGATGAAGCACCCGATGATGTTGGTGTTGATCACGAATCTTTATTTTTGGCACCACTCAATATAAGGTGAGAAATTTAGTCTTCAATCACTTGGTTATTTATTTTGAGGATTGTATTATAGTGTAAATGTGTACTCATTCGTGATTCATTTACTTGCAGGTAACATTGGGTACTCTTTGCAATAAACCCTAAGCGAAATACTGTCTACTATCTAGATTCACTTCAAGGCCATTACAAAGTCTACGTAGACTTCGTACAGATAGTTGATAGGTGTGTATGTGTAACCCTCTCATTTTGTATAATTTAATATATGTATTTTGTTCAACTTAACGTTATATATATGTATGACGTTACAGTGTTTTGCAAAAATACTGGGATTATCTACTGAGTAAAACAAAATGGATACCCATAATCGTAAGTCTTTTAAAAATCATTTTTATAATTTTAATTGAATTTTTGGTCATAAAAATGTGACAATTAATTAACTAATCTTTTGTTTTGTAGTGTCCTAAACAACCAAATAATAATGATTGTGGGTACTACACTATGAGGTATATGAGAGAGATTATCACTCACGACAGAGTAGTAATCCCACTGAAGGTAACTACTTAGATTTATTTTTTATATTGATATTAGAATACTTACTCACATTTAATAAACATTTTAATTCTAATTTTATTTCATTTTATTTTTCAGTATTTTCCCCACTGTAAAGACATCCAGCATTACTTTGATGAACAACTTACAACAGTAAGGGGGGAGTGGTGTCGTTTTGTTTCTAGCTTTTTCTAGCAAGTTTTGAGTTTCATAATAGTTAGTTATTATATATGTTGTATATATTGGATATATATTATGTTGTAAGTACTTCTTAGAATGATATTGGATTGGAATATTTGATGAATTTTGTTGACTGAATTTTGTTTGAATAATATTGGACTGGAATGATATTTTATGAATTTTGTTGGAAGGGAATGAATTTATAGGTTGTAATTAAAATGGAGAACAAACAAAAATAAAAAAATATTTAAAAAAAATTCAGTCAATAGGTAGCGTTTTAGAGAGAAAACGCTAGAAATGAAATTAAAAAATTCATTCAATACCTAGCGTTTTATAGAAAAAACGCTAGCTATGGACAAAATGCACTAGAGGATCCCTAGCGTTTTGTAGAAAACGCTAGGTATGGACAAAAGGCACTAGAGGATCCCTAGCGTTTTAAAGAAAACGCTAGGAATTGTAAAAAGGCGCTAGAGGATCCCAGGCGTTTTATAAAAACGCTAGGAATTGTAAAAGGCGCTAGAAGATCCTAGCGTTTTCTGAAACGCTAGGAATTGTAAAAAGGCGCTATAGGATCCCTAGCGTTTCGTAAAAATGCTAGGAATTGTAAAAAGCGCGCTGGTCAATGGCTAGCGTTTTTATAAAACGCCACGTATGTCCAAAACACGCTGGGTCAATGGCTAGCGTTTTTTAAAACGCTACTAATGGGGTGTACGCATTAGTAGCGCCAGCTTCTCTAGCGTTTTAAAACGCTACCAATGCCCAAAAAAAAACGCTGCAAATCCTTAAATCTGGCGTAGTGGACGGTAAAGCATGGAAACACTTTGATTTAGTGCATTCAGATTTTGCCTCAGACCCACGAAATGTTCGACTTGGATTGTGCTCTGATAGATTTACTCCATATATCCAAGCATCATCTTCTCCCTACTCTTGTTGGCCAGTCATTGTTACCCCTTACAATCTTCCTCCTGAGATGTGCATGACTAAACCGTTTATGTTTTTGACTTGTCTGATACCTGGTCCAAATAATCCAAAAGCTAACATTGATATCTTTTTGGAACCTCTGATTGATGATCTCAAGAGATTGGGGGGGTGTTTTGACATATGATGCAGCACGGAAACAGAATTTTAAGATGAGAGCGGCGTTGATGTGGACAATTAACGACTTTCCTACTTATGGTATGTTGTATGGTTGGGGGACTCACGGTAAATTGGCATGTCCCCATTGCATGGAACACACAAAGGCGTTTTCGCTAAAATACGGGGGCAAGACTTCTTGGTTTGACTCGCATCGTAGATTCTTACCGCCAGATCATCAATTTAGAAAGAACAAGAAGGCCTTCAAGAACAAGGTAGTTGAAAAAGATGGACCACCGCCTTTGGTGACACCAGGTGAAATATGGCGCAGAGTTATGGACTTGCCACAATTTTATGAAAAGAAAGCTAGAGTTGAAGGATCGATTTGCGCAGCTCACCTACACCGTGAAACCATCTATTTCTGTTCACATTATTTCAACAATTTTATGTTGTCAAGAAATAATAGAAATGAAAGGGAGGTTGAAGAAGAAAGACATGCGCTCACTTTATCTCTGCTTTTAGCAAACTCCGGTCGCCCTCTGGAAAGAAGTCAACCAAATACTTATCAGAAAAAGAACATCTATCAGCACATGTTCATGTCTTGATCAATTGCACTGAAGTTAAACCATACGTCGAGTAAGTATGCTCCAATTTAGCCTTTAATCTATAGCGTTTAAAGTATGAAGTTAAATCATGGTTTGATCAACTTTCAATTACACCATTTTAGTGCATTCTTACGAATTGAGGGTATACCCGTCGAAGAATCTTCTGTTCAGATACATGAAAGTTTTCCAATATGGTTTAAGGCTAGAGTAAGTAAATCAAATAATGTGTTAATGTCAAATGTTTAAAGTAGATATGAGACATGACTTATTTTTCCCATATATGGTTACTTAGGTTTATGAAGCACAACCAACTCCCCTAATCCAACACTTGAGGAACTTAGCTGATGGTCCTTTTCTTGAGGTCACTGAGTGGCACACGTAACTAGTTAACGGTTACAAATTTGACACTCAATCCTGGAGTGAGGGAAAAAGAACAATTAATAGTGGGGTATATGTTAAAGGGGAAACAGGAGGAAGTGAAAATGACTACTACGGTGTGATCCAACACATATATCAACTTGAATACCCATTCCTGGACTATGAAAAGAAAATAGTTTTGTTTTATTGTACTTGGTTTGATCCATCGGTTAGAGGAACAAAGTTGAATCCAAAATGTAATACGGCGGACATTCAAATGAATAGAAGGTATCAACTCTATGATCCATTTATTATGGCAGAAAATGTGAGACAAGTGTACTATGTTCTCGTAAAGGATGGTGTGTTGCAATTAAGACAAAACCACAGGGTCGCATTGAAGCCAATGATGTGGAGGATGATGTTCCTTATCGTGTGGATGAAATGTCCGAGTAAATGAGGTAATTGAAGTTGAATGTGTTCACCCCTTACGTGATGATCGCATCGATGTTGAAGAAGTTGAAGCAGTATTAGAAGTGATAGAAGAAAATGAATTAAATGATCAAGATGATCAAGATGAATAATTAGATTAGTCTTATGTTGTTATTATCATTATTGTTCTTGTGTATTACCCTTGTCTTTTGGATGAAACTTGTTTATGAATATATCATTAATGTCGTTAGTATCACATTTTGTATCATTAATGTTGTTAGTATCACATTTTGTATCATTAATGTTGTTAATATTATATATTGTTGTGTGTTCCCTTTTTTCATAGAAATGGATTCAGGAGGAGGCTCTGACCCACCAAGACAAGATAAAGGGAAGGGAATAGCAAGAGGGTCTCCCAAGAGGAGGCGTAATCGTAGTGCTAATAATGAAGTGGTAATTAATATTGGAAATATGAGGTCGAATACATTGGTTGGTACGCCCATGACTACCACCTCGGATGTCCCACCAGCCCATTCTCCATCGGGCCCCAATTGGTTATATTCCCTCACATGGACATATGCCACCTCTTGGGTATACATCTGGGCATATGCCACCTCACAGGTATCTGGTGGGCATATGCCACCTCCTGGGTATACATCTGGGCATATGCCACCTTTTGGGTATACAGCTCCGTATATGCCACCTCTTGGGTATACAGCTGGGCATATGCCACCTTCTGGGTATACAGCTTCGTATATGCCACCTCTTGGGTATACTGCTCCGTATACAGCTGGACTCTTCCCCCCACCTCCTGGGTATACAGCTGGGCATATGCCACCTGAGCATATAGGCACATCGATTGAGCATATAGGTACATCGACTGGGCATATTGGCACGTCGCCTGAATTACCTATGCCCACACCGGAGGATGATCATGTTGGTGGTGATGGTGCTAATGAGCCGGAAGTGGAGGTGGTTGATGACGAGAGAGTGGAGGTGGTTTATATCAACAACAAAAAGCTCTATATCATTTATCCATATGGTAACACATAAGTATTATATTGGTTGGATTTTTTTAATTTAAGTTAATTATGCAACAACTTATATATATATATATATATATATATATATATATATATATATATATATATATATATATATATATATATATATATATATATATATATATATATATATATTTGATTGTTTGATATATTTTTTTCATTATGTAGGCTTGTTCATCAAGGCGACTTCATCAAGCATCACATATGTGATCCAGAAGAAATATTTTCAAACTTACCATAAAAAGTGGAGTAAAGTTAGTGACAAAGAGAAGGGAGAGCTGCTGGATTTTTTTAGGGTAAGTGTCTATTAATTATGTCATTATGTACCTATATATATATATATATATATATATATATATATATATATATATTGTTAGTTTTAATTTAATGTTTGGTAATGTTTAATATTATTACTAATACATACTTTCATTATGCTTAATACAGAACAAAGTGACATGGCACCAAGAGTATGATGAAGAAGTCCGGAGATGTTTTCTACTGAGGTTCGGTAGTCAATTGTCGGATATGTTGTATAAGTTGAGGCGTGGAAATGTGAGGCCTCCTTACATGGGTGAAAATGTTTGGAATGCCTTCGAGGCACATTGGGAAACAGAGATGTTCAAGCATAATTCTGAAAAGGCGAAGTAGAATAGAAACTCAGAAAAGGGTGGCTCGCTTAACTGTGTTGGGTCCATAAGCTAGGCTCAATATGCTATTCGATTGGTAAATTATTTTAAATATCTGTGTTTTTTTACATTAGTTAATTAGTTAGCAAATGTTGAAATTTTTTTCATTTTACAGAGTAAGAAGTTGGGACGCCCTATCACTGCTGCTGAGCTTCACAGGGCCCCCCATGTAAGGAAGGGTACTCAAGATCACTATGTTGAGGAGCGCGCGAGGGTTACTCAGGTAAATACACAACTTAAATTGTATTATATATACATATATGTTGCTTTGTTAAAATGAATGGAGCACTAATTATGTTATGTTTTGTGGTTATACAAAACAGGAGGCACATACTCAGGAGATGGGTTCAGCGACTCAGGGGACCTGGAACTCTGAAACTCCTGATTTGATAGCTCTGTCGAATGCACATTGGGAGAAAGTAGAGGGTTGGAACAAGGGTCGCCTGTATGGTTCGGGGCCCTTGGCTCTATTAATGAGCCCGTCTGGTGTTGACCCCAGTAGATCTTCTAGAAGACGAAGACCATTTTCTACTCAATCAGATTCGGAGAGAGAGCGGTTTAGGAAGATGGAGGAGGAGCTGCATGCTACGCAACAGAAGCTGCGAGAGAGTGAGATGCAAAAGCTGGAGTGGCAGCAAATGATGGAGATGCAAAATAGAGAGTGGCAACAAAAGATGGAGAATGATATGAAGAGGATGATAGAGCTTATTCAGTCTAAGGAGAGTATGTCTCAGCCTGCGCAGAAACTTGGGGAGTCTGATGAGTCTGAGTATCGAGTTTTTGAGGGGTCTGAGGAGTCTGATGACGGGTCCTTTTAGTACTGTTTGTATTATTTGTTTTACATTTGAGTATTTTGTTATGACATTTCAGTATTTTGTGTTGTATTGACATTTGATTTTATGTGTTGATTTGGATTCTTACTTTTCAGTATTTTGTTCTGATGGAACATTTTAGAAATTTTTTATTTATATTGATTTAGGTATTTGATTTTTTGGACTTTAGCGAGGGACGTCAGACACGTGGCAGTCACCAATAGGATGTGCAGGCGTGGCAGTTAGCGAGGGAATATGTGTCCCTCGCTAATTAGCGAGGGAATTAGCGAGGGAACTGACCGTGGGTAATTAGCGACAGAACACTATTTCTCTCGCTAATTGCATTAGCGAGGAGGGAATTAGCGACCGAACTGGTCCCTCGCTAATTCCCTCGCTAATGGCAATTAGCGACGGAATTGGTCATGTTAGCCACCGAATATTCCCTCGCTAATGACCTTTTTTTTGTAGTGCTTACTTGGGTCCTCACTCTTAAGCATGACTATGTGCTTCGCAACATATGAATCAACCTCACTATCATTGTGCAGAACATATAAGTGTGCTTGCTCTAGTTCTTTCCTTGAAACCATCACTATTTTGTTTCCTGTCATCCCTTTACCAACACTTCCTGTGTGTCGCTCCCTTGGAAGCCCCACAGAATGTTCAGCACTAGATAGATAGTCGGTGTAGAACTCAATATCTTATTCAACTATGTAGCGTTCAACAATACAACCCTCGGGTCGTGAATGATTTTTAACATATCCTTTTAATATCTTCATGTAACACTCAAACGGGTACATCCATCGCATGTAACATGGGCCACACAGTTGTGTCTCTCTAACCAGATAAACTTTTAAATGAATCATTATGTCAAAGAATGAAGGTGGGAAAACATCTCAATCTCACATAAAGTGACAATAATTGATCTTTGCAACCCTAGCAACTTTCCAAGGGTCAATCACTCTACTACAAATCACTTTAAAGAAGAAACAAAGTTTAGTTATGGCATGACGCACTTCGTTGGGCACACTACAAGAAAATCGCTGATTTGCCACGGACATTTCCGTGGCAAATGCACAAATTTCCGTGGCAAAACAACATTTGCCACGGATTTGCCACGGACAAAAATTGGTGGCAAAAACGCTCGTCGCAAATCGTTTGCCACGGACTTTTCCGTGGCAAATTTTTCCGTCGCTAATCCGTCGCAAATATCCGTGGCAAAGTCGCCGCAAATTTCATCGCAAATCCGCGGGCAAATCCGTCGCAAATGTAAAAAAAAATTTAAAAAAAATAAATCATACAAGCATGAACCTGAAGAGAATGTTTAATAAAATTAAAAAAATAAATAAATCATACAAGCATCAACAGAATTAATAATTTAGCGAATCAAATATTGTATGGTTATATAGAAGAGAATAGAGACTCATTATTTAATATAAATCACACGTCTTAGTGTTATCAAATTTTCCAATTACACACAAAAAATTGCCTCAAAATGACTCTTTTACTCGGATCCAACGAAGTTGATAGAGACTGGATCCCTTACAAAGAAGCCCTCAAATCCAACAAGGCGGACTCGTAGTTCTCTAGATATTTATTAACTCAGAACAATTTATTTAAACAAACAAGCAAAGCATAAATCAATATATAATTTATGAACAATATGCATAGCAGCACTATATATAGTTATGAAGATTAAATATTATTATTTCTGGGAAGGAAGGAACTAATAAGCTGATAAGTATGATGCCAAACTTACAAGAGAAAAGTAATCTAACATATTCAATCCCTAAACTTTTTGCTAATAAAGACTTGAACATAATGAAATACAATAAATGTAAGAAAATGCAACTTACAGCTTGCTTAGTTATTATGAATAATAACATGCATTCCTTTGGTTTCCTTAACCCATGTCTTGTTCTTGAAATATAATCCACCTGTAGGGAATGCTGCTTGTGGAAGCAGGTACAAATCCACCTGCAATGGGCATGAAAAAGAAATCTTAGGACCACTGATGGATATAGTTTTCAGTTTTCACTCTAAAAAACAAAAGATCCATTTTAAGTGAAGTTATACAAACTGGAAGGAAATAAGTGAAGTATAACAAACCTCTTTAGCATTCTTCATTAAAGCCCGCTTAAAGCGGGCGATCATTAGATTTCTCTGGGGTTACGGACCATGGCTGAAGCTGAAGTTCCTCAATCCACTTTTTCAGAATTAACTTTGCTCCATCCGTAGGGCGAAGGAAAATCATGCAACTACATATGTAAGGGCGCCCCTTTTTCCCTGGTGGTGGTAGATCATGAGAATGGTTCAATGGTTTGATCTGGTCTCACAAAGAAATAGAAAAAACAAATGTTAACAATTCAAGAACAAAATGGAATCACACTAGAATCTCGTAACATTTTCGATTGGAAAATAAAAAGAACTAGAGCCCGATTTACTAGAATCTTGTGGATGCACCTTAAGGAACATTAGCATGCCCCTGAGTAGATTGCAATGTAATCTTCTTTGATATTATGTGAATACATTTATCATTATTTTTTATTATAATCTCTAATAGACAAGAAAATCTAAAAGGACCAGACAAGGAGAAGATTTATATCATTAAACTTCTAAATGTCCATTTCAAGTACTTTCATGGATCTCATGATGTTCTTGTGCATAATAGATTCATAGATACAGAAAATGGAGTTTAATCAGGGAACAAACTACTGATAATAATATTTGGATTCAAACTATCATCAACAAGAACCATCATGTCTCTATTAATCATAAATCAAAGTAGGTAAAAGAAAGGAGGATTAGGCATGATCAATCCTAACCAAGTCTTATGTTCAAATCTTTTGGCCCAACAATATTAAATTATTGATCATATATAAATAGTAAGTAAAACCATTTGGTGATCAAAGTTTGCTCCAGATTATATAGAAGGGTGCCCAGTGCACAAGATTCCCACCAAAGCCGTGGAGGTCCGGGATACGTGGATGTATCATGTATGCACTTTTCTTACCTCCAAAAGCAGAGAGTTGGTTTCTAGAATTTAAACATGTGATGTCCAAGTCACAAGGCAACAACCTAACCATTGTGCTTGCGCGGCTGCACCAGTTAGATAAAATATATAGTAAACATAACAATATTATTTAACCCACACTCTTAAAAATCATGACCGATCCTTCATCCAGAGCTAATAAAAAGAATTTAATATGTAGCCAATATTACTACTAAGATTTGTAGCTAGCATTTCACATCCAACTGACAAAGCCAATATGAATTTGTAGAAACCTGGTATCTTAATAGAAAAAATAAGGAAAAGCTCTCCTAAATACAGCTAAAAACTTGCAGAACTTTGAGGGCTTACTCCTTCCTAGCCCAAAATCTTGTTTTTTCTCAAAATGCCTTGATAGTTTTCCTCTATTATTTTTAAACAACGAGGTGTCTTACATTTCTAATTACCTCAATCCTATGAAGCACCAACAAAGACACAAACACCGGACACGACACACGGAGACATCGGTTTTTAATCAAAAATACAAGTAATTGAAGTTTTTGTGTCGATTGTCGGACACCGACACGCCTTCGTGTCGAACACCTGGACACGTCTTCAACCGTAAGTGTGGGTGCTACATAGCCTCGGTCTACTAAATAACTCTTAATTAACTATCTAGTTAATGGGGTTATCTAAAAGATTTGTATATATACATGAACAAAGTAAAGGCACTATTGTAGACAACAAGTTTCTAGGATCGATGTAACTTGAAATTATAACAATAGTAATAATTAACATGGAGCATAAAATAAAATGAAATTATATGAGAATGCTTTACGCATGATCATATCATCTGTAAAGTAAACACCATGGTTCCTTGCGGATAAGGAAATGGATCACCTAACCAAACCATATCAACATCATTGTACATTACGCTATAACCAAGCTCCAAAATCTTCAAGAGATGGCTTGGTCTCCTTGCAAGAAAGTTGAAGAAACCCTATACAAAGAAAAATAAACAAACATGGATTCTAAAAAACTCAAATCTCTCTCACAAGAGTGAAGAGAAAGAAATAGATCCAATAATCTATACCACTACTGCACATAAGCACAAAAATACCACCCAGTGGTGACAAAGTGTTTCACATTTCCAAGGTGCGTCCGATAGTAACATCAATTCAAGTCACCACACACACTAGATAATTAAAGCACATTATGCGCTTACAAGCCAATAATGAAACCTCATTACAAGCAAATACTTGGGTTAATTTTTGGGAGAGCCAAAAGTGACTCGAAACATCAATTGTTTTTAGAATGTTTGGGTGTTCTCCAAGAAAATTGATTTTAACTCGAAGCTAGGATTTTTAGCTTCTTCTTTCAAAAGTGATTTTTACTCAAAACTTATTGTCAAACTCACATTTACATGAATTCATCCAAATATATATCACTTTACATTCAACTCACTTTGATCCAAAATCGCTTATACAAAATCAATTCATCCAAAATCGATTTTTCGACATAACAAAATCAAACACGCATGTAAACGATGTAATAATAAAATCAAGTTCATGCTTTTCACAATATACTCAAAGTCCATATCGGTGGATGAATACTCAATTTGGGCGAAAAAATGCAGATATATACATTTAACAAAAACCAATATCATCAATAAAATTATCATGACTATCAAAATATAACTATCACATTAGACTAAAAAAATGACAGATTTGCAAAGTGAGTGAGAGAGACAAACAAACCTTAGAACCAAACTTATGAGCAAATTTTCAACATCAAGCACAGGAGGAATAAGAACAAAGATGACCAGGCCAAAGTTCATTAACCTTATAAAGTGAAGGGTAATCCTCAAAGAATAACAAGGCCAAAGACTTGAACATAATGAAATACAATAAATGCAGAAAATGCAACTTACGAGCCATGTAGTTAAAATACATATCCGGATTGGACCTCATGAGAACTAGGGTTATCCTTTAAACCCTCATCCTTGAGCTCTGTAAAGCCAACGGAATTGCCCCAAATCCTTCCATGTATATTGATTCTTGGCCTTTCTTGCAAGCACTGAAAAATACAAATCAAATTTTTACAATTATGAAGATAAAATCACAAAGGAAGAAAATAATAAGTTAAAAAAAACTAACCCCAATACTCTCTAAAACGTTGACTATATCATAGATCCGTCTTCTTTCCACCCCTGAATAATAAAAACCGTTAGATCCAAATGAAAGTAAAAAAAGAGAGAATTTTTTTTATAATAACGAAGAAGAATAAAAAAAAACCTAATCGGGCGGCGACATCGTCGAGGCCAATTAAGTGAACGGTATCACGATTATACAAGCTCAAGAAACTGCAAGAAAAATTGAAAATTGAAATAATTTAGGGTAAAGAGGAAAAGGGAAAGTGAAGTGAAAAAGAGTGAAAGAAACTAACTTGGTGCATAATAGACCGAGAGATTTTTGTTTGCGATTGTAAGTGTAGTGTCTGGCAGAGGTGGGATCTGGAACTGAAGTAGCAGAGGAAGACATGGGTGAGAGAAGAGAAGAGAAAAGAGAGCGTGAAAGAAGAAGAGAGTGAGAGGGTGAGGAGAAGAAGAGAGCGAGAGGGTGAGAGAGAGCGAGAGGGTGAGGAGAAGGAGGATAACGTTCTGAAAGGGATTTAGGATCCCGTGAGTGTTTTATTTTTATCATTGGGTTGCCACGGATTTGCCACGGCATCTCCGTCGCAAATTTCTGGCATTTCACATGTCCGTGGCAAACCCGTGGCAAACACCAGCGGGAAAGTTCGCGCTCTCACTTTTTACACATTCCGTCGCAAATCCGTCAGAAATTACTTGACTTTTAATAAGCTCGTGGGCAATTGTTGGTGGCTAAATCAAGCTTTTCTTGTAGTGGCAAAATGGGTCATATGTATACCAATGGGTAACAAATTCTCCATGAGAACATGACAATCATGGGACTTTAGAGACTTAAACTTGAGGTCTTTCATCGATACAAGGTAATTCGTAACATTTGAAGAGTACCCCTCTGGAACTTTAACTCCATGAAGAAACTGACAAAATACGGTTTTCTCCTTTTTAGATACAGTATGAGCTTCGGAGGTAGATATGTATGTGTACCCTTCTTTATAGGACCCAATTCGGGTCTCAACCTCATACTAACCAAGTCCAACCTTGCATTGATGGTATGTTTAGTCTTTCCTGGCATATAATTGAGTAAGCTACTAATGACCAGTGTTTTTAAAAACCGGCTCGGGCCGGTCGGTCGGACCGGGTGAACCGGGAACCGGAGGGGTCACCAGGTTGAGCCAAGCTATGGATCGGAAATGCAGAGACCCAGTGGGAACCGGTATGACTCGTCCGATTTTGGTGAAAATCGGTGACCTGGTGGGTTTTGTAAAACCGGACCGGGTTTTGCGTATTTTAAAAAAAAACCAAAAATGCAAAAACGATGTCGTTTTAAGCTGTTAATTTATAAAAAAAAAGTTAAAATGAAATTAGAAACCTCAGAGAAATGAGAATAAATGTGTCTCTTTCTCAATCTCATTTCAAAAACTGTGTATAAACAATTTGTAATTTTGTTTTGATCCGGGCCTGATGTGTAATTTTAGGAACCTTAGAGAAATGAGAAGAAATGAAATTAGACAGGATGTGTAATTTTAGGAAATTATTTATAGGTACCGGGCCGAGTTTTGGTCCTGCTGTCCGGTCCGAGTCATGCGGTCTAGGTTTTTGTCATGCGGTTCAACTGTCGACCCTTCGGTCCGACCCTTGACCCAGTGACCCAGGACCTTAACCGAGTCGGCCACCTGTCCGAGTTTAAAAACATTGCTAATGACACTTTCGAAGACATTTTTTTCAACATGCATCACATCAATGAAATGCCTTACACGAAAAGACTTCCAGTTTGGCAACTTAAAGAAAATCGACTTTTTCTTCCACCCTCTTTTGGCAAACTCTCCTGCAAAAGGCTTCCCAAATTTAATGTTCAAATCTTTCACATTTTCAAATAGTTGTTCACCCATTAAAGGCGGGGGAGCTTTACGGGTTTCTGAATTCCCATTGAATGTCTTTCTCCACCGCCGATACTGATGAATTGGAGGCAAAAATCTACGATGACCAAGGTAGATATTCTTCTTACCAAGTTCCAACCCACATCCAATATGTATTATCTTGTTAGTTGATTTTTTAAAAGAAAGAAAAAAGATTATTTTTTCTATTATTTAATTTAATTTATATCTTAAAGTAAACGTTACTACTTTTTATGAAATCTTATTTATTTTTAACGTTGCTATGGTTTTATACCTTTTAATATCATTATCATTATAATGATTATAATGATTCCATTTCTTTTAAGCCATTGAAATCTTTACGTTGAATCCTTTTAGCAAACCGTTGGAACAATTAGAACAAATGATTTACTCAATTAACTCTCTTTAAACAAATGAGCCGTTTTTTCCTATATTAAATATTCGTTGGAGCCGTTATGAAATCTTATTTTTGTAAGTAATGTATGTAATTTTTGGTCAAACTATAAGTACCACATCGAAACCACACTGAGAATCCAAGCCAGAAAGAAAAAAGAAAAACTAGGCAAAGTTTTTCTATTTCTATTTCTATCAAATAATACATAGATAAAAAGATGAGGAACAAAATCTCAAACTACCATTTCTTCATGATCCTGGTTCTTTGTGTAGGCGGTGAGTCTCTTGATTTACATTTTGATATGTTAGCTAAAATGCAGATAAAAAATATAGGGTTATATATATATATATATATATATATATATATATATATATATCATTTTAATCTTTATATAATATAGAATTTTAATTCATATTCTAATAAACTCAACTTTGGATCCTCATTTTTATTTCATTTCTTTGTTGCTATGGTTTTTTATAATTATTTGGAGTAAAGGGCAACTCAAAATGGAAGTAAGTGCTTGCTCAGAAGGTTTGGGTGCATGCCAAACTCCACAAGGAGATTGTGACCAGAGGTGTAAGGCTCAAAGGGGGAGTGGTGCAAATGGGTCGTGTGATAAGTTTCAACTGTGCACTTGTTCTTGGAATTGTGAACCAAAGCCACCAAATCCACCACCTGTAAGGAATTGCCATGATGGTCTTGGACTTTGTGGTAATGGTTGTGACAATGCATGTTGCAATGCTAAATGTGCTGCAAAATACAAGGAGAGCATAGGGTATTGTAATGTTGTAGGTGGTACACCTTACACCTATTGTTATTGTGATTATGTTTGTAACAAATAAAATGGCTTTGATATAGAAATAACAAATCTACAATAAGAATAAATGTAAGACATTATATAAGAGAATAGAGATGAAGAAGAGATTGAGAGAGTCTTTGCATTATCCTATTTACAAGTTTGTCTTTATTTTTGGGTGAATCTTAACAAGTATGTCTTTACACTAGGATGAGTCTTATTTATACAGCACAAATAGGCAATGAAAATCAAAATAAAATCACTAATAACTCACTCAATAATGGGAGTTAAAGAAAAATGGAAGATAAAGATGAGCATCCACTAAACTTAATATTCATAACATTCCCCATTGAGAAAAAATCCTAATGCAGCCACCATAAGCCAAATGAGAACCTAAGAAGCATAGGTATTCTCGTCACGAACAAAAGTCCTGGTAAAGTTGCCTTCTTGAGAATTTTGTGATAAATTCTGAGCTAAGGGTTCGGTTTTGGTAGAGGAGTTGTTTTCAATATCAAGATTCTTGAAACTAGAAATAGAGGAAGAATCCATTGAAGAATGATAAACGCAAGAGAAATTCAAAGGTGATTCAAGAAGGGTCAATTAGCAAGTGCTTGGTTTGTTTCAAGTCCAAAGTATTTATAATCTTAGAGGAGATTAGCCATTTGAGCTTATGTTAATTACAGTTACAACGTTGTTAGCAATCGTAGCAAGAATTTTGGAAATTGACACTTGAAGAGTGGCACAACCCGCGCGTCGGTGAATTGACTAGTAACGACTATATTTTTACTATAAGAACGCTTCTCTACCAATGTTATTAAACCCGTGCCAAACCGGTTGGTCGGACCGATTCGACCAGAACCTTGCTCGGTTCGACCTGCTCATTGGTTCGCAAATGCAACCCAACCAGTATGACGTCAGCAACCAGGTGTTTGACTCGGTCAAACCGTGGCTCACGTGTCAGTCAACCCGCGTTTACCATATTAAATTTTAAAATATATTACCAAATTGTCAAAAGCAGGGATCGAACCCCTTCCTCATAGTCACACCGTCTTGCGCATCATCTGAGCAACCACATTTTCTTGGAATTTAAGCGTATATGCTATTATATTTAACCTATGCTTTCTTTCATTTCTAGCAAAACATTTTACCTATTAATTATATCTATTTACTTTGTATTTTAATACTTATATATTTGTTATTTGTTATTATGTATTATAGTTATAGTTATATAACATAATTATTTGACATCTAATATTCTGTATCACATTCCATAGATTTTAGATTCTATATATTTAATTTATTAATGACTAGAATATTATTAAATATGAGTAATTATTCATTTTAAAATTTATTTTAATTCTCAATTATATTAAATTTAAAAAAATTGACTTATAATATCCTACATTATTCTAATTCTCATATAAATTTAATATAAAATTTATTGATACCGGGTCATGAGAGTCAATCAGTGACCCCTCGGTTCGACCTAGTGACCTAGTGATCTACTCGAGTCGATCACCGGGTCGGTTTTAATAACATTGCTCTCTACAATTTCGATACCAAACATTTAGGGGCATCTGTTATAGCCAAATTTCGAGTTCGAAATTAACTATATAGTAAGATGTCAGCAGAATGGAAATTTTTTAGAGCAAACAAGTTTTGACGTAATTGGGTACACTCAAAATGTCGCAGTCTCGAATTAAGGCCGTTTTTGGTTGGTTTTAGGAGGTTTTCTGAAGCACATGGGCAAATGCACAACATCTGTTAAGCTAAGGATAATGTGGCAGCATATGATTTTTAATCATTAGTTAGTTATCATTTTAGTTAATTTCTCTTGGACATGTGTCCATCATGCGACCATACACACAGGATCAATGACTATTGTGGTGAAAAATGTATGTCTTTTCCGTTTTCTTTGTATTTCGAATACTAGTTTCAATGATCATTTTTCTTTGACAATTGAATGTGTCACCCTTGTCTTTTATTTTTTCGATTAGTATTTTATCTTAAAACTCATGATGTTCACCCATTTCGGGGTTTGATTCCCATGTTTCATATATGTCACTTTCTAGTCCAAACTTTGAATTTTATTTACATTATTGATCTTGAGTCTAATTTTTGGTTCGATGTAAAAACATTTAGGTTCTTTTTATGAAAAGTGAAAACCACGTTTTACTTTTTGAATTCAATTGTTTGACAGTGAAATTTGTTAGTAAACAGTTATATATTTTGGTAGGGGCACCATAAATTCTAAATACAAATTTAAACATTTTGTATACATATTATATCAGTTTAACCTTTTTTTTTTATATATATATATATATATATATATATATATATATATATATATATATATATATATATATATATATATATATGATTCTTATTCTTATCCATTAAGTGCTACATACAAATTTCAATATTTTTTATACATATTACATGAGCTCATTCAATCAGCTGAATTGAACTGTATTTAAATGTAGTTTTTTTATTCGAATTGTGCTATTTTTTTTAAGGAATTCAATATAATGTTTTTAAAGTTTGTCAACAAAAGAAGAAAATATTTTTAAAATAATTCATGAAATTTTTGGTCGAACTATAAATACCACATAGAAAGCACACTGAGAATCCAAGCCATAGAAAGAAAGAAAACTAGGCAAAGTATTTCTATTCCTATCATATAATAAATTGATAATAGATGGGGAACAAAATATCAAACTACCATTTCCTCATGATCCTGGTTCTTGTTGTAACCGGTGAGTCTCTTGATTTACATTTTGATATGTTAGCTAAAATGCAAATAAAAAAATAGGGTTAAATATATATCATTTTAATCTTTCTATAATATAGAATTTTTATTCATATTCTAATATAAAAAATTCAACTTTGATCCTCATTTTGTATTTCCTTCCTTTGTTGCCATGGTTTTTTATGATTATTTGGAGTAAAGGGCATGTCAAAATGGAAGTAAGTGCTTGCTTAGAAGGTTTGGGTGCATGCAAAACTCCTCAAGGAGATTGTGATCAGAGGTGTAAGGCTCAGAGGGGGAGTGATGCAAAAGGGTCGTGTGATATGTATCAGCTGTGCACTTGTTATTGGGATTGTGAACCAAACCCACCAAACCCACCTGAAAGGAAATGCCATGATGGTCTTGGACTTTGTGGTAATGGTTGTGACGATGCATGTTGCAATACTAAATGTGCTGCGAAACACAAGGAGGGCATAGGGTATTGTAGTGTTGTAGGTGGTACATCTTTAACCTTTTGTTACTGTGACTATGTCTGTAACAAGATAATTTCTCCTTTTTTGGGTATCTAGCTCGTTGGATATATGTATATGACATCATCAATTTGAAATAAAATGGGTTTGTTATAGAAATAATCAAAACTACAATAAGAAAAAAATGTAAGAGAATAGAGATGAAGAAGAAAGGAGAAGAGAATGAGAGAGACTTTGCATTATTTTTTTTTACAAAGTATGTCTTTATTTTTGGGTGAATCTAAACAAGTATGTCTTTACACTAGAATGAGTCTTATTTATAGAACACAAATAGGCAAATTAATTATCAAAATAAATGCCACGAATAACTCACTCAATAATGGGAGTTAAAGAAAAATGGATGATAAAGATGGACATCCACTAAACTTAATATTCATAACATTCCTCGTTGAGAAAAAATCTTATTGAAGGAAAAAAGTACATTATTTTTTCTATATGAATTGTCTCGTTAAAAACGTGGCATGTAATACCCAATGGGAGAAAACCATACTGAAGGGAAAAAGAGTGAGTTTTCTCCTATCGTTTGAAGCACCACTTATGAATATGAATTCCAACATTTAGATTTTCTCTGAGCGATTTAATTTGCTCTGTCACTTATGATATATCCTCGCTCTGTCACTTATGATATATCCTCTTTAAGCGGAGCTTTCACGTTAAATTATTTTCGAGACATTTTCCTTGAATTGTTGATATTTGAGTATGAAATGAAGAATCCATAACTATATAGATTGTTTTGTAGATCATTATGATATTTCAATGTCGCCACATGTAGATTAGCTGACTTGGAATCAACTTGATCTGGAACTCTGTCTTTGATAATTTAAGGTTATTTATCTAGAACTCAGTCTTTGAACAATATATAGTTTTTGAAAGCTCTTCAGGAGTTCTAATCATAGCAACTTCATTTGTAGACCTTTTCATAAAACTATATGGACAACTAGTAATGCCATATTTATATCCCTCCTTAGAATATGAATTGAACAAGTATATACCGCATAAGTTCAAAATATATTATCTCATAGAGGGACTAATTCAATTTCAGTAATAATCTCGAGAGTCCGAAACCGTGTCTCAGAATATGAAATCCTTTGGGGATCATCATATAATTATTACTATTAAATGAATCATTCAAATAAGTTGTAACAACATTCATCATGTACAAATTGATCTCTTCATGTGGATAATAAAGTACAGAAAAGTATTTGCGTTCACTACGGGCGAATATGTCTAACCAAAATAAATTACCAGTCTTTGTGAAAGCCCTTGGGAAACAAGTCGAGCTTTGTATCTCACAATTTCACCATTCTCATTTTATTTTTGCACTGAAAATGTTTTGTATCCAACTACTTTCACCCCTTCAAGTGTTTAGATTAACTTTCCACTTGTAAAGTGAGTTTAATTATGCTTCAGTTACATCTTAACATTTTTTCCAATGATTACATTTTCTATAATATTTAATAGACGTTGGTTCATGATCCTCACTATCATTTATCACATTTAGCGCTATATTATAAGTGAAAACATCGTCAACGCGTATTTCGTTTCGCTTCCATCGTATTTCATTCTTAACATAATTCATTGAGATATATTACCTGATCATTTCTTCTGGAATTGAAATTTCAATTATGTTTTAAAACACTTTCCGAGTTTCTATATTCGTATCAGTTGACCTAGCAATTTTGAAAATACTTGGTTGCGAATTGATAACAAAGATGTGACCATTTAGCTGATGCATCAATATAAACCATAAAATATCTAAATGGTTCACATGGTGAGTGTGTTGGCTCTCAATATCACCATGCATTCATTTTAAAAATTTGAGTGATTCCCTTCCAATTGTTGTGGTGATGATCTAATTATTAATTTCTCTTCTAAACAAGAGGTACATGAAAACTTATTAGATTGAAGAATCTTCTAGTTCTTCAATTAATGTCCACATGAATTTTCAAAAATTTTCGCATCATTATAGTCTGGCATGTCCCAATCGGTAAGCAACAAATTTATTATGATTTGTAAAATTCTGTTTTACAACATCATATGCTTCAATTGCACTAAAATAAGTGTAGTACACACCAGAGAAAAAGAGGGCAACATTTCCACTAAACTTATTTTATCCAAAGTGTTCGATCTTGAACCCGGAAGCGTACCTTGTTCGAAGAATGAGGTGGATCCTACTTCCTCGGAGCTGGTGGATGGTCCTCGAAATCAGAGGTGTCTCTTGCAGCACCGAGCTTGCTCGCGTCCCACGCCGGGTGGGGGTGTACCTGCAGACACTCTGATGCCTAAGTCAGTGAGAGAATAGGCGAGAGTTGCAAGAATGAGAGCGTACCTGGATTGAGAGCCCTGCAGCTCTATTTATACATGCGGGAGCTCAGTTTTGACTGTTGGATTCGATCAAGCGATCTTGACCGTCGGCTTCTTATGCCCGAGCGGGGCGTGCCTTGCCTAGCCCCTTTGGCGTGTTTGGGTCGCGCCTGTGCTGAGATATTGGGCCTGGCCTAATGTCCAATGGGGCTTTTTGCCCAGACCAGAACACAAAGTATGTCTTGTTATACTAAGATATTCAACATCATATAATAAAATAGAGATGAATAATAGAGAAGAACAGAAAGAGAAAGTCTTTGTATTATGTTTTTTCACTAGTGTCTTTAACTAGAATGAATCCTATTTATAGGGAACAAATTTTGGAAAATGAAAGATCAAAATAAAAGCCAGCAATAACCCACTAAATAAGGATGGAAATCCACTATTCATAATAGGGTTAAATATAATTTAGCCTTTATAAAATGACATCTTGCAACTTTAGTCCTTATATTAAACTTTTATTCGATATTTACAACATCAGTAGGAATAGAACTTGGTCTTTTGGAATTTGCAATTCTCACCCTACGTACCAACTACTTGTACTAGATTCCAGTGGACCATTTGATAATGTAATGGTCTCACTAGTAAGAGTGGGAATAGACCAAGATGATCAGCAGGGGCCAACACACTAAGCTAGACCAAACCTTTTTCAAATAGATAAGGTTAAGATTTTTTTAAAAGTCTAATTAGCTAAAAACATGTCATCCAAAAAGACTTCTAGGCCTATCCGACCAACCTACTTAAGTAAATATTAATATATTGTTTACAACTATTATCATGTTAAAGTTTATGCTTTGTGTAAAATAATAAATTTGTTTACATTTTTTATCAAATTTGGAAAATTGACATACACCAGTTTTTAACAAATTCAAAGGAAATATTATAAAACAGAATTTAAATAGGATGTCATATAAAGATGATTCTCTAAAATGTTTTGTTAAACTCGAATTAAACTTAATCTTGTTGACCTATTAGCTTCTTAGTTTAATAACAAAGTTTACACCACTAAAATGTTGTATGCTTTCATAAAAATATTTGGGAAATAGAGTTTTAAACAGACTTTCAAGTCTTATCAAGCTATGTCAGGATTAGGCTTTGTAAAGCCCGACTCGGTCAACCTATTCCCAGCCCTACTCACTACTTCCCTCCAACTACCATAAAACATTGAAAATGAAAATGAATTTCCAATAAGCAAGTATTAATTGCACACAACTGAATGCTGATGCAAATTTTGAATAGCCCAAAAACAAAAAACAATAGCAACTGGTTTGGATTTATGTATGCTAGTGATCGATGTAACACCTAAATTTCAATAGCTAGATGAGATTAAGGTATTCTGAAAAATTAAATATCATAATTGCAGTATTGCAGCATTAAGACTAGAAATATGTAAATTGTTCACACCCACGATTTCGAAAAATAACCATATAAAACTACTTATAGCTACATTGGAATCAAAATTTAGGTTAATCAAAATTTCACCATATAAAATAACCATATAAAATTACTTAGTAGCTACATTTTTACATAATATGAGAACTCTTCAAGACCAGGGTAGATTCAAATGATTAACCTAATGAGATATAAATCTCATTCAATTCTACAACTAACAATCACATAAGTTTACATGAATATATATAATTAAGGTAAGTCAAAACACAGTGTTTGTTAATGGTTAGCACTTCCATGTAAATAACTAGAAGTTTGTTTGTTTGTTTTTGGAATAAATACATGTGATTTTGCATCAGATTCATTCTTCCCTCTCAGCATTAATTTTTTGTTATTTCTGTTTTTCCTTTCATGTTCCTGATTCTGGCGCTCGTGTTCTAGGCGCCTCGTGCCATTGTGTTGTTCCTGCATGTGAGTGCCAAAGCTTCCATGTTATAGGCGCCTCGTGCATGTTCCCGTTGTTGCGTGTGTGTTCGAGCTCCCGTGTCTAAGGCACCTCGTGCTTGTTGCTGTTCCCTCGTGAGTATTGATGTGTGGGCCCGGTTCTTGGGGACCTCTACGTGTTGTGTCTCAATGACTTAACGCCTAGTATTTGTGAGGCGCCAACATTTTTGCATTAAAGATGAAGACCTGCTTTTTATTTTATTTTTTTAGTCAAAATTATTTCCGAAACATGTATTATACATTTAAAGTTGTATTAATGTTCTCAAATCATCATGTGGCATAGTGGTATTTGGCAGAGTGTACCACAATGAGGTCATAGCCTCATAGGTTTTTGATCCCCATGTATGCAAAAATGGTTATCTTTTTAATAACATTGTGCCCCAAAGTGGAAGCCATCCTCAAGTTGCTGACATGGCAGTGTCACGTGGGAATGATGGTATGGGGGTGATGATGTAGCGTGTCAGTGCCACATAGCACAACCATTCAATAAGATGTTGTCACGTGACAGGGAGGTCATTATTGTTGTCACCTCCATTTGCCACATCATTTTTTTGGACGAAAAGTTAATAAATGGACCAAACTGAATGCGTTTTAAATTTGCAAGGGTGTTACCTCAAAATTTCGACAGTACATTAAATGAAGCTTTAAATGGGGTTGACTTCACATTTAATATTGTTCTGTGGGCCATAGGTCAATATTCAAGTCAGTGCACCATGATTTCGACAGGAAAGGCAGACAAGGGCAAGGAGTGCAAGTGAGCTTCGACAAGCTTAGCTCTCAAAGCTATGAATCAAGTAATGCAAGGAGTCTTCGACAAGAGAGGACACAACACTTCGACAGAGTTGGGCTCAACATTTCGTCAAGCGGTTGACAACGGGTTAGTCGAAAGTGCAGAGCAGCAAGTAGTGGGCGGTTACTCTCCCGTAGTTTTAGGAGGCAGTTACCCTTTCCCCCACGATTGTTCCTAGGAGTATAAAATACCCCTTTGTAATAGGAAACCGGGGTCACCACATTCTACAAGAACTCTGAGAAACTCAACTTCCAAGTCAAAGCGAAACACGAGTGAAACAGATCCTTTGTACGTGTTGGTGAACCATTTTTCTTTCTTCATTTAATGCAAAGTTTTTACTTTCCTTTTACCTTCGTTGCATTTACTGCTTTTATTCTACTTTCAAACCGTTTCTTTCTACTATTTACTGTTCTTACGTACGTGAAAAACACATAACTCAATGACAATTGTCAAAGAGATTTTCTAGTTTGATCTCACAGTCTCGATATTGAAAACTAGTGATTGTTTGCTAAAAACACCAGCAAACAAATTGGCACGCCCAGTGGGACCTTTGCCATTAATTTTGTGTCTTTTCTATCAGTATATGTGTTTGTATGCACTTGAGGAGTGGTAGGATGGTACGCACCAATTCTAACAACGCCTCTAGTTCCAGCCCTGTGATATCACAGGTGCAAGGAACAACGGTGAGATTCGCGCCAATGTCGGTGTTGGAAATGTTACGGACCATGGCCCCAAGAACATCAATAACCGTTCCCACGATGTCAATGACCAATGTTGGTTCGACACCGTCTATGTCCTTGCCACAAAGTATAGGACTTCCTTCTAGTCCTTATGTGGCAACAGGGAATAGTTTGGAGACACGTTTCCAGAACATGAGTCTACCACGATACCCTTTTGGGGTATATGGCATGCCTACTGGAATGCCACATGTCTCGACCTTTTCTCCTTCACACGCCTCTCTTACGAGGCGCATTTGGTCGAAATCCTATTGCATTAACCAATGCGTCCTTGTTGGCGTTAAGACAACAAGTAGACGAAAGCAATCATGATATGGTTAATATGCTGACTCAACAAATTGGTACTGTGTTTAATCCCTTGATTCAGAACACCAATGCCAGTTACCAAATGTTAGCAAACCAAATGGGTAGGATTGTGATAACTCATATTTATATGAGTTATTTATACTCACTCACGAATAAATCATGCAAGTTCTTGAGCAATACAAAGTTTAATTAATTAGTTTTATAATGATTTACGAGTTTTAGGTGAATAAGAGTTAAAAAGATAAATCAGGCATTTAGGCACCAATTGGTGCCCTCGAGAGCGCTTTTGATGCTTTTTGTGCATGTGCGGAAATTCGATCTTTCGAACGTTACCACGCCCTCACCACGCCTACAAAAGTGCAAAGCAGAGCAAGAGTGAAGGATCTTAATTTTGGCGCTACCGAGCAATGATAGTCAAAGATATAAAAGTCGGAAGATCTTCTGTTTCCCCACGAGTGACACGCAAGCTAATCGTAGCGATGAACAATGTCGTGGAAAAAGATAGGAAGGCGGTGGTAGGTGAGCAAGTGACATCAAGACATGTAAGCAAGGTGGCTATTTAATGAAGGCTCAAAGACTCTCTCAAAAAAAATCACCAAACACACTCACAATCATCATCTCTTTCACCTATCTTCAACATCAATTCATCACCTCACCATCTCCACCATTAAACTCAGACTTTGTTTTGTAAAGAAGATCTGGAGACAGACTTCTGAACTTAGTTTATTTTCTGCGATGAGTGTAAGGCTCGGGCGTTGTAACGTCTATACAAATGCATACATCTTTGAAGGGCTACTTAGTTGCATCTTGTGCACTTAGTTTCTTTTCTCGTAATGTATGGTATTTGGATTCTAAATCCACTTCATTCTGTAAAGATGCTCAGCATGAGCTAAACACTTTGTAGTTGAGTTGTTGTTTTGCTTTTTAATGAATTTCTAGTTAAGGTTATGAAGTGTTTACGTTGCCCGTTTTAAATCTTTGTGCAATAATATTTCCAAACTTGTTTTGAGGTTGGCCTCTTAAAATAGGTAGATTCATAGAGTACAGGACATGGTCTATGAAAAGAAATCAAAGATTTACATGAATGAACAATGCACTAAAGACATTTAGGCATCTTTATCTAAGTCTAGACATAGAATGGATAATAGTTCATGGAGCATTCTTTGTGGGTACTTAAAATACAGGAGTGGGCCTATTTAGAACCTAGACATAGGATTTCTTGTACTTGAAACTCTGACGTTTTATGCTGAAAAGCATAGCTCTTTTGCAACAGCGTTCAGACGTGGCCACGTTTACACATATTAACATTTAAACGTCATAACGTCTAGACGTTATGACGCCACAACTAGGGAGGAATTATTTGCATGCAACAACTCAACTCATTTCTCATCCATCTTCACAACCAACTTTAATTTCCTGGTTTTATTTACATCCTTAGCTTTACAATCAACTTTTATTGTCGATTTGTTACTTGATTCTCTTGTGTTTTAAGACTTGAACTTTAAAAGTACAACCAATCCTCGTGGGAACGATCTCTTACTTACATCCACTTTATTACTTGTACGATGTGTATACTTGCACTATAATTGCGAAAATTCATACTACCACACGAACGCAAACAAGTTTTTGGCGCCGTTGCCGGGGATTGTAAAACTTTTTATTGTTCAAAAGTATTGAAGCATAAGTTGAAAGGATTTTACTGTGTTGTTTGCTGTTTCTGTGTTTGAACAGGTAGACGTTACAACGTATGCTTAGTTCTAACTCTAGCTCTAGTTCAACTGAACCAAGGAGTGAATCTGAACCTGAGTTTGATCCAGAACCTGAAAGAACTTTCAGGCAACTAAGGAGACAACAAAGGCTAAGAAGGAGGCTACAACAACATCAACACCCAACCATGTCTGAGCATAACACCGGTTCTAGAGGTGGACATACACCTAGAGGAGGTAGAGGACATGGTAGAGGACCACAAACTCATACAGAAACAATCATTGTTGATGATGAGCACTACCAAAGGCAGCAACTCATCAATGCAGGACCACAAGACATGGTCAATGACAGGGACAGGCCTATGCGTGATTATGCCGTGCTCAACCCTGCTCATCTACAAACAGGCATTGCAAGACCAACCCTTCATACTGGTCACTTTGAGTTCAAGCCAATGATGTTCCAAATGCCGCAAACCGCTGCAGCCAATTTGGAGGTTTCCTCAAGAAGATCCATACTCTCACCGAGACAATTTTCGGATGTGTGCAAAGAACTTTATCATCCCTGGAGTTTCAGAGGATGCTTTTAGATTGAAGCTCTTCCCATACTCACTCAAGGATAAGGCTAAAAATTGGCTGAACTCCTTAGAACCAAATTCCATTCACACTTGGGATGAGCTAGCTGAGAAATTCCTTGCAAAATACTTCCCTCCCAACAAAAATGCTAAGTTAAGAAATGATATCACTTCCTTCAAACAAAGGGAAGGGGAATCATTATTTGAAGCTTGGGAAAGGTGGAAGGAATTACTGAGAATGTGCCCACACCATGGCATTCCCGTGGTTATCCAAATGGAGACTTTCTATAATGGTTTAGATCAGCCCACAAGGTTGATACTTGATGCTTCATCAGGTGGTGTCATTCTAAACATGTCCTTTTCTGAGGCATGCAAGCTCATTGATGACATAGCCACCCATAACTCTCATTGGCCATCCAGATAGATTTACTCATGGGAAGAAGGCGGTGTGCATGAGATAAGTGAAGTGAACGCTCTTTCTTGCTCAAGTGGCTACACTGACCAACATGATCAAAACTTTGAATACCTCAAACGCGTGGCGCCTCGAGAAGCGATCACAGTTGCAGCAGATTGAACCTACTCGATCCGGTGGAATAGTTTGTGTTTACTTGTGAAGAAGGGCATGTGTATGAGGAATGTCCCTACAATCCTCAATCAGTAAACTTTGTCTCTCGTAACAAAGGAAATGGTCCCTATTCCAATTCCTACAATTCAACTCGGAGAAATCATCCAAATTTCATTGGAGAAACAACAATGCATTGAATGCCAACAATATCGCTTCTCTGCAATACCTCCGGATTTCCTCCTCAACAACAACAGAGGCATATGTGCGTAATAACAACAATAGCAACTTGGAGGCCATGATGAAAAGCTTCATAAGTGACTGTAAGACTACTTTGCAAACTCATGAGTCTTCAATCAAAACTCTGGAAAATCAGATTGGACAGATAGCTTCAGCTCTCACTCAGAGGCAGAATGGAACTCTTCCTTCTACAACAGAAACACCACCACCATCATCCAACCCTAATGGTAATAATGGGGTAAATGGACAGGTAAATGCAATTTCTTTAAGAAGTGGTACTGAATATCCTGAACCACCTATACCTGTGAATGAAGAAATGCAGGATAAGCAAAAAGAAATATCAGAGAAAAAGAAAGGGAAAGAGACAAGCTCAAGTGGTGAGAAGGATACTCCGCACATTGTGATGTCCAACCCGACGCTACTGACGTCTAACTTTGAACCAGGAATCAAAACTGTACCCAGAATTGTACCTGAGTATCCTCCTCCACCATTCCCTCAAAGATTGAAAAAAGCTCATGAAGACAAGCAGTTCAGTAAGTTCATGGAAATGTTGAAGCAGCTACACATCAACCTTCCCTTGGTTGAAGCCTTACAACAGATGCCTAACTATGCCAAGTTCTTAAAAGACATCATCACCAAAAGAAGAAGGCTAGGGGAGTTTGAAACTGTTGCCTTAACTGAAGAATGTAGTTTAATTATGCAGAATAAGCTTCCTAGAAAACTCAAGGATCCTGGCAGTTTCACTATACCATGCTCCATTGGAGATTTTTACATTGGAAAAGCTTTGTGTGACTTGGGAGCAAGTATCAACTTGATGCCCAAGTCCATTTATGATAAACTTGGTATAGGAACTGCTAGACCTACTTCTTTAAGCTTAACCTTAGCTGATAAAAGTAGGGTTTATCCTGAAGGAATATTAGAAGATGTTTTGATTAAAGTTGACAAGTTTGTGTTTCCAGTGGATTTTGTTATTTTAGACTTTGATGCAGATAAAGAAGTTCCCATCATTCCGGGAGACCATTCTTAGCAACCGGAAGGACAATCATTGATGTGCGAAAGGAGAATTAATCATGAGAGTCAATGACCAAGAAGTCAAGTTCAACGTCCTCAATGCACTCAAATATCCGGATCCAAACACCGAGGAATGTTCAGATGTGGTTGCCATTGATCAAATGGTCCAAAAGCGCTTCAACAAGGACAATGATCACCGGAGAAGATTCTAGGCAACAATGAAATTCAAGAATTGATAGCGAAAGAGTTATCCTCTAGACGTCGTAGCGTCGCATTATGCAGACGTGGTCACGCCTCAACCCTCTGCACCAAAGTCATGGACAAAGAGGTATGAATCTTTAGGGCAAGAGGAGTCAAATCAAGAAGAATGTGCCCTCCATTAAAGAACCACCCACCTTGGAACTAAAAGTGTTACCCGATCATTTGAAGTATGTCTTTTTAGGGAACATGATTCCCTACCAAAGTGATCATTTCTTCTAAGCTTACCCAAGAGCAGGAAAATGATCTCATTACTACCCTCAAGAGACATAAAAAGGCAATTAGTTGGCAAATGGCGGACATCAAAGGTATCACCCCACAACTGCATGCATAGAATAGTCTTGGAGGAGAATGCCAAGAATAGCATTGAAGGGCAAAGGAGATTGAACCCCATAATGAAGGAGGTGGTGAAGAAAGAAATCATCAAGTGGTTGGATGCGGGAATCATCTACCCTATTAGTGATAGCTCCCGGGTGAGTCCAATTCAAGTGTGTGCCCAAGAAAGGAGGAGTTCTGATAGTAACAAATGACAAAATGAGCTAATTCCAACAAGGACAAGAATGAGTTGGAGGATATGCATGGACTACGAAAGCTAAACAAAGCAACTAAGAAGGATCATTTCCTCTTCCATTCATTGATCAAATGCTAGACAGTGCTCGCAGCAAAGATTTCTCTTCGTTTCCTTGATGGTTATTCAAAGCTACAACCAGATAGCCATAGCACTCAAGATCAAGAGATAGCTACTTTGAGTCAAAACAAGCTCAAGGGGAGTGGAGAGAAAGAAGAAGTTGTAGCCCCCACAACCTTAAGGCCAAAGCTTCTGTGAAAAGAAAAACTCAAGGTGCTTGCGGAAACTCACATCGCTACTAGTCTTTGCATTCGTAGCCACTAGTGTTTCTCGAAAGCCCTTCCTCGCTATTCTTTGAAGAATTGCTGCGCAGGCGTCGTAACGTCTGCTGAAAAAAGAGGTCGCTGCAGCCAAACTTGCGTAAATGCAAGTCACTAATGAAAGAGAAGCTGCCATGGAGAAAGTTAGACAAAGAAGCAATGGAGGAGGCCACTCGTGAAGCCGGCGAGCACTGTTGAAGCAAGCTCGAGGAACGATTCTTTGGGCCGGAGGATCATCATCGACGTGGCGACGTCTAAAGAACCAGAGGGTGGAAAAAGCCCGGGTGATCCCCGTGAACCAATGCAAGTCCACCCCACGATCTAGCAATGAGGATGTGGGAGGAGGCCAAAAGAGGATTGCGAAGCCTCTGAGTGTTCTTCTTTGCAAGTGTGGGTGAGAAAGAATCGATGAGACAACAACAACAACCACAACCGAGCAAGGAGGAGTGAAGGTCAAGAAAGAGAAGAAGGAAAAGAAGAAAGGTGAAGGTCAGGCGGAGTACCCACCGACAAAAGCGGAAGGCTTAGGTGCAGTGCAAAGAAACAAGTAAGTTCCACAATTAATCTCAATAGTAGTTGTAGTTTTTATTTTTATTTTTAGTTCTAGTCAAGTTTAGTAGCTTTTATTTGTTATGTTCTTAATGAGACCCCCTTTTTCTAAAAAAAAAAAAATGTCTTTGTTTATCTTTGAGCAAAGGGGACACCGCTCAACTTTAAGTGTGGGGATCTCAAGTGTTTTAAGTTCTGCTTTTGTGTATGAAATCAAATGCAAAAGCAATTTACATTTACTCTCTGTCAAGCATGAAAATAATTCTCTTTGGGCTAAGAATAATGAAAAAGTGTGTGTGAGTAGCCTATGCATGATTAGATAAAAAGAATTGATTGTTGCTCTACACAAACTCTGTTTTAAGAAAGAATCTAGTTAGCTAGGGAATATTGTGTGCTAAAGTTAGTTTTGGTGAACTATGGTGAGAGTAAAACTTGATTAAAAACCTAGGATAGCGAGAGAAGCTAAGTTTGGGGGTGAATCAAGTCGTACTAAAAAGTTTGGGTGCAAAGACTATAGGATGGTTAAGTGCGTGTGTAGTGTGAGTGCAACGTTGTAACGCTTCTACCGTAACGTTATAACGTCTGCCGTGTGTGTTGTGTGTGTACGCAGACGTTGCAACGTCTCACCCATAAACGTTGTAACGTCTATTCCCAAAAAATACCAAAAAGTGTGTTGATACAAATAAGTGGAAAATCCACATCCGCTCCTGTAATACCACAGAAACAAATGCTTTGCACTTCAAAAAAAAAAAAAAAAAAAAAAAAAAGAGAAAAGAACTCCAAAGTGGAGCAAAATAAAGAAGAGTTGCTCAAGAATGAGGGGGTTACATCCTTTTTGCGTGTGTGAGTCAATAAATTAGTTCACTAACCTAGTCCTAGCACCCAATTAAGACCCTTTGTCATGCTTTAAATGAATCCCCATTTCTTATGTGAAAATGTTAGCCTATTCTTTGTTTTGAAAAATATTTTGTTTGTCACCATTTGGGAACCACTCTCTCATTAGCTAAGGTAGTTTCTGAACTAGCTAGAGGAAGAATTATCAGAGAGGTCACACACTCACTTTGAGCTTTAATGAATCTGGAATTTAATTATGCATTGGTATGTGAGTGTGTGAAGAAATAGCCCATTGAGAATAAATTTTGACTGGCCGTTGGTTGAGTAACACGTAACCTCGCTAGTGTAGTTGATTTCATATTATTAATTGTTTTGTTGTCTTGATTGCTTGAGGACAAGCAATGATTTAAGTTTGGGGGTGTGATAACTCATATTTATATGAGTTATTTATACTCACTCACGAATAAATCATGCAAGTTCTTGAGCAATACAAAGTTTAATTAATTAGTTTTATAATGATTTCTGAGTTTTAGGTGAATAAGAGTTAAAAAGATAAATCAGTGCATTTAGGCACCAATTGGTGCCCTTGAGAGCGCTTTTGATGCTTTTTGTGCATGTGCAGAAATTCGATCTTTGAACGTTACCACGTCCTCACCACGCCTACAAAAGTGCAGCAGAGCAAGAGTGAAGGATCTTAATTTTTGGCGCTACGAGCAATGATAGTCAAAGATATAAAAGTCGAAGATCTTCGGTTTCCCATGAGTGACACGCGTAAGCAATCAGAGCGATGAGCAAAGTGTCGTGGAAAGATAGGAAGGCGGGCTGGTAGGTGAGCAAGTGACATCAGCACATGTAAGCAAGGTGGCTATTTAATGAAGGCTCAGCACTCTCTCAAAAAAAATCACCAAACACACTCACAATCATCATCTCTTTCACCTATCTTCAGCATCAATTCATCACCTCACCATCTCCACCATTAAACTCAGACTTTGTTTTGTAAAGAAGATCTGGAGACAGACTTCTGAACTTAGTTTATTTTCTGCAGTAGTGTAAGGCTCAGACGTTGTAACGTCTATACAAACGTATATCTTTGAAGGGCTACTTAGTTGCATCTTGTGCACTTAGTTTCTTTTACGTAATGTATGGTATTTGGATTCTAAATCCACTTCATTCTCAGAAAGATGCTCGAAGCATGAGCTAAACACTTTGTAGTTGAGTTGTTGTTTTGCTTTTTAATGAATTTCTAGTTAAGGTTATGAAGTGTTTACGTTGCCCGTTTTAAATCTTTGTGCAATAATATTTCCAAACTTGTTTTGAGGTTGGCCTCTTAAAATAGGTAGATTCATAGGTACAGACATGGTCTATGAAAAGAAATCAAAGATTTACATGAATGAACAATGCACTAAAGACATTTAGGCATCTTTATCTAAGTCTAGACATAGAATGGATAATAGTTCATGGAGCATTGCTGTGGGTACTTAAAATACAGGAGTGGGCCTATTTAGAACCTAGACATAGGATTTCTTGTACTTGAAACTCTGACGTTTTATGCTGAAAAGCATTGCAAATTTCTTTGGGACTCCTACAGCAAACAATAGGTGTAGCGACCGAAAAATCCGGGAAAGGATTCTTCGAAAGGTTCTTAGGAAGCCGCCACCAAATTTTAGTTTAAGGGCAAACTCGGAAAATCCCTTTATGTTTTAGGACAAAGCATTGTTAGGGTTCGGGAGTCGTTATGCGTGGGGAAGGTATTAGCACCCCACGACATCCTATTGTCTAATTAATTTAAGATTTATTTAATGGTTACCCTTTTATTTGTAGAAAAAAGACTTATTTATGTTTTTGGTTTTTAGTGCTTGACAAGGGGTTGAATCTTGCTCCTCACGCACTCCCGATGCAATGGAGGAATCAAAGCTACGTAGTTCTTCCTGAAAAAGGTTTGTGGGTTGGTGTTTTTAGTGTAGGGGTCCTAGGATTCCTTGAACTGTACAACTCACTGATCCCTGGGACACTGACTAACCCGATTGTACAACCGACTTAGTCCCCTACTTTTTTGAAAATGACTTTCGAGTTGAAAGAAATTGGTTTGGTGTGAGGTGAGTCAATTTTAGAATAGGTATTCTAGAACTCTGAACTATCTGACCCATTAATTCTAGAACGCCGACTAACCCGGTTGTACAACCGATTTAATCTATTTTTAGGAAAAATAGTCTATTCGTATTTATTAAGTTTTCGTGGTTCTTGATCTATGCATGACTCATTGGCCTAAAATAATGACTAACCCGGTTGTACAACCGACTTAGCCGTTTATTTAATTTATTAAGTTTTCAGGGTTACTGAACTGTACAGCTCATTGGCCCTAAAGTAGTGACTAACCCGGTTGTACAACCGACTTAGCCGTTTATTTAATTTCGCGAGAAAAATTATTTACGTTTGAGTTAGAAAAGAAAAAAGGAAAAGAACAGGGTGAAAATTGTAAATCGAGGTTTTATTAATCGCAGGGGTTGTATAATTAATTGGAGGTGCAAAAAGGAAGCCCAGTTCGCATGTGGTAGCCCAGAATGCGAAACTGGGCTTAAGTGAGGGAGGGGTGCGCGCGTGAATTGAAGATGTGCAACTAGTAATCTGAATAATTAAAAAAATAAATTAAAAAAATAACATACAATACATAAGCCCAAAAGAATCAGAAACCCTAAACCTACTCATTCCCTTCCTTCCTTCCTTCAATGCACACCATGAGAGAGGGAGAGATTTCCGTGAAATACTCATTGCTTTTCCACGGGGAGAGAGAGAAACAGGTTCGAGGAGAGAGAAGGAGGAGATGCCACGATTTCCAGGAAGAAGGGGGGACTGTGACGGTGGGGGTCGCCGGAGCAAGCTCTAGCCTTGCTCGACGTTGGTGGGAGGTGACGACGCACACGGTGTTGAGTTCGGTTTTGGGTGGCTTGTGACGCTGCTTTCGTTTCGGAGGGTGGAAGCTTCGGTTTGATGGTCATTTCGCGGTGGGCTTCGCTGGAGAGGACGACCGGAGCTCCGGAGAACCACCACTGCGGTCAGTTGCTTCGTTTTATTTTTATTTTGTTTGTGTTTTTTAAAGTTTTTTTTTGGTCTGGCTTCTCTTCTGTTCATTTTATCCTCTCTTCATTTTTATTCTTGAAACAGATCCAAAGCTTACTCCTAATTCAAACGTGTGGACTGATTCAAAGCTTGGATTGCTTGATTTAATTCTTTTTCAGAAATTATTAGGCTAAAGAAAACAACCAGATTCGGATTTTTTGAGAATTCTAAACTAAATGCAGCAACAAATCCACAGGACTCTTTTAGTTTTTAGTCTGTACATGTTTGATGAAACCTACACTCAGATTTTAAGATTCTTTTAAAGTATCTACTTGATAAACCTTAAACATAGGGACTTACCTCTTAATCCAGCTGTTGTTTGCCTCCTGATCGCTGCTATTTGCGACTGTAATAGTAACTGCTTCTCTACTGTGTGTTGTTTTTTGAACTGCTGCTCTTACCTTAGATCTCAGAAACTTCAGAACCGTGTTTAATGGATTAGGGTTTCTATGTGAAACTCTAATCCTTTTTTTTTGGGTGATTTTCGCAGTCTGTTTCCGCCTTGGTTTCTCTGTCTTAGACTCTAGGTTAACTGCTTATTTATAGGTAGAAATTAGGTTTTAGCATTTATTATTTTTAACTGTGCTTTTACTCTATTTCAAAGTTGGAACCCAAGCCCATAGCGGTATGTAGCGACTTGGAATCTTTGCTTGAAACCCGATTTGCTATTTATTTTTGTATTTTCGGATTTGTTATTTTTGCATTTTTAGTATTTATTTATTTTTGTATTTTTGGACTTATTTGACTCTTAAGTGCTTCTAATTTGTAGTTTAAACTAAGTAGAATTATTTTTGATGTTTTTGGACTCTTAAATACTTTTAAACTGTAAATTAAACTAAATAGAATTTTTTGACATTTTTGGATTGTATATATGCTTAAATGAATTAAATAAACAAAATAAGAAATGAAGTCAAGCCAAATACAAAGACGATAACGGCCGGACTCGACAAACGCTAAAACTAGACCAAAAATAAAAGAAATGGGCGCGTTAACTAAAAAACCCAAAATTAACTCGGAATCGCATTATTAAGTCTGAATTTAAACCAAATTTTGAGAAAAAGAATGCCTTTAGGTAGACCTGCTTACGTACGGCTAAACCCAAATACGCAGACTAAATTGAAGAACGCGCGAAAAGATCGATCATTCGCGTGCGTGCTTAATTTAAACAATGGTATCTTGATTTAATTGAACGGGGAGATCGAGATTGGTTCGGGTTGGTAATCGAGACTCTACACTAATATTTCTCATAATCACGCGACTCCGAAACACGCCGCTAGCAAGAAAAAAGAAGACGGACAAAATTGGGGTATAACAACTGCCCCTCTTTATTAATATTTTACTAGAAAGTCTTTGAGCTCTAGAACTTTCGTAGTAGTAGAAATAGGAATAAAGATAAGATAGACGCTAATTTTGTCCGTTTAAGGGGGAAGTGGAAGGTTAGATAAGAGGAGTGGTTAATACTTGGCGCATCAACCGAGATTTGAATGAAGGGTCAACAAGGACCTCGGGAGCACTAAGGCTCAAGGACCACTCGAGAATCCGGAAGGAGCGACAAGGCTCAAGGACCACTTAAGGTCCGAAAGGTCGCTTAGGCCTTAATTGAAGGACCATCGTGGTCTCGAAGGAGCGCAACTAGCTACGGTACTAGTTAAGCGGTGCGAGGGGGCCTTTATACTCGGCGGCCATGATGGGTCAAGATCGTGTCTAGAACCGATATGTTGACCATGAAGGGCGTACAATCGTGTCTTAGGTGACACAACTAGTCCGAAGGACCACGCGGGAGTGCGGAAGGTCCGCCGGCTCGACTCGACGCGTTTGCGACTGGGCCACTTAGGGCATCAAGGAGCGTGGTGCTCTGAAGGACCACTCGGTGCGGGATCATTTCGGTGATCTGTGATGCGATCACGGGATCAACGCTTAGAGCTTTGATCTTAGAGGAACAAAATATGGGTATCGACACTTGAAGTCGATTCGAGGCAATACATCATGTAATGGACATACAATGCCAATAATACATGCACATGCAACGGTGATTTTGGTGGGGTGATGGATGAAATAGGTGATTCCTTTCTCTTTTGTTTTTGTTTTTTTTTTTTTTTTAAATTTTTTTAAATTTTTTTATTTTGCTTTTTGCTTTTTTTTGCTTGCTTTTTTATTTATTTATCTGATGGATGCATGAAGTATGAATGTTAATATGATGCAAATGAAATGTTTGAATGCAAATGCTATGGTGCATGGTGTGATGATATGAAATGACTGATTGAGTGCAGAAACATTTTTTGTGATGATGAGATGTGAGACTTTGGATGCGAGAGGCGGAGATGAATATTGATAATTCTTTGGAAAGATTAGATTTGATTTAAACTTCGGAAATCTCAAGGTTGTTATTTACAGACACTGATGTGAAAAAGTACTTGCAAGCTCGCTTCTTTTTCTCTTCCATTACGATGCCCCCTGATGACCGAAATTTAGGTCCACAAAGTTAACTAAGTGGATTTTCAGTATCACATTATCAACTTGTGTTCTATCTCGCTGAAGCATTGTTAAGAAAACATGTATAGTAATGCAAACATAGATGAATGAGTCAGTTAACTTGGTTCAAGGTTATGGACGAATGCGACACATGAAAGGATGAATGATTGGTCTTCGTCAATGTCATGAAAGGTAGGTTTTCCCAAGCCAATAAATACGAGATTGCCCCAATTTAGATTTGATGATTGTGAGCGAATAACTTGCCTCTGTCTAGTGCTAACAAGCTAGAGGTGTAGAAAATGATGAATGGGGAATGCATTGGCTTTGGAATGAAAGGCGGAGAGCAAGAGCTTTTGTCTCAACCCATAGAGTTTGGTGTTGCCCCATTTATGGTAAGGACAAGATTTCCCTGGCTAGAGTAGTAGCATTTTGGGTAATGAGTTGAGAAATTGCCTCGGTATGGTTTTATGGCTGTGAATATAATGAAGGGATGAGATGGGTGTCGGGTGAATTTCCCCATTTGTAGGTGGAGTGAAGAATGACAGGATTGCCCCACTTGGAATGGTGTTTCGAATGGTTGCCTTTAGTGAGATTGGGAAAGGTGACAGAGTTAGGGTTATGGGTTTTTGGAGATGGTTAAATGCAGCAGTATAGACCGGGAGTGGTATGGGAAGCACACTTGGACAAATTCCCAAGTTCAAATAGATGGTGAAAGGGGATGCCCCACTTTAGGATCTAGGTGACGATCCTAGTATAGACTTTTAGTTACCTTTAAAATGACTCTCAGACTACAATAGTCTTGAGTTTGGATGAAAACTACACTTGGTGATCACTAGACCTTGTCTTAGTATAACTGTAACTTGAATGAATCTTGTGGTGCAAGCCTTTTGATTTTTCTTTTCCTTTGAGTTTTTTTTTTTTTTTTTTAGATATATTTTTTTTGAGCAAGCATATTGTAAATAAATAAACTTATTTGTCCTAAGATTAAAACTTTGAGAAACAAAAGCAATCGGTCATTGATCGGAATGTGGCCGATGGTTAATGGTTTATGAAGGAAATGGTTATTAGGCTCAAATGAGTGTTTGAGGTTTTATTGAGACAGTAGTTGATGTGTCTCATGGCAGAATGGATCTGTTTAGGATTGTCACTTGGCCAAGGGTTTGTGGAGGGTAGGATATTGAGGCCAAAGGAAGGGTTTGAGGATTGATGAGACAAATGATTTTTATTCAGCAGTGTAGTTTGGCTAATGGTTAATGGCCCATGAAAGAAGGGGTTTATTAGGCTCAAAGGAGTGTTTGAGGTCTATGTCTCGTGGTAGAACGGATCTGTTTAGATGGATTAATGAAGGATAGGACATTGGGAGGTGTTTGAGGGTTTATTTCAGACAATGATCTCTTATGCGTTTAATTGTACGAAATATCAGCTCACTACTTTTTTTTATTTTTTTGTTGGGATTTTTAAATCCTTTTTTTTTACTTCACTGTTTTGTGATTTTGTTTCTCTTTCTTTTGAGCTGGGTGAGCTGATAAAGGTGATACACAATTTTCGATGTGAGATAGATCTTTGTCTAAGGTGAGTGGAAGTTTTTTTTTGGCTTAAGTTGGGTAGCGGAGGATTTTTTGAGGATATGGAATGATGGTCCAAACTTCATTTCAAATCGTGATTGCTCGGTTTCTCAAAAACTAACTCAAGGACAATAATTTATTTACTTTTATATGTTTGCTCTTTTTCTTTATTTCTCCTTTTTTATGCCCTAATTTTTGCTTAGGCCGCTCTTACGAGTTTTCGACCTAACGGGCCTTTTTGAATTTATTATTTTTTTGTAAAAGGACTTGCACCAAGGGAATACAACGTTGACAAGGTTTTTTAGAGATCACACATTTGCCCCAGTATGGAGGGCCTAAAGTGTTATTTCATTAGGGGAACCAACCAGAAACGTCAACTATGTACTGATGTGGGGAGTATGTATTTTATGGGTGGTCGGGGTGGGATTAGACTTTGACAGGGGATGATGGTAAGGTAGGGACGCTAACTGACTCAGACAAAAATAAACGCACATGTTACCCAAGTCACTACACAAATGCTTCGTAGAGAGTCAACATTTAAAACATGATTGAAATTTTTGATGGGCATTTCGGTCATTTATCATGGGATGCAACGTTTGGTTTAAAAATGTGAGCAAGCTAAAAATTTGAAAAACTGAGTGACTCGAAACACCTTGAGCTTGCAACGAAGTATGACTAAACTTTTTCAAAAAGAATTATTTATCTCACGAGAATGCCTCACCTCTCATCACAATCTTTCTCTCAAAATTATGTTTTTTCGTTTTTATAATGCATGATGTAAGTATGCAAATGAATGAATGCGCATGAAATGAGAATGCGAATGAACGAATGAATGTAGGTGAAATGCGAATGTGATGTATGAAATGATAATATATGATTTTATTCGTCATGTCGGGGAATTATAAACTTTTCATTGGAGAGTAAAGTACAAAAATTAATTTTGACTTCACGTGCACGCTTCTCTCAAGGTAAAGATTTAAATTCCACAGCGGTCATAAAAGTGCATGCAACAGTAGATGCTTATTTGCTGTATGCATGTGGTATATTTTCTAAAAAAGTAGTAAAAAAAATGATTTTTGGTTGTTTTTGATTTTTTTGATAAAAGACAGTATGCATAAATATTTGTTTGAATGCAAAGGTATAAAGCTCCTTTGTGACCCTAGAAAGGTATCCTATGGAGTGGGTCTAAGGTTTCTTTTATAGTGAACCTCACAAGGATGGTTCTAAAGAATCCTACACATGGTCCCTAGAGCCAAGGACCCCAGTCAAAAATACTGACCCCAACGATAGGCAAGCTATTAGAAGGGATAGCAGCCTTAAAAGGAATCAAACTCTAGGTGAGATTTTCATGACCACCCAACGAGGCGTGCGTCCATGCAGCCATCACTACGCAATCTCGTTCTAACTTAGGGTACACTCAAGTCCGGTAGAGGACTTTTCTTACGTGTGTGAAGTGTAGAAGTGAAGTGTATGTAGGAGCGATCTAAAAAAACAACCCAAAAAGCAAGCAAGGCACAAACAAACGTATATACAAATATCGTCTTCTATCCTAGAGTTTATATATAACATAAAAATATAATATGCAAAGAATAATAATAATAAATAAACAAATAAATAAAGGGAAGGGTAAAAATTAAGTTAATCCTAAATAATTAGACTAGGTTTTGACTCTCTAAAAGTTAAGTCCCAGTGAAGTCGCCAAAATTGTGGCGGCCAAGAAAAATCCGGGAAAGGATTCTTCGAAAGGTTCTTAGGAAGCCGCCACCAAATTTTAGTTTAAGGGCAAACTCGGAAAATCACTTTATGTTTTAGGACAAAGCATTGTTAGGGTTCGGGAGTCGTTATGCGTGGGGAAGGTATTAGCACCCCACGACATCCTATTGTCTAATTAATTTAAGATTTATTTAATGGTTACCCTTTTATTTGTAGAAAAAAGACTTATTTATGTTTTTGGTTTTTAGTGCTTGACAAGGGTTGAATCTTGCTCCTACGTACCTCCAGATGCAATGGAGGAATCAAAGCTACGTAGTTCTTCCTGAAAAAGGTTTGTGGGTTGGTGTTTTTTAGTGTAGGGGTCCTAGGATTCCTTGAACTGCATGACTCATCGATCCACAGGACAACCGACTAACCCGATTGTACAACCGACTTAGTCCCCTACTTTTTTGAAAATGACTTTCGAGTTGAAAGAAATTGGTTTGGTGTGAGGTGAGTCAATTTTAGAATAGGTATTCTAGAACTCCTGAACTGTACAGCCCATTAATTCTAGAACGCTGACTAACCCGGTTGTACAACCGACTTAATCCCCTATTTTTAGGAAAAATAGTCTATTCGTATTTATTAAGTTTTGGGGTTCTTGAATCATGCACTCATTGGCCTAAAATAATGACTAACCCAATTGTACAACCGACTTAGCCGTTTATTTAATTTATTAAGTTTTGGTGGTTCTTGAACTATGTGACTCATTGGCCCTAAAGTAGTGACTAACCCGGTTGTACAACCGACTTAGCCGTTTATTTAATTTCGCGAGAAAAATTATTTACGTTTGAGTTAGAAAAGAAAAAGGAAAAGAACAGGTGAAAATTGTAAATCGAGGTTTTATTAATCGCAGGGTTGTATAATTAATTGGAGGTGCAAAAAGGAAGCCCGGTTCGCATGTGGTAGCCTGAATCTGGCCCGGGCTTAAGTGAGGAGAGTGCGCGCGTGAATTGAAGATGTGCAACTAGTAATCTGAATAATTAAAAAATAAATTAAAAAAATACATACAATACATAAGCCCAAAAGAATCGAAACCCTAAACCTACTCATTCCCTTCCTTCCTTCCTTCAAAGCAATTGCGAGAGAGGGGAGAGATTTCGTGAAATACTCGCCGGTTTCCTGAGAGAGAGAAAGCAGTTTCGAGGAGAGAGAAGGAGGAGATGCCACGATTTCCGGGAGAAGAAGGGGGATCGTGACGGTGGGGTCGCGGAGCAAGCTCTAGCCTTGCTCGGCGTTGGTGGGAGGTGACGACGCACACGGTGTTGAGTTCGGTTTTGGGTGGCTTGTGGCCGCTGCTTTCGTTCGGAGGTGGAAGCTTCGGTTTGATGGTCATTTCGCGGTGGGCTTATTTGGAGAGGGCGGCGAGACTCTCGAGAACCACCACCACTGCGGTCGATTTAGCCGTTTATTTTTATTTTGTTTGTGTTTTTAAAGTTTTTTTTTGGTCCGCTTCTTACGTTCATTTTATCCTCTCTTCATTTTTATTCTTGAAACAGATCCAAAGCTTACTCCTAATTCAAGCGTGTGGGTGATTCAAAGCTTGGATTGCTTGATTTAATTCTTTTTCGAAATTATTAGGCTAAAGAAAACAACCAGATTCGGATTTTTGAGAATTCTAAACTAAATGCGACAACAAATCCACAGGACTCTTTTAGTTTTTAGTCCGTACATGTTTGATGAAACCTACACTCGATTTTAAGATTCTTTTAAAGTATCTACTTGATAAACCTTAAACATAGGGACTTACCTCTTAATCCAAATTTGTTGTTTGCCTCCCGATCATTGCTATTTGCATCGTGTAATAATAATTCTTCTCTACTGCGTGTGTTGTTTTTGAATCTGCTGCTCTTACCTTAGATCTCGAAACTTGAATCAGTGTGTTTAATGGATTAGGGTTTCTATGTGAAACTCTAATCCTTTTTTTGATTGATTTTCGCAATGCTTTCGCCTTGGTTTCTCTGTCATAGACTCTAGGTTAACTTGCTTATTTATAGGTAGAAATTAGGTTTTAGCATTTATTATTTTTAACCGTGCTTTTACTCTATTTGAGTTGGAACCCAAGCCCAATAGCACTATGTAGCGACTTGGAATCTTTGCTTGAAACCACTGATTTGCTATTTATTTTTGTATTTTCGGATTTGTTATTTTTGCATTTTTAGTATTTATTTATTTTTGTATTTTTGGACTTATTTGACTCTTAAGTGCTTCTAATTTGTAGTTTAAACTAAGTAGAATTATTTTTGATGTTTTGGACTCTTAAATACTTTTAAATCAGAATTAAACAAAATAGAATTTTTTGACATTTTTGGATTGTATATATGCTTAAATGAATTAAATAAACAAAATAAGAAATGAAGTCAAGCCAAATACAAAGACGATAACGGGTCGGACTCGACAAACGCTAAAACTAGACCAAAAATAAAAGAAATGGGCGCGTTAACTAAAAAACCCAAAATTAACTCGGAATCGCATTATTAAGTCTGAATTTAAACCAAATTTTGAGAAAAAGAATGCCTTTAGGTAGACCTGCTTACGTACGGCTAAACCCAAATACGCAGACTAAATTGAAGAACGCGCGAAAAGATCGATCATTCGCGTGCGTGCTTAATTTAAACAATGGTATCTTGATTTAATTGAACGGGGAGATCGAGATTGGTTCGGGTTGGTAATCGAGACTCTACACTAATATTTCTCATAATCACGCGACTCCGAAACACGCCGCTAGCAAGAAAAAAGAAGACGGAAAAAATTGGGGTATAACAGCTGCCCCTCTTTATTAATATTTTACTAGAAAGTGCTGAGCTCTAGAACTTTCGTAGTAGAAATAGGAATAAAGATAAGATAGACGCTAATTTTGTCCGTTTAAGGGGGGAAGTGGAAGGTTAGATAAGAGGGAGTGGTTAATACTTGGCGCATCAACCGAGATTTGAATGAAGGGTCAACAAGGACCTGAAGGAGCACTAAGGCTCTGAAGGACCACTCAGGGTCTGAAGGAGCGACAAGGCTCTGAAGGACCACTTAAGGTCTGAAAGGCTGCCTAGGCCTTAATTGAAGGACCATCGTGGTCTGAAGGAGCGCAACTAGCTACTAGCTCTGGTACTAGTTAAGCGATGCGAGGGGGCCTTTATACTCGGCGGCCATGATGGGTCAAGATCGGTCTAGAACCGATATGTTGACCATGAAGGGCGTACACCGTGTCTTAGGCCGACACAACTAGTCCGAAGGACCACGCGGGTGCGGAAGGTCCGCCGGCTCGACTCGACGTTTGCGACTGGGCCACTTAGGGCCTTTGAAGGAGCGTAGTGCTCTGAAGGACCACTCGGGAGTGCGGGATCACTTCGGTGATCTCGTGATGCGATACGGATCAACGCTTAGAGCTTTGATCTTAGAGGAACAAAATATGGGTATCGACACTTGAAGTCGATTCGGAGGCAATACATCATGTAATGGACATACAATGCCAATAATACATGCACATGCAACAGGTGATTTTTGTGGGGTGATGGATGAAATAGGTGATTCCTTTCTCTTTTGTTTTTGTTTTTTTTTTAAATTTTTTTAAATTTTTTTATTTTGCTTTTTGCTTTTTTTGCTTGCTTTTTATTTATTTATCTGATGGATGCATGAAGTATGAATGTTAATATGATGCAAATGAAATGTTTGAATGCAAATGCTATGGTGCATGGTGTGGTGATATGAAATGACTGATTGAGTGCAGAAACATTTTTTTGTGATGATGAGATGTGAGACTTTGGATGCGAGAGGCGGAGATGAATATTGATAATTCTTTGGAAAGATTAGATTTGATTTAAACTTGAAATCTCAAGGTTGTTATTTACAGACAACGATGTGAAAAAGTACTTGCAAGCTCGCTTCTTTTTCTCTTCCATTACGATGCCCCCGATGACCGAAATTTAGGTCCACAAAGTTAACTAAGTGGATTTTCAGTATCACATTATCAACTTGTGTTCTATCTCGCTTGAAGCATTGTTAAGAAAACATGTATAGTAATGCAAACATAGATGAATGAGTCAGTTAACTTGGTTCAAGGTTATGGACGAATGCGACACATGAAAGGATGAATGATTGGTCTTCGTCAATGTCATGAAAGGTAGGTTTTCCCAAGCCAATAAATACGAGATTGCCCCAATTTAGATTTGATGATTCGAATAACTTGCCTCTGTCTAGTGCTAACAAGCTAGAGGTGTAGAAAATGATGAATGGGGAATGCATTGGCTTTGGAATGAAAGGCGGAGAGCAAGAGCTTTTGTCTCAACCCATAGAGTTTGGTGTTGCCCCATTTATGGTAAGGACAAGATTTCCCTGGCTAGAGTAGTAGCATTTTGGGTAATGAGTTGAGAAATTGCCTCGGTATGGTTTTATGGCTGTGAATATAATGAAGGGATGAGATGGGTGTCGGGTGAATTTCCCCATTTGTAGGTGGAGTGAAGAATGACAGGATTGCCCCACTTGGAATGGTGTTTCGAATGGTTGCCTTTAGTGAGATTGGGAAAGGTGACAGAGTTAGGGTTATGGGTTTTTGGAGATGGTTAAATGCGGCTGTATAGACTGGGAGTGGTATGGGAAGCACACTGGACAAATTCCCCAAGTTCAAATAGATGGTGAAAGGGGATGCCCCACTTTAGGATCTAGGTGACGATCCTAGTATAGACTTTTAGTTACCTTTAAAATGACTCTCAGACTACAATAGTCTTGAGTTTGGATGAAAACTACACTTGGTGATCACTAGACCTTGTCTTAGTATAACTGTAACTTGAATGAATCTTGTGGTGCAAGCCTTTTGATTTTTCTTTTCCTTTGAGTTTTTTTTTTTTTAGATATATTTTTTTTGAGCAAGCATATTGTAAATAAATAAACTTATTTGTCCTAAGATTAAAACTTTGAGAAACAAAAGCAATCGGTCATTGATCGGAATGTGGCCGATGGTTAATGGTTTATGAAGGAAATGGTTATTAGGCTCAAATGAGTGTTTGAGGTTTTATTGAGACAGTAGTTGATGTGTCTCATGGCAGAATGGATCTGTTTAGGATTGTCACTTGGCCAAGGGTTTGTGGAGGGTAGGATATTGAGGCCAAAGGAAGGGTTTGAGGATTGATGAGACAAATGATTTTTATTCAGCAGTGTAGTTTGGCTAATGGTTAATGGCCCATGAAAGAAGGGTTTATTAGGCTCAAAGGAGTGTTTGAGGGTCTATGTCTCGTGGTAGAACGGATCTGTTTAGATGGATTAATGAAGGATGGGACATTGGGAGGTGTTTGAGGGTTTATTTCAGACAATGATCTCTTATGCGTTTAATTGTACGAAATATCAGCTCACTACTTTTTTTTTTATTTTTTTGTTGGGATTTTTAAATCCTTTTTTTTGTACTTCACTGTTTTGTGATTTTGTTTCTCTTTCTTTTGAAATGGGTGAGTGATAAAGGTGATACACAATTTTCGATGTGAGATAGATCTTTGTCTAAGGTGAGTGGAAGTTTTTTTGGCTTAAGTTGGGTAGCGGAGGATTTTTGAGGATATGGAATGATGGTCCAAACTTCATTTCAAATCGTGATTGCTCTCGGTTTCTCAAAAACTAACTCAAGGACAATAATTTATTTACTTTTATATATTTGCTCTTTTTCTTTATTTCTCCTTTTTATGCCCTAATTTTTGCTTAGGCCGCTCTTACGAGTTTTTCGACCTAACGGGCCTTTTTGAATTTATTATTTTTTTGTAAAGGACTTGCACCAAGGAATACAACGTTGACAAGGTTTTTTAGAGATCACACATTTGCCCCAGTATGGAGGGCCTAAAGTGTTATTTCATTAGGGGAACCAACCAGAAACGTCAACTATGTACTGATGTGGGGAGTATGTATTTTATGGGTGGTCGGGGTGGGATTAGACTTTGTGAGGATGATGGTAAGGTAGGGACGCTTAATCGACTCGAGACAAAAATAAACGCACATGTTACCCAAGTCACTACACAAATGCTTCGTAGAGAGTCAACATTTAAAACATGATTGAAATTTTTGATGGGCATTTCGGTCATTTATCATGGGATGCAACGTTTGGTTAAAAAATGTGAGCAAGCTAAAAATTTGAAAAACTGAGTGACTCGAAACACTTTGAGCTTGCAACGAAGTATGACTAAACTTTTTCAAAAAGAATTATTTATCTCACGAGAATGCCTCACCTCTCATCACAATCTTTCTCTCAAAATTATGTTTTTTCGTTTTTATAATGCATGATGTAAGTATGCAAATGAATGAATGCGCATGAAATGAGAATGCGAATGAACGAATGAATGTAGGTGAAATGCGAATGGGAATGTATGAAATGATAATATATGATTTTATTCGTCATGTCGGGAATTATAAACTTTTCATTGGAGAGTAAAGTACAAAATTTAATTTTGACTTCAGCGTGCACGGCTTCTCTCCAAGGTAAAGATTTAAATTCCCTGACGGTCATAAAAGTGCATGCAACAGTAGATGCTTATTTGCTGTATGCATGTGGTATATTTTCTAAAAAAGTAGTAAAAAAATGATTTTTGGTTGTTTTTGATTTTTTTGATAAAAGACAGTATGCATAAATATTTGTTTGAATGCAAAGGTATAAAGCTCCTTTGTGACCCCTAGAAAGGTATCCTATGGAGTGGGTCTAAGGTTTCTTTATAGTGAACCTCACAAGGATGGTTCTAAAGAATCCTACACATGGTCCCTGCAGAGCCAAGGACCCCAGTCAAAAATCGACCCCAACGATAGGCAAGCTATTAGAAGGGATAGCGACCTTAAAAGGAATCAAACTCTAGGTGAGATTTTCATGACCACCCAACGAGGCGTGCGTCCCGCAGCCATCACTACGCAATCTCGTTCTAACTTAGGGTACACTCAAGTCCGGGTAGAGGACTTTTCTTACGTGTGTGAAGTGTAGAAGTGAAGTGTATGTAGGAGCGATCTAAAAAAAACAACCCAAAAGTCATAAAGCGGACAAACAAACGTATATACAAATATCGTCTTCTATCCTAGAGTTTATATATAACATAAAAATATAATATGCAAAGAATAATAATAATAAATAAACAAATAAATAAAGGGAAGGGTAAAAATTAAGTTAATCCTAAATAATTAGACTAGGTTTTGACTCTCTAAAAAGTTAAGTCCCCAGTGAAGTCGCCAATAGTAAACCAAAAATCCGGAAAGGATTCTTCGAAAGGTTCTTAGGAAGCCGCCACCAAATTTTAGTTTAAGGGCAAACTCGGAAAATCACTTTATGTTTTAGGACAAAGCATTGTTAGGGTTCGGGAGTCGTTATGCGTGGGGAAGGTATTAGCACCCCACGACATCCTATTGTCTAATTAATTTAAGATTTATTTAATGGTTACCCTTTTATTTGTAGAAAAAAGACTTATTTATGTTTTTGGTTTTTAGTGCTTGACAAGGGTTGAATCTTGCTCCTACGTACCTCCAGATGCAATGGAGGAATCAAAGCTACGTAGTTCTTCCTGAAAAAGGTTTGTGGGTTGGTGTTTTTTAGTGTAGGGGTCCTAGGATTCCTTGAACTGTACAGCTCACTGATCCCTGGGACACTGACTAACCCGATTGTACAACCGACTTAGTCCCCTACTTTTTTGAAAATGACTTTCGAGTTGAAAGAAATTGGTTTGGTGTGAGGTGAGTCAATTTTAGAATAGGTATTCTAGAACTCCCGAACTGCATGTACCCATTAATTCTAGAACGCGACTAACCTTGGTTGTACAACCGACTTAATCCCCTATTTTTAGGAAAAATAGTCTATTCGTATTTATTAAGTTTTCGTTCTTAATGAACTGCATGCATTTCATTGGCCTAAAATAATGACTAACCTTGATTGTACAACCGACTTAGCCGTTTATTTAATTTATTAAGTTTTGTGGAGTTCTTGGCATGCGACTCATTGGCCTTAAAGTAGTGACTAACCCGGTTGTACAACCGACTTAGCCGTTTATTTAATTTCGCGAGAAAATTATTTACGTTTGAGTTAGAAAAGAAAAAAGGAAAAGAAACGAGGTGAAAATTGTAAATCGAGGTTTTATTAATCGCAGGGGTTGTATAATTAATTGGAGGTGCAAAAGGAAGCCCGGTTCGCATGTGGTAGCCTGTCTGGCGAAACCGGGCTTAAGTGAGGAGAGGTGCGCGTGAATTGAAGATGTGCAACTAGTAATCTGAATAATTAAAAAAATAAATTAAAAAAATAACATACAATACATAAGCCCAAAAGAATCAGAAACCCTAAACCTACTCATTCCCTTCCTTCCTTCCTTCAGCGGCGCCGCGAGAGAGGGGAGAGATTTCCGGCGAAATACTCGCCGGTTTCCACGGGGGAGAGAGAGAAACAGGTTCGAGGAGAGAGAAGGAGGAGATGCCACGATTTCCAGGAAGAAGGAGGGGACTGTGACGGTGGGGGTCGCCGGAGCAAGCTCTAGCCTTGCTCGACGTTGGTGGGAGGTGACGACGCACACGGTGTTGAGTTCGGTTTTGGGTGGCTTGTGACGCTGCTTTCGTTTCGGAGGGTGGAAGCTTCGGTTTGATGGTCATTTCGCGGTGGGCTTCGCTGGAGAGGACGACCGGAGCTCCGGAGAACCACCACTGCGGTCAGTTGCTTCGTTTTATTTTTATTTTGTTTGTGTTTTTTAAAGTTTTTTTTTGGTCTGGCTTCTCTTCTGTTCATTTTATCCTCTCTTCATTTTTATTCTTGAAACAGATCCAAAGCTTACTCCTAATTCAAACGTGTGGACTGATTCAAAGCTTGGATTGCTTGATTTAATTCTTTTCCAGAAATTATTAGGCTAAAGAAAACAACCAGATTCGGATTTTTTGAGAATTCTAAACTAAATGCGAAGAACAAATCCACGAGGACTCTTTTAGTTTTTAGTCTGTACATGTTTGATGAAACCTACACTCAGATTTTAAGATTCTTTTAAAGTATCTACTTGATAAACCTTAAACATAGGGACTTACCTCTTAATCCAGCTGTTGTTTGCCTCCTGATCGCTGCTATTTGCGACTGTAATAGTAACTGCTTCTCTACTGTGTGTTGTTTTTTGAACTGCTGCTCTTACCTTAGATCTCAGAAACTTCAGAACCGTGTTTAATGGATTAGGGTTTCTATGTGAAACTCTAATCCTTTTTTTTTGGGTGATTTTCGCAGTCTGTTTCCGCCTTGGTTTCTCTGTCATAGACTCTAGGTTAACTGCTTATTTATAGGTAGAAATTAGGTTTTAGCATTTATTATTTTTAACCAGGCTTTTACTCTATTTCAGGTTGGAACCCAAGCCCAATAGCAAATGTATATGTGACTTGGAATCTTTGCTTGAAACCCTGATTTGCTATTTATTTTTGTATTTTCGGATTTGTTATTTTTGCATTTTTAGTATTTATTTATTTTTGTATTTTTGGACTTATTTGACTCTTAAGTGCTTCTAATTTGTAGTTTAAACTAAGTAGAATTATTTTTGATGTTTTTGGACTCTTAAATACTTTTAAACTGTAAATTAAACTAAATAGAATTTTTTGACATTTTTGGATTGTATATATGCTTAAATGAATTAAATAAACAAAATAAGAAATGAAGTCAAGCCAAATACAAAGACGATAAAATTGCCGGACTCGACAAACGCTAAAACTAGACCAAAAATAAAAGAAATGGGCGCGTTAACTAAAAAACCCAAAATTAACTCGGAATCGCATTATTAAGTCTGAATTTAAACCAAATTTTGAGAAAAAGAATGCCTTTAGGTAGACATGCTTACGTACGGCTAAACCCAAATACGCAGACTAAATTGAAGAACGCGCGAAAAGATCGATCATTCGCGTGCGTGCTTAATTTAAACAATGGTATCTTGATTTAATTGAACGGGGAGATCGAGATTGGTTCGGGTTGGTAATCGAGACTCTACACTAATATTTCTCATAATCACGCGACTTCGAAACACGCCGCTAGCAAGAAAAAAGAAGACGTACAAAATTGGGGTATAACAGCTGCCCCTCTTTATTAATATTTTACTAGAAAGTGCTGAGCTCTAGAACTTTCGTAGTAGAAATAGGAATAAAGATAAGATAGACGCTAATTTTGTCCGTTTAAGGGGGGAAGTGGAAGGTTAGATAAGAGGGAGTGGTTAATACTTGGCGCATCAACCGAGATTTGAATGAAGGGTCAACAAGGACTCGAAGGAGCACTAAGGCTCAAGGACCACTCGTGGTCCGAAGGAGCGACAAGGCTCTGAAGGACCACTTAAGGTCCGAAAGGCGCTTAGGCCTTAATTGAAGGACCATCGTGGTAGTCGAAGGAGCGCAACTAGCTACGGTACTAGTTAAACGGCCCGAGGGCCTTTATACTCGGCGGCCATGATGGGTCAAGATCGGTCTAGAATCGATATGTTGACCATGAAGGGCGTACGCATGTCTTGGTGACTTAGGCCGTGCACAACTAGTCCGGCGACCACGCGGAAGGTCGCCGGCTCGACTCGACACGTTTGCGACACAGGCCACTTAGGGCACGAAGGAGCGTAGTGCTCTGAAGGACCACTCGGTGCGGGATCACCTTTCGGTGATCGTGATGCGATCACGGGATCAACGCTTAGAGCTTTGATCTTAGAGGAACAAAATATGGGTATCGACACTTGAAGTCGATTCAGAGGCAATACATCATGTAATGGACATACAATGCCAATAATACATGCACATGCAACAGGTGATTTTTGGTGGGGTGATGGATGAAATAGGTGATTCCTTTCTCTTTTTGTTTTTGTTTTTTTTTTTTAAATTTTTTTAAATTTTTTTTTTATTTTGCTTTTTGCTTTTTTTTGCTTGCTTTTTTATTTATTTATCTGATGGATGCATGAAGTATGAATGTTAATATGATGCAAATGAAATGTTTGAATGCAAATGCTATGGTGCATGGTGTGGTGATATGAAATGACTGATTGAGTGCAGAAACATTTTTTTGTGATGATGAGATGTGAGACTTTGGATGCGAGAGGCGGAGATGAATATTGATAATTCTTTGGAAAGATTAGATTTGATTTAAACTTCGGAAATCTCAAGGTTGTTATTTACAGACACTGATGTGAAAAAGTACTTGCAAGCTCGCTTCTTTTTCTCTTCCATTACGATGCCCCCTGATGACCGAAATTTAGGTCCACAAAGTTAACTAAGTGGATTTTCAGTATCACATTATCAACTTGTGTTCTATCTCGCTGAAGCATTGTTAAGAAAACATGTATAGTAATGCAAACATAGATGAATGAGTCAGTTAACTTGGTTCAAGGTTATGGACGAATGCGACACATGAAAGGATGAATGATTGGTCTTCGTCAATGTCATGAAAGGTAGGTTTTCCCAAGCCAATAAATACGAGATTGCCCCAATTTAGATTTGATGATTCGAATAACTTGCCTCTGTCTAGTGCTAACAAGCTAGAGGTGTAGAAAATGATGAATGGGGAATGCATTGGCTTTGGAATGAAAGGCGGAGAGCAAGAGCTTTTGTCTCAACCCATAGAGTTTGGTGTTGCCCCATTTATGGTAAGGACAAGATTTCCACAGCTAGAGTAGTAGCATTTTGGGTAATGAGTTGAGAAATTGCCTCGGTATGGTTTTATGGCTGTGAATATAATGAAGGGATGAGATGGGTGTCGGGTGAATTTCCCCATTTGTAGGTGGAGTGAAGAATGACAGGATTGCCCCACTTGGAATGGTGTTTCGAATGGTTGCCTTTAGTGAGATTGGGAAAGGTGACAGAGTTAGGGTTATGGGTTTTGGAGATGGTTAAATGCGGTCAGATAGACCGGGAGTGGTATGGGAAGCACACTGGACAAATTCCCAAGTTCAAATAGATGGTGAAAGGGGATGCCCCACTTTAGGATCTAGGTGACGATCCTAGTATAGACTTTTAGTTACCTTTAAAATGACTCTCAGACTACAATAGTCTTGAGTTTGGATGAAAACTACACTTGGTGATCACTAGACCTTGTCTTAGTATAATCAGAACTTGAATGAATCTTGTGGTGCAAGCCTTTTGATTTTTCTTTTCCTTTGAGTTTTTTTTTTTTTAGATATATTTTTTTTGAGCAAGCATATTGTAAATAAATAAACTTATTTGTCCTAAGATTAAAACTTTGAGAAACAAAAGCAATCGGTCATTGATCGGAATGTGGCCGATGGTTAATGGTTTATGAAGGAAATGGTTATTAGGCTCAAATGAGTGTTTGAGGTTTTATTGAGACAGTAGTTGATGTGTCTCATGGCAGAATGGATCTGTTTAGGATTGTCACTTGGCCAAGGGTTTGTGGAGGGTAGGATATTGAGGCCAAAGGAAGGGTTTGAGGATTGATGAGACAAATGATTTTTATTCAGCAGTGTAGTTTGGCTAATGGTTAATGGCCCATGAAAGAAGGGTTTATTAGGCTCAAAGGAGTGTTTGAGGGTCTATGTCTCGTGGTAGAACGGATCTGTTTAGATGGATTAATGAAGGATGGGACATTGGGAGGTGTTTGAGGGTTTATTTCAGACAATGATCTCTTATGCGTTTAATTGTACGAAATATCAGCTCACTACTTTTTTTTTTATTTTTTTGTTGGGATTTTTAAATCCTTTTTTTTGTACTTCACTGTTTTGTGATTTTGTTTCTCTTTCTTTTGAGCTGGGTGAGCTGATAAAGGTGATACACAATTTTCGATGTGAGATAGATCTTTGTCTAAGGTGAGTGGAAGTTTTTTTTTGGCTTAAGTTGGGTAGCGGAGGATTTTTTGAGGATATGGAATGATGGTCCAAACTTCATTTCAAATCGTGATTGCTCGGTTTCTCAAAAACTAACTCAAGGACAATAATTTATTTACTTTTATATATTTGCTCTTTTTCTTTATTTCTCCTTTTTTATGCCCTAATTTTTGCTTAGGCCGCTCTTACGAGTTTTCGACCTAACGGGCCTTTTTGAATTTATTATTTTTTTTTGTAAAGGACTTGCACCAAGGGAATACAACGTTGACAAGGTTTTTTAGAGATCACACATTTGCCCCAGTATGGAGGGCCTAAAGTGTTATTTCATTAGGGGAACCAACCAGAAACGTCAACTATGTACTGATGTGGGGAGTATGTATTTTATGGGTGGTCGGGGTGGGATTAGACTTTGACAGGGGATGATGGTAAGGTAGGGACGCTAACTGACTCAAACAAAAATAAACGCACATGTTACCCAAGTCACTACACAAATGCTTCGTAGAGAGTCAACATTTAAAACATGATTGAAATTTTTGATGGGCATTTCGGTCATTTATCATGGGATGCAACGTTTGGTTTAAAAATGTGAGCAAGCTAAAAATTTGAAAAACTGAGTGACTCGAAACACCTTGAGCTTGCAACGAAGTATGACTAAACTTTTTCAAAAAGAATTATTTATCTCACGAGAATGCCTCACCTCTCATCACAATCTTTCTCTCAAAATTATGTTTTTTCGTTTTTATAATGCATGATGTAAGTATGCAAATGAATGAATGCGCATGAAATGAGAATGCGAATGAACGAATGAATGTAGGTGAAATGCGAATGTGATGTATGAAATGATAATATATGATTTTATTCGTCATGTCGGGGAATTATAAACTTTTCATTGGAGAGTAAAGTACAAAATTTAATTTTGACTTCAGCGTGCACGGCTTCTCTCCAAGGTAAAGATTTAAATTCCCTGACGGTCATAAAAGTGCATGCAACAGTAGATGCTTATTTGCTGTATGCATGTGGTATATTTTCTAAAAAAGTAGTAAAAAAAATGATTTTTGGTTGTTTTTGATTTTTTTGATAAAAGACAGTATGCATAAATATTTGTTTGAATGCAAAGGTATAAAGCTCCTTTGTGACCCTAGAAAGGTATCCTATGGAGTGGGTCTAAGGTTTCTTTTATAGTGAACCTCACAAGGATGGTTCTAAAGAATCCTACACATGGTCCCTAGAGCCAAGGACCCCAGTCAAAAATACTGACCCCAACGATAGGCAAGCTATTAGAAGGGATAGCAGCCTTAAAAGGAATCAAACTCTAGGTGAGATTTTCATGACCACCCAACGAGACGTACGTCCCGCAGGCCATCACTACGCAATCTCGTTCTAACTTAGGGTACACTCAAGTCCGGGTAGAGGACTTTTCTTACGTGTGTGAAGTGTAGAAGTGAAGTGTATGTAGGAGCGATCTAAAAAAAACAACCCAAAAGCTGCAAGCAGACAAACAAACGTATATACAAATATCGTCTTCTATCCTAGAGTTTATATATAACATAAAAATATAATATGCAAAGAATAATAATAATAAATAAACAAATAAATAAAGGGAAGGGTAAAAATTAAGTTAATCCTAAATAATTAGACTAGGTTTTGACTCTCTAAAAAGTTAAGTCCCCAGTGAAGTCGCCAGCTGTAGCGACCGAAAAATCCGGGAAAGGATTCTTCGAAAGGTTCTTAGGAAGCCGCCACCAAATTTTAGTTTAAGGGCAAACTCGGAAAATCACTTTATGTTTTAGGACAAAGCATTGTTAGGGTTCGGGAGTCGTTATGCGTGGGGAAGGTATTAGCACCCCACGACATCCTATTGTCTAATTAATTTAAGATTTATTTAATGGTTACCCTTTTATTTGTAGAAAAAAGACTTATTTATGTTTTTGGTTTTTAGTGCTTGACAAGGGTTGAATCTTGCTCCTACGTGCACTCCGGATGCAATGGAGGAATCAAAGCTACGTAGTTCTTCCCGAAAAAGGTTTGTGGGTTGGTGTTTTTTTTTTTAGTGTAGGGTCCTAGGATTCCTTGAACTGCATGTACCACTCGATCCACGGGACACTGACTAACCCGATTGTACAACCGACTTAGTCCCCTACTTTTTTGAAAATGACTTTCGAGTTGAAAGAAATTGGTTTGGTGTGAGGTGAGTCAATTTTAGAATAGGTATTCTAGAACTCCTGAACTGTACAGCCCATTAATTCTAGAACGCTGACTAACCCGGTTGTACAACCGACTTAATCCCCTATTTTTAGGAAAAATAGTCTATTCGTATTTATTAAGTTTTCAGGGTTACTGAACTGTACAGCTCATTGGCCCTAAAATAATGACTAACCCAGTTGTACAACCGACTTAGCCGTTTATTTAATTTATTAAGTTTTCAGGGTTACTGAACTGTACAGCTCATTGGCCCTAAAGTAGTGACTAACCCGGTTGTACAACCGACTTAGCCGTTTATTTAATTTCGCGAGAAAAATTATTTACGTTTGAGTTAGAAAAGAAAAAAGGAAAAGAACAGGGTGAAAATTGTAAATCGAGGTTTTATTAATCGCAGGGGTTGTATAATTAATTGGAGGTGCAAAAAGGAAGCCCAGTTCGCATGTGGTAGCCCAGAATGCGAAACTGGGCTTAAGTGAGGGAGGGGTGCGCGCGTGAATTGAAGATGTGCAACTAGTAATCTGAATAATTAAAAAAATAAATTAAAAAAATAACATACAATACATAAGCCCAAAAGAATCAAAAACCCTAAACCTACTCATTCCCTTCCTTCCTTCCTTCAATGCGCTGCGCATGAGAGGGGAGAGAGATTTCGTGAAATACTCGCCGGTTTCCACGGGGGAGAGAGAGAAACAGGTTCGAGGAGAGAGAAGGAGGAGATGCCACGATTTCCAGGAAGAAGGAGGGGACTGTGACGGTGGGGGTCGCCGGAGCAAGCTCTAGCCTTGCTCGACGTTGGTGGGAGGTGACGACGCACACGGTGTTGAGTTCGGTTTTGGGTGGCTTGTGACGCTGCTTTCGTTTCGGAGGGTGGAAGCTTCGGTTTGATGGTCATTTCGCGCGTGGGCTTCATTTGGAGGACGCGACGAGTTCGAGAACCACCACTGCGGTCAGTTGCTTCGTTTTATTTTTATTTTGTTTGTGTTTTTTAAAGTTTTTTTTTGGTCTGGCTTCTCTTCTGTTCATTTTATCCTCTCTTCATTTTTATTCTTGAAACAGATCCAAAGCTTACTCCTAATTCAAACGTGTGGACTGATTCAAAGCTTGGATTGCTTGATTTAATTCTTTTCGTAAAATTATTAGGCTAAAGAAAACAACTGTATTCGGATTTTTGAGAATTCTAAACTAAATGCAAGAACAAATCCACGTGACTCTTTTAGTTTTTAGTCCTGTATATGTTTGATGAAACCTACACTCGATTTTAAGATTCTTTTAAAGTATCTACTTGATAAACCTTAAACATAGGGACTTACCTCTTAATCCACCGTTGTTTGCCTCCCGATCACGCTATTTGCATGCATCGTAATAGTAATGCTTTTCTCTCTTGTGTGTTGTTTTTTGAATCTTTGCTCTTACCTTAGATCTCGAAACTTGAATCAGTGTTTAATGGATTAGGGTTTCTATGTGAAACTCTAATCCTTTTTTTTTAGGTGATTTTCGCAATCTGCTTTCCGCCTTGGTTTCTCTGTCATAGACTCTAGGTTAACCGCTTATTTATAGGTAGAAATTAGGTTTTAGCATTTATTATTTTTAACTGTGCTTTTACTCTATTTCAAAGTTGGAACCCAAGCCCAATAGCAATTATAGTGACTTGGAATGTTTGCTTGAAACCCCGATTTGCTATTTATTTTTGTATTTTCGGATTTGTTATTTTTGCATTTTTAGTATTTATTTATTTTTGTATTTTTGGACTTATTTGACTCTTAAGTGCTTCTAATTTGTAGTTTAAACTAAGTAGAATTATTTTTGATGTTTTTGGACTCTTAAATACTTTTAAACTCAGAAATTAAACTAAATAGAATTTTTGACATTTTTGGATTGTATATATGCTTAAATGAATTAAATAAACAAAATAAGAAATGAAGTCAAGCCAAATACAAAGACGATAACGGCCGGACTCGACAAACGCTAAAACTAGACCAAAAATAAAAGAAATGGGCGCGTTAACTAAAAAACCCAAAATTAACTCGGAATCGCATTATTAAGTCTGAATTTAAACCAAATTTTGAGAAAAAGAATGCCTTTAGGTAGACCTGCTTACGTACGGCTAAACCCAAATACGCAGACTAAATTGAAGAACGCGCGAAAAGATCGATCATTCGCGTGCGTGCTTAATTTAAACAATGGTATCTTGATTTAATTGAACGGGGAGATCGAGATTGGTTCGGGTTGGTAATCGAGACTCTACACTAATATTTCTCATAATCACGCGACTCCGAAACACGCCGCTAGCAAGAAAAAAGAAGACGGACAAAATTGGGGTATAACAGCTGCCCCTCTTTATTAATATTTTACTAGAAAGTGCTGAGCTCTAGAACTTTCGTAGTAGAAATAGGAATAAAGATAAGATAGACGCTAATTTTGTCCGTTTAAGGGGGGAAGTGGAAGGTTAGATAAGAGGGAGTGGTTAATACTTGGCGCATCAACCGAGATTTGAATGAAGGGTCAACAAGGACCTGAAGGAGCACTAAGGCTCTGAAGGACCACTCAGGGTCTGAAGGAGCGACAAGGCTCTGAAGGACCACTTAAGGTCCGAAGGCGCTTAGGCCTTAATTGAAGGACCATCGTGGTGCAAAGGAGCGCAACTAGCTAGCTACGGTACTAGTTAAACGGTCTGAGGGGGCCTTTATACTCGAGCGGCCATGATGGGTCAAGATCAGGTCTAGAACTGATATGTTGACCATGAAGGACGTACACTGTGTCTTAGGCTGACACAACTAGTCTGAAGGACCACGCGGGTGCGGAAGGTCCGCCGGCTCGACTCGACGTTTGCGACTGGGCCACTTAGGGCAATCGAAGGAGCGTGGTGCTCGAAGGACCACTGGTGCGGGATCGGCTCGGTGATCTCGTGATGCGATACGGGATCAACGCTTAGAGCTTTGATCTTAGAGGAACAAAATATGGGTATCGACACTTGAAGTCGATTCAGAGGCAATACATCATGTAATGGACATACAATGCCAATAATACATGCACATGCAACAGGTGATTTTTGGTGGGGTGATGGATGAAATAGGTGATTCCTTTCTCTTTTTTTTTTGTTTTTTTTTTTAAATTTTTTTTTTTATTTTGCTTTTTGCTTTTTTTTGCTTGCTTTTTTATTTATTTATCTGATGGATGCATGAAGTATGAATGTTATATGATGCAAATGAAATGTTTGAATGCAAATGCTATGGTGCATGGTGTGGTGATATGAAATGACTGATTGAGTGCGAAAACATTTTTTTGTGATGATGAGATGTGAGACTTTGGATGCGAGAGCGGAGATGAATATTGATAATTCTTTGGAAAGATTAGATTTGATTTAAACTTCGGAAATCTCAAGGTTGTTATTTACAGACACTGATGTGAAAAAGTACTTGCAAGCTCGCTTCTTTTTCTCTTCCATTACGATGCCCCCTGATGACCGAAATTTAGGTCCACAAAGTTAACTAAGTGGATTTTCAGTATCACATTATCAACTTGTGTTCTATCTCGCTGAAGCATTGTTAAGAAAACATGTATAGTAATGCAAACATAGATGAATGAGTCAGTTAACTTGGTTCAAGGTTATGGACGAATGCGACACATGAAAGGATGAATGATTGGTCTTCGTCAATGTCATGAAAGGTAGGTTTTCCCAAGCCAATAAATACGAGATTGCCCCAATTTAGATTTGATGATTGTGAGCGAATAACTTGCCTCTGTCTAGTGCTAACAAGCTAGAGGTGTAGAAAATGATGAATGGGGAATGCATTGGCTTTGGAATGAAAGGCGGAGAGCAAGAGCTTTTGTCTCAACCCATAGAGTTTGGTGTTGCCCCATTTATGGTAAGGACAAGATTTCCCTGGCTAGAGTAGTAGCATTTTGGGTAATGAGTTGAGAAATTGCCTCGGTATGGTTTTATGGCTGTGAATATAATGAAGGGATGAGATGGGTGTCGGGTGAATTTCCCCATTTGTAGGTGGAGTGAAGAATGACAGATTGCCCCACTTGGAATGGTGTTTGAATGGTTGCCTTTAGTGAGATTGGGAAAGGTGACAGAGTTAGGGTTATGGGTTTTGGAGATGGTTAAATGCGGTGTATAGATCGGGGGAGTGGTATGGGAAGCACACTGGACAAATTCCCCAAGTTCAAATAGATGGTGAAAGGGGATGCCCCACTTTAGGATCTAGGTGACGATCCTAGTATAGACTTTTAGTTACCTTTAAAATGACTCTCAGACTACAATAGTCTTGAGTTTGGATGAAAACTACACTTGGTGATCACTAGACCTTGTCTTAGTATAATCAGAACTTGAATGAATCTTGTGGTGCAAGCCTTTTGATTTTTCTTTTCCTTTGAGTTTTTTTTTAGATATATTTTTTTTGAGCAAGCATATTGTAAATAAATAAACTTATTTGTCCTAAGATTAAAACTTTGAGAAACAAAAGCAATCGGTCATTGATCGGAATGTGGCCGATGGTTAATGGTTTATGAAGGAAATGGTTATTAGGCTCAAATGAGTGTTTGAGGTTTTATTGAGACAATGAGTTGATGTGTCTCATGGCGAATGGATCTGCTTAGGATTGTCACTTGGCCAAGGGGTTTGTGGAGGGTAGGATATTGAGGCCAAAGGAAGGGTTTGAGGATTGATGAGACAAATGATTTTTATTCAGCAGTGTAGTTTGGCTAATGGTTAATGGCCCATGAAAGAAGGGTTTATTAGGCTCAAAGGAGTGTTTGAGGGTCTATGTCTCGTGGTAGAACGGATCTGTTTAGATGGATTAATGAAGGATAGGACATTGGGAGGTGTTTGAGGGTTTATTTCAGACAATGATCTCTTATGCGTTTAATTGTACGAAATATCAGCTCACTACTTTTTTTTATTTTTTTTTGGGATTTTTCAATCCTTTTTTTGTTTGACTTCACTGTTTTGTGATTTTGTTTCTCTTTCTTTTGAGCTGGGTGAGCTGATAAAGGTGATACACAATTTTCGATGTGAGATAGATCTTTGTCTAAGGTGAGTGGAAGTTTTTTTTTTGGCTTAAGTTGGGTAGCGGAGGATTTTTTGAGGATATGGAATGATGGTCCAAACTTCATTTCAAATCGTGATTGCTCGGTTTCTCAAAAACTAACTCAAGGACAATAATTTATTTACTTTTATATGTTTGCTCTTTTTCTTTATTTCTCCTTTTTTATGCCCTAATTTTTGCTTAGGCCGCTCTTACGAGTTTTCGACCTAACGGGCCTTTTTGAATTTATTATTTTTTTTTGTAAAGGACTTGCACCAAGGGAATACAACGTTGACAAGGTTTTTTAGAGATCACACATTTGCCCCAGTATGGAGGGCCTAAAGTGTTATTTCATTAGGGGAACCAACTAGAAACGTCAACTATGTACTGATGTGGGGAGTATGTATTTTATGGGTGGTCGGGGTGGGATTAGACTTTGTGAGGATGATGGTAAGGTAGGACGCTAACCGACTCGGACAAAAATAAACGCACATGTTACCCAAGTCACTACACAAATGCTTCGTAGAGAGTCAACATTTAAAACATGATTGAAATTTTTGATGGGCATTTCGGTCATTTATCATGGGATGCAACGTTTGGTTAAAAAATGTGAGCAAGCTAAAAATTTGAAAAAGCGAGTGACTCAAAACACTTTGAGCTTGCAACGGTATATGACTAAACTTTTTCAAAAGAATTATTTATCTCACGAGAATGCCTCACCTCTCATCACAATCTTTCTCTCAAAATTATGTTTTTTCGCTTTTATAATGCATGATGTAAGTATGCAAATGAATGAATGCGCATGAAATGAGAATGCGAATGAACGAATGAATGTAGGTGAAATGCGAATGTGATGTATGAAATGATAATATATGATTTTATTCGTCATGTCGGGGAATTATAAACTTTTCATTGGAGAGTAAAGTACAAAATTTAATTTTGACTTCAAGCGTGCGCTTCTCTCCAAGGTAAAGATTTAAATTCCACGACGGTCATAAAAGTGCATGCAACGATAGATGCTTATTTGCTTGTATGCATGTGGTATATTTTCTAAAAAGTAGTAAAAAAATGATTTTTGGTTGTTTTTGATTTTTTTGATAAAAGACAGTATGCATAAATATTTGTTTGAATGCAAAGGTATAAACAGTTTTACATGGGCCAGTCGAAGATTAGTCTTAAAGAATTGGCCAATGTTCGACGTAAAGTGCCTGAAGCTATCGACGACTACCTGAATAGGTTTAGGCTATTAAAGGCTAGGTGTTTCACACAAGTGCCTGAGCATGAGCTTGTCGAAATGGCTGCAGGCGGCCTTGATTATTCAATTAGAAAGAAATTGGATACCTCTCATTTGAGAGACATGGCCCAGTTAGCTGATAGAGTTCGACAAGTTGAAAGGCTTAAAGAGGAAAAGGCTAGAGTAAGTAAGCTCAATAGAAAAGAAAACTCAGTTGGGTTTCATAAGAAAGAGAAAATAGCCTATGTCGATGACGAATTCGACTTCGCATTTAGTGATGTCGAGTCTGAGGAAATAGATGTGGCTGAACTTAAGCCTGGTCCTCCCTATGCCTGTAAATTGTTGAGGCCTGCAAATGGGAATAATCCTGTAGAGCCAAAAAACGATAGATTTGTGCCTAAAACGTACACTTTTGATGTTACTAAATGTGATGAAATCTTTGATTTGTTAGTAACTGATGGCCAAATAATCGTGCCAAATGGCCTGAAAGTTCCTCCTCTCGAACAGAGGAAGAAAAAGGGTTATTGTAAGTTTCATAATTTTTTGGGACATACAACTGACCGTTGTGTACTTTTCAGGGACATGGTTCAGAAAGCAATCGAAGAAGGAAGGCTCAAATTTGGGGACAAGAAGAATAAAGCACCAATGCAAATCGACGCTGACCCACTTCATCAAGTGGGGGCTATGTATGCAGAACCGGTGGAGATGAATATCAATATGGTGGATGCAAAAATGGTGGATTCTCCAAAGCCTATCAAACCTTCTGTTGACAAACTCAAAAGTGTTGTGCAAAAGGGTGTTGCTGTACAACATGTCACTCAGGAAGAATATGATGAGAAGGTACAATCTGTGTACCCCAAAGCTGAGGAAGAATTGATAGACTTCCTAAACAGGTGTAAACTGAGAAACTCTGAGGTCATGTTGTGCCCTAGATGTAGTGTTGTGTTCGATAAGGAGGCAGCTAAAAGTGTCGAATGCTGCCAGGTTCGACAGCCTCTAAAAAGGAAATGGCTAGAGAAAAAACCAGATTTCAGCTTCAAAAGGGGAGACCTGCCTTACAAGGTCAAGGGTTCGAACAGGCCTTCAACAAGCAAACCACAGTTTGCTGGCAAGAGCGCAGCCAAGAAGGAGTTTGTGCTATCAGCGTCGGCCAAACCATTTGTGCCAAGAGCAAATCTCTCCAACGAAAAGTGGATACATGCTGGGTGTAGACACTATAGGAATGCTGCTCAAAATGCTGAAACGGTCAAGCCACATACAGGTGAGGCCGCAAAATATAATTATAAGAATAATTATAAAGGGAAGAATCTCATGACTAAAACCCAATGGCGTCGTTATCAACGATCGAAAAAGAAAGCAACAACACTCGATTCTGACGAGCAAATGCCAAAAACGGCTAAGAATATGACTCCTAAGGCCGTGGGAATACAAAAGTAAACATAGGTCTTTGTCCAATCGGGTAAAGGTTGGGAATAAGGCTAAGGGTAAATCTATTGTGATAGAGGAACCAAGGAGGCCTGCAATGGAGAGAATTTTTCCTCCATTAACATCGTTGAAGAAGAAAAGCGTTTCGTTCGACATGGATGAAGACGTTACTTCAGATTTTGAAGACTCGAAGCGATTCGGCGTCATCCGCAACGTGGTGTCCATTACGCCAAATGAGTATGACGCCATTACAAGATGCAAACGATGTCGAAGAAGACTTCATTGGAGATATGGCTAATCACAAGCCAGTGTGCTATTACGTAATGAACAATGGCTGCGTCGAAGAGCAGATGGCCACTTTTGAAAGGCCAGACGAAGGCATGCAACACCATCCGAAGCCTTTGTACGTCCAAGCCAAAGTTAATGGTGTGGGTGTCAATAAAATATTGGTCGATGGAGGTGTCTTTGTTAATTTGATGCCTCAAGCAATGCCAAGGCAATAGGGATGTATGATACAGACCTTAGGCCCCATAATATTGTGTTGACTAATTATGAGGGTAAATCGCCTGGTCTTTGGGGGCCGTCGAAGTGGAAGTGGTGGTAGGCTGTCGCCGAAGGACTACCATGTTCTTTGTCATCGCTTCAAAAGCAAGCTATAATCTGCTCCTTGGGAGAGAGTGGATACATGGAGTAGGAGCTGTCCCTTCAAGCCTACACCAGAAGCTAGTGATGTGGAAGGATGATGGTCTTGTGGAGTATGTTGAAGCGGACCAGCTACTTCCTTCTTTGACGTAAATAATGTCACCAAGGAAAATTTCAAAAACAAATGGCGAATATTGCGCCATGTTCATCTTCTAGTCAAGCATATATCTCTTCAAATAATGTGCTTTCCTCTGTTACTTTATACCCAACACATGGTTTTGTGTGGGAAAGAGAGGTGATAGAAGGTGCAAATGTCTATCCTGAGGGTGTGTTACCTCCAACAGGATGGGACACTGATTCTTAAAAGGTTTTAGATGTCAGTGCCCAATGCTTGGGATAGAATTACGACTTACATGGCGAAAATAAAGTAAAACGGCTTTGGAAGCCGCAATAAATCAACAAACAATGGTCATCCGAGCCATAACTTCATCTGAAGAAAATGGTGAAGTCATAGATGACAAGCTTGATTGCATTTATGATGACGAACCATTAGGTTTTGAAAAAGACCCTAAAGATTCGACAAAGCGCATGCAAGCTCAAGATCCAGTAGAAGAAGTGGATTTGGGAGATGGCCTAATCAAAAGGCCAACATACATTAGTGCACACCTTGATGCTGCCTTCAAAACCCAAGTTATTTCACTTCTGCAGGAGTTCAAAGATTGCTTTGCTTGGGAGTACAACGAAATGCCCGGGTTGAGTCGAGAAGTGGTGGAATTGCAAATACCCATTCGACCGGGGGAAGAAACCAAAGTGAAGCAAACACCAAGACGATTTGCTCCTCAGATATTGGCTAAGATCAAAGAAGAAATAGAGAGGCTGTTCAAGAGCAAATTCATCAGAACTGCCAGGTATGTTGATTGGTTAGCTAATATTGTTCCAGTAATGAAGAAAAATGGAAAACTTAGAGTTTGCGTAGACTTTAGGGATCTAAATAATGCAACACCTAAAGACGAGTGCACGCTATGCCCGTAGCGAGAGAGATGCTAATAGATTCAAAGCGAGGATTTGATTATCTCGGGTTGCTAGATGGCTATTCAAATATAATCAAATCTTTATTCTTTGAAGAGGACGCGTGTCGCTTGACTTTTAGATGTCCAGGGGGCTTTAGGTGTTTATGAATGGGTAGTAATGCCCTTTGGTTTAAAAAATGCTGGTGCCACTTATCAAAGAGCAATGAATTCTATGTTTCATGATTTTATTGATGATTTTATGCAAGTATACATAGATGATGTGGTGGTTAAGTCATCCTCAGAAATTGGTCATTTAGACCATCTTCGACGTTCTTTCGAACGGATGAGGAAATATGGATTGAAAATGAATCCAACCAAATGTGCTTTCTGTGTACGTGCAGGTGAATTCTTGGGTTTTGTAGTACACAAGAAAGGCATAGAGATCAACCAAAATAAGACTAAAGCAATTATGGAAACGAAGGCTCCTTCGACCAAGAAAGAACTTCAGTCACTACTGGGAAAAATCAATTTCCTTCGCAGATTTATTTCAAATCTAAGTGGCAAAACACAAGCTTTTTCGCCATTGCTGAGACTGAAGAAAGAAGATGCATTCAAGTGGGAGCAAGTTCATCAAGACGCCTTTGATGCAATTAAGTCTTATTTAGTCAAACCACCAATTTTATTGCCTGTTATTAGAAACAAATTGCTAAAATTGTATATAGCAGCTTCTGATAACACAATAGGTAGCATGTTAGCACAAAAGGATGATAATGGTGTCGAAAGAGCCATTTATTACCTTAGTAGGGTTTTGATTGATGCTGAAACTAGGTATAGTCCAATAGAAAAACTATGCCTTTGCTTATATTTCTCTTGTACAAAATTGAAGCAATATATAAAGTCAGTAGATGTTTATGTTTATTCGCATTTTGATGTTATTAAACATATGTTGTCAAAACCAATGTTACATAGTCGAATTGGCAAATGGGCTTTGGCTTTGCTAGAGTACAACTTGACTTATCAGCCCCTTAAATCAATCAAAGGACAAGTGGTTGCGGACTTTATAGTAGACCATTCTGTTGTCGAATATGAAATACATTCGTTCGACATACGCCCTTGGAAATTATACTTTGATGGCTCAAGCCATAAAAGTGGGGTAGGTATTGGAATCTTGATTATCTCTCCAGAGAACATTCCAACGAAATATAAGTTTAAAATTCGAGACTCTTGCTCCAATAATGAAGCTGAGTATGAGGCTCTAATAGTAGGCCTTAAAATTTTACTCAAATTGGGGGCAAGCCATGTCGAAGTAAAAGGTGATTCTCAACTAGTTGTCAAACAATTGACAAAAGAATACAAATGCATCAATGAACACCTTATTAAATATTTCATCATTGCCAACACTTTGCTAAAAAGGTTTACATTCGTACACCTAGAACATCTACCACAAATTGAAAATCACGTGGCAAATGAGTTGGCACAAATTGCCTCAGGCTACAAAGTGTCAAAGCAAAGCCTAGCAGAGTTAATAGAGATAAAAGATAAACTAATCTCGGAAGACTCTCTTTATAATAATACTCCTTCGACGTTATTGTCAACACCAAAAATTGGGGGGGCAATAAATACAAATGAAGTACGCGTCGAAAAACGTCACATTTTTGACAATATTGACTTAGCAGAAATTTTTGCTATTGACAATATGGTTGATGATGATTGGCGAAAGCCTATTGTCGAGTATTTGCAAAATCCTACAGGGAACACTAATAAAAAGTAAAGTCTGAGCTCTAAGTTACGTGTTAATTGGAAACGAATTGTACAAGCAAACTCCCGAAGGGTACTATTAAAATGTCTTAGTGAAAATGAGGCATATTTAGCGCTTCGATACACACAAAGGAGCATGTGGCTAACATCAAGTAGGTCATAAAATGAAATGGTTGTTATTTACGACAAGGAATGTAATGCCAACCATTTTAAAAGATTGCATAGAATTTGCTAAGTGGTCGCCAAGAATGCCAAAAACATGCTTTGGAATCCAAAGATGTACCGCAAATGAATTGCATTCTATAGTGAAACCTTGGCCATTTAGAGGTTGGGCTCTAGATGTAATTGGAGAAATAAAACCAACGTCGTCGAAAGGCCACGGTACATCTTGGTAGGAATTGATTACTTTACTAAGTGGGTAGAGGCAATACCTTTAGCCAACGTTGATCAAGAAGCGATGATAAGGTTTATTCAAAACCATATCATTTACGATATGGAATACCAGAAACCATTACTACAGACCAAGATACTGTTTTTACCGGTCGAAAAATGGTAGATTTTGCTGCTGAAATTGGTTTCACGTTGTTGACTTCGACACCATACTATCGCAAGCCAACGCCAAGTAGAGGCTGCAAATAAAATCATTATTAACTTGATCAAAAAGCACGTTGGGCGTAAGCCTAAAAGTTGGCACGATTCTCTTGACCAAGTGTTATGGGCTTGTCGAACTTCGCCTAAAGAGTCTATAAACACTACTCCTTACAGGTTAACATTTGGACATGATGCAGTGTTACCTGTTGAAATTTGTTTACAATCAACAAGGATTCAGAAACAATGCGAAATTCCCTTTGATCATTATTGGGATATGATGATTGATGAATTAGTTGATTTAGGCGAAGAAAGGTCATTAGCTTTAGAGATGCTTATTCGACAGAAAAGAGAGAGTAGCTAAAGCTTACAACAAAAAGGTTAAGTTAAAAACCTTTGAGGAAGGAGAGTTAGTGTGGAAAGTCCTATTACATATGGATAAAAAGATAGAGTTTTAGGCAAATGGTCACTGTGGGGGAAGGCCCATTTCGCGTGTTGCAATGCTTTTCGAATGGCGCTTATGAAGTCGAAGAGCTAGGTGACGAAAATAGAATCTTTAGAATAAACGGCAAGTATTTAAAGCAATACAGGCCAACATTGACCGAAATAAAAATTGAACAAGCATAGACAAAACGAGAGTCGTTCATAAGTGGCAATGTATAGCGAAATGTCAAAATTACATAGCCATTTCAAAGGTTCTAAACTATTACAAGGCCCTAGAAGTTCGACAAAGTCGACTTATGCCTCTCCAGAATGCTGGCGCTCAAAGAAATAGAAGTTTCAAGAAGGTGCAAATTTTGGTCAAGTTCAGCAAGATTGGCTTGATGCTTTGATCGCCTTTCTCCAGATGTTCTATGGCCGTCATTGCTTTCGTTGTTTTGATTGACGAAGAAGCATTGTTTTCCAATTCCACAGGTAAATGGCATGCTTTTCCGTAGACTAATTTGTAAGGGGACATTCCTAAGGGTGTTTTGAATGCTGTTCTATATGCCCATAAAGCATCATCCAAATGTAAAGACCAATCTTTCCTATTTGGACTAACCATTTTTTCTAGCATTCTCTTAATTTCCCTATTGGATAATTCTGCTTGTCCACTAGTTTGTGGGTGGTATGCTGTAGCTATCTTATGCTTAACTCCATACTTAGCTAGAAGGTTTTCTATGATCTTATTGCAAAAGTGTGAACCTTCATCATTAATGATAGCTCTAGGAGTTCCAAATCTAGTGAATATATTTCTTTGAAGAAATTTACTCCTTGATTTAGCATCATTATTAGGTAATGCTACTGCTTCTACCCATTTGGACACATAATCAACAGCTACTAAGATATATAAATTTCCAAAAGAGGATGGAAAAGGTCCCATGAAATCAATGCCCCAAACATCAAATAATTCAATTTCTAAAATATTTGTTCTAGGCATTTCATGCTTATCAGAGATATTTCCTGCTCTTTGACATTTATCACAGTATTTGACCATAAAATAAGCATCTTTAAATAAAGTAGGCCAAAAATAACCAGGATAAATACCTTAGCTCTTTGTTCTAGTGCTTCCAAGTGTCCTCCATAAGGTGCGAGAATGGCAATGCGAAGCTAATCGCTTGTTGCTCCTCTTCGTATGCATTTCCTCATTAATTGATCGGGGCACATCTTGTAAAGGAATGGATCATCCCAATAGTATTGTTTGACTATGTGGAAGAATTTTCTCCTTTGTTGATATGTCATATTCATCGGGTACTATTTTGCTTGCAAGGAAATTTACAATATCAAGAAACCATGGTGCAGATGCATTAGATGCTCTGCATTGCTTATAGCAAATGCGCTTTCATGTTTTGCATTGATGTGATTGCCAATAGTTTCTCATCTGGGAAACTCTCCTTGATTTCTTCTCCTTGTGTACCAAGTGATTCTCCTTCAATCCTTGATAAATGGTCTGCTACTTGATTTTCTACTCCTTTCTTGTCTCTAATTTCAAGATCAAATTCTTGTAGGAGTAGAATCCATCTTATCAACCTTGGTTTTGCATCCTTCTTTGAAATTAGATACTTAATGGCAGAGTGATCAGTATAGACAATAATTTTAGTGCCAACTAAGTAAGATCTAAACTTTTCAAATGCAAATACCACAGCTAATAATTCCTTTTCTGTAACTGTGTAGTTTACTTGAGCTTCAATTAATGTCTTGCTAGCATAATAAATGGAATGAAAAACCTTGTCATACCTTTGCCCTAGGACTGCTCCTACTACAAAGTCACTAGCATCACACATTAATTCAAATGGCCTACTCCAATCTGGAGTTACTATAATTGGTGCTGTCACCAATGCCTTTTTAAGCTTGTCAAAAGCTTCTATACAAGAGTCATCAAAGATAAAGTCTACATCATGTTGCAAAAGTATGCATAATGGTTTTGAGATTTTTGAAAAATCTTTGATAAACCTTCTATAGAAACCAGCATGGCCTAAGAAGCTCCTGATACCTTTAATTGTATTGGGTGGTGGTAAATTCTCAATGACATCAACCTTAGCTTTGTCTACCTCTAGACCTTTTTTTGAAATTCTATGTCCTAGCACTATGCCTTCTTGTACCATGAAATGGCACTTTTCCAAGTTTAAGACTAAATTTGTTTCTTCACATCTGTTGAGAATTTGTTCCAAGTTTGCTAAACAAACTTGAAATGTTTCTCCAAAGATAGAGAAATCATCCATGAATATTTCCATTGATTGCTCAATGAAATCTGAGAATATAGACATCATGCATCTTTGGAATGTAGCAGGTGCATTATATAAGCCAAATGGCATCCTTTTCTAAAAGCAAAGGTTCCATAAGGGCATGTAAAGGTGGTTTTGTGTTGATCCTTAGGCTCAATGGCTATTTGATTATAGCCTGAATAGCCATCTAGAAAACAATAAAATTCTTTTCCTGCTAGTCTATCTAACATTTGGTCTATGAATGGTAAAGGAAAGTGATCCTTTTTGGTAGCTTTGTTGAGTTTTCTCAGAATCCATACAGATTCTCCACCTGTGTGATGCTTCTAGTTGGTATCAACTCATTCTTTTCATTGGCTATTCTTGTCACACCCCTTTCTTTGGTACACATTGGACAGGGCTTACCCAAGCACCGTCTCGATATGGGGTATATGATTCCAACATCTAGCCACTTTATGATTTCCTTTTTCACAACCTCTTTCATAATAGGATTTAGTCTTCTTTGACTCTGTATGCTGTTTTTGGAATTTTCTTCCAAAATGACTCTATGCATGCATATAGAAGGACTAATTCCTTTGATATCTGCCATTTGCCAACCTATAGCTTTGGTATGTTTCTTTAGAGTACTAATGAGATCACTCTCCTGTTTTGATGTTAAATCAGAAGCAATAATAACAGGTAAAGTCTCATTTGTTCCTAAGAATGCATACTTAAGGTGTTCAGGCAGTATCTTCAATTCTAACTTAGGAGGTTGTTCTATTGAGGGTAAATTCTTCTTGAGAATTGGATCCTCAAGATTAAGTGGTTCATAAGTCCTAACCCATATTTCCTTACAAGAGTTTTCTATTGGCAGACTCTCTTTTTCTAGTATTTCATCATCTAGCAATGCAGCTGCATCTAATGCATCTGCATTGGCTAAGTGATCATACTGTTTAAAAAATTGTTTTTCTACCAATTGATCTAGAGAGAATAAGGATGCACACTCTTCTGTATCCTCTGAAGGATACTTCATAGCATTCATTACATTAAATTTTATCTCTTGATCATTCACTCTCATAGTGAGTTCACCTTTCTGTACATCAATTATGGTTTTACCAGTTGCTAAAAATGGTCTACCTAGGATAATAGACACTTCCTTATCTGCATCAAAGTCAAGGATAACAAAATCTACAGGAAATACAAATTTATCTACCTTGACTAGGATGTCTTCTATGATACCTTCAGGATAGGCTATTGATCTATCTGCTAATTGAAGTGTCACAGTGGTTGGTTTTGCATTTCCTATTTCTAACTGGTCAAAAATAGATTTAGGCATTAAGTTGATGCTTGCACCTAAATCACATCCTTCATGAATTTTGCATAGTTTGGCATTTGTTGGAGGGCTTCTACTAAGGGAACATTGATGTGTAATTGTTTTAGTACCTCTAAGAATTTACCAAACTGCTTCTCCTCATGTGCTTTTTTCAGTCTTTGAGGATAAGGAGGAGGAGGGTATTCAGGTACTAACTTTGGTAGTGGACTTTGAACTTCTTGTGATGCAGGAGCACTAGATGCTTCTACATTGGTTTATTTTTGATTTTTGGCTTTTTCTCCCTTATCTACACTTTCCTTCTCAGTTAATTCTACCAGATCCTTACCACTTCTTAATGAAATAGCCTTAACCTGCTCCTTTCCTTTGGTTTGGGAAGGAGTAGCTTCTGTATTTGAGGGTAAGGCTCCTTGTGGCCTTTGATACAGAGCTGTGGCTAGTTGACCAACTTGATTCTCTAAGTTCTTTATGGAAGCATCTTGGGTTTGTCTAGCAGTTCTAGATTCACCTATGAATGCTTTAAGCATGGATTCTAGAGAATTCTCAGTGGTAAGTTGAGAGTTTCTTTGGTTATTCTGAGCTGGGAATCCTGGTGGTGTAGTTGGTGTAGTTGGTGCAGTTCTAGGTGCAGGTGCACTATTATTGCTTCATCTAAAATTTGGGTGGTCTTTCCAACCAGGATTATAAGTGTTGGAATAAGGTTGTTATTCCTATTATATCCTACATAATTTACAGAGATAGGGTTGCTAGAACATTCCTCATACAAGTGACCTCCTCCACAGTACACACAACTAGGTGTGCCTGGAGGTACTTGTTCTCATTCAGAATCGCTGTCTTTGTCAGGTGATGCAATGCATTAGATGCATAAATATTGCAGTATGAAGTTTTTCATTAAATTAGCTAGAGTGGCTACTTGAGCGAGATAGGGCGGATATATCATTGATTTCATGTACCCACGATGGTTTCTTTTGGGCACTTACCCTCTCGAGAGGCCAACTAGAGCTATTAGTTTGCTATTCTATCAATTAATTCACATGCTTCATTGTATGACATGATTTAATAACACTCCACCGGATGATGCATCAAGCATTATTCTGGTTTGAGGTTCTAAACCATTATAAAATGTTTCCATTTGAATAATAACAGGTAAACCATGATGAGGACATTTTCTTAAAAGTTCCTTCCATCTTTCCCATGCTTTAAATAAAGACTCAAACTCTTTTTGTCTAAAAGATGTAATATCATTTCTTAACCTGGCATTTTTGATAGGTGGGAAATATTTTCCTAAAAACTTTTCAGCCATTTCATTCCATGAATGGATAGAGTTAGGCTCTAAAGAATTTAGCCAAGCCTTAGCTCTATCTTTCAAAGAATAAGGAAATAACCTTAATCTAAATGCATTTTCACTAACACCAGGTATGATAAAATTACTACATACTTCTAGAAATTGCCTTAAATGCAAATGAGGATCTTCATGAGGAGATCCTCCAAATTGACCAATAGTTTGAAGCATTTGAAACATCATAGGCTTAAATTCAAAATGCATGGCATCAATATGAGGTCTATTTATACTAGTTTGCATGTTTTGATGATCAAACTGAGCATAATCCCTCATAGGTCTATCTCTATCATTAATCATACCTATGTGATCCATGTGGATGAGATTTTCTCTATGAACTTCTTCTTCAAGAGCATGTCAGTGAACCGTGGCCTCCTCTTACCGAGTGTGGCCTTGAGCTTTGTTCTTCACCGAAAGACATGTTGCTAGCTTGTTGATTCTGCTTTCGAGTCTTAGCAATCTCCCGAATCTTCTTTCTATTTCGGATCTAAACTATATTCGGAGTTCTCGCTTCTCAGTTCTCAGTACATATACCAAGTACCATGTACTTTTGTTGACAGAAACTTTAAAGACCAGAATTTATATACAACAATAAATTACTATATATCAGAATTTTAAAAAGAATTTACTTCAATCCCCGGCAACGGCGCCAAAAACTTGGTGCATGGAAATCACATACACTTGTGTGCAAGTATACACTGTCCAAAAACAAGTAGTAAAAAGATCGAACCCACAGAGATTGAAAAACTCACTTTTAAAATTAATATAAAGTAATAAAGTGTAAAGTAAAAAAGTAACAAAATAATTTTAGATTTTGTTTGATGATCACAACTAAGTTAGAATGCAAAGTAAAAATGTTGATAGTGTAAAAGAGAAAAGCTAGTTGGAATGTCTTCATCAAGTAATTTACTTATAAGTGTTTGATGCAGTATGTGATGCAAACAGACCAATCTTTGTTGCATTAGCTATGTGCCTTTCGGTCACTTTCTTCAGAGTATCATTACCAGCTCTTATGATCCTTGTTCTATGCAGTAAAGAAAGGGGTGTCAATGTCAATCTTGCCTCCTAACAATTATCCAATTTGCTTAAATAAATTCACTCTTGTATTTTAAGTACCCACAATTATCCTATGGACTATACTATCCAATCTCTAGGACTTAGCATGGTTTTCACAAAGTTTTCTTTATGTAAAACACTCACCCATATTAGTTCTTGAGTTCTTAATTGTAAGTCATTTCTGGTCATTTACAAATCTTACTTATTCTAAGTGATCAAGTTCAAAATAAGTTTGGAAAGATTATCAAGCAAGAACTAAAGTACAAACATACATACATGCATCATACTTACTTAAAAGCTCATTAAATGATTAGAACATTCCAACTAAGAAAGGTTTAGCTAACAAGAGACATTGCAAAATATATATAAACTGAATAGACCATGTTTATATATATATATAGAAATCACAAAAGAGAACAACAAGAGAAAAGTTACAATTGTTGAAACACTTTGTATGAAATCTTCTAACAATGCACTAGCATTACTCCTTAGCACTATACAAACACTATGAAAACGAGTTAAGGAGGATTTGTCACTTCCTTCCTCTTCCTCTAAAAATATAAAAACTAACTATGTATATTGAAATTTTGATCTAACTTATGGATTGTGATATATTTCCAAATGAAGATGTGAGGTCCTTTTATAGCCTTCAAGTGAGGTGCTTCCTTTCTTCATGTTGAAGTAATCTTGAGTGGATCATAGCTGTAGTTGCTTTTCAGAGGTTTATCCCAAGTTGAAATCTTTGACTAATCACATAGGGCGATTCCATGATGATAGAACATGTGTCCCTATGTTGGTGACTCTTCAAAGCTATGCCTATACCTATGTGTGAATGGTAGGCGCCTACTATACAAGGTTGATGGCATCGAGAGAACCAGCAGAGGTCATCACTTGCAAGTGGATGCATATGAAACAGTGCTTATTCACCAAGTAGTGCGATTTGATGCAGGATCGGTCACAGAGCATTTGATGCGCTTAGCATTGAGACCGCATCAACAAAACATCAAACATACCACAATATATCCAAAATGGCCTATAAATAACTATAACCATTCAAATCACTCAAGTTATCATATATCACACTAAATACTATATAAACTCTTTATTATTACTTGAAAGAGAGCAAATACTAAGTTTAAACATATGAAATACTCTATATAAAATAGAGTTATCAGCAACCCACACCAACGGGTATATGCATGCGGTACCGTTCATTACCAATTTTATGAGCATTAATATCATCACCTATAGCTCTAGGCCGAAGCCCACACCATCACCGGAGGCATGACATGCATGTGACACCATGAACCATGCACCAAACACCAATCAACAACAACAACAATAACTACGATTTATACAACCACACCAACAACAACAACAACTTACACAACAACACTAACATCATCAATTGGTCATAGACCCATCACCTTAATTACCAGAATAGCCACATCACCAGTTGTGGCATTCCCACCACACCAAAAGCACCAAAACACACCAAAAACACCCAACCCACCAACACCTATGAGTTAGTCTATCATTCAACAGTAACCCGAGCACTACCGACACCTGAAAACACACCACAGCTATGGGACAGCCACATGGGGCGCCCCAAAACAGCAAGAAATGGCACCCGAAGGCAACACAGCAGCACAGGGCGCCAAACAACACACAAACTGGCGCCCAGTGGAAGCACCAAGACGCAACACAACAATTACAAAGAATACAAAGAAATACAAAGAATACACACGATGCAAAGAACACAAAGAATTACAAAGAATACAAAGAATTACAAAGAACACAAAGAATACAACAACATGCAATTACAAAGAATACAAAGAATTACAAAGAATACAAAGAATTACAAAGAATACAAAGAAATACAACAACATGTAATTACAAAGAATATAGCAAATACAAAGAACATGCAATTACAAAGAATACAAAGAAGTACAAAGAACACAAAGAAATACAAAGAACATGCAATTACAACAACACAGCAAATACGACAACATGCAATTACAAAGAATACAAAGAATTACAAAGAATACAAAGAAATACAAAGAACATGCAATTACAAAGAATACAACAATTACAAAGAATACAAAGAATTACAAAGAATACAAAGAATACATCAACATGCAATTACAAAGAAGACAAAGAATTACAAAGAATACAACAATCACATCAACATGAAAACGGTGCCTAGGTGGCGCCAACATAGGGCATAATCATCAATTCATCAAATAATTTGTACATGCTACCCAATACATTTTATCAAACATCACATAAGCACCAAACAAAGTCAAGAAACATCAAAGGTCCTAATCTCCCACATAAAACCCATCCTACACCCTATTATAGAGATAGAACCCCACCCTTACCTTAGCCTTAGATGATCACAATTCCTAGCCTTGGAAGATTGCAAACCCTAGCCTTCTTCCTTCTCTCCTTTACGCCGTCCTCTCTTCCTCTTCTCCTTCTCCTTGCGTCGTCCCTTCTTACTTTTCCTTTCTTTATTTTTCTTTTGCTCTCTAATGAGCAATTGGCTCTAACCCTAGTGCTTATATCATGGGCTATTGGGTCATGGGCCTCTTTCTACCGCTTACTTAATTACTAAATACTACCCCATGGTTTAAATGAAACACCATATTATTATTTTAATATGACTATACTAATACAATACCTAAATAATTTAATTAAATAAATAATTAAATTATTTGGGGCGTTACAACTCTCCCCCACTTAGAATATTTCGTCTTCGAAATTTTGTAAGCTAGCTCAAGGACAAAACAAAAGAAGAAATACTCGGAAAGTTCAAACGTACGGGAGGAAAATATAAACCTTGTCAAAGTGACCAGAGAGATGAGTCAGCGATATCAAAGGTAAGAAATGGAAGGCATCAACGATACAAGGCTAAAGGACAACACTTACACAACATAAAAAAAAAATCTTTTTTTTTCATGCTCAAACATAATTAAAACACGGTTACAAACCTTCTAAAAGGTCTAATTTAACAAGTTTTACGCATAAAGTCAATCCTTTGGAAAACTACAGTAACATCTTTACACTTTTATCAGAAAATTATAAGTAAGGTTACACACCAACTAGACTTAGTCAGCTTACACAGAATCTTCACAATTAATCAAAAAAATGAGTTTCATTAGCACGTACCTACTACAATCTGCGCTTAAAGTGATAAAACAAAATTTAGAAATTCTGCATCTGCAATACATGCCATATCATAAACATTTGGGCTCACACATCAAGCATTGAGAAAAAATCAAGGACTTGGAGTGAACAATATAAAGTAAATGAGGATAATAATAACGTATAATATATTCAACAGTCTAAAACCATTACGACGGATTGTAGGTATCATGAAAATAAACCAAAACAATAATTGCATCATTTGACTAAGAACATTATTATTTTCAAGCCTTACGGCATGTTAGTAAAGGAGTAACACTTAAAAATAGTTAGTAAATAACTCCACAAAACACTTAGCCTAGAGCATCAACACAGGAAATAAAAACACATTATATCAATTGATCTTATACAAGACTGAATGTTAACTTAATCAATTTAAAGAAAATATCTTTAGGGACGTCCGATAAAAGCTAATTTAATGGGAGTGCACAAGCAGTCCCTGTGCACAATTTTGCTCTAAGGTTTCAAAACCACGTAGCACAGCTATAAGAAAATAACAATCAAAACCAAATCATGAAAAGTAGGTGTAGACAGTTAGAGTTTGCAGTCGTAAATCATATAACATAGAATTTATGGAACAACTCGCAAAGATATAAAGTTCAAGACGTTGCAAATCGGGGACAATTAGCCACGTAGGACAAACAAATAAAATAAATAATTTAAAAATATAGTTAATATTTAAATTATTATATATAATCTCACCCATAAGGATAAAAGAAATCAATAATGGTAGCATTTAACAAAGAATTATCACTCATAGCAATTAAGACATTTCATCACCTTAAAATAATTAACACGACGATTCCATAAGGCATTTAACCAAAGCTATTGATCAATACACAAATAAAAATGTGTTATAACAAAAAAAAATTCACCAGACATAGTGCTACTGCTAACTAAGTTGAGTTAAATTAATTAAACTAAATTAAGTGCATATAAAATATATACATGAATCATCAAAAATAAAACTAGTTTAACAAGATTTCAAAAACAACTTAGGTACACAGCTTATTCTTAAAGCATATCTCCACATTAAGCAATTACAAGATATGACAAATAAAAACGAATCATAGTACGCTTAGACTATCTAAATGCAAAGTTCACACAACAAGAAGGGTACAACAAAGAGCAAAATATACAGAATTCACACAATGAAGACATAATAGACACACAATAGACGACCTATAGAATAGGCCAAGCTCTATGAAGAATTTTCTCCAAGGGTGTAGAGTCAATTGGGTTATCACTTGGATTCTAACTCCTTTCTTCCTGCTATAACCTTGTTGATTCTTCTAAGGAATACTTATCACTAATCTCATCACCTTTAGAACTTACTGGCCGAAATAACCAGCTTCACGACTATCAAACATCAAACAAACAATGCATGCAACTCTACTCAGAGTTCACACATCGAAAGACACAATAGACAATACAAATAGTCCGGTTAGGACCGAACTGCTCTGATACCACTAATGTAACACCCCTTTTTGCTACCCGGTAAATTAAAGACGAAAATTAGAGTTTTCAAAAACCTTTTCTACTACACCCTCAAGGGATGCTACATTCACACCGATAAAACAATTCAAGAGTCGGTAATAAATAAATTCACCAAAATAAGGTTTAGCGTAATACATAGCACCTCATGAATGGGACGAACCCTCAAAACACCATTTTCTAGTCTAAGTAATGAGAATTTATCACCACGCAAAATGGAATATAATGAAATCATAACCTCAACAAATAAAATCCAACAATTAAGTAATTAAACCAAACTAAATAAAGTAGTGTTCGTTCCCCACGAGTGCTACTTCTCGAACAGCAACGACACCGACTCAACTAGCGAAGGTAGACAAGCCTTCACTCACTATCACCTGCACGTTACCAACATAGGGGTAACATTCAAACAGAAGGGGTGCGATATCAATCAATATAATAGCCTGTAGGCAATATGCTGGAGTTACAAACTACTAACTATCACGTAATAACAAAGATCGAAGATACACGACCAAGGAAAACACCAAACTATAACTACCGAGGAACATCGTTAATACATGGAATCATCAACATACAACTACCAAGGGGACATCACTATGACATGCGAGAATGAATGAGATGCAACCCACACCAACGGGTATATGCATGCGATGACTGCTTCATCACCAATTTTATTTTGAGCATCAATATCATCACCTATAGCTCTAGGCCGAAGCCCGCACCATCACTGGAGGCATGACATGCATGAGACACCATGAACCATGCACCAAACACCAATCAACAAGAACAACAACCACGATTTATACAACCACACACACAACAACACTAACATCATCAATTGGTCATAGACCTATCACCTTAATTACCAGAATAGCCACATCACCAGTTGTGGCATTCCCACCACACCAAAAGCACCAAAAACACCCAACCCACCAACACCTATGAGTTAGTCTATCATTCAACAAGACTCACACCACTACCGACACTGAAACACACCACAACTATGGGATGACCACACGGGCGCCCCAAAACAAGAAGAAATGGCGCTCAAGGCAACGCGAAGAAGAGACAGAGCGCCAAACAAAGACACAAATCGGCGCCTGGGGCAACACGAAGAATATAGGGCGCCAAACAACACACAAACTAGCACCCAGTGGCAGCACCAAGACGCAAAACAACAATTACAAAGAACCGCAAAGAAATACAAAGAACACAAAGAATACAACAAGTACAAAGAACACAAAGAACACAAAGAATTACAAAGAATACAAAGAATTACAAAGAACATGCAATTACACCAACACAAAGAATTACAAAGAATACAAAGAATACAACAACATGCAATTACAAAGAATACAAAGAATTACAAAGAATACAAAGAATTATAGCAACACAAAGAACATGCAATTACAAAGAACACAAAGAAATACAAAGAACATGCAATTACAAAGAACAAAGCAACACAAAGAAATACAAAGAACATGCAATTACAAAGAATACAAAGAAATACAAAGAACATGCAATTATAGCAACACAGCAATTACAGCAACACAGCAAATACATCAACATGCAATTACAAAGAACCACAAAGAATTACAAAGAATACAAAGAAATACAACAACATGCAATTACAAAGAACACAAAGAATTACAAAATGTACAAAGAATCACAACAACATGAAAACGGCGCCTAGGTGGCGCCAACATAGGGCATAATCATCAATTCATCAAATAATTTGTACATGCTACCCAATACATTTTATCAAACATCACATAGGCACCAAACAAAGTCAAGAAACATTTTGACCAAAAAAAAAGTCAAGAAACATCAAAGGTCCTAATCTCCCACATAAAACCCATCCTACACCCTATTATAGAGATAGAACCCCACCCTTACCTTAGCCTTAGATGATCACAATTCCTAGCCTTGGAAGATTGCAAACCCTAACCTTCTTCCTTTTCTCTTTTGTGCCGTCCTCTCTTCCTCTTCTCCTCCTCCTTGCGTCGTCCCTTCTTACTTCTCCTTTCTTTCTTTTTCTTTTGCTCTCTAATGAGCAATTGGCTCTAACCCTAGTGCTTATATCATGGGCTATTGGGTCATGGGCCTCTTTCTACCGCTTACTTAATTACTAAATACTACCACATGGTTTAAATGAAGCATCATATTATTATTTTAATATGACTATACTAATACAATACCCAAATAATTTAATTAATTAAATAATTAAATTATTTGGGGCGCAGTCTGCACTGCTGGAAACTAAAGAAACACATCCCAAAAACAAATTTTTCATCCCACATCATCAAGATTCATCAACAAGTCTTTATATACATCAACACGCCCAAGAATCAAGTTCATACAACATACAAAAAAACATAAACCATATACCTCAATTTCATAAACATGCAACTTCAATTTTCCAGTTTAAGAAAAGTCATCCTAAACCCTTAAAAATCTAAACACATTATAGTTTGTTCATTTCATATCATATCTAATCTACAAAACATAATCCGCTTGTCATTATGGCGGGAACTTGCCAATTTTTTTTTGCTCGCCAATTTTTTTTGTTTTTTTTTGTTTCCCTTTTCTTTTTCTTCAATTTTTTTTTGGTTTTGTCTTTATTTTTTTTCTTCTTTTACTTTTTTGTTTCAATGTCATTGGTACGGAGTTTCCATCGACTTTGTCGACGACTAATCTACGCTGAGAAGTCTGGCTGACCACGAGTATTCGTCTTTGTCAGTCCGAGTAGATATCCCCCAATAGTGTTTTTACCATATCCAAGGTCCTTCTTTTTTTCTTTCTTTTTTATATTTTAAGTTGTGTTTTACAGTCTCAAAAAAATTTAGATATTTAAACATGCAAATTTTCAATGAAATGATTTAATTTCATGACAAAATACGTAATGTGTGATGTTAAACAATGTGTTTTGGTGTTGTTGATGGGGAAAAAATATTTTGTAACAAAATGTGTAAAGTGAAATGTTAATCGGTGTGTTTAGTGGTACTTTTGGATTCAGAAAAAAAATTTAATTCTTCAAATACCAGAAGTTTCATCTTAAATAATCAGTTTGGTAAAAAATGATAATAAGTTTGTGACAAAATATGTAAAGTGCGATGGTGACAGTGTAATTTGGGGTGCTTTAGGGTCCCGAAAAAATTTAGATGTTCAAATACGCGAAGTTCATTCCTCAATAACGGTTTGATGAATAAAAAATTATGACAAAATACGTAAAGTGTGATGTTAGGCAATGTGTTTTAGGGTACTTTAGGGTCTAGAAAAAATTTTACATGTCAAATTTGGTTTTTCTTCTTTATTTTGATAATTTTACACCAACGAGTATTAGAAGGATACTTAAATTGGTGTTTAGTTTTAAATCAAACTCTGGATGATACCTACAAACGCGTTTCACTTTCTAATTTTGTTGTCTTATTTTCTCTTTAATTATGATTTGAGTTTTTATATTTCCATTTGATGAATATAGATAACGTTATTAAAAAAAATTAGTATTTTTTTATTATTATCTATAGATGTTCAGTTCCAATGCCTTTATTAATGTTTATTTTTAATTTGATAATATTGTTATTTAATTTCAAGAGTGCGCCAAATCTTTTTTTCGGTTATTTTGTTGTTTCTCTTCTTTCTTTTACTTTTTTTTTGTTTTTTGCTTCAATTTTTTTTGGTTTTGTTTTTTTGTTTTTTATTTTAATTCTTTTTGTTCCCATGTAATTAGTACGCAGTTTCCATCGATTTTGTCGACGACTATTCTACACTGAGAAGTGTGGCTGACCACGAGTATCCGGCTTTCTCGGTCCGAGTAGATATCCCCCAATAGAGTTTTTACCACATCCAATGTCCTTTTTTTCTTTCTTTTTTATATTTTAAGTTGTACTTTACAGTCTCAAAAAAAAATTGATATTTAAATATGCAATTTTTCAATGAAATGATTTAATTTCATGACAAAATACGTAATCTGTGATGCTAAACAATGTGTTTTGGTATTGTTGATGGGGAAAAAATATTTTATAACAAAATGCGTAAAGTGAAATATTAAACGGTGTGTTTAGGGGTACTTTTGTATTCAGAAAAAAAAAATTAATTCTTCAAATACCAGAAGTTTCGTCTTAAATAATCAGTTTGGTAAAAAATGATAATAAGTTTGTGACAAAATACGTAAAGTGCGATGGTGACAGTGTATTTTGGGGTGCTTTAGGGTCTCGGAAAAAATTTAGATGTTCAAATATGCGAAGTTCATTTCTCAATAACGATTTGATGAATAAAAAATTGTGACAAAATACGTAAAGTGTGATGTTAGGCAATGTGTTTTGGGGTACTTTAGGGTCCAGAAAAATTTTACATTTCAAATTTGGTGTTCTCTTCTTTATTTTGATAATTTCACACCAACGAGTATTAGAAGGATACTTAAATTGGTGTTTAGTTTTAAATCAAACTCGATGATACCTACGTACGTGTTTCACTTTCTAATTTGTTGTATTCTTTTCTCTTTAATTATGATTTGAGTTTTTATATTTCCATTTGATGAATATAGATAACGTTATTAAAAAAAATTAGACTTTTTATTATTTTTATTTGTGGATGTTCAATTCCAATGTCTTTGTTAAAGTTTGTTTTTAATTTGATAAATTGTTATTTAATTTATAGTTATAATTTAACTTTTTTCGTGGGAACTCCAACCTCATTTACAATAGAACTCGCCAACAATTTCTTCCAACTTTGTGTAGATGCTTTTATTTTATTAGTGATTTTTATTCAATCCTGCATGATGTATTGATGTACTCCCTCCGGACTTAATTATAACCAAATTAACTACCTTTACACATATTTTTTTTGATATCAGCTTTACACATATTAAAGATAGTAGTTTTATGCATTTAATTTTCTTTTATTCATGTTAAAAATAAATATATTTGCTTTGCCGAACCCGTGCATCGCACGGGGATGGGCTAGTTTTTAAGAAATTCATGATTTCACAGATTATTAAACAAGTGGGTGAGACTTATCTGTGTCTTTGAGCAAACAAGCAGAAACTCACTTTGATTACTTCATGGAAAAATCTTAAAAAAATTAGAGATTCACTTCATCTGCTAAAACAGAAACTTACCTTAATTTCTTTTTCTCAACAAGATGAGGTTAAGATTGCATTTGTCATTTAACAGATTACGGATAAAGTGATTAGATTAATAGGTCTCACTTAGAATGTATGAAGTCTACACAACAAAAGCAAATGACAAATATAATACTAAAGGCTTAAAAGACTAAACTACCCTTATTAATACTAATATCATCTAGCAAGAACCATCATGTTTAGGAAAATGATAGACTACCCTTCAGCTTAATAGCGTGACCTTAATGCTTCAGCCATTTAATGAAGATCCTTTCTACTGAATCATGTCATTCAACCTCCAAACACACCATAGAAGTGAATCCTTCAATAGAGTTCCAACGCTTACAAGGGCCTTACCAAGGTAAATCTTTGTCACTGATGCAATTCCATTGATATAAGGTTTAGCAGACTTGTGCTGTTCCTGTGATACATAATGAGACCATATATATCATTGAAACTGCCAACATATGAATTATAAAACAAGTTAAGATTGAAGATATATCTAGGTATATATACCTGAATGAACCTTTGTAATTTGACAAGAAGTGATTCTGAAGTATTCTTGGAAGCATTATAGGCCTCAGTAGTTTTAGCAGTTAGAAAATCAAAGTTAGGTTTAAGGTTAGATATGAAAGTCAACAATTGATTCTTCAAATCTGATATCCACTCCTGCAAATTTTACAAAGGAATTAAGAAAATCAAGAATTATTAGAGTTTGCTCAAGATGGAAAAATGAACTTGTCATTTGATTGAACTAACTGAACTGATGATTACACAATATATAGATGCGATTGATGAAGCATCAGAATAACTGAAAAATAACTCTAGTCACTAATTACTAAACAGAGTTAAGTGAGACTAATGTAGACTAAGCTATAGTTTCAATAAAAATTAGTTGTCTCGTGTTTAATCAAGTCATCAAGAATATTACTCTCATCTCATCTCTCTTCCTAATTCAACATATTACTCTCTCTCTCTCTCTCTCTCTCTCTCTCTCTCTATTTTATCTCCCTCTTCTTCCTAAACACCTCTCATGTCATATCATAACTTCATAAGGGCTGTGAGAGAATAAATGGCTGCAAATGGAGTTACTTGGAGATGAAGTTGATAGGTTTTGAAAGTTGCTGGATTTGGGAATAAAATGGGTGGCTGATTATGTAGCATTGGATCTAATCAATGGCTTGGATTCTCTTGACAGGAGTGACCAGAGGTTAAACTAACGGCAGAGAAACCATATCCCCTTAAGCTATCTAAAATAGCTCATAAAAATAGCTAATAAATTATGATACTTAAAAGTTGCTAACAAATTAAATGTACAACTTAAAAATGTAAAACATAAGATTAACAGAAATGTTGTTTGCTTTTTGGTATATCTGAAGTGAAGAGCTTAATCTTTTTGTAATATATATATTTTGATAAATATAATGAGAAACATGAAAGAGAAAACATACTTGACTAGAGTGAGGGTGAATCTTATTATTATGAAGGGACGCAATACTTTCTTCTTTTTCCAAAAGGATTTTCTTTATCTGTGCAATATCATCTTCCTTACTTCGCCATTCATGGTAACTCTTTGCAGTGATGGATTCTAAAACTGAAACCCTTGTGTTGAGTTGGTGGAGCTGAATGCTTAGAGAGGAAGAAAGTTGGTGTTGTTTGTATGTTATTACTGCAATAAAGATGAAGAGGATGGAAATGATGATGTAGAAGATGAAGGGACTTGTCCTCGCCATTTTTGTTCTGGAAGAAGTTTTCATACGTCAGAAGAAAGAAGTGACAGGGACTTGCCCACTTTATACCGTCGTTTTCTATTCACCAAAGAGGGGAGAAAACGATATTTAATTCCGACTAAAGGCATACTCCCTAGGCTCTCGATCGAATATAGGCGAAAAAATTTGAAGGGTTTTTTTATGGGTGTTTTTTTTAATACCCCCACCCCATCCCCTCCCACCCCCACCCAATTGTGATATACCGATTATACCCCTGCCATAAATTACATTTTGACTTTCAATTAATTCACTCACATTGGGACCACAGTTAACGCGATCGTATATACCTCCATGGAAGGTATATACGATTACATTAATTAATCAACGCCGACTTAAAAATGTTCATCGATATATATGTCCTTCAAGACATATATACGATTGCACTATTTAATGCTTCGATGATTACCCATCGTATATATGTCCTTTGAGGCATATATACGATTGCATTATTAAATGCTTCGTTGACTACCCATCGTATATAGGTTATATACGAGTGGGCTTTGAAGATCCAATCGTATATACATCCGGGCCATGTATATACGATGTGAAAAAATACCCATCGTATATACATGGTTGAGGAGGTATATACGATCGGGCTATTTTTTTCGCTTTTTATTGAGTTGATAAGCGCTTTGTTGGAACAGATATTGACCCGCCTCTGAAAGAAGATGCCGACTCTCGGTTGGCGTCGTTGATATTGATACTACATTGACTTTCACGACGGATACGGTATAATTTTGTTACTCAAGTTTGGTAAATGGAATTAATTTACTTAAGTACTTAGTAAGTTATATATTTTGTAGATATTTTCTACACGACAGTGTGGTGGAGGAGTGGGCCAAAGTCGTTGGTAGAACTATCGGTGTAGTTGTTGTTATTGTGAGATCCGAGAAAGCAAATGGAAAGAGGGAAAGCGAGATAAGGTTGTTTTTGGTCATGAGAAACATGGCGAGTTTACTAATGATTCAAGGGTTTTCGCTCTGAAGGAGAGGTCATCCTTTTAGATTGAAGGCTACTTGCACCGTTAGCCGTGGGGGTTGGTGTGTCACGGTTAAATGTGGTAGACACACGCACGACTTGCTCAAAACTTCCATTGGTACTTGTTTTTTCGGCGCCCTGTCTAAGCGCGCAAAAGGATCCGTTAACCAAAGATGCGGATCTTGATGTGGGACCAAAAGCTACTATTATCGCTTTGAAGAAGCTAGATCCGGAGAATGTGACTAGTCTTCGCCAAGTTTATAGGCGAGGCACAAACACCTGGGTCTACAAAGAGGGGTCCTAGAACGGACATTCGGGAGGTGTTGAGATTGATTGAATCCCATAATTATCTATGTTGGTCTAGAAAGATTCCGCAACTGATGTCGCCAAGTGATATCATGTGGGCTCATCCCACTTCTATAAAGTTGCTCGGTTGTTTCCCAAAGTTATCATTCTTGACTCAACCTACAAGACCAACAGATATAATTTGCCTCTTCTACAGATTGTAGGAGTCACAAACACCGAGATAAGCTTCCACGTTGCATTTGCTTATATTGGGCGGGAGCTTGCTATTCATTTTTCTTGGGTATTGGAGCAATGCGAGGTATATGTGAGTTGCATTCTATTCATCCTCGGGTTTTCTTGACGATGCAGATCTCTGTTTGTATATCCGCTATTCTTGATGTCTTTCCTGCTTGCTACAAATTTATTGTGTCATTGGCATGTTACAAAAATGTCAAAGCCAAGATTAAGGAGTTGGTTCACAAGGATGACGGGAGGAGGTCGAAACTCTCTGGCTATGGATTATTGATTCTGCTGATGAGTCACACTATCTATCTAATCAAAGTTTTTTGAGGTCGCTTGCTCTGATAAACCTGCTCTCATTAAATACGTGCACGACACATGGTCCAATATTCCACTGTTTAAAAATCTTCAAGGACTTGTTTCTTTATCCGCACCGAGACACATGGTTAAGGAGTTTGAAAGATCGAAATCGGGGTTGGATACGACAAAGTGCGATGTTTGGTGCATTCAAAGGAAGACACATCTACTTCCTTGTGCTTGTGAGATAGGTATTTTTCATGCTTCCAGTAATTCTATTCCGCTCAATGTTGTTGATGATCACTGGAAACATTTGAGCTTGGATGCGAGAGATGATAAATCCACTCGTGATAAATCATCTACTTGTGATATTTCTTACCAGTTCGATGCTATCCGGGCCAGATTTGATAAAGTGAGTGAGGAGGAGAAATTTCTTATCAAGAGGCAGCTGAATGAGATAGCTTTCCCTTCTACTTCTTCTATGGTTGCACCTAAATCAAAAGTCAGAACGAAAGGTGCACCAAAGAAGAAAAAAGGGAAATTTTTTGATGCTAAGCGTGATCCTTCTGGGTGGGAGCACGTGGATGAGAGGGTAAAACAGACTGAAGAAACCGGGGCTTCCAAAATTCCTACACAGCGGTCAACCAAATTATCTCAGGGTGCTTCTAGAGTATTATCACGAGCATACCGAGACTAAAATCCACTTACCGCTTTCTTCCAAAGACACGTGCGCAACTATGTTGAAAAAATTGTTGATGTTGAAGGTGACGGTAACTGCGGTTTTAGAGCAGTCGGGGTTGGACTTGACATGGGTGAGGACTCCTGGCCTCTGATTAGGCAAGCTTTGATTCAGGAAACAAAGGACAGGGAAACCTTGTATTCAGACATGTTTGGGAAGAACCGACTGTTAGAGCTTCGCAAAGCTTTAACTATTGAGTCATACGGACGTCAGCCGGAGTCAAAGTGGTTTGATTTGCCTGAGATGGGGTATATGGTTGCAACCAGGTATAATGTTGCATTGGTTCAGTTTTCTTTATCTATGAATTTCACTTATCCGCCTTTGAGAGGCACGCATACTGCTTCATCTAAGTTGAAAATCATATCTTGCTCGAACGAGCAAAATGTACACTGGTTGCATCTTTCAATCTCTCCCACTTGTCCGTTGCCTCCTATTGCCCCACAGTGGTACCAGCACTACTTACCGGAGTCTGCTTCATGGTTGCATCCGTATGCCGGACGTTTTACCCTATGGCGCCTATGTGTCCTCCCGCAGACCTCTCACTCACACCGATGCGTCTAGATGTATAGATTTAGCCGATGATTCTATTGACGACTTGTAGATAGATTCACACATTTTTGTATTACACGTGTATATATGATTATAGCGCGCTTTTTGTAATTATACGCGTTTATTTTATCCAATATATGTACGCGTTTATTCAAATCACGAGATCAAATTATAATCAAGTAATAAAATGTAATCATAACCAAAAAAAAGCCCATCGTATATATCTCGTTTGGGGCATATATACGATGTGCATTTTTAACGCATCGTAAATAGGTTCCTCAGGCGTATATACGATTGACTTAAAACGCATCAATCGTATATACGCCCAACGAACATATCTACGATGTCAAAATTGTACCCATCGTATATAGGCTCCCAAAAAGATATATACGATGGGTGTAATTTTGTGAAAAAAACAGATTTTTTGAAGGGCATTTTGGGAATTACAGTGTGGGTGGGGGTGTTAGGGGAATGGGTGGGGGTACAAAAAAAAAACCCTTTTTTTATTTTTACCCTCACCAAATTCTCATATACCTCTACCAAATTTGAAAATCCCAAAATGTCATTTGTAATTTTTTTTTAAAGGCTCATCGTATATATGTTATTTGGGACATATATACGATGCTTATTTTTACCACATCGTATATATGTCCTTAAGAGGTATATACGATTGCATCTTACACGGCCAATCGTATATACCTCTTAAGGGCATATATACGATCTGGTAAAAATAAGCATCGTATATATGTCTCAAATGACATATATACGATGGGTTTGAAATTTGTATTATTTTTTTGCAGTAAAAAAAATTTCAACGGTAATGATTTCACTTTCAAAGTTGATCAACGGTGTGGATTGCACGACAAAATCAACGGTTGATAATCTTTTACCCAACTATAAATACCCACTCCCACCATCACTATTTTTACACCAAAAATTCAACTTCATTCTCTCACACAACACAAGTCAAGATGATGCAGGCTTCGCTAATGTCATACTACGAGCCTTCTTCGGTGTGGATTGCACGACAAATCAACGGTTGATAATCTTTTACCCAATTATAAATACCCACTCCCACCATCACTATTTTCACACCAAAAATTCAACTTCCTTCTCTCACACAACACAAGTCAAGATGATGCACACTACTAGAATTTGTGAATACTCCGGCGGCTCATTTCCGGCGGCTTTATTCCGCCGGTTATTTACTGGCGGATTACAGGAGGTTACCGGCGGCTTTGGTGCGCCTGTTTTTTTTCGGCGGAATTCATGTGATTATCGGCGGAATTTTTTTTAGACGGTATAATACCGGCGGAAAATCACTGTATTTCCGGCGGAAATATTTTCTGAAAGGGGATTTAAAAAATATTAAAAAAATCCGCCGGTAACTGCGCCGGTAGCACATAAAATCCGCCGGTAATGCATAATCCGCCGGTAATGCATAAGTTCCGCCGGTAACGCTTAACTTCCGCCGGTAGTGCATAAGCCGCCGGTAATGCATAATTCGCCGGTAATGCATAATCCACCGGTAGCGCATATAGTCCGCCGGTAGCGCGTAAATGTCCGTCGGTAATTACTGCATGTGGAAACGGATATATCCGCCGGTAATGACTAAATGTCTGCCGGTAATAAATCCGCCGGTAGAGCCTAATTTCCGCCGGTAGCACGTAAAAGCCGCCGGTAATTACTGCATGTGGAAACGGATATATCCGCCGGTAATGACTAAATTTCCGCCGGTAATGACTAAATGTCCGCCGGTAATAATTAGTGGCCAACGGCACTATTTTAGTCTTTATAATCCATCTGATTGCTCTATCATTTCCACTCCAATTATTCCAACACTTTCATTTTAATTTCTTCACACTTCCATTCCATTCTTTCAACACTTACTTCCATTCCTATTTCTTCACACTTTCATTCCATTCCAAATGTTTGAAGATTTGTTTTGAAGGTATGTTAATATGTGTACCTATGTAGTTTATATGTGTTAGTTTGTGTTAATATGAGTTACTATTTACTAATTCTGATATTATTTGTTTAGCAATTGGTTGAGTTTGGGAGAAAGTTGGAGAGTTCTTTGCACTATTGATTCAGTTCGTTCGAAGTTATTAACACCAAGTCAGAGACTTCTCTACATTACCGGTTAGTAATTACTATTCGGTTTTGATTTGGTGGTAGTTAAATAATTAGAATTGAAATTACTATTAGTAGAACAAATATTATTTAGTAAAATAGGGAAAATTTAGTATTACTCTAATTAAATTTAGTATTTATAATTAGTATTATTACCATTAATACTACTATTTATTCGAAATTACTATTTTAATTTTAATTTAAATTCAAAACTGTTTATGTTTTTTTATAAATATAAATACGAAATATAATAATGTTATTATAATTAATTACATTAAATAATTATTTTAAATTTAATTCGTGTTAAACAATTATAATAAAAATTGTTGTTACTACAATTTATTATATTTGTTGAAAAAGATATGTCCAAAAATGGTATTTTTTTTAAATAATAGGAATTCTTATAATGTTATTATAATATTTCAGTTAAAATATAAATGTTAAAATAGTATATAATAAATTATTATTATTTTCTTAAACAAAATATATTTTAATTATTTTATATAAAATTTAGATTAGATGTTAGTTAATATTTTTAGTTTATTATCTATTATTTAAAAAAAATTGGAGTTAATGATTTAGTAATACATTAATATAATTATTTTTTTAACAACAATAATAGAGTTATTTTGACAAGAACATTAATATAGTTAATAAATATTATGTGATACTAAATATTATTTGATTTAATTTAAAATAAAATTGGAGTTAATGATTTAGTAATACATTAATATAGTTCTTTTTTTGAACCAAGTTAATTGGGTTTTTTTTAGAAGAACATTAATATATATAGTTAATAAATATTAGGTGATAGTAAATATTATTTGATGTAATATACTAAATGTTATTTGATGTATTTAATTGAAATAATTATGATGATAGTAAAAAATAATGGTTGATGGTTTATTTAAATTTGCTAGTCTATAAAAATTATTGTTGTGATATACTTATATATGATATATGATGTAATATATTTAATTAGGACATCCAAAAAAAATGGATCGTAGTTGGATGTATGATCGATTATATCCTGGAAGAGCGGGGTTGAAACGACGTTTTGTTGAAGGAGTTGAAGAGTTTGTTCTTTTAGCTAAGCGTCAAATAGAATTTGAGCAACAAGGTGGAATTAGATGTCCTTGTTCGAAATGTATCTTTCGATCTATAAAAAATGAAGGTGAGATTCGACTTCATTTGTACAACAATGGATTTAAGCCAAATTATTGGATATGGACTCGTCATGGCGAGGTAGCAGCTGGAGTAGTTCCTGGCGTTAATATAAATAATGTTCCTCCGGTTGATATTGTTCCTGTCCAAGAAGTAGAAGGTGCCACTTCAAGTCCAGTCGTGGAAATTGGCACATCGACTATGGGAAATCAACCGCTTGATGCTGTTCAGGGGATGATATGTGATGCTATCGGTGTAAATTTGGATTTTGAGGAACCACAATATGATGCTGAAGAAGTTCCGAATGAAGAAGCTCAGAGGTTTTATATGTTTTTGAGTGAAACAAATAAACCATTATTTGAAGGATCTAACGAATCTAAATTATCAATGTGTGTTCGGTTGTTGGGTCTTAAGTCTCAATTTAATGTTGCTGAATTGTGCATGGAATATATGACAAAAATGATGTTGGATGCAACCCCCATTAGAGGACTTTTGCCGCAGAGTTATTATGATGCTAAAAGACTGGTATCGAAGCTTGGTTTAAAATCTAAGAGAATTGATTGTTGTGTGTCTGGTTGCATGTTGTATTATAGCAATGAGTTTGGGATAAATGATGGAGAGTTGTCGGAATGCAAGTTGTGTGGAGAGCCACGCTACCGTTCTAGGAGAGGCAAACCGGTTCCACGGAAAGCAATGTTCTATCTGCCTCTTATACCAAGGTTACAGAGGATGTTTACTTCAAAGGAGACTGTGGGTAAAATGTCATGGCACCATGAAAATAGAAACAATTCTGGTGAATTACGCCACCCATCTGATGGTGAAGCTTGGAAGCATTTCGATCGTGTTCATCCAGACTTTCCTAGTGATCCACGTAATGTTCGGCTTGGTTTATGCTCTGATGGTTTCACACCCTATATTCAATCATCGACATCACCGTATTCTTGTTGGCCAGTTATTGTTACCCCGTACAACCTTCCTCCAGAAATGTGTATGTCTAAACCATACATGTTCTTAAATTCCATTATTCCAGGACCAAGTAATCCAACGGCTGGTATTGACATATATTTGCAACCTTTGATCGATGACCTAAAAAGGTTGTGGCAGGGTGTTTTAACTTATGATGCAGCACGCAAACAAAATTTTGTCATGAGGGCGGCTTTGATGTGGACCATCAAAGACTTCCCTGCCTATGGAATGTTGTCGGGATGGGGGACACATGGTAAGATGGCGTGTCCGATTTGCATGGTTGACACAAGAGCTTTTACTCTTAAATATGGAGGAAAAACATCATGGTTTGACTCACACCGTAGGTTTTTACCTAGCGATCATCCATTTAGAAAGTCAAAATATGCATTCATCAAGGGAAGTATTGAAACAGGTGAACCTCCCCGTAGGTTGACACCAGAAGAAGTTTGGAACAGTGTCAAGGATATCCCTCCAGTAGAAGTCGTTGCAGGTGTTGTTTCTCGTCCAGATGGTTATGGATTATGGCATAATTGGACAAAAAAGAGTATTTTTTTGGGCTATCCAATGAACGGACCACCAAGAGACTTGAGCTAGTAGCTCAATTGGTAGTGGGAATGCGTTGGAAATGTACAAGAGGTACGAGGTTCGATTCCCACGGAAGGCATTTGTTGAACCAAGGTCAAACACTCTTTGTTTTGTATGATAACAAATTACAATATGTTTGCTAATGGTTACAGTGAGTCTAAGCGCAGGGCTGAACAATGCACATAGATATGATCAAAGGCGCTTGGCGTGTCAAGTTAAAGGATAGAAGCTTAAAGGTGAAGTGAGCAAGGACCAAATCCATCCAAGGACTTATTTGTTATTCGCTTTGCTTAAGACATATGTAAGGTCTCTTCTACTTAAACTTTATGATTGCTGTAGTTGAGAGATGATCTTTTAAAATAGAACTGTCTTGGAAAAATGTTTTCTATAAAATCATGATTTATTAGATTAGACACAAGTTGTTTTAAATTAATAGTTTGAATCATGATTTGTTGTTTTTAAAGAAAAGTTTTAAAAGAATTTGTTTTTGAAGTAAAGAATTTTGTACATGAATCTAGAAATTGGTTTCTACTTGTTGTTAAAGCCATAAATCGATTTCCCTTTGTTCTCTAAAGTCAAAAATCGATTTGCCTTTGTATTTTAAAGCTACAAATCGATTTCCCTCCTCCTTGGAAGAAAGAAATCGATTTCCCACTTCTTTGGTAAAGCCAACAATCGATTCATAGCTTGCTTGTTTATAAAAGAACTTGTTTTAGAAAGAAAACAATCGATTGATGACTTTGTGCTTTCAAGCAAGAAATCGATTTGTGGCTTCCTTGCTTTCAAGCAAGTAATCGATTTCCTTCTTATTTCTTTAAGTAAGAAATCGATTTCTTACTTTCTTTTAGAAAGCAAAATCGATTTTCATCCTATTCCTTTCAAGAAATCAATCGATTCTTCACTTATCACAACAAGATGTTACAAATCTTTTCAACGGTCATATTTTCATATTCTCTATAAAAGGCTCTAGGGTTTTCACGATAAAAACTGAACCCTTTTGACAAATCATTTCATCGTGAAAAACAAAGCAAATCAAACCAAAAGAAAAAGTTTTTTGAAGAACCGATCATTCATAGAAATCATCTTCTATTGTTCTTCAAATTAAAGGTTTTTCATTCTTTCATTTTCATATTCAAATCCATCGCATCAAAAGATCTTTGAAGAACTGATCTTTCATAAGTTTCATCTTTACACGTTCTTCAAATTTCAAAGGTTCCAATCACATCATCTCTCTTAATCACTTGAATCATATTGTTTGAGAGATTGGATCATAGTTTGATCTGTAAGATTGCTATTCTTGTTTGCTGAGAAATCCTAGGAGTTCAAACTCTTGGGTAATTCAATCAGGGAGATTGAATTGTTTGTGAAATCTTGGGATAGCGTTCTTGAGTCATTCAATCGGGAGATTGAATCGGTGAAATCCTTAGCGGGAAGCTTGGGTTCTCAATTTGGGGAAAATTGAGAGGTTTGTTGTATTTGAAGTTGCTTGCTTGTAAACACCGAAGAAGTATCTTCACAATATAGTGGTGATTACCAAAGTCCAAAGGTTGCAAAGCCGGAGGCCGAGGAGTAGGGCTTTTATCCCGAACCTCGCTAAAATCACGATGTACTTCTTTCCTTTATCTCTACTTTGTGTTTTCGTATTATTGTTAACTGTCGTTGTATTTGATATTATCGCGCTAATTTTTCAATATCACTGTAATTGTTTCTGCCATTGTTATAGCTTGTTTAGGTGTTGCATATAGTTTAAATCTTATTTTCCGCATTTGATTTAAACTTGCATCGTAAATTTTTCGAAAACAAGAAAAAGATTTCATTTTAGAATATAACCTTATTCACCCCCTCTAAGGTTATCATATAGTCCAACAACTTCCATATTGGAAAGATAATCTACTGAGACACAATCTGGATGTCATGCATATTGAAAAGAATTTCTTTGATAACATATTTAACACTGTTATGAATGTGAAAGGTAAAACAAAAGACAATGATAAGGCTAGGAAGGATGTGGATCATTACTGCAGGCGAAAGGATTTGTTGTTGGTTGAGCAAGGTACTAGGACGTTGAAACCCAAAGCCAATTTTACTTTATCTACCGAACAAGCGAAAGAAGTTTATCGGTGGATAAAACAGTTGAAAATGCCAGACGGTTATTCTTCCAATTTAGCAAGATGTGCAGATGTGGATAATGGGAGGTTGCATGGGATGAAGAGCCATGATTGTGATGTATTCATGGAGTGCTTACTTCCTATCGCTTTTAGTTCGTTGCCAACACATGTTTTGAACCCGCTCATTGAAATAAGTCAATGCTTTAAGAATTTGTGTTCTGCAACGCTAAAAGCGGATGATTTGACTAAAATGGAACAAGACATCCCACTTATCTTATGCAAGTTGGAGAGAATATTTCCTCCTGGTTTCTTTGATTCTATGGAGCATCTTCCTGTTCATCTCGCAAATCGGCTAAACTTGGCGGACTGTCCCAATACAGATGGATGTATCCATTTGAAAGGTCGATTAATAATGATATGAAAGAAGTTTAGTATAATTTTAATTACATTATTATTAACATATAATTTTCTCTAGGTTCATGGGTGATTCTAAAAGATCACTCAAAAATAAAGCTAGAGTTGAAGGATCGATATGTTCTTCTTACTTGCATCGTGAAACAACTCATTTTTGTTCTTATTATTTCAACAATGAATTGGCTCCTAGAAGTAGTCGAAATGAAATGGACATTGAACCACCAAGACATCATTTAGCTTTGTCTGCCTTTTTGTCTCCCCGGTCGCCACCGAAAAGAGTCAATTCATCGCCAATGTAAGAAGAGTTAAACTCAAATTTCATGTTCATGTCTTGATAAATTGTACCGAGGTCCAACCATTCATTGAGTATGTATTTCTCAACCGAGTTATCTTAATTAATTTATAAATTAAAGTACTTTGTTGTGTGTAACAATTGTTAATTTCACATTAGGGAGTTTTTGACATCAGAGGAGTAAGTGAAGATCAATCGTGCGCTCATATTCATGCGCATTTTCCAATGGGGTTTAAGCGGCGTATGTATTCCTTCCGCTAACTCCTACCAACCAACACCGAGAAACTTATCCGATGGTCCTCGAAGATGTGTTAAAGAATGGCACACATACTTTGTCAATGGATACAAGTTTCACACTAAGAAATGGACAGAGAGTAGAGAAACAGTGAATAGTGGAGTTTGCATGAAGGGTGACACTGGGAGAGGCGAAGATGATTTCTATGGTGTTGTTGAACACATTTATGAACTTGCATATCCTTATCTTGATTATCATCAAAAGATAGCCGTTTTTTACTGTAATTGGTTTGATCCGTCCCCTCGAGGAACAAAGTTTAACCCAAAGACAAATACATTGGACATTAAAATGAGTAGTAGATATCGACTGTACGATCCTTTTGTCATTGCACAAAATGTGAGACAAGTCTACTATGTCTCTTATCCATCAACACGGACTGATCGGCGTGGTTGGTGTGTCGCAATTAAGACAAAATCAAGATGCCGCATTGAAACAAATGATGACACAGTGGAAGATGTGTCGTATCAAATGGATGAAATGTCCAATGTAAATGAAATGATTGAAGTTGAGGTCATTACTCGTTTACGTGATGAGTCCAACGCTGCTGATGAAGTTAATGAAGACGAAGATACAGATCACGAGGACGCAGTCGATCACGTCGGTGTATCAGGAATTCACTTATCAAATGGGATTCTATTTCAGAAATGATTTGCCTATGTTATTCATCATTTATGTTATTAAATTTATTTTATAGCTACAGAACAGTCATGTCATCGTTAGGATCTAGTAGTGACTCACCACATGAGGACCCACCCGTGCCGCCTCGGGAAAAAGGAAAGAAGATATGTACTTCTTTACGCGGTCGTCGTCGTAAGATAGTTTATCAACTTATTCATGGCAACTTTGTGGGTATGCCTTCGGCAGAGGAGCTCAATGGCTGTGAACCCGTGTCGCCTCCACCCGGTACTATAGCACCCCCTGCTGATCCAGATAGACCGCCACGCGTGTATGATGCAGAAACCGATGTGATTTATGTTTTGGACGACGGTCGTATCGTTGTGGAGGTTATGGTAACCTGTAAGTATTATTATATTTTTATTTGTGTTTTAAATTTGTTTTTTAAATTAATATCATTTTAATTTTTCTTTATTATGTACAGCTTTGATCCTGGGAGGATTGTGTCCCGCGCAATAACATGTATTATCAAGGAAAATTACACTAAGGCCTGGAAGGATTGGACGGAGGTTAAAAACGACGAGGAGTCCAAAATGTGGAATCAATTTAGAGTAAGTTTTTTTACGATTTAATTAATTTTTAATTTTTCCAATTTGGTGAATTGATTACATTGTTTTTTTAACAACTTATTTCAATTTGTGCAAGAAGGCAACATTCGCATGGAAACCTGAGGATGCGAATCAAGTTAAGAAAGTATTCAACTCAAGAGCTTCTCATCGTTTTTCTGAAATGCTAGCGGGAGAGCGTAGAAAGAAAGGGCCGTCGGATTGGATTGGTGCGCCTATATTGGAACAACTCAAACTGAAATGGGCTGATGACGATTATATAAAGGCTGCCAAGAATCGGACTTCTGAGAGAGGGGGTTGCTTAAACCTGGGCGGTTCAATCAGCTCATATGAACATGTTAAACGCATGGTAATATTTTATATATCCATGTTGACAAATTCAAATTTTACGTTTTAATAAATACAAATATTAAATTTTAACTATATATATATATATAGACGACCATTCTTGGACGGCCACCTACTTTGCCGGAGGTACATGTGCAACTCCATATGCGAGAGGAGACCGGTGAATTTCCTGAAGAGCGCCCAAGGATGATCCAGGTAAATAAAATATATTATTTATAAGTTATTTTAATTACATTTAGTATTTTGCATTGCAATAATGTTTATTCATTTTTGGATTGTTGCTTTCAGGAAGAGTTCTTAAACTGGCAGGATGAGTATCGTCAAACACAGGAGAGTAGCGGAACTGAGGTTGATCCGGTTGAGGAGGGTCGATTGGCTATAGTAAAATGGCATGAAATTGCTGCTCCACGAATAAAATGCTCGCTACTGTGATCCGTGGTATCGCCCACGTTATTACTGTATTCTATTGTTCAATTTTAGGCCAAATTCTTCGTAAACAACAAGTACTGGGCGCTCTCATGTCCCCACTCATTCGTAATTAGCCGCTGCGGTATTGACCCAGAAGTTGAGCGACTACGAGCGTGAGCTTCGGGAGATGCGAGAGCAGCGAGGCGAGGAGCGCAGGCAGCAGGCTGAGGAGCGCAGGTTGGCGCAGAAGATCGCAGAATGAATGAGGAGCGCTGGAAGCAATTAATGGATAATATGTCTCATACGAGGCCATCTATGCCATGATCATCATCATCAGTACATTATCCAACGCCAAATGATGCAAAATTTCTATGGAATTCCTTTCCCGCCAGCACTGTGCCTTCCACTTGGCTTAAACTCCGAGCACCCCACGCTCAACCGGCCGGGCCGTGCACTTCTATGGTCAGCCCTGCCTTGATTTAAACTCTCCGCCTCAACAACAACCACAACTCCCACTTCCGTCCCACAAGATTCCCAACAAAGAATTCCGCACTCACCACACAAGATTCCCAACAAAGAATTCCAGACTCAAATTTCACAAGATTCCCAACAAAGAATTCCAAACTCGATCCCACAAGAATTCCTGCACTCACTTCCACAGAACAACATCTCTCCCCGCAGCAGTCCCAACAACCGTCCCAGCAGCATGAGCCATTTGAAAGACAAGATGAAGAAGAATATTGGCAACAGTTTATTCGCCAAATCCCAACAAGCAACCCCAAACCCAAACAGTCTTACTATTGATTACTTATCGTTTAATTTGTATGGATAATTTAATTACTGCTTTTGATTAGTCGCGTTTAATTTGTATGGATAATTTAATTACTGCTTTTGTTTGACGTTTAATTTGTATGGATAATTTAATTACTGCTTTTGTATGGATAATTTAATTACTGCTTTGATGGGTTGATTATTTATCATTTTATTTTTATGGATATTTATTATTTTATTTTTAATTTTAAAAATAATCGAATTTATAAATGGTTTTTATTTATTTATTTTATTTTAAATTTTAAAAAAAGATTTAAAATTTAAAATTTAAAAAAGGTTTTTTTTAAAAAAATTTAAATAATAATCGAATTTATGAATGGCTTTTATTTATTTATTTTATTTTAAATTTTAAAAAAAGATTTAAAATTTAAAATTTAAAATTTAAAAACGGTTTTTTTTTAAATTTAAATAAATTACCGGCGGAAAAAATATATTTACCGGCGGATTTGTTTTAAAAAAAAATTCAAATAAATAACACCGGCGGAAATATATATTTATCGGCAGATTTTATTAAAAAAAACAAATTTAAAAAAAATAAATAAATTAGCGGCGGATTTAATATATTTACCGGCGGAAATAATAAAAAAATTCAATTAAAAAGAAATAATACATTACCAGCGGAAATATAAAAATTACCGGCGGAAATATAAAAAATTACCGGCGGATTTATAAAAATTACCGGCGGATTTAATTAAAAAAAATTAAAAAAAAATAAATTACCGGCAGATTTAATTTAAAATTAATAAAAATTAAAAATTACCGGCGGATAAAATTATGTTTACCGGCGGAATTAATTAAAAAATACAAATTATAAAAAAATTACCGGCGAATTTGTCTTTATCTTTCGCTTTTCCACGCAGAATTATTGGCGGATGTTTCCGGGAAAATTAAATTGAAATTACCGTGAAAAGCCGCACGGTAAACATTACATACGACCGTTTTACCGGCGACAAACCGGCGGAAAAAATCCGCCGGTAATAACATATTTCCGGCGACTTTTTGCTATTACAGGCGGATTCTGGCCGCCGGTAAATCCCAAATTTCTTGTAGTGGCAGGCTTCGCTAATGTCATACTACGAGCCTTCTTCCCTCACTCTCGCTCATTCTAATATGGGGTTTGCTGATCATCAGGGCATCATCTTGCAAGATGATGGTATATGTTTCGATGGAAGAGATGTTTTATCGTGTAGGTTGAAACATCGCATATCATTTGTCGCTTCTTAGCGTAAAACTACCGTGGATAGTTCAACCAGAGAACGACGAGCATGAGATAATTCGTATCGCTTATCTAAACCGAATGGACCGATGGAGGTCTTTATCGGTCCGGTCGTGGATGTCAACAACGAGGATGACCTCCGGCGCATGATGTCCAATCATATTATGTTTAAATGGAAGAGTTACATTCATCTCAGACGCCAAAACCGTAAGGACCGTCACGAGATCCTTCGCCGATTAACTCCACCAACTCAAAGAGTTTCTATTGTATTTTTTTTATCTGTCTATTTTTATTCTTGTTGTTTATGTTTTCTCGCTTGTGTAACTTTGTTTTATCGAATCAATGAAATCAAAAATTTATGGAAACTTGTAAAATAAAACACCCGAAAAAAAGTAATAATAAAGTGCCAACATCAAAGTAACATGAGTACAAATACATCAAAAAAGTGATAAAAAAATCCCTAACGCCCTCCTCGTTGCCCTCGTCCTCGTCCCCGTCGTCTAAGTTCCTGTGCAATGTCATCTGGTGCTGCCATCCCCACCAACCTATGGAGTGTCCGATACGCCCGATTGCCACGCGTGATCTCACCATCATGAATCCCCTCCCTACAAACGGTCACAATCTCCCTCACCCACTCAGCATCGTCGTATCGTAGCTCTGGGGAGGGTGTTCAGTCCTCAACTACTGGTGATGGTGGAGCCGGTAATAGTCTGGAGATAGATGCACGGACGTACCACTCTAAGAACCTAGGTACAGTCTCATCCGGCCGTTGAGCAAACCGAGTAGTGCGCAGGATCGATGTCATCCACAGATGCCATGAAGTGGGTGATCTGAAAGACACAGTCAGTATGACTCGGACGACCTCTGAGAGGGTCACGCGGGATGTACTAACGGTACCCAAACTGTCGCAGATCTGAAGTCAGCCCAGCTGATGAAGCCTCTGTATAGGGAGATCTGCTCAAAGGGTCTACCATCCTCGTGCTCTCAAATGGCCGCCAGACATCCTCCGCCTCACCATCAATCATCCTCTTGTAGTGGCTCACCCTGTGGTCTCGACTTCGCCTTCCTAAAGCGCCCAGCCAGTGGCTCCGCACCCCGTATATGACCGGGCAACCTCTCCGCCATCCGAGAGAAATACCACAAAATCCAAGCCTGAAATGCAAAAATAAACAACATATTTAATTCAAAAAAATTTACCCAAAGTCAGTGTGATTAACAAAAAAAAAATGAAGTTAAAATGTGTACCTGAAATAGGCTGGCATACCCTCCACATCACACTACTGTCTCCTCAAAGACGCAGTGTTCAAGGACTCATACATGGCAGCTAGTGCATCTGCACCCCATGCATAACCTCCAAGAACATCTGCACTCAAATCATGCAAGTAGATCAGCCACTTAGCCTCAGCCCTGTCTCCAGTCTTCGTAGTGAAGATATCAGAGGTCGGGCGTATGCGTATAAGCCCTCACAAAGAATCGTCATGTCACCCTCTCCTCCAGACACGCTTATAAATTTGCTTCACCAATTGAAGCCGAAATACGACTTCACGGGTGTCAAGCGCTTAGCCTCAATGTGTGACACACCCAAATATGTCTCTCGCAAGCCGTGTGGCATACTCCGAGCTCACAAAGTGATGGTGGAAGGTGTGGCATAGTTCCCCGGATGGGAAGGTGCAAAGCAGAGCAACCTCGCCGCCTCATGCACCGAAACAGATGCACAAGGCTACCCCCAAATACAGAATAATATATGCCATCCAGTTTAATTGATGATATAAACAACATTTTTTGATTTCTCAAATTTAAGAATAGTTAAGTTTAATTGATGATATAAACAACATTTTTTTGTCTCTTAAAATTCTCGCTTATATTAAAACGCAATGAGAGATTATGGGAAAATGTTAATGTCCCGATCCCATTTTCTATTACTCTTGCGATGCATATTCTTTTTCGCTGGGAGGAAGCAAATTGATCAATGTAGCTTCACCTCCATGTTCCAAAGATCGATCAACAACGAGGAGGAGCAGATGTTTGGTCGGCCGCAAATTCTTTCAATCAGAATGTCGACGCTGCTCGCTTGTGTACGCTGATGAACACAAATGCTTTCGTAGTGGCGAAGACAATGTGGTTTACGGGTACTCCAGATCCACAAGACGCTAAGGCTATGGGTTTATTGGAAGCAGTCAAATGGTTACAAGAACTAGATGTCTGAAGAGTTACCATCGAGCTATATTGCAAGGCGGTTGTTGATGGAATCAGAGAAGTGTGTAATTCTGTAATTGATATGGCTCAATCATTTTATCCTGTCAAATGTTACTTTCTAGTTTACAAAACTTCAGGATTAGTTTTATTCGGAGGCAAGCAAACCTTGTTGCTCATTCTCTAGCTAGAGCTTCAAGGAATTACGCTAGCTCTTATGTTTTTGATTATAGTCCAACCTGTATTATGTCTTTGATTATGAATGAAATGCAACGAGTTTTCTTTGTCAAAAAAAAGCCCTCCACTTTTAAAACTTATAAGGCTTAATTAGGGGTGGGGTCAGGTGGGTTTTGATGCTTCTTAACACCTAACCCAATTAAATACTTATGGGTGGGTAAACTTTTTCCAAATTTTTGTGTAACCCAAACCAACTCAACCAATCCAAAATGGGTTGGGTATCGGGTTCATTAGTTTTTTTCTCTTTTCAAGTATAAAAATAACAAAGAAAAAAAATCCATTACAACTAATTAAACCAAATACTAAAAATGTCTTAGAGAAATTAAAAGATTATATTGTACCCATGAACTTTTTCTTCAATTTGTTTCTACAAACAAAGAAACAAAAAAGTTATAAGTCACATCAACTACATATTTAACAAAGATTTTTACACCTAGACTTTAGTTAATTATTACATCGTAATCAATTTTCGTGGTAGACTAAATCAAGTTCTCTTTAACACGCTTTTCAATGAAGAATGATATTATTTTAAAAATTGAAATTTGGTTGAATGAAATTGGGAATTTATTTAAGATTTCTCTGCACCTAGACTTCGGTTATCAATTGGAATATGTAAGGTCACACAAAAAAATTAGTATATGTAAGGTCATAATGGTATGAGTTGGGTTGGGTTTAGCAGGTTCTAATTTTTCAGACCCGCTACCCAACTCGTACTCTATGGGTCTTCTTATTTTAAAACCAACCCAACTCATTTATCCGAACCAACTAGAATATTGTGGGTCGGGTTGGATTAGGTTGCAGGTTGGGTTGGGTCAAAGTCAACTATGTCCACCCATAGGCTTAATTGTATTTTTTTTTACGCAAGCTTAATTGTATTTTTGGTCCTCCTATTATTCTAATTTCTAAAATTCTTGCCCTTATCAAAATTGGTCAAACTTGAGGGTGACGTGATACTCACATGACGTGGCATGCTACGTTTGACCGCCACATGAATTTTTCAATCAAAAATTATATTTTTATATTAAATTCAAAATTTTGCTATGTGGATGGTAGTCATTTAAAAGACGTGGTATGGTACATTTAACTCACTTAAATATTATTTCTAATTAAAAATCCATGTGACGGTCAATATGTGGCATGCCTCGTCATTTAAGTGAGTATCACGTCAGCCTCAGGTTTGACCATTTTTTGTAGGGGCAAGCATTTTAGAAATCGAAATAATAGGGAATCAAAATCATGGATGAGTTATAATAAAGGGAGCAAAAGTGAAATTAAATCTATGTAATAACAATTATGTATCTTACTTTTAAAGCTTAATATCATTTTTTTTGACAATAAGCTTAACATCATTTGGTACCTGTTATTTGGTTCTATTTGATATGAAACATATACAAAGTTGTAAAAATCTAGGGCTTAATTGATATGGATATTAAATTGTAAAAGTCAGGGACTAATGTGACATCGACAATTCGAGAGATTTTAAATTAAATAATGTTTAAAAATGTCACGAACGAATTAAGAATATTGTTAATGTTAGAGACTAAACTGAACTTTTTTAAAATTTGAGGGGCTAAACCGACTATTAACTCAAAAAAAATGATTTCCCACCCTTTAAATAATTAGTTAAGCCTATTAAAATTTTCTTTGAGTAATAAAATAATTGCATTTCCAAAACTAACCCACATAGGAACTTGTTCCATAGGAATAAAAAGGTTATCGAAAAGTAAAGTCAAAGGCAACTCAAGGACATTTAGAAATGATATCACTAACTAAATTTAGTTAGTTAGAATTTGTTTATATCAGAGACCATCAAACATAAAATTTGGGGTTTTATTTTTTTCACCCCCCTCAACATCAATCCCACCCCAATAACTACCCAAACGGACAAAAATACTCCTGAAAATTAACAAAAATCACATTTCACATTTCAAGGACCAAAATCTGGTTAGATTTTCGAATTATCGGTATTTCGAAGAATTTTGAATTACCTTTAAGGAGGTAATTCCGTCAGAATATGAACCGAAATTACCTCCTTCCGAGGTAATTCGAAATTTTTCTAATTACCTAGTAATTCAATTCAAAATCCAATATATTTTTTTTTCAATTTTTAATATTTTCTAATTACATTTATTTTTTTTAACAGTGGCGAGTAGACGATCAGCAACGTAGCGCGAGCAGAGTCTTCGAGCAAAGACTTCGCGCAAATTTCGACGACGAGCGAGCATTCTCGGGAGGCCAAGAGTAGCAGATTCTTCTCCGTGACACTTTACAGAGGCTCGTGAGTCATTGGGCATGCTTCTAGCGCCGAGGCGCCTGAGAGCCCGCGCCAGAGTGGTAGAGATGGTTGAGCTCGAGCCCGAGCCTCACCACACCCCCAAGATGAGAGCAGCCCTACCGTGACCACCTCGATTATGAGTAGTACAATATGCGGCACCAACAAGAGCACCTGTGAGTCAGATCACAACGTTATTGCCGACGCGGTTGGGAGGCTTTGAGGAGCAGGAGGATGAGGCCAAAGATCGTGAGGAGGAGGAGGAGGAGGAGGAGGTTCACCGCCTCAGCCTTTGGATCACACACCCTTATATTTACACCGGGATACACACTGCAAGGCCCCGGATAGATAGAGAAGAGGTAATATTTTAATTCTTTATTTTAATTTTACTTAACAACAATTAATTAATTATTTTTAATAACGTATGGTTTAATTTTAATTTTTTCAAATTTCTAAACTAAAGGTTGTATCTCACGCCGTAAGATTTCTAGAGTTAGACTCGCGAGCACCACCCACACGTAGAGCAATCGGTTGCGCGTCAAAGCTAAGCTTTCGAGTTGGACATCACACCTCGGAGGCAATCAACTATGAGTTGATATCCGCTTTTGGAGATGTGGCATCCTCGAGACCGCCATTCCACATGCCCTTTGGGGGGAGATGTCTCACACCCCGACGATGTGGCCGTGCCGCTCCACTTGCCGCCGGATGGCACCCCATTGACCACAGCCGATTTTGATTCTGCTTCGTGCTCTTCACTTGGCCGTGGACTCTTTGGGCATGGATCGTGCTACACCATCCAGAGCTTAGGATAACAGGGGCGCCTCTCGAGGATATCCTGCGTGTAGAGGACTCCTACAGGGAGAACATGGCACGTGGTGCTTATGAGCAGTGCCGCACGGTGCTACATGCTCTTCCTCGTTAGGCACCACCATTCCGGGCCGACAAGAGTCACACATTAGTGCCGCGAGGTGGATGTATCCGCCTCAGATCTTCAAAGCAGTTGTTGCCGCTGGGTCTCGGGGTATAGCCGCCTTAGTTACCTCTACACCCAAATTGACGTAAAAGCGGTCTTTTATTCGACTGCCAGCTCAAGCGGCTACGCGACAATCGCTCCCGTAATCATTTATTTATTTTTTTAATTTAAAGCTTTTAATTAAATTACTCATATATTAATAATCGATTATTTTTAATTTAATTATTTCAAAGGTCGATCTCACGAGTACTTTCCCACCGCCGTTGGTCTTCGAAAGTGTTAGCTAGACGCATCGTACCACGTGCACCAAACGGGGGAACAAGAAGTCGGATAAAATAAAGTTGGTAGACTTTAGGGAGCGGATAGATGCTCTACACCGAGGATGTCATCCTCACCCCTTATGCAGAACTACGTGCAAAGATGTTCATTTGTCGAACATATCCACATACAGAGGTCGGTTGCTTTGGGGCGATGACAATGTTCCCTACATGCCGCATGTGGTGCGCTGGCGCTCAGCACGCATGAGGATCCTCTTCCACCCATTTCGTAATCCTCCTCTCGCGACAGATCATACAGGGTTGGCTGATGTATCGATTGGGCGCGACTTTTTGCGTGCTAGTAGATCAAGCGGGCTACCACTGCTGAGTGCGATCCCCGACACCTTCCTTGGTACAACAAAAACTGTGGTGCGCCTTACTCCGTGTCGAGCCACACCACACAGAGCTACCGTGATCCACCATATCATCGAGCCCGTTGTCCCGCAGACATATGAGGAGAGGGTGTAGAGAGCACCGCATTGACCCGGATGCCCTAGATGTCGCTGCTCACCTACTTCACGTGCTTATTTTCACCATTGTTAAACATTTTGGACCCATAGTTGTATTTGTACATTATATTTTTTTATGTTGGTCATTTTATATATTTTGACGTATTGTTATTTAAATCGTGAAACTGCTCAGATCATATTTCCAAAATAAAACGCTGCGTTTAAATATTAATTTAATATATAAACTTAAAAAAATTAAAAATTTCGATATACCTTTTTAGAGGTAATTCAAAATTTTCATGATTTATGAACCGAATTACCTTTTTAGAGGTAATTCCGAAATTTTAATTTTTGAACCTAATTACCTTATTTTGAGGTAATTCCGAAAATTTTAAATTTTTTTTTTTAAAAAAAGGCAGGGGTAGTATTGGGTTTTTTTGAAATATGGGGGTGAGAAAAATAAAGGCCTAAAATTTGTGTTCATTATATTCGAGATTGAGCAGTACTTCAATACCTGACAATTTCATCACAAAACAAAATTAATCCTTAACAATTTTTTAGGAAAATTAGTTCATAAAATTTTCAAATAAGGATAAAGTGGTCTCTTCGTCCATTTAATGTTAAAATTGTCAATTAGGTAAATAGTCATTTTGGTCCTTGAAAGTGTAACTCATTGTCAATTTGGTCCCCGAATTGAGCGAAATGCAAAATGGTCCTCGAAAGTGTAATCCGTCCGTCACGTTAGTCCCTCCCACATCGTGCGCTGTTAACTTCGTTAATCCATCTCATTATCGCGCTTTAGTCCTCGAAAGATGTCACTTATCGCCATTTTGGTCCTCAAACATATACGTGATTCATTTTAGTCCCTCGAATCTTAAGTTACTTCAGCAAAATTTTAATTACTAGCATTTGCTCAATTTGTGCCTTGGCTTTGCTAGGCTAATTAACAAGACCTTGCGGCTGTATCATATTCTCTTTTACTTTGATTTGTTACCTTCATTAATCATTAGGAGTGTTTATCGATTCAATCCGAATCAAATCACTTCATGTGTTGAATATCCTAAAATCAATTTCTAAAATCAAAGTCTTTCCCTAATTTGTCAAAATTAAATCTGATGTGGAGTTCAATTAACTTATGTGGCAAGCCACATTGGAATGCCACGTGGCTTTTATATTTTAAAAATATTATTTTAATCTATGAAATAAATAAAATAAAATTCATTGTAAACAAAGAGGAATTAGAATTAATAATAGTAATTTATTAAGTTCAGCAGTAGTGGAAGCTTTCGAATTAACATCAAAAATTACAGTTGCTATCTAATTTCAATATAGATCAATGATTATAAAAAGTTATACTGCATGATTTTCTTGGAGCAAATAAGGTCACCCTTAACCATCGATTTTCCAATTACAGTAGATCTGTGTACTCCATGAGTCTATTAATCAGCCATTTTAAAATTTTGCTGAACTAACTTAAGATTCGAGGGACTAAAACGAATTCACGTATATGTTTCATGGACCAAACTGACAGTAAGTGACATCTTTCAAAGACTAAACTAATAAAGAATCGAGTTAACGACACACATTAACGGGAGGGACTAACGTGACTTTATGATTACACTTTCAGTGACCATTTTGCATTTTCGCTCGATTCAGGGGCCTAATTGACAGCGAGTTACATTTTCAAGGATCAAAATGACTATTTACCCTTGTCAATTAACATAGTCTTTGTGGCACTTTATGTTTCCGTGTGGCACGTTAAGTGACACATAACTTTTTTTATCCAAACTAGTGTGTGATTCGTCCATGATGGACGGGCCAATGCTTCAGTGTTCTATAGAGAGAGGGGGCAATGGTTTAGCGCCACACTTTACATATTTTGGCTCAAAATTAATTTGAAATTTTGTTAAAAATTAACTTTTTAAAAATAAAATTCGCTATTAAGGAATAAACTTCGTGATATTTAAACAATTAAAAATTTTCACACACTAAAGTACCCAAAAAGTATAATCGTATAGTGTTACACTTTATATAATTTGTTACTAAATTAATGTTCGATTTCACATTAAGAAATAAACTTTGCATATTTAAACAATTAAATTTTTTCAGATAAAGGCTTTAAAAGGTATAATCAGATAGCTGCTACACTTTTATAATTTGTTACGAAATTAATGTTCGATTCCAAAATTTGATTATGGAGGTACATTTTCTATTTAATCGTAAAGTACCACTAAAATATAAAACATGAAAGAAGAGAGTGAGAGAGGAGAAAAGGGAAATAAAAATATGAAGGGGAAAAAAAAAAGGGGGGTGGGGTAGGGGGGGGAGGGGATGGGGCAGGGGAGGGGGAGGGGTCAGGGTTGGAGGGAAGGGGGAATTTTGAAGGGAAAATCTTGTAGGTCCCACAAAGGGAGACTCTACAAGATGTATATATAAAGATTGGAACCTCAATTAAACTTTTCTAGAACTTTCAGGAACAAGACGTTTTAGGATCTGTTTGAAATCTTTTTTAAAAACATTTTTTACTTTTCAAAAATTTTCAAATGACAAATTTTTTCCTTACTAATTTTCAGAAGGTCGTGGGTTCGACTCCTAATGTGGTCGCCAAGTGATCATACCTGATCAATGAGGTTTTGATTAATGAGATTTGGCCCGATTGTTGAGTGGATTGAATGGACCGGGGTGTTGGTCTTGAACGTGCGCAGGTGGTACCTGCAAAGACACTTTGGCGCTCATGTCAGAGAAGTTCAATCGAGCAGGAGCACAAATGGGGGTAGATAGCGTACCTTTTTCTTGGGCTCTGGACCCTATTTATACAAGTAATGTGCTAGGCGCTCTGGCCGTTGGACCCTACGCTTCTTGCGCGACAAGTCATCTGCTGGGCTGCACTGGGCCCATTTTGTCTAGTTGGGCCTCTGGCTGAGTCCGGAACATTTTATAAAACAGAAAACTATTTTTAAAAATCAATTCAAAGGAGCTCTTAATCTCTATATTTGAGGGGCAGATTAATCTCGTGTCTCTCTTACTCTTTTAAAAAGTTTGATTTCTAGAAAACAAAAAACTAGAAATCGTAGAACAACACACAAGAACATAAGAGCGAAGGAATAAGAAAATCTTTTTGCTTCTCTCGCAAAGGCAAAAAAGAAATATTTAAACTTACTTTCAGCTTTCAATTAGGAATTTAAGTATTAGTTTATAGTTTTATTTTATTTTAATTTTAAGTACTAACTTTACTTTATATCATTTACCATTTTAGGCTTTTGTGATTGTATTTAGGAAGGTCTTGTGCTTCATTTGATAAACAATCAACATTTGACAAATATTATCTTCTCTCTCAAAATTCTCTAATTCTCTCTACACTTTTCCTAATTGTTCCGAATTCCATTCTAATTATTGAAATTCCTAATTTAGAGACTGACTTTTATGAGATTAATCCCTAGAATCCAAATTCCCGACTCAATTTCTAACTTTAGTTCTAGAGCTAGCACACTACTTCAGTTTTAAATAAAACTCTTTATTAATTCGAGTTTTCATAAAATAAAAAAAAAATTCTCTCAATAGTTTATTATTTTAGTTTTGGTTTTTACTATTAAATCATAATTCCTATTTTATTAATTACTTAAAATGTATTTGTTAGAAATGAAATATTTATTTACTCACTAGTACTTTACCCGTGCCGCCGTGCATACGCACGAGTAATACTGTATTTGTTATAATTTGCTATGAAATTATAAATACGTTGTAAGTTGCAAAATGTAATAAAAGAAAAAGGAAAAACTCGATAAAAGGCTATATTTTCAAATTTATTAAAATAGTTATGTTGCAAAGTTAAAAAAAGTCGGTGTATTCTTATAATATTAATAATGGAGTAAAAAGTAAAATATGCACCATTGTCGCCATGTTGGTACTCATGTTGTCTCTCTCGCCGCCACTCCCGCTGCTACTCGCTGCTACTCCCGCTGCCGCCGCCCCCTTGGCGCCTCTCATTGCCGATCTCATTGTCGGTCTATCGCTGCCGCTTCCCTCTGCCACACTTGTTAGTGGGTAAATTGATTGATATTATTTATTATCCAAAAATTGGTATTGGTTAAATTGTTAAAAATTATATTTTTAGTAAGCAAAATCTTACTTAAAAGAGAATTTTTATGGGAAAAATAATTTAAAAACCTTTCAAAAAATTATTTTAGGAAAAATAACTAATAAAAATATATTTTTTAAAAAAATAAAACTTGAAAAGAAAAAAAAAAATGATATGCGAGTCAATACACAAATATTTTTTTATTTATTTTTGAAAAACTTGCAAAAAGCTGAACTCTTTTGTTGTCTTACTATCTTGCCTCATTTTTTAACAAATGGTAAAATTGTAACATGTCTAGAAATGTCAACTTGTTGCAAAAAGTCAACTCTTTTGCCTATCTCGTTGTCGCTCCCGTTGTCGTTCTTGTTGTTGATCCCATTGTCTGTCTATCGTTGCCGCTCCCTTTGCCACATGTTTTCTCCTTTTATTTTTATATGATTTAATATTAATTTAATCATATTGATTTAAAAATAAAAAGTTATTTTGTGATTTTGTTAGTGGTTAATTTTTTTTACAATTGTTAGTGGGTAAATTGATTGATTTTATTTATTATCTGAAAAATTGGTTGCGGTAAAATTGATTGATTTTAGTAGTTTGAGTAAATTATAAAAATAGTTAAAAAAAATTATATTTTTAATAAACAAAAACTTACAAAAAAGTGAACTTTTTATGGGGAAAAAACTGACAAAAAAAATAATTTTAGGAAAAAGATTCTAACAAAAAAATATTTTTAAAATAAAAAATAAAAAAAAAATAAATAAATAAATAAACAAAAATAACATGCATGTGCAAGTCAATATTTTTTTTAAAACTTGCAAATAGTTGAACTCTTTTGTCTTTTTTGGTGCATTTACTATTTTGTCCTCATTTTTTAACAAATTAGTATTTTACCTGTGCATACGCATGGGTGATACCGTATGGTTGGTGTATTGCCTTGAAGTCATAATAGTAAATTAGAAGATATTCATAAGTTGTGAACAATGTCCAAAATGTATGATTTGAAATTTAAAGTGGAGTGAAAATCGGTATTTTCTTATAGTAAATTGGAAGATATTCAAAATTGGAAGATATTCATAATAGTAAATTGGAAGATATTCAAAATGTATTCACAAGAAGTTAGTATTTTCTTATAATCTTAATAATGGAGTGAAAATCAGAAGAAAAAAAAAGGAAAAAAAAATTTAATATAAAATATGCCCCTCGGTTGGCGCTCCCGTTGCCGCTCCATTTGGTGCTCCCGTTTAGATCATTTAATATTAATTTAATCAGTTTAATTAAATTATTAAAATATTTAAAAAAGTTATTTTGGAAATTTTGATAATGGTTGAATTTTTGTTGACAATTGTTAGTAGTTAAATTGATTGGTTTTAGTAGCTTTAATAGATTATAGTAAATAGTAAAAAATTAATATATGTTTTTGGAAAAGAAAAATACAAAGGCGCACAACGTGTCTACATCGAGTCATCACAAGTAGTCTATCTATTTTTTCCCTGGCCGTAAGCATTATTTTTGTCATTTAATGAGAAAATTACTTATATGTCCTAAAAAAGAGACACATAGCATATTAGTAGAGTGTCTATATTAGAATATTATATTAGAATGTTAGAATGCCGCCTGCTTAGATCATTTAATATTAATTTAATTAGTTTAATCAAATTATTAAAATAGTAAATAAAATATTATGTTTTTGGAAAGAAAAATCTCGACAAATACACAAATACGAGTCATTATTCGAGCTCTATGCGACTTTGTAGCCCGCTTTGACAAATCTAGTTATGCTCAATCTAAAAACAAAACACACATATTTAAAGTTAAAAATAATAATTAGTTTGATTAACAAAATTTATTTTTTACATTTAAAGTAAAAGCAAAAATTGATTCATAAAAATTGAGAATTAAATGCGAAATAAAATTTTTAAACAAAAACAAAACTGAGAATTGTATAATGTGAAGTATTCAATGTTATTAAAACCGAACCGGAGATCGACCCGATCAAGGCACTGGGTCACTGAGTCAAGGGTCGGACCGAGGGGTCACTGATTGACCCGCGTGACCCGTGGCACTACTAAAATATGATAAAATTAGTTATACTGTGTATAAATTCACAAATCACAGAGCCACAAAAATTTTCATTCATCAAATTTAAATCATATCCATAAACATAATTAGGTATAATAATAAAATAACAATCTGATAAAAAAATTTGATATAATAATAAAATAACAAATAGTAATAATTATATATAATAATAATAATAATAATAATAATAAAGTAATAAGAATTGTCAAAAAAAAATAATAAAGTAATAAGTTAGGTCAAAAAAAAGAAGAAATGAGATTATTATGTAAAATAAGAATGAAGAATGATTTAACATTAGCATATTATGCTATTTTAACAACACAACATGGTAGCTCAGTTGGTTAAGATATATGCCTTGGACAGTAGGTGATGGGTTCGATCTCGCTCGAGGCCATTTTTTAATTAATCAAGGCGATATTCAGCTTGCATGCAACACGGTTGATTACGGGTTTGACCGAAGCCAAACCGGTCGCTGATGTGTCAATTGCTTAAGCGATCCAATGACTCGCCGAACCGACTTTGCACTGGTCATGGGTCAACCGGCCGATCGGGCGGCCGGTCCGGTTTAATAACACCGAGTATTATTTTTAGGCATAAGGAAAATTAAAGTAGAAAGTGAAAGAAAAAAATAGAGAGAGAGAAGTAAAATAAAAAAGAAAGAATGAGAGAGGGGGAGAGAGTGAAAGAAAAGAGAATAAGGGAGAGAAAAAAAGATGTCAGAAAAAGAAAAAGATAGAGAGAGAGAAAGAGCATAAGAGCGGGAGAATAGGAAAAGGAAAAGTCAAAATATACAACTTTTGCTAGTAAGTTACCTTTTTACCCTCATTTTGTGACAAATATCAAAATTGTAAGATGTCTAAGAATATAAAAGTGTTGACATATGTTTTTATTTGGTTAGAGTAGATAGATGACAAAATTGTAAGATGTCTAGAAAAGTCAATTTGCTGGTATATGTTTTGATTAGATATCATTCATTCATTAGATCATTAGATTAGATTGATTAGATAGATTAAATTAGATAGATACTCCTTCTGGACTCAAATATAAGCAACAAACACTTTTTTGGCTCATTAAAAGAATGTATCCGACAATATATAGTCCAGATATTCTCTAGATAGTTCTTTTAATTTTGCAAATATAAGCAACAAACACCTTTTTAGTTGATTCCTTCTACCACTTGGTCAATATGTAAGAAAGAAAAATTACAAAGTACTAATACATGAGAATATTTTGCATCCCTTTTTTATAAGAAAAGTTGTATTAAAGGGGAGCATAAGAGATACTCCTTATCGGCCGAGCAAATCTTTCATTGGTAAAAGTGAAGAATTTGAAAACCACATAAAGTTTCTACCCCATTCGGGTGGTTTTTTGTTTTGAAATTTTCAAAACTAAAATCATTGCTTTGAGTTTTAAAATTTTCAAAAGCAAAACTAAAACCAGCTTTTCGCTTAAGAAATTTTCAAAATCAAAATTACTTTCAAACATGAACATAAAAGTAAAATTCATCATGTTTATTTTAATTAAAACAATATATAACATTAAGTTTGAAAAATTAAAATATTACAACTATATAATGGTCGAGTGGATGTGGGTGGTGGGTGGTGGTGGTCAAAGTGGTGATTGACAAAGTACGCAGTGGTGGTCGCGGTTATGGGTGGTGGGTGGTGGTGGTTGTTGGCGTGGTCGGAGTGGTGGTTGACAAATACCGAGTGGTGGTGGTTGATGGTGGTCAAAGCGGGGTTGACAAAGGGTCGGCGGTGGTCAAGCGTGGTCGGAGTGGTAGTTGATGGTGGTTAGTGTGGTGGTTAACGGCCAAAGTGGTGGTCAATGGTGATATGGTTGGCGTGGTCGGAGTGGTGTTGGTGGTGGTCAAAGCGGTGGTCAAAGCGGTGGTTGACGGTGGTTAGAGTGGTGGTTGACGGTGGTCGAGTGGAGGTCAGCGTGGTCGCGGTGGTTGGCGGTGGTCGGCGGTAGTTGGTGGTGGTTAGTGTGGTGGTTGACGATGGTCGGAGTGGTGTTGGTGGTGGCCAAAGTGGTGGTTGATGGTGACCGGCGGTGGTCGGGCGGTGGTCGGCGCGGTCGCTGCGGTAAAGTGGTAGTCGATGGTGGTCACGCGGGCCGCAGTGGTGGCCGGCGATGGTCATGTGGTCGGGTAATGTTGGTGGTGGTCAAAGCGGTGGTTGATGGTGGTCAAAGCGGTGGTTGACAAGTGGTCGGAGTGGTGGTTGATGGTGGTCGGAGTGGTAGTTGGTGGTGGTTAAAGTGGTGATTATCGTGGTCGGAGTGGTGGTCGACAATGGTCGGTGGTAGTTGGCGTGGTCGAGTGTTAGTTGCGGTGATCGATATATCACGATCGTGAGGTGGATTTAAACAAAAACAAAAAAATTATAAAACCTATTTTTGTGGTTTTGAATTTTGACGAAAAACTGCTTTCAAATTAAGAAAAACCAATTCAGCTCCATTTTACACGAACATATTTCTGTTTTGAAATTGACTTTCAAAACCAAAAACCAAAAACTCAGAACCACCCCGAACGAGCCCCAAGAATTTGAAATTTCTTTCTTACTAAAAATATTCTTTAAATTTTTATTTTCCACAATTATTTTATTCAAAGAAAACAATTCAAATTTCTCTCTCTGTAAAGTTTCAATAAAAAATGCAGGCTTTTAAAATTATTATATCTACCGAGTACCATCTTTTATAGTGGGAATGCAAAATAGCCTTTCCAAATATGCTAATGTCCAATTTACATAATTCATAATGCAGGGCACCTTCATGTTTAGGAAAATGATAACCTACTTCAGCTTTTTATTTAGCAACAAAAATATGTAGTTATTCTTATAAGTAGTGTTTTTAAAGAACACAAAACCAATATGTATATATGATCAACTCACTAGAAAGTCATAATTCGAAAAGGCCAAAAGTAGAATAAAACCTACGACAAAAACTACCCTTCAGCTTAATAGCATGAATTTAATGATTCAACCAGTCAATGAAGATCCTTCTACTGAATCATATCATTCAACCTCCAAACACCCCCATAGAAGGAAATCCTTTAATAGAGTTCCAACGCTTACAAGGGCCTTTGTCACTGATGCAATTCGATTGTTATAAGGTTTAGCAGACTTGTACAGTTCCTGTCATACATAATGGGACCATAAATAATTAAATATCACTGAAGTTGCTAATTAACATATGAATTATAAACAAGTTAAAATTAGGTGTAAGAGAATCTTCACTCTAAAGTTGTTTTGGTCCAACTAAATGAAATTCTTTTAAATTGATGAAATTTGGATCAAATCAACATAAAGTCTAAATGTTATACTTGATTTGAATCTCCACATAGGGTTGCATTGATAATTTCAACAACATTATGACGGACTCTTAAGTTTAAACTTAATTGTGATCGTGTGATATTAATGTGTGTGTGTGATGTTTACTTAATTTATCATTTCATCTAAGCATAAAAAAGGTTGATCATAAACATTAGCTAAGCAATTTCTCTCTATATAAAGAATTTTAAATAGAGAAATCGGTTGAGTTCAAGGAGTGCCCCTAACAATTAGGATTGTACATCAAACTTAACATTAACGGTTAACACTTTAAGGAATGCCCCTACAACAAACACTTTTGAGACTTTTTGGTAGACCTTATGACATTATAATAAGTTTTTTTCAAATTATTTTCCTAAGCTCTCAAGAATAACTTATAAATTATGACACTTAAAAGTTGCTAAAAATTATATGTAGAACTTAAAAGTACTGCAAAAACTAAGTTTAACAGAAATGTTCTTTGTAATCTCAAAAAAAATAAAAATGTTCTTTGTTTTGTATCTATAAAATCTATAACTAAGGATAATGAAAAATATGAAATAGAAAACTTACTTGAGTAAAGTGAGAGGGAATGTTATAATGAAGGGACATAATACTTTTTCCTTTTTCCAAAATGATTTTCTTAATCAGTGAAATATCATCTTTCTTACTTCGCCATTCGTTGTAATTCTTTTCAAAGATGGATTCTAAAACTGAAACCCTTGATTTGAGTTGGAGGTGAAGCTGAATATTGAGAGAGGAAGAAGGTTGGTATTGTTTGTATAGTACTGCAATAAAGATGAAGAGGATGGGAATGATGATGTAGAATATGAAGGGACTTGACCTCGCCATTTTCATTCTGGAAGAAGTTGTCACGTCACGTCAGAAGAAATAAGTGATAGGGACTTGTTCACTTTATACCGTCGTTTTCTATTCCCTCGTTGAAAGAGAAGGGAGAAAACGATATTTAATTTGGATTTAAGGTTTAATTACATAAATTTTTTGGGAATTACATTTACCAAAACCTCACATACATCGAGCAAATTAGTGGGAGTTTGTACTCTGAACCTTTGGAATAGTCGTGCAGCCGGCCAATGGCCTTTTCATGAGATAAATTGATACTTAACAAATTTCATCGGTACAACGAGTGTGATCCTAAGCAATGTGTTGTGAAAGTATTCTCTAGAGTTCGGAAAACAATTTTTATAGTTAAATGTGTGAAGTTCTTTTCTTGATAACAGGTTTGGTGTAGAATTTTTTTTTTTTTTTTAAAAATTTTTGTGCCAAAATACCTAAACTTCATATTAAACAGTGTGTTTTGAGATAATTCAGAGTCCAATTTTTTTAAATTTTTTTTCAAATACGTAAAGTTTGTTCCTCAATAACACAGTTTCGTGGAAAAAAAAATTAATTTCGTTACAAAATGCATAAAATGCAATGCTAAACAATATTTTGAATTATTATACTGTTTCGAAGAATTTTAATGGTTTAAAAATTAATTTATGTAAAGTTCAATCCACCACTTTATAAAAAATTCATTTATTTTCATATTTCTTTTCCTTATAATTCTTTTATTATATATTTAATTTTTTAAGTAGTATCTGCTACTTAGTGTGTTCAAAACCAAACCAAACTAATAGGAAACCGCAGAACCGAACTGCACTAAATCAAAAACCGCAAAAATTGCTTTTGATCGGTTTTGTTCGGTTTTTTTCATTGTATCGCGCTGTTTCGGTTCGGCCATGCTTTTGATTTCTCAAATCGAACTAAACTAAACCGCAAGTAACACTAAAAGCTTGTTGAATTACAACATTCCTTACTAACTTACTAACACAAATGCAACTACAACCCAACTCTCACTAACTTACTAGCCCAAATCCAATTAATTCTTATTCCCTTTAATTGATCCTCTTTTTTTTTTTTTTTTTTTTTGACCAAATGATCCCCTTCTTTTATGACTTTTATTATAGTTATTTCACACCAAAATCTTACCTTATTCCCTTATCCCAATTTGATTTTTACCAAATCATTAAACCATGCTTCTTGCAAACTAGTATTGTCGCCAATGTGCATATATAAATCCCTCCACAAATTGACTTCTTCTCCCAACCTCTTCGACACTCCACCTTATCGGGCCACCTGCCTTCCAAGCCGTATCTTTCCACCAAAACCTCCTTCCAAAGTGGATTGCCTTCCTCAACTAAAATTCTCCATCTCCATTTTGTTAGAAGAGCCATATTGAAGACTTCTAAGTTTTTAACCCCAACCCCTTTGTCTTTAGATGTGCATATAGTTTCCCACTTTACCCAAGCCAATTTCTTGTTTTCTCCATCGCCGCCTCACAAAAATCTTCTTTGTAACTTTATAATTTCATCAACTACCTTCATTGGCGCGCTGTAGAATGAAAAGAGATACAATGGGAGTGATGCTAACATCGAATTAATGAGTGTAACACGACTTTCCCAATGGATAATTGTCTACTCTTCCAATTATTTAGTCTTGCTTTAATTGAATCTAAAATGGGTTTCAAGTACACATCCTTCTCGGTTTGCACCAACCAGACACCTAGAAATTTAAACGGTCGCCCCCACCTTACATGCCAAAAATGAGATATTCCTTCCATAACACCATCTTCAATATTCAACCCAATGACACTACTCTTTGCAAAATTCACCTTAAGGCCCGATGCCAACTCAAAGCTTCTAAGAATAGCCTTCCAACACCCTTTCTCCTCCATCACCGAAAAGATTGTATCGCTTCAAGAAATTGCAACATTTCAACCGAGAGGAATTATTAATCCTAAACCCGCTGAGATTATTTTATTCCACCCCACACTACAAGAAATTCACGTATATCGGGCGGATTTTTTCCGCTGCAAATTTCCGCGAAAAAGGAGTGTTTCCGCGGATTTTTTCCGCTGCAGAATATTTCCGGGCGATTTTTAAACATTACCGGCGGATTTTGAAAAAAAATTTATTTATTTATTTTTAAAAATCCGCCGGTAATGTTCAAAAATCCGCCGGAACTGTTCAAAAATGTCTATAAATAAAATTTTCTCCTACACTCTTCTCATTTCTTTCCTTCTCATTCTCTTCTACATTTCCTCTTTCTTCTTCCTTCTCTTTCATTCATGTTTCTTCTACACTTCTTAATATTCATTCTCATTCTCTCCTATATTCTTCTTTCTCATACTCTTCTTCTTTCTCATACTCTTCTTCATTCTCATTCTCTCCTATATTCTTACTTCTTCTACACTTCTTAATCATCATTCTCATTCTCTCCTAAATATCTTTCTTCTACATTTCCTCTTTCTTCTTCCTTCTCATTCATTCATATTTCTTCTACACTTCTTCATCTTCATTCTCATTCTCTCCTATATTCTTACTTCTCATACTTTTCTTCATTTTTATTCATTCATATTTTTACTACATTTTTTTACTTACTTCTTAATAAATAAATAATTCAAATAATTTAAAAAAAATTAAAAAACTAATTCGAAAATAGTTTTTTCGTTGAAATAAAAATTAATAAAATAATTTAAAATGATTTTTCAATTTTAAAAATATTAAAAAAAATTAAAAATTCTAAAACGATTTTTTTAAATAAATAAAATAAATTACCAGCCGTAAAAAAATTAAAAATTAAAACCAATTTTTTTTTAAAAAAATAAAACAAATTAACGGCGGCTTTTTTACATTACCGGCAGTTTTTTTACATTACCGGCGGTTTTTTTTACATTACCGGCGGTTTTTTTTTTTTTTAAATTTCCGCGAATTTGTGTCATTACCGCGGTTTTTTCAAATTACCGACGGATTTTTTAAATTACCGCGCTTTTTTACATTACCGCGCTTTTTTTTTTTTTTTTTTTTTAAATTTCCAAATGAATTTGTGTCATTACCACAAATTTTTCAAATTACCATGGATTTTTTTTTTTTTAAATTTCCGCGAATTTGTGTCTTTACCGCGGAAAATCACGAAATTACCGGCGGAAAAGCCGCAGCAAACATTACGCACGACGCTTTTTATCGCGGAAAAAATCCGCCAGAATGACATTTTTCCTCGCGCTTTTTGTTATTACCGCATGATTCCTACCACGAAATCACAAATTTCTTGTAGTGCCATTTTTATTACCGCTAAGCCTTCCGCCGCAATCAAGAATAAGAATTGAGCAAGCTTAATCCTCTTGCTTCAAGCCTTTTGAGCTACTTAACTCCCGTGGGCTACCATTAACCAAAACAGATAGAGTTAGATGAGACGCAAACACCAATCCAACGCTCCACCTAGCCCCGAACCCCAACCTAGCCAACATATAGTCCAAGTATGACCATCTCATATAGTCATACACTTTCTCAAAATCCGCTTTCAAAACTACACACTTCTGCTTTTGTCTCTTGGCCATATCCATGACTTCATTCACAACAACCACGCCATCTAGAATATTTCTTCCTGCTAGAAACACACTTTGGCAATCCGATATTACACCCTTCAAAACTTTCTTTAATCTTCCCGCTAACACTTTGGCAATCATCTTGTATAAACAACTAATAAGGGAAATAGGCCTATACTCGCCCAATCCTTGGGGGTTACTTGTCTTAGGAATAAGGGCGAGTTCTACAAGAAATTCATCAATTCTTATTACAACTCACAATTCAAGCGGCTTGGCCCATATCGTTGAGCCCATTCGGGCAAAACAATTTTGTGCTCAGTCGGGTTGGACAAAATTTATATTGGCCCAGCCCAGTCCAATGCGGGTTGTGCGGGTTGCAGGCTAGCTCATGGGCTCCTAAAAATAAAATTTGCCGCAATTTTGAACCTGTTTGGTTCAACATATTCTAAAACCAGATATTTTCAGTTTTCACCAACAAATTTCCACCAAATTATAAATACAACGTCGACAGAGGTGGTGAGAAAGTTGGAACTGATTACAATATATACATCAATATACTAATATCATATACATGGCTTAAATGTATTTTCCACAGAGCTTCTATACTTGTCATGCTAAAGCTTTGAATCGCTTAAGCGTCAACCTAAAGACCATTAATGTAAAACAATCTGACATATAAATCATATAAGTGTCAAACTGTGGGCCAGCTTTTTTTAGTTCAACCCAACTCGCCTATTTTGTAAGGCGGGTTGGGCCGGCCTATTGGGTTGGGATCATTTTGATGGCTCTTTCCACTAGTGATGTTTTACTTTCACATGGTATTCTTACATGTGCTTATGTGTTGTCTTGTTTTCTTTGCTTTGAATTGGACGAAATGGCGACAAACTTATTTTTCACTTGCAAAGTTTCTAAATCTGTTTCGCAGGGGGTGGATGATTGGTTGGAACTTGGAAGTGGATGGTCCGACTAACCTTGTGGGTTGTGCTCATTTCAGGTATTATTGAGTAAACAACTTTTACTACATTAAAGAGCTACAAAGAATGGCCTAAGGCTTATAGTTAGAAAAAATGTATGGAGAACATATAAACTTACTCCTCACTAAGATAGTTCAATGGCAGTGCATGATATCAAGGAAAGTGCACCAAATGAAAGATAAGAAGGAGGCCTCAGCTTCAAACTCCGGATACTAACATTCTCCCACCCCACTTACATTGTTTATACCCCACAGCCCACCCCACTAAGCCCCCTCCTAAACCCACAAAATCAAGGCCCCCTACTTTTGTGGGCTAATGTCAACCCCAACCCACACTTTTTATATGGGTTTTTTTTGTACCCCCACCCCTTCCCCATATACCCCCACCCAAAAGTTAAATCCCAAAATGTCTTTCTGAAAACGTATTTTTTTTTTTAAAATTTTTGGCCAATCGTATATACACCTGGGGGGTGTATATACAACCCTTACATTTGGGCATCGTATATACACCCCCCAAGGCGTATATACGATTGGCACACCCCCACTATAATCGTGATATACGCCTTGGGGGGTGTATATACGATGCCTTATAACATAGGGTCTTCTATACACCCCCCAGGTGTATATACGATTTGTATTTAATTTTAAATCAAATAAAAATTAATTAAGTCTTGAAAATAGGTTTTGTGTGTAGTTCGTTAAAACGTGACGATGTTATACGTCGAACGAATAATTTAGGCTAAAAAATCGATTTTCGGGCAACATACTCCGATCGTAATGAAACCACAACCATTAAATCCAAAAATCAAGAATCCATACTCCTTTAGAAGGGACTTCTTACGACTACGCCTCAAAATCCCAAATTCCATCAAGCATTATTTTTTACGATTTTTTTAATTTTTCATAGTCTCCAAAAATCTAAAAAAATTGTATAGCCTTATTTTGGTTTTGTTAGATTTTTAGTAGTGTTTTTATAATTTTTTACAAAGAGTTTTAATCGCTTAACGAATTTTTAGTAGTTTTTAGTAATAAAATTAGATGCAATCGTATATATGTCATTTTGGACATATATACGATGTCTACTTTTTATCACATCGTATATATGTCCTTCGCATATATATACGATTGATCTTATACGCTAATCGTGATATACGCCTTAAGGACATATATACGATGGGTTAAATTTGACCATCATATATATGTCCAAAATAACATATATACGATTTGCCTTTTTTTTAAAAAAAAAATAATAGTTGCAAATGACATTTTGGGGTTTTAAATTTGGGTGGGGGTATATGGGGAAGGGGTGGGGTATGGAAAAACACCCATTTTTATATTTTTTGGGCTCAGGCTTTGTGGGCTGTCCCTTCTGCTTTAGGGTTTTTTTGGACCCCACCCCATCCCCATAAACCCCACCCACACCGAAACCCCAAAACGCCCTTCTTCTCAAAACGCTTTTTTTAAAATTTTTGGCCAATCGATATAGACTCGGGGGTATATATACGACTTACATTTGGCCATCGTGATATACACCCCCAAGGCGATATACGAATGGAAAACTCCTCATTTTAATCGTGATATACGCCTTGGGAGGTGTATATACGATGGGCAAAAATAGGGTCATATATATACCCCTCTGTGTGTATATACGACCCCAATTGTATTTTTTTAAATTTTTTAAGTCAAATAAAATTATATAAGTCCCAAAATAGGTTTTGTGTGTAGTCTGTTAAAACGAACGAATTTAGGCTAAAAACCAGCTTTCTGAAACATACTCCGATTGTAATGAAACCACACCATTAAATCCAAAAATCAAGAATCAAGACTCCTTAGAAGAAACTTCTTACTGACTACAAACCTTCAAAATCCCAAATTCCACCGCTTACTATTTTTTACGATTTTTTAAATTTTTCATAGTCTCCAAAAATCTAAAAAAATTTGTATAGCCTTATTTTGGTTTTGTTAGATTTTTAGTGGTGTTTTTATAATTTTTGGAGTAGTTTTGACTATTTAACGAATTTTTAGTAGTCTTTAGTAATAAAAATTAAAACAAATTATTAAAAATAAAAAGTGCATCGATATACCCCCTTTGAGTACATATATACGATTGACAAAATAGCCATCGATATACGCATCAAAAGGGTATATACGATTTATTTATTTTTTTTAAAAAATTAAGTTTCAAAGAGCATTTTGGAGTTTTTGTTATTGGGTGGGGGTTTATGGATGGGGTGGGGTAAAAAAAAAAAAGACCTCTGTTTTATTGTCATGTTCTGTTTTATACTGCATTGTTATTTTTTTCTTATACTAACTTTTCAATTCATTTTTTTTCATCGCTCACTGTTAATGTGATAATATTGCTCTTCGATAGTTTCTCTCACACCTTGTCAAAAAAAAAAAAAAAGTTTCTCTCACACATATACATATACAATTATAACACACTTGTAAAGTTGTAAGACAACAAATAACAAAGAAAGCAGCATGTCTCAAATTCTTGCATAATAATATATATTTATCTTTTCAATGGCTTTTTCTTAACAAATGTTTTTCAAAGGCTGAAAGTCCCTTTCAATGTTTCTAGAGATTAATATCGGTGCAGTTTCTTTTTTATTTTTATTGTTTGCAAAGACAAAGAGCAATATTATTAATGTTAGTGCAGTCATAAACGACGGAAAGAAGTATAATTCTTCTACGTAATTCATCTACTTCATCTATCAAGTGTATTTGTTTTTTTTGTTTTTGTACGTAGACGGAGTAGTAACTACGACTAGAAATTCACACACACAACTGTGGGATTTTAAGTTCCAACCCAAGACATAATATCCAAATTTAACAGCTTACGACATTTACTACTGAAATGCAGCCACGTGATATGAATTTGTTTTTTATATCAGTTGATACTTTCAATAAAAAATATAATAATCAAGACTTGTATTATTTCCATAACAAATTTTATTTTATAATTTATAATATTGGTCTTTTGGGAATTTAGTTTTTCATATAATCATTATGATATGATTTTTCAAATATTTGCATATATCTAGAATATAAGTTACTCGCAAAAACTCATACATGCGAAAACTCACACGGATATAGAGTGAGTATGACATTTTTATCCAACGAGGGACTACTACATGTGCCCACCCCACCCTATTAACAAAGTCTGGTTGAAGTAAAAAGAATTATCTAAATGTCTTTGACCCCGCCGACGACGCTCGTAGGCCGCCTAGGCCCACCAAATTGGGTGATCATTTTTTCATTTTTCTGCAAAAAAAAGTAGGAATTCAGGGCCTGTGGGCTGGCCCCGACCCATATGAGTTAGTGGGCTTTAGGGCCTATGTGGGCTTTTTGGCCCTAGGCCCTCGTGGGCCAAACTGACGGCTCTACTCCTGGGGTCCCTTAACTTTATTTAAAGTAACGATTTAGTCCTTTATCTTTTTTTTTGTCCCAAATAAGTCCTTTATCTATTATATTTTGAGCAACGCTGTTCTTTCCGTTAGCAACCGCTTAACTCAAGTAAAACCGCTTATGTGTCAGAATCCACATCATTCTTTATTATTTTTTACTGACATGTCATTTATAATTTATTTTTATTAAAAATAAGAGAAAAACCAACTTTTACAGGAAAAAAACAGCAATCAATTTTTACACAAATCAAACAACGCTAGAATCATTTTCGATAGGAAAAACCCAGCATTTGGTGTTCGATTTCATGGCCGATTAGGAAAATCACAACCCCAAGACTGAATCGTTTTCGATTTCGCTCGTTTTCATTCTGATTTCCATTCATTTTTGATTTCGAGTTCATTTTGACTTTGTTCTCTTTCGTTTTTTGTTGTTCGTTTTCAATTTTCGTTTTTCGCTTTTGATTTACGCATCGCTTCGCTTTTTCCTTTCGATTTCATATTTTCGCTTTACAGATCTGTTATGTTTCCAGATCTGCTATATTCGTGTTTCGTTTTCTTTGTTTTCGCTTTCAATTTTCATTACAGGTTCGTCTTTCCTTTTCGATTCATTTTTCGTTACAGATTCAAGTGGTTGTGTCATGTTTTACAGATTCATTATGGACTGGTTAGTAGATTCGTTTTTCTTTTTCTAGATCTGTTATGTTTTACAGATTGAAATTTTAAGAAAACTTAGAACATTTGTGGGTTTGCATTTGTTGTTGCTTTAGATTCCATGAATAAATGTGATGAAGATGAAGAATTGAGGGTTCAATGAAAGAATGGAACTTCAACAGTTGACGTAGGTGTGAGGACAGTGTTTGTTGATGAAGATGAATAATCTCAATCACTGTCTTCATGATGATGAAGAATCCCTGCAGATGAAAAAATGGTTTGGCAATTATTTTTAACTTTCGTTTTTAATTTTTAATAAAACTTAAATCTAAATGAGGTGGATAATATTTTAGACAGCCACATAAGCACCTCTAATGGACACATCAGCACTGTTAACAGAGTTGGATGGAGCTTAACGAAAAATGATTTATGTGCAAAAAATTTAAAACATAAAGGACTCGATTTAGACAAAAAAAGATAAAAGACTAAATCATACTTTAAATTAAATTAAAGAACCTTGGGAGCATTTTAGCCAAAAATAATAATAATAACTTACTCCTCACGCTAGTGGTATGGAAGCTGTGATTAAATTTTGATCCCATGTCAACTCACTCTGTAATTTTGGTTTTCAAATGCTTCCTAGGATGTTGTTGTCTTTGGCTTGGAACATGAAGTTAAAACATGATTATCACGTTGAGTCCTACAAGTGTCACGATTTTGCGATTTTGTCATTTTGGTTCCTCAAATTCTAATTACGAGAATTGTATCCTCTAGGTGTCCTCTGATTGTGAAATACAACAAGAAAATACAAGAAGAGTTGAATTGTGTAATTAAAAACTTAATGTTCTCATTGTGATGAAACTAATCAAAACTATAACAAACAAAGATTAGAGAATGAGAGAATTTGGGAGTGTTTGTATTTCTCTTTCAAGTGTATCTTTACATATGAGATTGAGCCCTATTTATAGGGTGAGGAATGGAGAATGAGTAGTCAACCATAAAGGCCACTACACAATGATATTATGGAGATGATGGGAGAAACTCAATGGACATCCAATCTAATATTCATAACACCCCCTTGATGTCCATTGAGGATATGCGCCTCATTAAAACCTTACTAGAAAAACCCAAAGTGGGAAAAAATCTAGTGAAGGAAAAAGAGTACATATCCTTTTACAATATTTATTTATTTCTCCCCTCATCCGCATAATCATTTTTGAGACTACAAGACCAATCTTTTGTACTACTGCTCAAAAATCTTGCTTGGGAGCGATTTTGTGAAAAGGTCCGCAAGGTTATCACATGAACGAATTTGTTGAATGTTTATATCACCATTCTTCTCAAGATCATGAGTGAAGAAGAATTTTGGAGAAATATGCTTTGTTCGATCTCCCTTAATGTAGCCCTCTTTCAATTGAGCAATGCATGCAAGATTATCTTCATAGATTGTAGTAGCATCTATTCTTCCTAAGACAAACCACAACTCTATTATATGTGTTGAATCAGAGACCTTAACTAAACACATTCCCGACTTTGCTTCGTAGAAAAGTAGAAGTTCTGCATGGTTTGATGATGTTGTTGTTATGGTCTGCTTCACCGATCTCCATGAAATTGTCAGATTTCCACAAGTAAACAAGTAACCTGCTTGTGGATCTACCATTATGAGGATCTCGATAAATAACTCGTGATCCGCATAACTCGTTAGCTCTAATTTGGGTATTTTGGAATAAAACAAACCCATATTCGCTTGTGCTCTAAGGTAACGGCATATGCTTGACTCGCTCCAATGCCTTCGTGTGGGTGAAGAAGAGCTATACCTTGCTAATAGATTGACAGAAAATGATATATCGACGCGTATAATTAGCAAGGTACATCGTTGCTCCAATTGCACTAATATATGGTACTTCAGACCAAGTGGCTCTTCACCCTCCTCTCGAGGTCTAAAAGGATCTTTCTCCACATCTAGTGATCTAACTACCATCGAGTAGACAATGGATGAGATTTGTCCATGTAGAAACGCTTTTAATATTTTTGCTACATAAGCCTCTCGATGCACAAAAACTCCATTTTTCAAATGCTCAATCAGAATCCTAGGCAAAACTTTGTCTTTCCCAAATCCTTCATCTCAAATTCTTTCTTTAAGCAATCTATTGCTTTTGGAAGCTCTTCAGAGTTCCAATAATATTTATGTCATCAACATAGACAAAGAATTATGGCAAATTCTTTTCCCGATCTTTTATAAAAATACATGGACAAATGGGATCATTTGTATATCCCTCCTTTAGCAAATATTCACCGAGGCGATTATACCACACATGCGCCCGCATCGCTTTAGCCCGTAGAGAGACTTATTCAATTTGATGGAGCAGCTTCTTTCGAGGTTCAGAGCTATGTGCCTCGTGAAGGTTAAATCCTTCTGGAGCTTCATGTAAATGTCACTATCAAGTGAGCTATATAAATAGGTCGTGACAACATCCATCATATGCAAATTAAGCCCTTCATGTGCTATAAGGCTACTTAAGTACCTAAAAGTACTTGCATCCACTACAGTGAATATGTTTCATCAAAATCAATTCCAGTGTCTTTGCGAAACCCTCGAGCAACAAGTCGGGCTTTGTATCTTATAATTTCCCCATTCTCATTCCGCTGACAAAGACCCATTTGTATCCAAATCGTTTGACACCATCAGTGTTCGAACTACAGTCCAAAAACTTTTCGCTTGTAAAGCTGGATTTAATTCTCGCTTCAATTGCATCTTTCCATTTTGGCCAATTCTCACTTTGTCTACAATCTCTAATGGATTTTGGTTCATGATCCTCATCATCATTTATCTCATTTAGCGCTATATGATATGCAAAACTATCATCAACATTGACTTCATGTCGCTCCATTGTATTCCATTAGTGACATAATTTATTGAGATCTCTTTATTTTCATGATTTTCAGTACTCGACTGCCCCTTCCGGGGACGTAAATGTCAATCATGTCCAGAGATTCTTTGAGAGTTTCTATATCCTCCTGACCATCTTTCTTTTTAGCTCCTTTTCTTGTTCGAGGATTTTTGTCTTTGGAACCGATCGGTCTACCACGCTCAAGCGCCATTGAGACTCATTTGCAATATTAGATTGTCCAACAGTGACATCTATTTTTATTGGAGCATTAGCAAATGGTATATATGATTTGGTTACACCTTTTGATCAAGAAATGCATTTGGTAATTGATTTGCTAAGTTTTGCAAATGAATTATCTTTTGAACTTCAAGTTCACATTGTTTCGCTCGAGGATCAAGATGAGACAAGGATAATTCATTCCAACCGATCTCTTTTTTCACCGCATATTCTCTCCCCTAGTGTTGGGAAATTTGTTTCATCAAATGACAATCAAGAAATCTTGTCAGAAATGAATCTCCCGTTGTTGGTTCAAGATAATTTATAATAGATGTGAGATTCATACCCAACATATATTCCCAACCTTCTTTATGACCCATCTTAGTGCGCTGTGGTGGAGAAATTGGAACATACACCGCATGTACCAAAAAGTTCAAGATGGGAAATGTTTGGTTCTCGACCAAAACTAATTGTAAAGTGGGAAGAATCATGATAACTTGTTGGCCTCGATGCGAATCAAATTTGCAAAGATGCAAAATTGCATGTCCCCAAGTGGAAATTGGGAGTTTGCATCTCATGAGAAGTGGTCTTGCAATTAACTTTATTCGCTTGATAAACGATTCGCAAGTCCATTTTGGGTATGAACACGTGGTACAGATGTTCAATGTCAATTCCAATGGATGCACAATATTCATTAAATGCTTGAGAAGTAAACTCAAAGAAGATTATCAAGACGATTTGCTTAACGATAATCGTGGAAGTTGAGCTCTTATTCGAATTAGTTGAGCTAGCAATCGCAAGAAATGCTTGGTCATGCGACTTGTCAACAAACAAACATGTGACCATTTAGTTGATGCATCTATTAAAACCATAAAATATCTAAATGGTCCACATGGTGGGTGTATTGGCCCACAAATATCACCATGTATACGCTCTAAAAATTTAAGTGATTCACTTGTAACTTTTGTTGGTGATGGTCTAATTATCAACTTCCTTGTGAACAAGAGGTACATGAGAATTTATTAGATTGAAGAATCTCCCGGTTCTTCAATCGATGACCACATGAATTTTGAATTATTCTTCGTGATCATTATAGACTCCTGGATGGCCCAACCGGGCCATGCCAAACAACAAACTTTTTGTGATTTGTAAACTTCGTTTACAACGTACTTCAATTGAACTCGATATAAGTGTAGTACAAACCAGAGGAAAAGGAGGGTAGCTTTTCCACTACACTTATTTTTCCCAAAGTATGTCTTGTTATATATAGATATTCAATATCTCCTTCATCTTTTGTTTCAATATGATATCCATTTAGACTGATATCTTTGAAACTTAATAAATTTCTCACTGACTTAGGGAAAATAGTGCATTTTCAATGTGTAAATTTGTTCCCGAGATAATAGTATATTAGCTCTTCCGAGCCTTCAATTATCTTTGAGGATCCGTATATAGTAGTAACATTGGTTTCTCGCTTACTAAATAAGAGAAATATTTTGCATCCTTTAAAATTGTATGGGTAGTTCCGCTATCAACGAGACACATATCTCCATTATTGATGCTATTGTCAATACTCATTCTATCCAAAGAGAAAAAGAAATGATAAGAGAGAAGCATGAGAAGGAATAACAACTTTATGATTGAATTATTTAAACACGCACTTAAATATAAAGCTTTATTATTATTAGCATAGAAAATTCAAAACATTTCAAGACATTTTATTATCGAGGAAATTCAAAGACATTTTATTATATTATTGTTTAGGAAAACTACTTCTTGACTATACTTCCATCCACAATAAGGTGATCTATATTTCCATCGTGGTCAAGAAAGAAATCAAAGAACATCCAAATGAGTAGCATCCAGATTATCACCATCTTCATAAGCAAAATGACTCTCAATCCCTTTATCTTTATTTTTGATTGATTGTTGATAGAGATCAACAAGATCTTTTGATGTACGACATAGCCATTTACTCCAATGACCTTTGCCTCCACAATGATAGCAAATATTTTCATTATTTTTGCTACTCGCCATCTTTGTCATTCTTTCCAACATTTTTCCACTTCGTGAAAAGATGTGTTCTCGGTGTTCTTGTAATTTCCACTTCGACTATGATCAATATCACGCCCACGACCACCACCACGCCACTACACTACCTACCATGGTTACGACAACGACCACGAAGTTTACCCATAGTGGTCGATGTTGCTACATTCGCTCGAATGGAGCAAAGCTGCTGGGGCGAGCTTCATGATTTTTCATCAAAAGTTCATTATTTTGCTCACCACAAGTAGTACGAAATCAAGTCGAATATTTCTTAAAACCTTTTTCACGATATTGTCATTGTAGAGAGCACATTGATGCATGAAAAGTGGAGAATGTTTTTTCTAACATGTCTTCATCACCACTTTTTCTCCACACAATTGTAATTGAGAAGTTGATTCTAAAAACAAAGCAATTATACGCAGCTACACTTTTAAAACTCGTAAACGCAAGTGCATCCAATCATAACGGGCTTTTTGGGAGGATAATAGATTTTTGGTGCTCATATCTTTCTTTTAAATTGTTCCAAAGAACTTGTGGGTCTTTTACCGTAAGGTATTCATTTTTAAGATCCTCATGAAGATGATGACGAAGGAAAATCACGGCTTTTGCCTTTTGTTGATTAGATGCTTTATTTCCTTCTTTAATAGTATCTCCATGACCTTCGGCATTCAAATGGATTTCAGCATCTAGAGCCCATGGCAAGTAATTCTTTCCCAAATGTCTAGAGCCTCAAAATCAAGTTTTGTGAGGTTCGACATCCTTAGTACTATTATAAATTAAAAGAGTAAAATATTATCAGTAATAGTTCGGTAAAAGAGATAATATTCATTATGTTGATTTCAACTAGATTTGATGCAATCCAATACTACTATAGTATCATGGAACAAACAAGAACCAATATTACCTTAGATCGGTAGAACTTCGTGCTGATAACGTGTGATGAAACTAATCAAAACTATAACAAACAAAGATTAGAGAATGAGAGAATTTGGGAGTGTTTGTATTTCTCTTTTCAAGTGTATCTTTACATATGAGATTGAGCCCTATTTATAGGGTGAGGAATGGAGAATGAGTAGTCAACCATAAAGGCCACTACACAATGATATTATGGAGATTGTAATAGCTGTTCACCACCTCAAGACTATTACTTCAGCAACTTCTTTCATGTAGAGTTTGCTTCTGCAATGAATGACTTTTCACATTCATGTAGATTTCTCGCATTTCACTCACCAATTGAGCTACTAGCTCAATTGGGTAAAGTGGGAATGCGAGGAAATGTACATGAGGTACGAGGTTCGATTCCCACTAAGGCAAAAACTCTACACGGGTAGAGGAGTTCTTTCGAGTAATAGCGCCGGGTGGTGGACCCAGTCGCTACAATAAAAGGCGCTTTTTATTGTAATAGCTTAGTTCATCACAGCCACTTCTCACAAGCATTATTTCACGATTTTTTCATTTCTCTTAGATTTTTAGCTTTCAGGATTCAATTTGACCTGACATGGGGCTTCAAATACAGTTCTCATTTTTTCACTACCAATTGAGCCGCGCTCAATCGGGTAGTGGGAAAGAGTGGAACTTTGTATTTGAGCCCCATGTACAAGGTTCAATCCCACTAAGGCAAAAATTCTACAAGGGGGTAGAAAAGATCGTGAGTAATAGCGCTCGGGTGGCCACCAGTGGACCTGGGTCATTATAAAAACTAATGTAACACCCCATTTCTACCCTACGATTTGTAATAAAAATCGTAGTTGAAAATTTATTCTTCAATGAAGTGCTACATTTGAATCATCTCAAAACTACAAAGAAATATAACACAATGTCAGAATACATCAAACAATACGCAACACCATAAAAAGAATGGGATTTTCTCAAAACTTTCATTCAATGGTTCCACGCCCGAAATAATCATCATGCTCTACGCAATGCTGAAAATAGAGACAAATCTAGGAGACAAACAATACCTCTGGCTAATCAACACATAAATATCTCATAATTAAAAACAAGATAACAATGAACAAGCTCAACATCTAGAAGCTAAACCCATCCCCTGTGTGTTACGATCGTAGCGACCACCCGGGAAACGAAGGAACCAAGTCCTTCACTCATCGCTACTGTGGTAAACAACAAATGTATGGGTGAGTCTCGAACTATATAATAAAAGTGGATAATAAGCAAAGATATAGGCATAGTTTACAAAAGATCCTCAAACACACCAATCATCAATCAACAATATTCATGCACTAATGGGAATGTATGCAATGTCAAGATGCATGTGGTACCATTGGCCCACCGCCGCCCCTCAAGCTTCACAATCACTTTATAAGGCTCCCGCCGCCCTCTCAGCTCCACAATCATTTTATAAGGCCCCCCGCCGCCTCAAAGCTTCACAATCATTTTATAAGGCCCCCGCCGCCTCAAAGCTTCACAAATCATATTATAAACTCTACGATCATAGCCTAATGTATGCACGACTCTATGAACATGCCATAACACCATCATACATCATTAACATCATTTCCCATTACTCGTCAATTTTAGTTTTTTTTAGCCCCCATGGCTCATGCCCCCATGGCATCAACAATCACAACATTTACTACCTCGTTTTAGCCCCCATGGCTTATGCCCCCATGGCATCATCAATCACAACATTTACTACCTCACCTAAATCATGTCCCGAGTATTATCCACAGTTAAAGGACTAGAACCTCACACAAGGACCTAAGACACCATTTAGGACCAACTAGCACTTAGGGACCAAAACATTTCTCAAAGGACCAAAACATTTCTCAAAGGATCAAAACATTTCTCAAGGACCAAATCATTTCTCAAAGGATCAAAACATTTCTTCAAGGACCAAATCATTTCTCAAGGACCAAAACATTTCTCAAAGGATCAAAACAACACATAAAGGACCAAAATAGCATGTTTGGAAAGAAGTTGTTTGAAAACAAATAATTTTGGTCTTATTTTCTTTAAGGAAAGAAATCGATTTTCCTCTTGTTTTTGAAAGCAAGGAATCGATTTCCTTCTTGTTTTTGAAAGCAATGAATCGATTTCTATCTTGTTTTTGGAAGCAAGGAATCGATTTCTATCTTGTTTTTGGAAGCAAGGAATCGATTTCTATCTTGTTTTTGGAAGCAAGGAATCGATTTCTTCTTGTTTTTGAAAGCAATGAATCGATTTCTAAGAAGCAAGCAATCGACACCATCTCATTTTGAAAAGCAAGGAATCGATTATTGACTTGTATTTAGAGCAAAACATCGATTTTCAAACTAAGTTTTAACAAGCCATCAATCGATTTCCTCTTATAAAGACAATGTTAAAATTATTTTCACAAACATTTTCATTCTCACGCATCGCTAACAACATCATCGTAAATCATCAAACATCCTCAAAATTATCAACCAACCTCGTAAATCATCAAACAACATCGTAATCCATCAACAAAGATCAAAGTTCCTCAACAATCAATCACACATACATGTCAACAACACGCCAAAACACCATTCAAAGCATAAAACCCTAACTCTAACATAGGAAATCGATCCAATCAACAACAAATCGCTCAATACTCACATTCAATCATCACATAACACTAAAAAGAGATCCTACGATCTACATACAACCTATTATACCCCTATTATAAGGTGAGACTCCCCTTACCTTAGGTTTTTCACTTAAAATGGAAGATTTCCACAAGTCACCTACAAAACCCCAACAATCCACGCAATTCAACACTTCTCCTCTCCTTCTCACGATCACACCTGTGGCTTGGTTCACTGCTCTCTCTCTCCTTCCTCTTCTCCTAGCGCCGATTTCCCTTCTCCTTTCTCCCTTCTTTCGCTTTCTTCCTTTCTTTTCTCAATTGGTGCGATTTGCACCAACCCTAGGAGCCTAAGTCATCGGGCTGGGCTCTCGGGTCGATACTTACCACCCCTAATTATTGATACTTCTCCCTTCTCTTTTAATTAAAACACCATCCTATTGTTTTATTATAACTAATCCATGAAACACCTAAGTAATTTAATTTAATAACTACTTAATTATTTTGGGGCGCATAACTCTCCCCACTTAGAACATTTTCGCCTCGAAAATCTAGTCAAACCTCCAAACACTACCAAATCTCTTCTTCATCTCTAACCGCCCTCCTCCAAAATCTATCGCATACTTGGCAGCAGCCTCAAACACCCTCCCACTCACAAACTACAACCACCTAGACAACTAGCACTATCCACATTGTCGATCATTATTTCTCGACACGGCCAGTAGTTGATCAAGCGGCCGCCCCTCCTACTTATTCACCTGTAACCTGCAAATAATAACCGCACTCACCACCTCCAAAACCCACCGACTTATCATGACAATTAATCATGGACATGGTTATGCTCTAACCAGCCCATACCCGAGATTACATCTAACCTATTCAACGGCAGCAAGTAAGATTCACCACAAGGTCCCGTCAAGATCGACAAGTGACACCGAGAACACAACACACAAAACAAGACTCTGACTAACGATATTGTATCACCTCTCACAGCTAGGTAGCTCATCACAATGATATCAAAGCATAGTCATACATCACATATTATAAAGAAGATAGTGACAAGGACACACACATGGTTTACTCCAAGACATTTAGTTATTCGAATCCAAATAATTCTTTATACTCTTAAATTCACAATAGTAGTCATTTCTTATTCAAATAGTAAAGCATCAAAATATTAACATAAGGTTAATTACTAACTCTAATCCCATTGCATTCCCTTTTAATGTGGCATACAATATTTCAAGACACAAAATGTTACACTACTTGTTGGCTCTTTTACTCATTCCTCAAGGCAACGGCATTATTTTATATTCATAATTCAAGTTCGAGACACGACAAACACACCAAAACAATTTAATTTAAACGATCTCTACAAAAATAATAATATTTAATCACACATGAAGATCATACCAAAGATGTCACATAGGGTACTCAATTAACATCATTAACTCGGGAGTTCCATAAAAGCAAATGTGTAAGAACGATATCTACAATGATACCAACATGCATTCTATCCTTAACATGCATTCCATATTTAGCTCATTAAACCACACAACACAATTGGCACAATCACAAATAATCTAATAGGAATTCGCTTATTAAAATAAGTTTGATACCAATATTGTATCCAATCGTGAAATTTGTTTATTAGGGGTTCACAAACAATCTCATAACTCAGCCATTTTCAACTTACAAAACCACGTGAATACAATTAAGGAAGTAACAACCAAAATCGCATAATAAAATCACTTTGTAGACAATTAGAGTTCACAATTAGTTTAAGCATGCATTATTCTAGTCACCTCTACAAACCATATTTCCTAAATTTCAATGAAACATAATTCCACCAATCAAACACTAAACATTTACATTTATTTAAACATGTGAAAAGAGGAGTAACTAGACTCAAACAGATTACAAAGGCAAAGAGAAACTGACTCAAACACTTAACACCAAGCACCATACTCTTAGAAGGAAATCAGAGTGTTCAAGTGTGCAACATCAAGAGTGTGGAACAATTCTTTACTATCGCCTAATTGAAAACTAGAAGGATACACCACCATAGGACCTATACACTTCACAACTTCAATAGAATTTAGAAATACCACCCAAAATGAGAGCCAACGGAAAAATTCTTTCATAAAACCAATTTTCAAATGTAACGAACTCACCACCAATCCAACATGGCCAAATGATGATACCTATAGGTTTTTGGTTCCATAGAATAACAAGCTAATAAGGAGCCTATCCATTTTATGACGCATAGCTCAAAGCAAATTTCAAAAATCTTTTCTTTGGGTTAATAAAGAAGTAAGTGAGACGATTCTACCTAGCTTCAGAGAAGGGAAGAAAAAATACTTAACACTACAACTTTGATCAATTACCCATTGTCAAATAAAATTAAAACACGAGTACAAACATCGCTTTAATTTTAAGAACTCGCACTCAAGTTATTCAGAAACCAAAGACGTTAGATTGTAGAAAAACAACACATTCTTATTTCGGCCGTAATGTACCACTTTACGCACAATTAGAATTTGGCGCCTATACACCCGTGGGGATGCATAGGTTACATGCTTTCAAAACATTAATTTCTTTCAAAACGCTCTCAACCCATTGCGTTATCATCTTAACCTTAGAAACCTCACATTTAATTTGGAAGACATCACGCTTAGTTTAGAGAAACATCTCGCTTTCAAAGCTTAGAAAACATCACCTTTAAAGAGTGGAAAACATCACAATTTAATTGTAGAAAGCATCTCGCCTTAAGTTATATGACATCCCTTTTCGCTTTTGAAAACATCGCATTTTAACTCGTGATACAACTTCAAAACAACACCCTTACAACATAAAGACAAATTTCTCTTACTCTAAAAAAACAAGACAAAGAACTTTGAACAATATAATACAACACACTAGTCACTTTTAAAAAATAGAACAAATGACTTGAAACATCACAAATAGCACACCATTTATTTTAAATAGAATTGTAACCTTGATTTCTTTGAAAGCATCAAATCCAATTATCAACTCTACGAACCATTATCAATTCATTCATTCAATTTAATCATCACTTTATATTTTAGAAAATACACTCTTTTCTTTTAGAAAATACCACATTTCAAATGGGGAAACATCACATTAAAATTGAATAGAACGGTATTTTAATTATACGTGAAACAAAGAGAAAAATAATGCCATAACACGCTACAACAAAGGGCGCAAAAACAAAGAATAAAACAGAGTGGAAAATAAAGACTTCTTTCAAAGATAAAAATAGCGCTTCATTTTTGTAAAACGGTCAGATAATTATTTTTTTTTTTTTTTTTTAAAAAAAAATGCAGCAAATTTCATACTCAATTAAAATGGCAAACAAAGACCCTAACTTATAAAAACAAAGACTTCATCTTCACAAAACCGCACTACACTTATTTCATAAAACAACAACTCATTCTATAAAAATAAACTGTAATACAAAGAACTCATTTGGTTGGCAAACAATGACATTTTAAATTGACAAAACAAATGCATTTTTATTCTTTTCAAAACAAAGAATAAAGATACAATTTTTAGTCACTACACATAGCATCCTCTCAATTTATTTTCAATTTCGCTTATCATCTAAACACACAATTCAATCACCACATACAACTCAACATTCAATTAAGGCTAGAACATCCCATGCATCGATCTCAATTCAATTTCAAGGTTCATACGACAAGAAGATTTTGAACAAAACAACAGAGACATGGTTCACGATCAGAAAACAAGATAAAGACACATTACCAGCAGGTATCTCCCCACTAGTTCTCTTACCATAAGCTAGCCTCCACCACTTTTTACCCGCAGAACATCACTACCACACAACCATGGGTTAGAACTAGACGGCAAAGACTGATCGCCGACCGACACGACGACTCAACAACTTGATCTAAGGACCGACCATTGCTCGATACCACTAATGTAACACCCCATTTCTACCCTACGATTTGTAATAAAAATCGTAGTTGAAAATTTATTCTTCGAATGAAGTGCTACATTTGAATCATCTCAAAACTACAAGAAACATAACACAATGTCAGAATACATCAAACAATACGCAACACCATAAAAAGAATGGGATTTTCTCAAAACTTTCATTCAATGGTTCCACGCCTCGAAATAATCATCATGCTCTACGCAATGAAAATAGAGACAAATCTAGGGAGACAAACAACAGCTTCTCACTAATCAACACATAAATATCTCATAATTAAAAACAAGATAACAATGAACAAGCTCAACATCTAGAAGCTAAACCCATCCCCTAGTGTGTTACGACGAGCGACCACCCGGGAAACGAAGGAACCAAGTCCTTCACTCATCGCTACTGTGGTAAACAACAATGTATGGGTGAGTCTCAACTATATAATAAAAGTGGATAATAAGCAAATATAGGCATAGTTTACAAAGATCCTCAAACACACCAATCATCAATCAACAATATTCATGCACTAATGGGAATGTATGCAATGTCAAAGATGCATGTGGTACCATTGGCTCACCGCCACTCAGCTTCACAATCACTTTATAAGGCCCCTACGCCGCCTCAGCTCCACAATCATTTTATAAGGCCCCCGCCGCCTCAAAGCTTCACAATCATTTTATAAGGCCCCCTACGCCTCAAAGCCACAAATCATATTATAAACTCTACGATCATAGCCAATGTATGCATGAGACTCTATGAACATGCCATAACACCATCATACATCATTAACATCATTTCCCATTACTCGTCAATTTTAGTTTTTTTTAGCCCCCATGGCTCATGCCCCCATGGCATCAACAATCACAACATTTACTACCTCGTTTTAGCCCCCATGGCTTATGCCCCCATGGCATCATCAATCACAACATTTACTACCTCACCTAAATCATGTCCCGAGTATTATCCACGCTTAAAGGACTAGAACTCTCACACAAGGACCTAAGACACCATTTAGACCAACTAGCACTTAGTGGACCAAAACATTTCTCAAAGGACCAAAACATTTCTCAAAGGATCAAAACATTTCTCAAGGACCAAATCATTTCTCAAAGGATCAAAACATTTCTTCAAGGACCAAATCATTTCTCAAGGACCAAAACATTTCTCAAAGGATCAAAACAACACATAAAGGACCAAAATAGCATGTTTGGAAAGAAGTTGTTTGAAAACAGTCAATTTTGGTCTTATTTTCTTTTAAGGAAAGAAATCGATTTTCCTCTTGTTTTTGAAAGCAAGGAATCGATTTCCTTCTTGTTTTTGAAAGCAATGAATCGATTTCTATCTTGTTTTTGGAAGCAAGGAATCGATTTCTATCTTGTTTTTGGAAGCAAGGAATCGATTTCTATCTTGTTTTTGGAAGCAAGGAATCGATTTCTTCTTGTTTTTGAAAGCAATGAATCGATTTCTAAGAAGCAAATCGACACATCTCATTTTGAAAAGCAAGGAATCGATTATTGACTTGTATTTAGAGCAAAACATCGATTTTCAAACTAAGTTTTAACAAGCCATCAATCGATTTCCTCTTATAAAGACAATGTTAAAATTATTTTCACAAACATTTTCATTCTCACGCATCGTAACAACATCATCGTAAATCATCAAACATCCTCAAAATTATCAACCAACCTCGTAAATCATCAAACAACATCGAATCCATCAACAAAGATCAAAGTTCCTCAACAATCAATCACACATACATGTCAACAACACGCCAAAACACCATTCAAAGCATAAAACCCTAACTCTAACATAGGAAATCGATCCAATCAACAACAAATCGCTCAATACTCACATTCAATCATCACATAACACTAAAAAGAGATCCTACGATCTACATACAACCTATTATACCCCTATTATAAGGTGAGACTTCTTACCTTAGGTTTTTCACTAAAATGGAAGATTTCCACAAGTCACCTACAAAACCCCAACAATCCACGCAATTCAACACTTCTCCTCTCCTTCTCACGATCACACCTAGGGCTTGGTTCACTGCCTCTCTCTCCTCCTTCCTCTCTCCCTAGCGCCGATTTCCTCTCCTTTCTCCCTTCTTTCGCTTTCTTCCTTTCTTTTTCTCAATTGGTGCGATTTGCACCAACCCTAGGAGCCTAAGTCATCAGGCTTCGGGCTCTGGGTCGATACTTACCACCCCTAATTATTGATACTTCTCCTTCTCTTTTAATTAAAACACCATCCTATTGTTTTATTATAACTAATCCATGAAACACCTAAGTAATTTAATTTAATAACTACTTAATTATTTTGGGGCGCATAACTCTCCCCACTTAGAACATTTTCACCTCTCAAAATCTAGTCAAACCCCCAAACACTACCAAATCTCTTCTTCATCTCTAACCGCCCTCCTCCAAAATCTATCGCATACTTGGCAAGAAATTTCAAACACCCTCCCACTCACAAACTACAACCACCTAGACAACTAGCACTATCCACATTGCTGATCATTATTTCTCGACACGGCGGTAAGTTGATCGGGCGGCCGTCCCTCCTACTTATTCACCAGTAACCTGCAAATAATAACCGCACTGGCCACCTCCAAAACCCACCGACTTATCATGACAATTAATCATGGACATGGTTATGCTCTCTAAATCCGGCTCATACCCGAGATTACATCTAACCTATTCAACGGCAAAGAAGTAAGATTCACCACAAGGTCCCGTCAAGATCGACAAGTGACACCGAGAACACAACACACAAAACAAGACTCCTGACTCAACGATATTGTATCACCTCTCACAAAGCTAGGTAGCTCATCACAATGATATCAAAGCATAGTCATACATCACATATTATAAAGAAGATAGTGACAAGGACACACACATGGTTTACTCCAAGACATTTAGTTATTCAATCCAAATAATTCTTTATACTCTTAAATTCACAATAGTAGTCATTTCTTATTCAAATAGTAAAGCATCAAAATATTAACATAAGGTTAATTACTAACTCTAATCCCATTGCATTCCTTTTAATGTGGCATACAATATTTCTCACACACAAAATGTTACACTACTTGTTGGCTCTTTTTACTCATTCCTCAAGGCAACGGCATTATTTTATATTCATAATTCAAGTTTGAGACACGACAAACACACCAAAACAATTTAATTTAAACGATCTCTACAAAAATAATAATATTTAATCACACATGAAGATCATACCAAAGATGTCACATAGGGTACTCAATTAACATCATTAACTCGGGAGTTCCATAAAAGCAAATGTGTAAGAACGATATCTACAATGATACCAACATGCATTCTATCCTTAACATGCATTCCATATTTAGCTCATTAAACCACACAACACAATTGGCACAATCACAAATAATCTAATAGGAATTCGCTTATTAAAATAAGTTTGATACCAATATTGTATCCAATCGTGAAAATTTGTTTATTAGGGGTTCACAAACAATCTCATAACTCAGTTCATTTTCAACTTACAAAACCACGTGAACACAATTAAGGAAGTAACAACCAAAATCGCATAATAAAATCAACTTGTAGACAATTAGAGTTCACAATTAGTTTAAGCATGCATTATTCTAGTCACCTCTACACCATATTTCCTAAATTTCAATGAAACATAATTCCACCAATCAAACACTAAACATTTACATTTATTTAAACATGTGAAAAGAGGAGTAACTAGACTCAACAGATTACAAAGGCAAAGAGAAACGGACTCCAAACACTTAACACCAAGCACCATACTTTGGTAAGGAAATCAGAGTGTTCAAGTGTGCAACATCAAGAGTGTGGAACAATTCTTTACTATCGCCTAATTGAAAACTAGAAGGATACACCGCCATAGGACCTATACACTTCACAACTTCAATAGAATTTAGAAATACCACCCAAAATGAGAGCCAACGGAAAATTCTTTCATAAAACCAATTTTCAAATGTAACTAACTCACCACAATCCAACATGGCCAAATGATGATACCTATAGGTTTTTGTTCCATAGAATAACAAGCTAATAAGGAGCCTATCCATTTTATGACGATAGCTCAAAGCAAATTTCCAAAAATCTTTTCTTTGGGTTAATAAAGAAGTAAGTGAGACGATTCTACCTAGCTTCAGAGAAGTGGAAGAAAAATACTTAACACTACAACTTTGATCAATTACCCATTGTCAAATAAAATTAAAACACGAGTACAAACATCGCTTTAATTTTAAGAACTCGCACCTCAAGTTATTCGTAAAACCAAAGACGTTAGATTGTAGAAAAACAACACATTCTTATTTCAAGCCGTAATGTACCACTTTACGCACAATTAGAATTTGCGCCTATACACCCGTGGGGATGCATAGGTTACATGCTTTCAAAACATTAATTTCCTTTCAAAACGCTCAACAACCCATTGCGCTATCACTTAACCTTAGAAACCTCACATTTAATTTGAAGACATCACGCTTAGTTTAGAGAAACATCTCGCTTTGTGCTTAGAAAACATCACCTTTAAAGAGTGGAAAACATCACAATTTAATTGTAGAAAGCATCTCGCCTTAAGTTATATGACATCCCTTTTCGCTTTTGAAAACATCGTGATTTTAACTCGTGATACAACTTCAAAACAACACCCTTACAACATAAAGACAAATTTCTCTTACTCTAAAAAAACAAGACAAAGAACTTTGAACAATATAATACAACACACTAGTCACTTTTAAAAAAATAGAATAAATGACTTGAAACATCACAAATAGCACACCATTTATTTTAAATAGAATTGTAACCTTGATTTCTTTGAAAGCATCAAATCCAATTATCAACTCTACGAACTATTATCAATTCAACTGATTCAATTTAATCATCACTTTATATTTTAGAAAATACACTCTTTTCTTTTTAGAAAATACCACATTTCAAATGGGAAACATCACATTAAAATTGAATAGAACGGTATTTTAATTATACGTAAATGCAGTGAAAAACAATGCCCATAACACGCTACAACAAAGGGCGCAAAAAAACAAAGAATAAACAGAGAGTGGAAAATAAAGACTTCTTTCAAAGATAAAAATAGCGCTTCATTTTTGTAAACGGTCAGATAATTATTTTTTTTTTTTTTAAAAAAAATGCAAAGCAATTTCATACTCAATTAAAATGGCAAACAAGACTCCTAACTTATAAAAACAAAGACTTCATCTTCACAAAACCGCACTACACTTATTTCATAAAACAACAACTCATTCTATAAAAATAAATCAGAATACAAAGAACTCATTCTTGGCTGGCAAACAATGACATTTTAAATTGACAAAACAAATGCATTTTTATTCTTTTCAAAACAAAGAATAAAGATACAATTTTTAGTCACTACACATAGCATCCTCTCAATTTATTTTCAATTTCGCTTATCATCTAAACACACAATTCAATCACCACATACAACTCAACATTCAATTAAGGCTAGAACATCCCATGCATCGATCTCAATTCAATTTCAAGGTTCATAATGACAAGAAGATTTTGAACAAAACAACAGAGACATGGTTCACGATCAGAAAACAAAGATAAAGACACATTACCAAGCAGGTATCTCCCCACTAGTTCTCTTACCATAAGCAAGCCCACTACTTTTTACCCGCAGGAACATCACTACCACACAACCATGGGTTAGAACTAGACGGCAAAGACTCGACCGCCGACCGACACGACGACTCAACAACTTGATCTGAAGGACCGACCATTGCTCGATACCACTAATGTAACACCCCATTTCTACCCTGGCGATTTGTAATAAAAATCGTAGTTGAAAATTTATTCTTCGAATGAAGTGCTACATTTGAATCATCTCAAAACTACAAGAAATATAACACAATGTCAGAATACATCAAACAATACGCAACACCATAAAAAGAATGGGATTTTCAAAACTTTCATTCAATGGTTCCACGCCTGAAATAATCATCATGCTCTACGCAATGAAAAATAGAGACAAATCTAGGAGACAAACAACACCTCACTAATCAACACATAAATATCTCATAATTAAAAATAAGATAACAATGAACAAGCTCAACATCTAGAAGCTAAACCCATCCCCTGTGTGTTACGTGATCGAGCGACCGACCCGGGAAACGAAGGAACCAAGTCCTTCACTCATCGCTACTGTGGTAAACAACAAATGTATGGGTGAGTCTCGAACTATATAATAAAAGTGGATAATAAGCAAGATATAGGCATAGTTTACAAAGATCCTCAAACACACCAATCATCAATCAACAATATTCATGCACTAATGGGAATGTATGCAATGTCAAGATGCATGTGGTACCATTGGCCCACCGCGCCTCAAAGCTTCACAATCACTTTATAAGGCTCTCCGCCGCCTCGTGCTCCACAATCATTTTATAAGGCCCCCGCCGCCTCAAAGCTTCACAATCATTTTATAAGGCTCCCTACGCCTCAAAGCCTCACAAATCATATTATAAACTCTACGATCATAGAAACCAATGTATGCATGAGACTCTATGAACATGCCATAACACCATCATACATCATTAACATCATTTCCCATTACTCACAATTTTAGTTTTTTTAGCCCCCATGGCTCATGCCCCCATGGCATCAACAATCACAACATTTACTACCTCGTTTTAGCCCCCATGGCTTATGCCCCCATGGCATCATCAATCACAACATTTACTACCTCACCTAAATCATGTCCCGAGTATTATCCACAGTTAAAGGACTAGAACCTCACACAAGGACCTAAGACACCATTTAGGACCAACTAGCACTTAGGGACCAAAACATTTCTCAAAGGACCAAAACATTTCTCAAAGGATCAAAACATTTCTCAAGGACCAAATCATTTCTCAAAGGATCAAAACATTTCTTCAAGGACCAAATCATTTCTCAAGGACCAAAACATTTCTCAAAGGATCAAAACAACACATAAAGGACCAAAATAGCATGTTTGGAAAGAAGTTGTTTGAAAACAAATAATTTTGGTCTTATTTTCTTTAAGGAAAGAAATCGATTTTCCTCTTGTTTTTGAAAGCAAGGAATCGATTTCCTTCTTGTTTTTGAAAGCAATGAATCGATTTCTATCTTGTTTTTGGAAGCAAGGAATCGATTTCTATCTTGTTTTTGGAAGCAAGGAATCGATTTCTATCTTGTTTTTGGAAGCAAGGAATCGATTTCTTCTTGTTTTTGAAAGCAATGAATCGATTTCTACATAAAGCAATCGACACATCTCATTTTGAAAAGCAAGGAATCGATTATTGACTTGTATTTAGAGCAAAACATCGATTTTCAAACTAAGTTTTAACAAGCCATCAATCGATTTCCTCTTATAAAGACAATGTTAAAATTATTTTCACAAACATTTTCATTCTCACGCATCGTTAACAACATCATCGTAAATCATCAAACATCCTCAAAATTATCAACCAACCTCGTAAATCATCAAACAACATCGTAATCCATCAACAAAGATCAAAGTTCCTCAACAATCAATCACACATACATGTCAACAACACGCCAAAACACCATTCAAAGCATAAAACCCTAACTCTAACATAGGAAATCGATCCAATCAACAACAAATCGCTCAATACTCACATTCAATCATCACATAACACTAAAAAGAGATCCTACGATCTACATACAACCTATTATACCCCCTATTATAAGGCGAGACTCCCTTACCTTAGGTTTTTCACGAAAATGGAAGATTTCCACAAGTCACCTACAAAACCCCAACAATCCACGCAATTCAACACTTCTCCTCTCCTTCTCACGATCACACCTGTGGCTTGGTTCACTGCTCTCTCTCTCCTTCCTCTTCTCCCTAGCGCCGATTTCCTCTCTCCTTTCTCCCTTCTTTCGCTTTCTTCCTTTCTTTTCTCAATTGGTGCGATTTGCACCAACCCTAGGAGCCTAAGTCATCGGGCTTGGGCTCTGGGCCGATACTTACCACCCCTAATTATTGATACTTCTCCTTCTCTTTTAATTAAAACACCATCCTATTGTTTTATTATAACTAATCCATGAAACACCTAAGTAATTTAATTTAATTGTAATAGCTTCAGTTCATCAAGTACGCTTCCTCACATCATTGCATTCACGATTCTTACTTCTTGTAGATTTTTTTTTCATGTGATTCGAACTTGTACATGGGGCTTCAATAGTTCACTTCTTTCACCACCAATTGAGCCGCTGCTCAATGCAGTAGGGAAAGAGTGGAACTTTGTATTTGAGCCCCATGTACAAGGTTCAATCCCACTAAGGCAAAAATTCTACAAGGGGGTAGAAAAGATCGTGAGGTAATAGCGCTGGGTGGCCACATGGGACTGGTTACAAAAAGGCGCTTTTTATTGTAATACCGGGTCCACCACCCCAAATACAGATTATTCAAAGAACTTTTCACTCGTAGAATTTTTGCCTTCCGTGGGAATCGAACCTCGCACTTTGTACATTTCCTCGCATTCCCACTACCAATCGAGTGGGAATGCGAGGAAATGTACAAGAGGTACGAGGTTCGATTCCCACTGAAGGCAAAAACTCTACTGGGCAGAGAAGTTCTCATGAGGTAGCGCACGCCATGAGAGGCCCGGGCATGCTATAAATAAAAAGGCGCTTTATTAGAATAGCTGCTGACACCACCAAATAATATTACTCAAAGAACTCTTCTCATTTCATGTAGAGCTCAGCTCAGAATGACTGCAGATTCATGTATATTTCGCATTTCACTCACCAATCGAGCTACTAGCTCAATTGGCAAAGTGGGAATGCGAGGGAAATGTACATGAGGTACGAGGTTCGATTCCCACTGAAGGCAAAAACTCTACACGGGTAGAGGAGTTCTTTCGAGTAATAAATACTGGGTGGTGGACCCAGTCACATACAGAGATGATGGAGAAACTCAATGGACATCCAATCTAATATTCATAACACTCATAGTGTTTTTATGAGCAAAGTTAGTGAGCAAACACAAACAATGTTTTCGGCTTAAGCAAGTTCGAGTGAAGCGCATGCGCTTGACTAACTGCATACAAGGTTTATTCAAATAGTTTGTTTTGGTTTTTTCCTAACTAAGAAAAAGAATTATACTCATATCGTAGTACATGAGGTGCTCTACCAATTACATCATTTTTTAAGACAAAAATGTTATTTGGACATTTTTTGTTAGACAAAAGTAGATAAACACCAACTTACAACACCAATTAACCAAGCTTTTTGCACCATTTAACTGTTGATCAATTAACCAAGTTTTTTATACGCCTAAAACCGTGAAAAGTAGGCTTGGCTAAATGGTCTAAAACTTTGCTAATCGTACACATTGTAAATGCATTGTTGTTTCACTTTGCCTTCAACAAAATGCCCAAATAACATCATTGCTTTTAAGAATAGAAAGAGGAAGAGTAAGAGAAATATTCCACTACATTGTTCCAATGTTGAAGATGTAGAGGAAAATCACACACCCGTCAACTATGGCTGAAAACTACTCCCAAGAGACAATCTTGATGTGGTCCACCATCCCTGTCGCATTTGGTTCCTTTCAAGCAAATATACATCTCTTTCTACATCTTTAAATCTCCTACATAACAACACATGTCAATTCAATATCAATCCATTTTTTTATTCCCCAAAAGCATAATTATCTAAAAATAGAAAAGTGATTGAATCCCAAACTAGTCAAATAAAGTAATAAGCTCATTATTTAATCAAATAAAAGTTCATATGGACCCATCTATGTAAGTAGGGGCCCATGCTAAAAGTCTCCTTAAATTTCGCAAGTCTTGTGATCTAAGTCTGGATCGATCACAAGAAGTCCGTAACTACAAGATAGATCAACCGCTGCCGATTCACAAGCCAGAAACACGAACCCAACGGCGCTAAAGCTTATAAACAACTCAATCTTTATAGCATTTAGTGAGTTCTAAGACAAATTTCGCCTCGCTTATAAATAACTCGCTTTAAGATGAATTCTGTCTCTATTTCTTTTTGATCTAGCTTTTGTGAGTGGATCCTAGGTTTTTTAGAAAATCAGTTTTTGTCCATTATCTAGTTGGTTTTATCTCCTGTCTCAAGGAAATAATTTTTATCTAACGATTGTTAGCTGGTTTTGTTTTTTCTTGGTTGTTGTGTTTTAGGGGCCTCTTTTAGAGGCTCTCTATTACTGCCTGGGCCTTAGCTCCTCTTTGCCATGGTTTTGGCCTAGTCCCCCATTGTGTTCTTCATTGTCTTTTCTCTCTCTTTGTTTTTAATAAATTCGGGCAGAACACCTGTTTGATTAAAAAATAGCATTTATTTTCAAGATGCCGCATAGTTCCAAAATTAGCAATGGTATGTTTCATCACTTTTTCGTGTTCTACTCTTTTGCCTGTGGTACACGTAAATATAGGGTATTAGATTCGGTTATTTGGACTATTTGGGAGGCCTAAAATAATCACCTTTTCCATGTCTGGTGGGCTGGCAGAACACATGTTTTGGAGTAGGAGTAGAACATGTACTTTTATGAATGACATGTCGATGCCCTTGGGTACGTGTATGGTGGGGTATTCTTTTTGCTAGGGTTCCTACTTCCTTCCTCCTCATTTTTTTTTTCTATTCTTTCTCCCCATCTCCGTCCCTCCCTATTTGTTTGAGTTTGAGGCTCCTATCTGGGCTTCCCCGCCTTCCTTGGTTTATGTAAGGGTTGAAGTGCCCTTTGTACACTTACCTTTGTGACATATATAATTTTGCTATTAAAAAAACTAGAGTAGGAGACAAGATAGTTTAGAGAGACAATGAAAGGAGAGATGTAGAGAATGTCATAGAGACTTTGGTAATAGAGGCTGCCACCAAGTCCTAAAAATTATTGATACAAGCAAGTCGTTAAAGTCTCACATGAGAGGATGAAAATCAAACATAGCCAAGGATAACCTGCCGTATACCCACCAAATCAACGTAGCTAACTAGCTAGTTTTATGACAAATCAATATGCCGGCAAGTCATCCTTGGCTTCATTCCACTTTCAACCTCTTCATGAAAGACCCTTCGACCAAAAATGAATACACTAGAGTGAACAATTACATGCTCTTCATTCACATATAATTCCATCTATTGCCTATTTCCGATGCTCTATTTTGTCACAGGTTGCTACCATTTTATAGGCAAATTAAGAAACATGTTAATGGTAATGGTGATGTGGCTCTAGTGCCTTTACAATATTCTAATTTGACTTACTATTCACAATCATTTAGAGGTAAGCGATAGTTGTTCCTCTAAAAGGCAATCACACGTTCTTTCCGTTTAATTAAAGCATCCATTTTTTAGGTATTTCGATTTTTTGTTCCCTAAAAACATCTTTCAACATTTTGGGCTGGCAACTTTAGCTATAGATTAGAGAAAAGATTTTAGGTTTTTTTTTACCCCCACCTTTTCCCCCATACCTTCACACACTCTGTGAAAAGACCAAAATACCCCTGTGTTTTTACAAAATCCCAATTTCTTCACATTAGTGGTCATATCTACGAGTGACCACCTTTCACTCGCATATACATATCTGAAACGTATATACGAGCGCCCCCTTTTTCAGCCACTCTCATATACGTCTTGAACCACCTAAATACGAATTTTTTATTTACCCATCGATATACCTTATTAAGGCGTATATACGACACACCTCATATCGCCCACTCGCATGTACGCCTAGCACAACATATATACGACGCTTGATATAAGCATCGTATATACCCCACTTCTCATGTATATACGATGCGCATTTTTATTATTATTATTATTATTTTTTTCTGATTGTTTTTTTTATTTGCTTGGAGTGTCCGGTAGGCATCGCAGAGGGGAGATGGGAGGTATCTCCTTTCTGAGAGAGAGAGGAGTCATCTATTGCCCGAGCACGAGGACTCTGAGGCATAATCACCCATGCTTCTGGCGAGAGACAGATAGGAGACAGCCGACCCACCGAGTATCGTGAGTCTCAACCACCCCTGCAGATGATGCAAACCACCGAGCACCATCATCACCCACCATCGTGATGCCGAGATTTCTATCACGGGGATTTCTTACAAAGAGAGTCAAGACGAGGATTGGTATTTGCGAGGCCGCTTCTGAGTACCATCACCGGCTCTCAAGACCATCACCGCTCCTCAAGACCACCCACAACCTCTTCATTACCATCCCCGCTTGCCGAGTATCGCAGGGAGCAAATTTCGTGGGGCACGAGGGGTATCGATCGATTCGCCGCTCTCGATGAGTCTATGTCCGAGCATCGAGGAGGAGCCTCATCAGATTAGGGGCATCGAGGAGCCTCACCTTCACCCTCAGCCTCTCTTCACAAACATGGCGTATCATGTCTCAGCTTCTATACTACCGAATCTTAAGTTTTGCTTTTTTGCTTAAATAATTTATTTAACGCACATACCGCTTCTCGCACTTTTTGCTTACATCATTTATTTATTTTTAATTAAGGATTCTCAAATGTTACGACGAGGAGGACGTTAGGGATTTTGTATTTGTACTTTGATGTATTTGTACTCATATTACTTTGTTGTTGACACTTTATTATTACTTTTTTTGGTTATTATATGTTCCGAGTTTCTATAATTTCTCGATTTCATTGATTCAAAAAACAAAGTTACACGCGATAAAACATAAATAACTAGAATCTAATAGATGATAAAAAAATACAATAGAAACTACTGAGTTGGTGGAGTTAATCGACGGCGATCTCAATGACGGTCCTTCCGGGTTTCGACGCATGTATGAATGTAACTCTTCCATTTAAACGCAATATGAATGGACATCATGTCTCGAGGTCATCCTCGCCGTTGACATCCATGGTAGACCAAGAAATACTTTCATCACCGATTCCTGCTCCGATAAACGATACGAATTATCTCATGCTCGCTGTCGTTGAACCATCCGCAGTGAGTTTCGCTAAGAGCAAAGAAATGATATGCAAAGTTGTTTTAACTTACATCGCATAACATCTCTCCCATTGAAAGCTTCACCATCATCTTCTAAGGTGATGCCCCGATGATCAATGAGACCCAAATTACAATGAACAATAGCGATGGAAGAAGGCTCAGAGTATGACATTAGCGAAGCCCGCATCATCTTGTCTTGTGTTGTGTGAGAGAAGGAAGTTGAATTTTTGGTGTGAAAATAGTGATGGTGGGAGTGAGTATTTATATGAGGTAAAAGATTATCAACCGCTGATTTTGTCGCAATCCACACCGCTGACAACTTTGAAAGTGAAATCATGACCGCTGAATTTTTTTTACAACAAAAATAAAAATTTCAAACCTATCGATATATGTCATTTTGGACATATATACGATGCTCAATTTTAACACATCGTATATATGTCTTTAAGAGGTATATACGATTTAATCTTACACGCCAATCGTATATACTTTTAAGGACATATATACGATGTGTTAAAATTGAGCATCGTGATATATGTCCAAAATGACATATATATGTCCAAAATGACATATATACGCCCAAAATGACATATATAATGATGAGCCTTTTTAAAAAAAAAAAGATAGATTGAAAGAGCATTTTGTGTTTTCAATTTTGGTGGGGTATATGAAGATTTGGTGGGGCTACCAAAAACAACCCAAGATTTTAAGGGGTTTAGGACCTTCCCTTCAATCAACTGGCTCAATGCTACATTCCATTTTCATTGTGGGAATGGAATCTTTGAAATTGATTGAGTATTTGTGCGTAAGTATGGACATTCCTTTTTTGTGAGGAGCATATCAAAGCTTAAGGGAACTTGCTATTAATGCTCATGAAGTTAGTAAGTTTTTGACTACTAAGCATAATTGATAAAACACTTTACCTATATCTTAAGAGTTGTGGGTCTGAGTAACGTAAATAAGAAGTAGAGAACAGTAAGAATGGAGCGGACTACTTTACACCATAGTTTCTACTAGCTAATAATTAATACTTTTAGGTTTTGTATGATGGTTTGGATGCGAAACATCACTAGTGGAAAGAGAGGATTTAAAGTCGGATATTTTGTACTTTTAATGTCGCAGTGTGTCTGACTTCTATTAACGTGGCTTAGAAAGTCAGAGATTTAAAGTCTTGTAGCGAACCGCCTTAAAAAGTCTGTTTTTAAGTTGACAAACAAAGTCCGACTTTAATTACCCCTTGATGTCGTAATTTCTTCACCTCTTATCTAGTTTTATTTGTATGTTTCTTTTCCCTTTTTATTTTTAATTTTATATGTCATGATTGATTTTTAATACGCTAGGTTAGATCCTTAAAAATTTTCATGAATTCAACTAGATACATATCAACTGTTAGATTATATGTATTTATATCGTAAATCATTTTTGATTGTTTTGTGAGTAATTAGCTTAGTTAGCTGTTATCAGTGTTAGCTAGTTTTTGCTGATAACCCTTTTTGGTCTTTTCCCACTTGTTGTAAATATACTGATTCACCAATCAATAATAGACAAAGAGTTTATTTCAACCAATCATAACATGGTATCGTTGATATTGACTTTTCCCAAACACTCGTTTCTCTCTCCGTGAATCCGATTCTCTCCTCCGCAATTGTTTCTTCTTCTCCTAGATAATCGCTTTCCGCCGATCACCATGGCAACCACCATCAGAATCCTGCTCGATCCTCCTTCCTCGATGATTTCGATCACTCTGATCGGTCATCTCTCCAAACTCCTCGCCGACGATCGACTAAACCGCAGGATTACTCCGATCCTTACTACATTCATCCAAACGAGAATACTTCTCTTGTTCTTGTCACTCCTGTGCTCGATGGATCAAACTATCATTGCTGGATTCAAGCAATGACCATGGCGTTGGAGATTGTGTGAGTTATAGAAGTTATGGTGAAAATCTCAAAGAACAGGAAAAGTAAAATACACCCGTGGGGATGTATTATGTACCCACGTGGGTGTATAGAATTTAAAGCAGTAGCTGCTATAGAAGATGTAGCAGTAGCTTAAATACTGACTTCAAGTCAGTGTAAATTTCCATTGTGTGAGTTATAGAAGTTATGGTGAAAATCTCAAAGAACGGGAAAAGTAAAATACACCCGTGGGGATGTATTATGTACCCACGTGGGTGTATAAAAGTTAAAGCAGTAGCTGCTATAGAAGATGTAGCAGTAGCTTAAATACTGACTTCAAGTCAGTATAAATTCCCAAATTGTAACAGCTACAGTAGTGCACATGATAGCACTGCTGAGTGTAGGATAATGAACTCTATAAATTCCCAATTGTAACACTTTGCAATTCAGTGAATGAAAATCAAAGAATCAGTTTCACTCTCTATTCTGTTTTACTCTATTTACATGGTATCAGAGCCTAGTCGGTCCATGGCGACGGAAGACCCTAATGCTTCGCTATTGAACCGTTAGTCACGCTCGCCTTGAAGATTTCTCGACAAGCTAGTCGAGAAGAATTTTCTCGATGGCGTTAGCAAGTCGAACCAATGATTAATGCGCATAATCTACAAAGCTACATTCACTTTCCGAAATTCCTACCAATTTCTTATCGACGAGGATCGACGCTTCAAAAAGAGAATCCTTTGTATCGATTTGGCTTAAACAAGATCGCTGGTTGTTATCATGGTTGCAATCCACGCTTTCTTCAAATGATTATGCCTCGTGGTGCTTGGAAGTGTTCATGTGTTTCAACTCGGGATCAGATTCACGATTGATAACCTCATTTATGATGGTTATTACGCGCTTTCTAAGCTTGTTTTTTATGTAAATTTATTAGCATGTTGTGTAAATTAGTTTGTAAATAAGTGTTTAGGATAGAGTTAATGGTGCAGAATGAATTGGTTTGAATTGGGCATATTTATGCCCTTTGTGCTTTTAATTGTGTTTTGTGTAGTGTCACAAAGAATAAAGTGCAAGCAATAGCTAAAATGCGAAGATGAGAGAGAAAGCACAAGAGGAGTGCGAAAAAACACTAAAATGAGGCAACGATAGCTTGTCGAGCCGGATGGCACAGAAAAGATACAATTGCCCTTAAACCTAGGACGATTTCCTAAAGAAGATATTTTCTAGTGGTTGCGCAAGGAGACACTATAAGCTAGCCTCCATTTCCCATTCAAAAGATAGCCACCGCTTCTCATTGCCAAGAGGAAGTTTAGAGATAGCTCCTCATAGCGTGCTTAGCTCACCTCCATTACCAAATTTGATACATTGTCGAGACTATTACGTTAGCAACACCGAATTGCATTTTTCTTGGTGGATTTCTACTTAGAAGAGTCGGATCGTAACTCCATTGTCACCATTGGAGCTCCTCTTTGTTTCTTCAAGTTATAGTATCATTTCTTACCTTGAAATTTGTAATATGACTTCTACTCTTTTGTTTAAGTTATTTTCCATGTTTTGTAAGCTCAATATGAGCTAAATACTCATAGTTGAGATGTCGGATCTCGATGTAGTTAGATTTATTATGCAATTAATGAAATGTGTTTAATGTTGTGCATTTTAACTTGTGTGTGATAATATTTCCATTTTAGAGTAGATTGGCCGTGGTACTTAAAATAGCATTTATAAATTCCGAGATGGTTTGTAATTTAATCTCACAAGGTAATATGGGTAGTGGACATTAACGAGAGATCTTGATGTTTCTTGCTTAACCTTAGAGATAGGAGAGCATAACCCATAAGGTGAATATCGCTGCTCAAGCAAATTCTAGAGGTACTTCTTTGGGTTTAGAGATAAACTCTGCAAGGAAACCTATTGTGAAGTATTCAAGAGAATAACGTCTTATTGCTGCAACGATTGAACATACACTTAATTGCATATTAATGAAGCTACTAAGTGAATGCATCTCAGCTTGTTCTCATCACTGTTTTCACATTACCCTTTTTACTCTTAATACCGCTTATGTTACCAAAAACTTGTGGTGTCATTTACTTTCTGCACTAAATTGTTGATCACATTAAACTTTCAAGATTAAGCTTAAATCTCGTGGGAACGATCTCACTTACACTATATTACTTGTTAGACAAAGGTATACTTGCACTATCGCTGTTTTCTCACAACAAGTTTTTGCGCAGCTTGTCGGGATTTACAGCTTAATAGATTGTTTAATTAGTTAGCAACTTAGTGCCTTTTGATTACTAATTCTCATTGTGTTGTTTTTGTTACTACAAAGATTAGATTGTCAAACATATGTTGTCGCAAAGATATGCACAGTGCATAGACGCAATACACCGTAATTCCAGCTTGCACCTGCAGATAGAAAGACATTTCGTAAGATTGAGAAGAGTTCACACCCTCAGACTTATTGAATTAGTGAGAGTCGCTATGGCCACTCCTCACAACTCAGACATGGTGATCCTATTTCCACTAAACTCTCCACCTCATACAATTCCAAGAGCAGAGAGATGATTTCGTAAGACAAGTTCGAAATGGGCGTGATAAATATTGCTAATGATGTGGATAGACCTATGAGGACTATGCGCTTTTGACCTCAAATTATGCAAACAGCATAAAGTGAGGCCAAATTGCTACAACTCATTTTGAATTTAAGCCTATGATGTTCCAAATGCTTCAAACAATTGGGCAGTTTGGTGGAGGTCCCCTTGAAGACCCACATCTGCATTTGAAAGAATTTGTTGAAGTTTGCAGTAATTTCATTCTCCCTGGTGTTTCAGATGATGCTTTTATGTTGAAATTGTTTCCTTATTCCTTCAAGGATAGAGCAAAGGCCCGGGCTTAACTCACTAGAGCCTAACTCTATCACCACTTGGAATGAGATGGCTGAAAAATTTATGACAAAATATTTTCCACCAATCAAGAATGCTAGGACGAGAAATGAAATCACCTCTTTCAAGCAAACGGAATTTGAAACCTTGTTTGAAGCATGGGAAAGATACAAAGAACTTTTGAGAAAATGTCCTCACCATGGTATTCCTGCCATTATCCAAATGGAGACTTTCTACAATGGATTGGAACCTCAAATTAGGCTCATGCTTGATGCCTCATCTGGAGGAGTTCTTCCGAATGGATCTTACAATGATGCTTACAATTTGATTGAAGATATTGCCGCAAACAAATACCAATGGCCTACCAAGCAGTCAAGTGTTCAAAAGAAGGTTGCCGGTTTACATGAAGTGAGTGAGGTCACCGCTTTGTCTCGCTCAAGTGGCTTCCTCTCCAACCAAATCAAGAACATGACAAAGACCTAGTGTCAGCAGCAGAACACCGCCGCAGCAAATTCAAGCAATCAGAGCAAAGAATCGAGCCACCCCATGTGGTTCTTCTCCAAGTCAGGTGTACCGTGGAGGAGGTCATCTTTATGAGGAGTGTCCCGCAAATCCTATCTCACCAACTATGTTGGGTACAACAGGAAAAATAATCCATACTCAAATACTTACAACTCGGGTGGAAGAATCATCCTAATTTTAGATGGAGCAAAGACTACAAAGAAGACTCGCCGCCGCACCTACTCCAACACCGTTGTGCCACCGTGATTTTCTCGCTTCAAACAAAGCAAGTTGCTCCCCGCAATCGATAACTCTATGGAGGCTATGTTCAAGGCTTTCATGAATGAAGCAAAACTCAATATCGCATACAAGTGGCTGTAATCAAGAACTTAGAGAACTGATGGGTCAAATAGCTACCGCTTCTAACCTGCAGACTCTAGTGCTGGGCACTCCTCTACTACTGGCTACATCTTCTAAGGGTAAGGAGCAATGCAAGGCTATATCTCTAAGGAGTGGAAAAGATTTGAGTGGACCAACACTTGATTCAAATATAGGTGGTGGTGACAAAAGAAAAGAAAAAGATTCTCAAAAATGAATAAAATGAAAAAGAGTAAGACAGATGCGATAAGAATCGATGTCGCAAAGATTCGATGCAACACCAAAGGCACTCACTGTGCTTGAGCTGATCAAGATGTGCCACCTCCACCATTCCTCGTAGATTGAAGAAGGCACATCAAGACAAGCAATTTGGCAAGTTCTTAGAAGTGTTGAAACAACTCCACATCAATGTCCTTTGTCGAGGCTCTCCAACAAATGCCCAACTATGCAAAGTTTATGATAGATGTCCCGACTAAAAGGAAGAGACTTGGTGAATTTGAAACAAAGGCTATGACCGAGGAGTGCAAAGATGATTATGCAAAGTAAAATTCCAAGCAAGTTGAAGGACCTGTGCGCTTCACCATTCCTTGTTCCATCAGTGAAACCTATACTGGCAGAGCTCTTTGTCACTTAGGTGCAAGCATCAATTTGATGCCTAAGTCTGTTTTCACTTAGCTGGGTATAGGAGTTGCAAGGCCTACAACAATTACACTTCAACCAGCGCATGATCTATTGCTTATCCCGAAGGAATCATTGAGGATGTGCTAATAAAGGTAGATAAATTTGTTTTTCCCCGCGACTTTGTTATTTTAGATTTTGATGCAGATAAAGAAGTGCCTATCATTCTTAGAAGACCTTTCATGGCTACTGGCAAGACTTTAATTGATGTGCAGAAAGGGGAATTGACTATGAGAGTCAATGATCAAGAGATCAAGTTCAATGTCATGAATGCCCTTAAGCTTCCTGAGAAGGGAGCCGAGGAGTGATCTTTGTGGTGTCTCTAGACTCAGAAAAGCGTAAGGCTCAACAACAGTAATGATCACTTGATGAAAGCTCTTTCTCAAGTGGATAAAAGTGAACTTGTGGTTGAAGGATCGCTGCATGAGGAGGCTACTGTCAAGGAAATTTGGACTAAACAATATGAGCCTCTTGAACTTGAAGATTCTACTCTCAAGAGGAATGTGCCTTTCATAGAGAAACCCTCTGATCTGGAGTTAAAAGAATTGCCAAAGCATCTCAAATATGTCTATTTAGGGGAAAATGATACATTGCCTGTGATCATTACTTCGACCTCTCAAACAACCAAGAGCATGATCTCATTACTACCCTAAGGAGGCATAAGAAGGCAATTGGGTGGCAAATGGTCGACATAAAAGGGATTAGTCCTACCATCCAGATGCACGTAATCATTCTTGATGAAGGTGCTAAAAATAGTGTTGAAGGACAGAGGAGGCTAAACCCTATCATGAAAGAAGTTGTGAAAAGGAGATTATCAAGTGGCTTGATGTCCGCATTGTGTATCCTATATCCGATAAAGCATGGGTGAGTCCTGTGCAATGTGTTCCAAAGAAAGAAGGGGTCACAAAGTGGTAGCCAATGAGAAGAATGAGCTTATTCCTACAAGAACAAGAATCGTCGGAGGATTTGCATGGATTATAGGAAGCTCAACAAGGCCACAAAAAGGATCATTTTCCTTTGCCCTTTATTGATTAAATGCTAGATAGACTTGCTGGTAAGGAGTTCTATTATTTTTTGGATGACTACTCTGGTTACAATCAAATAGCCATAGTGCCTCAAGATCAAGAAAAGACTACTTTCACTTGTCCCTATGGTACTTTTGCTTTTGGAGAATGCCATTTGGGTTATGCAATGCGCCAACAACATTTCAAAGGTGTATGATGTCTATTTTCTCCGAGTTTATTGAAAATCTATGGAGGTATTTATGGATGATTTCTCTGTCTTTGGGGAAACATTCCACTTATGCCTTGATAACTTAGAGAAAATTCTGGATAGATGCGAAGAAACCAACTTGGTGCTTAATTGGGAGAAATGCCATTTCATGGTCCAAGAAGGTATCAGGTTCATCACAAGATTTCTAAGAAGGGTATTGAGGTTGACAAAGCTAAAGTGGAAGTCATCGAGAAGATGCAACCTCCAACCAATGTTAAGTGGTGTCGGTTTCTCGGGCATGCCGGGTTTTATAGAAGATTCATCAAGGACTTCTCCAAAATTTCTAAGCTCTGTGTCAATTGGTCGCAAAGATGACACTCCATTTGTCTTTGATGAGGATCGTGGCCGCAACATTTCGTGTGCTGCGTACACCCCCATTTTTGCACCTGTGATTGTGACTCCGGACTGGAGCAAACCTTTTGAGCTCATTCGGCCATTAAGTACTTGATTGCTAAGAAAGATGCAAAACCTAGGCTTATTAGATGGCTTCTCCTCCTCCAAGAATTTGATCTTGACATTAAAGATAAGAAGGGGTGGAGAACCAAGTTGTCACCATTTGTCTAGATTGGAAAATGAAAGTGCAGTACATTTGTGAAATCAAAGAACATTTTCCTGATGAACACTTACTGGCTATAAGTGCTGCAGCACCATGGTATGCTGATATAGTCAATTTTCTGGTTAGCAAGGTGGGTGATATGAACTACCAACAAAAGAGGAGGTTTTTCCATGTTGTCAAGCAATATTTCTGGGACTTTTCTCTACAAGAAGTGCCCTGATCAACTGTTTAGAAGATGTGTGGCGATGAAGAACAATGCAGTGTCGCACAATGCCATGATGCAAAGATATGGAGGACACTTTGGAGGTATGAGAACAGCAGCAAAGGTGCTGCAATCTGGATACTACTGGCCTACCATTTTCAAGGATGCCCATGAGTTTGGTAAACATTGTGATAATTGCCAAAGGAGTGGGAATATCTCCAATAAGCAAGAAATGCCATTAACCAACATTTTAGAGATCGAACTCTTTGATGTTCGGGGTATGGATTTTATGGACCTTTTCCCTTCATTTGGTAATATTTACATCCTCGTATCGTGGATTATGTGTCAAAGTGGGTCAAGCAGCTTGCTTTGCCTAACAATGATGCTAAGTCTCATAGAAATTTCTTGCGTAAGAATATCTTTACAAGGTTTGGTACTCCTAGTGGCTATAATCAAGATGAAGGATCTCATTTCAGAATAAATTGATTGAAACTCTCCTAGCCAAGTACGGGTCAAGCACAAAATTGCTACAAAGACATCATCCCCAAACTAGTGGCCAAGCCGAGTTAACAACTAGAGAGATCAAGAGAATGCTAGAGAAGATGGTAGGGCCAACAAGAAAGGAGTGGTCCAATCATTTAGATGATGCTCTGTGGGCTTATAGAACTGCTTTCAAGACGCCTTTGGGAATGTCCCCTTACAAATTGGTTTATGGCAAAGCTTGCCACCTGCCTTTAGAGCTGCAATACAAGTCTCATTGGGCTAAGAAGAAGCTAAATTTTGACCATGCTAAGGCAGGGGAAGCTAGGCTATTGCAACTGAATGAATTAGAAGAAATGAGGCATTTTGCCTATGAAAGGGCTGAACTGTACAAGGCCAAAACCAAAGCTTGGCATGACAAGAGAATCCAGAAAAGGGAGCTGCAGGAAGGTGACCAAGTGTTACTTTTTAATTCAAGACTCAAGCTGTTCCCTGGAAAACTCAAGTCTAGGTGGTCTGGACCTTTCAAAATATAGAAGGTGTATCCTCATGGTGCTGTGGATTTATACTGTGATGAAAGAAAGCAACACTTCAAGGTGAATGGTCAATGGGGGAAGAAATACTATGGTGAACCAAAGGTGAGGAGCAAAATCACCACCGATGTGCAAGCACTTAATCTTGGAGGGTAGTCAGCCGAGGACTCTTAAACTGCGCCACCGGGAGGCAAAATTTCCAGAGTTTTAAAACTAATAAACCAAAGTTGTTTTTTGTTTTATGTCCTGCTTTGCAGTGCAATTAGTCGGCAATGTGAAGTTTGAGGGTGTGACAAGAATCGCTGCCGCAAAGAATGCTTCTCAGATTGCTACCGCAAAGAATGAGTAGCAGCTTGAGGAAAATAAAATAATAGCAGCTTATTGTACCAAGGTCTGTAAGCGCAAGCCGCTGGGTTGTCTAGTCCAAGTCATTTAACCGTCCCTATTCCCATCCTAGCCGCCCACATACCCCTTTAAACCAACGACTACTTTTAAATTAAAAGCGCCAACTCCTTTCCCCATAAAACCGTCCCATCTCAATCCTTATAACCACCTACCCATCGCTTCTCTCACCACGCTCTCTACACCGAAGTGTAACCAACTCTCCAAAAATCCCTAATCTGCAATCTCCCCCATTCAAACCAATCTCAAACCCTACAAATTCCTTCTCACTTTAGATTCCAATCACTATGGCGAGATCAAAATCAAGCGCTCTCAAGTCTTCTGGTAAACATCAATCAAACCCTGGGCGTGGAGAATCAAGCCAAATGCGACGGAAGAACGCTAAGAATCAGGAAGGAGGAGCATCTGAGAAGTTCCAGAATATGAATTTCTCGCCGAGCGAGGTTCAAGTAAAAGGAGCCCCGATGCGCTCACATCCATCAGGACCGCATTAGGTTGAGAAAAACTAATTCAAAGAACTCTCGCTTCTTCTATCCATCCGTTGTTCGCGAAGTTCTATGAAGGAATCGCCCCTCCTAAAGATGGCAAGCGTAAATTCATTTCCAAGGTGCGTGGAGTGGTCGTGGAATTCGACTTCTAGCAATCAATGCTAACTATGGGTTGGATTTTCATAGCTTTGCCTTCACCAACAATGTGGCCAAATGGAGGAAGAGAGAGATGGAAGGAGTTAAGAATAAGATCTCTGTGCCTGGAACACCGTGGGAGCCCTGCAGCGTAAATGAATTCAAAGTGAAGAGGGGTAACCTCACCCATGATGCTCAAGTGTGGTTCAACTTCGTGAAACAATCCTCGTTGCCTACTTCCCACACTACAAATGTTGAGAAGGAGCGCATGATGCTGTTGGATGCTATTTTAAGCAAGAAGAATGTGGATGTAGGAAGACTCATCAATAGAGAAATTCTGGTGTGTAAAGGTAAGACTGCTGGTTACCTGTTTTTCCCTTGCCAAATAACAACCCTGTGTATCAATGCTGGCGTGGAAATCAAATGAGAAAGGAAAAGTTACCCGGTCAGTGCATTTCCTACTACTCTGAAGTTGAAGAAAGTTGTTGCATCATCTGGTGATCCCACCGTGCTGCCGCAATTCATGCCGCAAAGAACGAGCTATTCGGGAATTTATGCGTATAAAGACAGCTTGGATTGCGCCGCTTCTTGCCGCCAATTTGAAGGAGATGTCAGATGTAGAAGCTCCAAAATTTCCAGACTGGGTGCTTGAGGAGGAAGTGGCAGATCCAGAACTTTTTGAAGATGAAGCAAATGACAACATTGAAGAGGAGGTGCTTGTTGAGAAAAAGAGGAAGAGGCAGGAGATCAAGAAAGGAAAGAAGAAGATAGGTGAACCGGTGGAATAAGAAGAGATTCTGGAGTCTGATGATGATGAGTCCTTGAGTGAGGCTGAAAAGGAACTAAACAAGGAGGTGATGGAAGAGTTAAACAAAGAAAGTGATGAGAAGGATCCCGATACCTCAGAGGAAGAGAACGAGCAAACTGAAGAGGAGAGCAATTCTGATGCCTCCTCTGAGATTCCATATGAAACCCAACCACCACAATCACCACAGCCTCTCATGACCCCCATTCCATCTAAACCACCTACACCTACTCCACCCACCCAAACACCTGCAATTCCACCTGAAAATCCACCACAAACCCCCACCCAAACCCAAGTTATACCACCAACCCCTGAGATGCAACTGACATCAAGACGACAATGCCGCAAAGAATCGCCGATGTCGCCGCCGCAATCTCTCCGACGGTCGGGTTTCGCCAAGGAAGGTAAGGACAAAAAGTGGTCGCAAAGAAGAGAAAGGTCGAGGAAGTACCAGAGGAAGCCGAAAGCAGTGTTGAGGAAGAGAGGCCGTGCGTAAAGAGCAAGAAGATAATTCGTGATAGCCGCCGTAATGCAAAAGTTGGCCAATGCCGCCGCTAATGAGGCCTCGCAAAGGAAGTCGCAGAGAAAATGAAGGCTAGAGATTTACAAGAGAGCCAAGGAGGCTTTGACTTCGTGGCTTGCCCACAAGAAGGCAAGTGCTTCGACATCGATCCCGCTGTTGCAGATATAGACCGCTAAGCGCAGCAATTGCCGGGCCACCGCAGCAATGTATACCGAATGTTCGTAATCCTTCTCCTGCTAAATCATCAAAGGACTCGAAGAAACACGCAGCGGCTCGCAGTCCGCCAAAGCCCAAGAACCAAACCAGAACTCCCGCACTCCTAATCTCTTTTGTTTTTCTCGCTTTGAATTATGTTTCAATGTCCGCATAGTACTTTGCTTCGCTTTCATGTTGTTTCGCTTAGAATAAACTCGTTGAGTGCACCCTCGCTTGTGTTAGCACTCAACAAACAGTGTTTAGTTAGTTTGTTTCTGTTTTTGCTATTTTGTTGTTAGCTTAAGTTCTCCCCTTAGTTTATTTTGCAGTGAGGACACTGCACAATTCTAAGTGTGGGGGGGAACTATACATAGGCTTGTACTCTGTTTAATGGCAATCAAAGTTAGTGAATTTTAAAATTTTAGAAGAAAAGTCGAGCAAAAACTTAGTGATGATATGGTGAGAAATGAGTGAATAAGGCCCTGCTTGGTGAGTGAACTACTTTACTTCTGCTCCTACACTTAAACTTGAACTTAGGTAGGAACTTAGTGAATTAAAGATGATCTGAAAACTAGGCAAGTGCTGTAGACCTAGGGAATTGCTAATTTTTTACTAAAAACTTAGTGCGTAATAAGAAACTAAGCTCTGGGGGTAACTGAGATATATTAAGGCAAAGCTTGAAGGAATGCAAGGTTGCAAAGAATCTTTGTCATAAAGAATGTCAAGTTATGTGCACATAGTTTTAGGTGCAATGCACCCGAATCAGAAATATATTGGAAAGTGTCAGAATTGCCCACTTTAGCTAAAAATCAAAAAGCAAAAATGCTATCAAAAGAAAATCAAATAAGCGGCATCAGCAGCATAAAATTAAAGTCAAAAGTCCGCATAAAGCATCGCTCGAATCCGTAATGCCGCAAAGAATCGTTGTTGCAAAGAATGTCAAGTCATGATTTAATAAGTGCACCGCCTAAAAGTTCGATTGCTACATCAAAGCCTCGATCGTGCTCAACCCCTTTCGAGCTTGAATTGTTAGTCCGCCTCTTCTTTTTGAAAATCTTTAGCATTCCCAAAAGAAAACCTCTCTAAGTCTTAGCTAAGTGAAATCTTGAACCTTGCTATGGTCCGAATCGAAAGTTAAGTGTCACACACACACACTTTAGAGTAGGAGTAGGTTAGTGGAACTCATTACTCGTAAGATATGAAATCGAGAGAAAATCAAAGTCGATGCTCACTTTGATTCTTCTCAGGCTTCATATTTAAATTAATTCATTGATTGTGATTGCCTGTTGATAGTTGTGCTTGCCTATGCCAAGTGTCATTGCTAGAGGACAAGCATCGGTTCAAGTTTGGGGGTGTGATAACCCTCATTTATGATGATTATTACGTGCTTTCTAAGCTTGTTTTTTTATGTAAATTTATTAGCATGTTGTGTGAATTAGTTTGTAAATAAGTGTTTAGGATAGAGTTAATGGTGCAGGAATGAATTGGTTTGAATTGGGCATATTTATGCCCTTTGTGCTTTTAATTGTGTTTTGTGTAGTGCTGCAGCAACAAGTGCGTGCGCAATAGCTAAAATGCGGAAGATGAGAGAGAAAGCTCAAGAGGAGTGAGGAAAACACATAAAATGAGGCAAGGACAGCTGTCAGAGCTGGATGGCACGAAAAGATATGACCTCATGTGGATTTCCCACAATTGCCCTTAAACCTAGGACGCATTTCCCAAAGAAGATATTTTCTAGGGTTGCGTGCAAGGAGACACTATATAAGCTAGCCTCCATTTCCCATTCAAAAGATAGCCACTGCTCACACAAGAGGAAGTTTAGAGATAGCTCCTCATAGCGTGCTTAGCTCACCTCCATTACCAAATTTGATACATTATCGAGACTATTATGCGTTAGCAACACCGAATTGCATTTTTCTTGGTGGATTTCTACTTAGAAGAGTCGGATCGTAACTCCATTGTCACCATTGAGCTCCTCTCGCTTTCTTCGTTATAAGATCATTTCTTACCTTAAAATTTGTAATATGACTTCTACTCTTTGTTTAAGTTATTTTCCATGTTTTGTAAGCTCAATATGAGTTAAATACTCATAGTTGAGATGATGGATCCGATGTAGTTAGATTTATTATGCAATTAATGAAGTGTGGTTAATGTTGTGCATTTTACCTTGTGTGTGATAATATTTCCATTTTAGAGTAGGATCGGCCGTCTACTCTAAATAACATTTATAAATTCAGAGATGGTTTGTAAATTAATCTCACAAGGTAATATGGGTAGTGGATATTAACGAGAGATCTTGATGTTTCGTGGCTTAACCCTAGAGATAGGAGAGCATAACCCATAAGGTGAATATCGCTGCTCAAGCAAAATTAGAGGTACTTCTTTAGGGTTTGAGATAAACTCTTGCAAGGAAACCTAGTGTGAAGTATTCGAGAGAATAATGTCTTATTGTCAGCAAAGACTCAATGTCCGCAAAGATTGAACATACACTTAATTGCATATTAATGAAGCTACCGAAGTGAATGCATCTCAGCTTGTTCTCATCACTGTTTTCACATTACCCTTTTTACTCTTAATACTGTTTATGTTACCAAAAACTTGTGTGTCATTTACTTTCTGCACTAAATTGTTGATCACATTAAACTTTCAAGATTAAGCTTAAATTCTCGTGGGAACGATCTCACTTACTCTATATTACTTGTTAGACAGTTGTATACTTGCACTATCGCTGCATTTTCTCACAACAACGATCACTTCCGTAAGTTGACGCGCGCGGCGCAGACAATTACGCCGTAACTTCGCTCCACGACTTTTGATTCTCGCAGACCGTTGATGAATATTTGCTTCGCATCAAGACAATAGTTGACAATCTTGCATCCGTTGGTGATCATGTTCCTCTTGCACAACACATTGATGTCGTTTCGGCGGTTTGCCTCAAGATTTTGCACCGTGATCTCTCATATTGAGATCAAGTCCAAACGATGGAACTCAAGAAGTTGAAGTTTCTTGCTTGCACATGAAATGCGCAGTGAAAGATCCAAGAAGAAATCGTAGTCCAAGTTGCCTCACTCAATCTTACGCGATTCTGCTTTGCACTCGCCTCCGTAATGCCGCTACAGAGTCTGCTTTCTACTCATCAAACCACCGGTAACATCGCTTCAAACTCTACTCCTGATAATAATAATTTTGTGAATCAATTCTCCGGTAATTTTCGTGGCCGTGGTGGCCGGAATGGTCCCGGTGGTCGTGGCAGGTTTGGCAATGTGCAGTGCCAAGTGTGGTTTAAATTTGGTCATCTTGCATCTATGTGCTATCACAGATTCAATCAAAAATTTCAGGCCCCAATACCTGCTGATTTCCAAGGTTTTCAACCTCCTCCAAATTCTTATACCAATTTAGCCCCAACCCCATTCATCTTTACCAAAATACCTGGCCAAGACCTAATTTCAATCCTTATGCTCACTATAATCCTAGACCAGTCCCTCAAGAACACCAACAATCACCATATCATCAAGCGTATATGACCACTGCTGCACCTGCTACAAATCATGCTCAAAACATAAATCCTTTTGAGGGTCCAAACCAGATTTACATAGGAAATGGTCAAGGTTTGAACGTCAAAACTTGTGGCTCTTCAACTTTTTCCTCTCCTATAAATCCTCAAGTTAATTTTGTGCTTAACAAATTGATTCATGTGCATAAGATAACTAAAACTCAGCTCAGTGTAAGTCATTTTTGTGCTGATAATAATGTGTTTTTCCAGTTTCACGCTAAAGATTGTATTGTCTTTGATTAGGCCACCAATGAACTTCTCCTCCATGGTCCTATGAAAGGTGATGGCCTCTATGAATTTGCTCCATTCCAGTTTCATCACTTGTCAAAGACTACTCAACCTTCCAATGCTTCGGGTGCAATCTCAGTCTCTCTTGCCACTGCTCAAGTGTCCAATAATCTCAAAAATTCTTCCTTTAAACCATCTTCAATGCTGTCATTTCCCATTCCCCTAGTCTTAGGCACACATGGCACCATCCTAATCATGTAGCTATGAATACTATATTCTCCAAATGTAATATTTCCATTTCAAATAAAGATGTTTCTGAATTTTGTGCTGCATGTGTCATGGGTAAAGCTCATAAGTTGTATGCTCCACCTTCTGAAATTATTTATACCACACCTCTTGAACTAATCTTTAGCGATCTTTGGGGTCCAGCACCTGTTGAATCAACTAACCAAGCTCTTTACTATGTCACATTTGTTGATGCTGCAACTAGGTTTACATGGCTCCTTACCTATATTCAAACAGTTCAAAGCCTTAGTGGAGAAACAGTTTGGCCTACCAAACAGATTGGGGAGGGGAGTTTAGGCCATTTACTACATACCTAACAGACCTTGGCATCATCCATAGAGTGATTTGTCCCCACACACACCATCAAAATGGAGTGGTGGAGAGAAAACATAGACATATTGTTGACCTAAGCTTGTGTCTTCTTAGCCATGCATCTCTACCTCTCAAATTTTGGGACTATGCAGTCCAAACGGTCGTATACCTCATCAATAGACAACCATCTGCACCTCTCAAACACATACCTCCATACACTTCCTATTCCAAACAAATCCAGATTACCACTTTCTAAAAGTTTTTGGTTGTGCTTGCTTCCCTCTGTTAAGACCATACAATGCACTCAAACTTGATTTTAGATCCTATGAATGTCTCTTCTTGGGATATTCCACCTTTCACAAAGGATATAAATGTCTTTCCCCCACTGGGAAAGTCAGTCTCAAAGGATGTCATCTTCAATGAGTCTAGGTTTCCATACTCTGAACTATTTCCCTCCTCCAAGTCCAAACTTGTGTCTTCTAGTTCTGGTCTCACTCTTGGTCCTCTTCCTACTATCACTAAGTTAACTACAGTTACTCCACAGGCACATGAATCATCCGGCCCTACTTCCACACCACCACAAACTGATAATTCATCATCCCATGATACTTCATCTGAACCTTCATCTCAAGCAACTCCTTCCCAAAATCACACTGCCAGTAACTTTCCAGCATCTAACTTACCTACTCAAGCACCTACCAACACTCATCCTATGCAAACTAGATCAAAATCTGGCATTCCTCTACCTAGACTTCATCCCTCAGTATTCCTCACTACCATTGAACCTAGGACAGCCAAACAATCCATCCAAAATCCCATCTGGCTTGCAGCAATGCAAGCTGAATTTGATGCGCTTCAAAATAATAAAACCTGGTCCCTTGTCCCATTACCACCAAATAGGAAAGCCATTGGTTGTAAGTGGGTATTTCGTGTCAACGAAAATGTTGATGGGTCTGTGAATAAGTACAAGGCAAGATTAGTTGCCAAAGGGTTCCATCAAATCTATGGGAAAGATTTTCATGAGACGTTCTCACCTGTGGTAAAACCTGTCACTATAAGGGTCATACTCACTCTTGCTCTAACCTACAAGTGACCAATTCATCAATTAGATGTCAATAATGCTTTCTTGAATGGCATTCTACATGAAGAGGTTTATATGGAACAACGCTATGGGTTTATATCTACAGATTCTACATTGGTTTGTAAGTTGCACAAGTCCCTTTATGGACTTAAGCAAGCTCCTAGGCAATGGTTTGAAAAACTCACCCATACATTACTCACTCTTGGGTTTAAGTCCTCCAAGTGTGATCCATCTCTGCTTACATTCAAAGCACAAGAACTCAGAGCCTATTTACTTGTGTATGTTGATGATATAATACTCACAGAAACTCTCCTTCTTTGTCGAAAATCATCACCGTAAACTTCATCATAATTTTGCTCTCAAAGATCTAGGGGAATTGGATTAGTTTCTGGCAATTGAGGTTCACAAACAACCTACAGGTTCTCTATTGCTCACTCAGTCAAAGTACATTCGAGACCTCCTCTTGAAGACTAATATGCATGATGCTGCAGCTGTTTTCTCACCCATGGCTTCAAGTACAAAGTTATCAAAAACTGGTTCACCTCAATTCAAAGATTCCACTATGTATAGATCAGTGGTTGGTGCTCTACAATATGCTACTCTAACTAGACCTGAGATAGCTACTCTGTGAATACATGGAAATTGACTTGTTTTTTGTGAGGGAGAAGGTCTTAGCAAAGCAACTTCAAGTATCACACATTCTTGGTCATCTGGAGATAGCAAATGCTCTAACAAAGCCTCTATCTACTGCATCTTTCCTTGAGTATCGTGACAAGCTCAAAGTGTACTCTGTTGTTACTCAACATTCCCCACCTTGAGCTTGTGGGGGGGGGGGGAGGTGTGTGAGTTATAGAAGTTATGGTGAAAGTATCAAAGAACGGGAAAAGTAAAATACACCCGTGGGGATGTATTATTTACCCACGTGGGTGTATAGAAGTTAAAGCAGTAGCTGCTATAGAAGATGTAGCAGTAGCTTAAATACTGACTTCAAGTCAGTATAAATTCCCAAATTGTAACAGTAGTGCACATGTTAGCACCACTGAGTGTAGGATAATGAACTCTATAAATTCCCAATTGTAACACTTTGCAATTCAGTGAATGAAAATCAAAGAATCAGCTTCACTCTCTATTCTGTTTTACTCTATTTACAGAGATGAAGAACAAGTTCTCCTTCGTTGACGGTTCAATTCTTCGTCCGGACAACTCCGATCCAAAATTCGCATTATGGAAACGCTGTAACATGTTAACTCTCTCATGGATTAATCATTCTGCCTCAACGGAGATCTCTTCCAAAGATCCTTTGGATCACCGATGTGTATAACGCTTGGAAAGAACTTCAAATAGATTCTCTCAAGGCGATAATACTCTGATCTCTCATCTCCACCTTGACATCTTCTCTTTGAAACAAGGTGATACCTCTCATTACTTCATATTTTACAAAGATGCGATCTTGTGGGATGAATTATGCAATTACGCATCGATTCCTCTTTGTCTTGCTTCACATGGTAACACTTGCACGCAATGTTGTGAAAATCGTGAACGACACCGTGAACGTGATGTCAGAATGTCCTTTCTTCAAGGATTGAATGATAATTTCGCGGTCGTTAGGTCACAAATTCTACTCATGGAACCTCTTCCTCTCTTGCAAGACCTATGCCATGATTTTGCAACAAGAGCATCAAATTGGAGCTCCTAAGCACCCTCGACATATCTCGTTGTCAGCCAGACAAACCATCGCTTCTACCTCCTGCAGGTCGTGGTAGGGGTAAACTGTTTCCTGGTCGTGGTAATTGCCTTTGCACGCATTGCAATCGCACGAATCATATCGTTGAGACTTGTTAGAAGAAGCACAGATATCCTCCTGGTTATAAGAACAATGTGAAGTCTCGTTAGCAACGCTTCGTGGTCGAATCCTCCGCTCTACTCCACCGCCTCTTCCCCTGTGCAACTCACTGCTGACCAACTTCAAAGTCTACTTTCTCTACTCCCGGCTACTCCTACAACTGCAACAACTTCTGCAAACATGGTCAGTGTGAATAATGCGCATTCTGCACCTTCAGGTAATTCTTTCATTACTTGGTTAGTCACTTGGCTGGTTGATAGTGGAGCTACGGATCATATTTATTGTTGCCTTGATATTTTCTCAAGTTACTATGCTATCGCTTGCTCTTCTTATCACATTACCATCCGAGATACGAGATACACACACTACAAGGGCACCATCCACCTTACACCAACAATCACTCTATATGATGTTTACTATGTCTTTGACTTTAACTCTAACATCATTTCGCGCTAGACAACTCACGATACTATTCTCAGGCAAAACCGCTTTGATGGTGATTTTTCTCGTGTTGCAGATATCCTCCAAGAGAGTGATTGGCCATGCTAGAAGAGATGGAAAGCTCTACACGATGAAAGTTTCTCCTTTAGTTACTTCAAATTAAGTCTAGTCCTATACACCGTAATTGCTTTTGTTTCCACCGCCATCATGTACATTTGGCATAATCGCTTAGGACACCCTCCCCCACATGTTATCACCTTATACAAAAATTACATTGTAACATGCCTTCTACATCAAATGAAAATCGTGATGCTTGCCATTTTGCCAAGCAAAAGAAACTCCCTTTCCTATTCATGATTCACCTTCACTACACACTTTTGATATTGTTCATATTGACATTCAGGGTCCCTTTGCTACCCCATCCATTAATGGAAATAAGTATTTCTTGACTATTGTGGATGATAGATCTAGGTTCACTTGGATCAAACTCATGAGAGCTAAATCCGAGGCTAGAAATCTCCTAATCCAATTTGTTGCCTATGTACAAACCCAATTTCATACCACTATAAAAGTGATTAGATCCGACAATGGCCCCGAGTTTCATATCCCGACTTTTATCTCACCAAAGGCATCATCCACTAAAAATCTTGTGTGGAAACCCCACAACAAAATGGCATAGTTGAACGTAAGCATCAACATATTTTGAATGTTGCTCGTTCTCTAATGTTCCAATCTCACTTACCCACCCAATTTTGGGATTTTGCAGTATGTCATGCAATCCATATCATCAATAGACTTCCCTCCACCACTCTCAACTCTCAATCACCATACTACATTTTATACAATAAGATCCTCGACCTCTCTTCTTTACGTGTTTTTGGCTCTCTATGTTATGCTTCCACCCTCACAAAGACATAGAACCAAATTTTCACCTGTAGGACGCAAAGTGCATTCACATTGACATTCTCAAGGTGTCAAAAGGCTACCTATTGTTTGATTTACACACTCATGAAATCTTCCTTTCTAGGAATGTTTCCTTTCATGAAAACATCTTCTCTTATCCTCCCACATCTTCCTCTCCCCTCACCATCCTCCTCTCCATCCATTTCCCTTCCAAAATAGCCATCACAGCACTTATTTGCACCCTCCTCCCCTCCCTTTGATCCTCCTATACTTCACCTAACCGAGAACCCGCATCCCAAATCTCACCAAATTCCTCTCCAAATGTCTCTCACCCAAAACCAGCTTTCCAATTCCTCATCAAATCCTTCTTCGAGATGCCTCCCAACCCTCATACAACCTTCACATCACTCCCCACACCTGGCCAGAGACCTCTCACCCTCCATTCGACCCCCATGCTACTCTTAGAACTTCACCTAGAATCAAAACCAAACCCTCATACCTACAAGACTTTCTTTGTTGGATGCTCTCTGTTTCTTCTGCTGATGAATCACCCTCAGGTACTGAATATTCAATTTCTGATTATCTCTCTTATGATAATATTTCTGCTTCCCATAGACTGTTTCTTGCAGCTATTAGCACCCATGTTGAACCTAAATCCTTTGCTCAAGCATCTAAACACCAATGTTGGCTTGATGCTATGCAACTAGAAATTCAAGCTCTTGATATGAATTCCACTTGGATCATCACTGACTTTCCCCCTGGCAAGACTCCTATAGGTTGCAAATGGGTCTACAAAATCAAACACAAAGCTTATGGTTCTATAGAGAGGTATACGACTCGATTAGTGGCCAAGGATTTCACTCAACATGAGGGAGTGGACTACTTTGAAACCTTTTCTCCAGTGGTCAAGATGACCACTGTCCGGCTTTTTCTTGCCTTGGCGTCCACCCATAATTGGCATCTCCACCAACTTGATGTCAATAATGCTTTTCTCCATGGTGACCTTCAAGAGGAGGTTTACATGAAGATTCCTCCAAGCATGCCTACATCCTCTCCCACTAAGGTTTGCAAGCTTCAAAAATCCCTATATGGTTTGAAGTAGGCAAGCAGACAATGGAATGATAAGCTCATTTCATTTCTTCTTCCTTTGGGTTTTGTTCAACCCAAACATGACTATTCCCTTTTGATTAAGCATTCTGGTTCCACTATCACTGGCAACAATCTAGATGAAATCCACAGATCAAGTTGTTACTTGATAATGAGTTCAAAATCAAGGATTCGGGCACACCGAAATTCTTTTGGGGCTTGAGGTTGCTCACCACCGCCGGTATTGTGGTTTCCCAAAAGCAAATATGCTCTTGAGTTGATAGAGAGGCGTGTCACCTTGCTTGCAAGCCTGCTTCCACACCTATGATTCCTAACCTCAAGCTCAAGCACACACAGACACTCCTTTGGAGGATCCAACCCAAAGATAGGCTCCTCCTTGGCCGCCTTATTTACTCCGACCAATACTTGGCCCGACTTGTGTTATGCAGCTGAATAAGCTCACCAATTCATTGCTAATCCTCTTCTTCCTCACATGGAGGCTTCCTTCATGTGCTCAAGTACTCTCAAGTCATGCCCCGGTCGTATCTTATTTCTTGCTAGTGACTCGAGTAGAAAACTAACCGCTTTTAGTGATGCAGATTGGGCGCTTGCCCGATAAAGAAAGCGATCTACCACCGGTTTTTGTATATTTTATGGCTCTTCTTTGATTAGCTGGAAATCCAAGAAGCAGTGTTGTTTCTGGCCCTCCAAAGAAAGCGTAATATCGTGCTCTCGCCATCACTACCTCAGAGGTCCAGTGGCTTTTATATTTGTTGCAGGATCTCTCTCATCCACATAGTGCTGTTGTTTCCATATTTTGTGAAAATAAATCAGCTATTCATATTGCTCAAAATCCAATTTTTCATGAACGCACTAAACACATTGAGTTGGATTGTCATTTGGTGCGTGACAAAGTCCAAGTTGGAGTGGTTCACCTCATGCCCGTCCCTACGAAGGCCCAGCTTGCTGATATGTATACCAAGCCCCTACATCCGTCTCAGTTTGATCAATTTGTATCCAAGCTCAACATGAAGGACATTCATTGTTTAGCTTGAGGGGGGCTGTTAGATTATATGTATTTATATTGTAAATCATTTTTGATAGTTTTGTGAGTAATTAGCTTAGTTAGCTGTTATCAGTGTTAGCTAGTTTTTGCTGATAGCCCTTTTTGGTCTTTTCCCACTTGTTGTATATATACTGATTCACCAATCAATAATAGACAGAGAGTTTATTTCAACCAATCATAACATCAACTAGTTTGTGAGAATGCATTTCTAGAAACGATGAAAACAATGTTTTTTTTCTATTTTTGAAAGTTTTATAAATACTTGATTTTCTTAGTAGGATGTTTTTTGATTTATGGAAATGAAAAGAAATATAAAAACAATACAAAGATAGGAATGTAAACCATCCCAAAAAAATCACGGCCCCACACTTGGAATTTTTTTCGATAAGCAATACTTCATTGATAGGAGCACTAGGAGTGCTCAAAACCAATACAAAGAACAATCTCAAAAATTGTTAATACATTGAAGAGCATTATTCCACCAACAGGTAGAAGAAAAACTAGAGTAGTGTCTACCCGCTCTAAAAATAAACTAGCTCTAGGATAAACATTTGATCTGGGAAACAATGGAATCCAAACAAATCTCCTCCCCTCTAAACACAAGATTATAACGGGCTAGCCAAATATACCAACACGTTGTCGGCCACAAAATGTATCTAACCATGCTCGCTTTCTTACCCTTACATAACTCACCAAAATTCACAAAATGCTGCAACATATCGTTAGAATGAGAAATCTGAGTGTTCAGCCACCTTCCAACATGAGTCCACACCTCACGCGCCAACTGACACTGCACAAACAAATGGTAGAGATCTTCGCTATGAAGTCTACATATCGGGCATACCGATTCTGCATCAGAAAGCAACACATGCCGGCGATGCAACTCTGCACGAACGAGAAGAGAATTAATAAGGATCCTCTAGCCGAAAATGATAACTTTAGATGGAATATTAGTACTCCAAAGCTGCTGAAAAATGTCGCTGAGTGCACTAGTACCTGCTGAATTGTTGTTGGCCGAACTAAAATGCTCATAGTAAGATTTTATAGAAAATGTTTTACTAGAAGTCAACACCCAAATCCAATAATCTTCTTTACCTCTTTCAATATTCACCTCTGAAATGATAAAGCTTAAGTTTTGCAACTCCTCCATTAAACAAGGATCTGTTGTGACATTCCAAAGAATATACCAATGCCAAGTATTATTATTCCACCCTCCCAATTCTGACACCATAATGTTCTGATAACCACAAGCTGCATATAAATTTGCAAAATCAAATTTAAGCGGTTGATGACCAATCCAATGATAATTCCAAAAATCTACATGGTAACCTTCCCACAATCGTCTACGAACACACGCCTCAAACCGCCCATTACCGAAACCAATAATATCTCTCCACCATAAAGAGTTACGCCTTCTGCCCCTCAGGGATGCCTCATTAAACAACAACAAAGGAAGATCACCATACCTATGAGTTAAAATTTACAAGCCAACTAGCCTCCTCATCCGTCAAAAAGCGCCATTTCCATTTAGATAAAAGAGCTAAATTGAATAAGATAGATTTATGATGCTTAGTCCACCTTCCTTCTTGGGCTTGCAAACTTTGTCCCAAGACACCCAATGCATACCCCTTCCATCTTCTTTAATACCCAAAGGAAATTCCTTTGGATCTTAACCATAGAGAAAATCACCGCCTTCGGTGCCTTATAAAAAGAAAAGAAGTACAAAGGCATACTATTCAGAACAGAGTTGATTAGATTTACCCGACCTCCGATGGACAAGTTACACCCCTTCCAAGATGCAAGCCTCCTACGCATAGAGTCCAACACTAGTTTCCACATCGCTTCCCGCCTAGGATTGGCACCCATATGAATTCCTAAGAACCGAAAAGGAAGACACTCTGTACGGAAAAGAAGAAAAGATGAAGCTAATTCCATGAAATCCTCCGACACATTAATAACGATAAGTTTACTCGTGAAAATTGATTTTTAGGCCCGAAACAAGCTGGAAACTTCTAAGAATAGATTTGATGCTCCAAATATTCTTCCAAGAAGCGTTACCCAACAAAAATGGTATCATCGGCAAATTGAGAGATTGAAAATAGAAGATCTCCAACCTTATGACCGTCATACAAACCAACTTCTATAGCTCTAGAAACCATGCCTTACAAACCTTCAGCCACAATAAGAAATAAGAAAGGGAGAGGGGATCTCTTTGCCGAGACCTCTTTTCGCATTAAAATCATTGGTAGGACTACCGTTGACAAGCACCGATAACGAATTAGAGCAAATAGAAGCTTTCATCCACCTACTCCACACCGAATTGAAACCCATCCTCTCCATCATATACACCAAGAAATTCCATGAGATTGAGTCATATGCCTTCTCCAAATCAACTTTGAAAAGAAGACATTATTGTTTACTTTCATGAGTGTTAAGAAAGAGGCCGAAATGCTTTAGGCAAACCGCCTAGAATAAAACTCTTGGAAAAATCAACAATATCCGCTTTCAACAAATCCCAAGACTCTTAATGAATCTGAGATTAAAACTGTCAGGCCCATGACTTTTATCTCCATCACAACTCCAAACTTTCGCTCTAATCTCCTCCTCTGAGAAAGGCTTCAATAAAAGTTCATTATCATCATCAGAGATTTAGGATCCTATCAAAATAGTGTTAAAATTAACGCCACCAAGAGTCGGACGGTTCTGACAAGGTTCCTCAAAACAATCCTGAAAGTGGTACTTCACAACCGATTTAATCTCCTCCACATCCTCAATCAAGTCACCGTTACCGTTCATTAAGAGTAACCCATTCCTTCTTCTTTTGAAACTCATGAGAAAATGAAAATACTTAGAATTAAAATCATCCTCTTTGATCCATCTAGCTTTGGATTTTTGATATAATAAACTCTCCTTCAATCTAATATCCTTCCAAAATTTTGTCGTCATCTCCTTCCTCCTCAAAACAACTTTGCTATCATTATTCTCCACTAGCATTTGATCTAGAGCCTTAATATCCTTAACAACATTGTCAATGTTTAGATCAAGAGCACCGTATACCTCCTTATTCCAAACCCTTAGCCTCTCCTTCAGCTTCTTGAACTTCTCCTTAACTATAAATGCCTTGTTACCTGAAACCACAAAACCAGACCAATAGCTACTCACAAAAGGAATAAAATCATCATTTTCCAGCCAACCATTGACGAACCTAAAGGGTTCCCCAATCCTTGATTGATTTAATAAGCCAGATAGGATAATGATCTGAAATATCCCAGTTCCCAATCCACTAACCCGAAACATTCCAAAAAGAAGCTAACCCCTCGACACCAAAAATCTGTCCAACCGACTCATAGAGATACTATTTGAACAAAACCAAGAAAATTTCTTACCAGCTACCGGAACATCAAGAAGATCCATTGACTCGAAACATTCCAAAAAGAAGCTAACCCCTCGACACCAAAATCTGTCCAACCGACTCATAAAGATACTATCTGAACAAAACCATGAAATTTTCTGGTTCCTCAAGTTCTAAATAGTGGAATTGTATAATCTAGGTGTGCCCTGTCAGATTGTAAAATGTAATAAGAAAACACAAAAAGAGGAGTTGAAATGTATAATTAAAAACTTAATTTTCACAGAGTGTTTTGCGAGCACACTTAGATGAGCAAACACAAATAGTGATGCTGGTTTAAGCAAGTTTGAGTGAAGCACAAGAGCATTGGACTAAACAGACACAACGTCTATATAGGAGTACATGAAGGGTCTGTTTGTAATTAGTAGAATTCAACGTTTGTAATTTGCTTTTTCCCAAACGGAGAAAAAAAATACTAATATAGGAGTACATGAAGGGTCTTTTTGATCTGCAAACAAAGCTAAGACTGGAATGGACAAGATAAGACATGGCAAAACATATTGTCTAAAGATAATCGCTTGGTGAATACTAGACAACACAAGCAAAAAAATGTAAAATTTACTATAATTCTCTTTCTGTGGTTTATAATGATTTTATATAACATATATTATAATATAATTAGAAAATTATAGTAAAAATAATATTAGCTAAAGAGAGAAAGGGAGAGAGAGAGAATGGTCATGATACGAGAAGATATATAGAAGAGAGATGAGAGGTAGAAGGCAGGAGAGAGAAATGGGAAATAAGAATGAGATAGGAGAGAGGTTGGAGAGGGAGTGAGAGGATAGAGGAGAGAGATGAAGAGAGAGAGAGAGAGAGAGAGGGGGAGGGAGGGAGGGGTGATGATATGAGAAGATATATAGAAGAAAGATGAGATGTAGAGAGAGGGGGAGGTAGGATAATGAGATATGAGAGACGAAACGGAAGAGAAAGAGGATAGAGGAGAGAGAGGTATAATGGGGAGAGAGAGAAGGAAAAAGGAGGGAGAGAGAGAATAGAGGAGAGATAGGAGAGAGAACAATTATTGAGTATGAAATGAAAATAGTACTTTTATAATTTTTAGGGGGGTCTTTTTTTTGTACCCCACCACTTCCCCATATACCCCCACGAGCCCTGTGCAAAGACCAAAATACCCTTACCATGCACAATTTTTTAAATCAAACAGCGTACAACTGGAATTGTCCAATCTAATCCCCTGTTTTTTAGCAAATCAAACGCACCCGAAGTGATGGGGAACTAAATTTACATTGGTGAAGATGAAGAAGAAGGGGGAAATCACACCCACAAAGCATGTGAACTAATCGCTCTAAACCAAGAGTCTGTTTGGGAGTTTGGAGGAGAGGGGATGGGAAGACTTGAAATAAATAGGAAGGATGAAAGACAAATAGAAGGAAGGATGTACCGTCAACTTCAATAAAACCAAACCCTACCAATTTGGAGGAACTCGTCAAACCCTAACAAATTTCTTCAACCATTTACATACTTTTAATGTAATTTTGAAATAAAAAATATATTAAACATAATCATTCTCTTATCATTGTCTACAAAATTACTCTCTCAATTATGGTAAAACATTTCTATATCTTTCACTCTACTCCACTCCTCCCCGAGCCTTTTCTTAGCATCCTGGTTGGGCCTAACTCAACCCTACAAACCGGCTTTGTATAGTTGAGGATGTCTCCTCTTATATTTTTTTCCGTGTCATATCACACCCGATGTGGGACTCTTAACACCCTCAAGCAAAAGACTAGACAACCAAACGTGACTGAAAGTGGCTGATAAAGGTGGCCCAAATGGATCTTAGATTGGATTTAATACCATCTTAGAGTTTTGGTCAGGGCCTAACTCAACCCTACAAAATCGGCTTATAAGGTGAGAGATACCCCCTCTTATATATTCTTTTTCACCCTTTAGAACCCTCGGATGCGTGGTTCTCTAACCCAAATTTTAAGAAGCTAATGGAAGAACTTGCTTGACTTACCTCTCCATGAAAAGCTTAAGCGCCTAAAAACCCAATAAGGAAATGGAACAGGAAGCTTTTAGAAATTTGAATCGAGATCCAAATCCTTGGAAAAGGAGATAAAAAGTTAGACATCTTAAGATAAGAGTAGATCCTTGATAAGGTGGAGGTAGCTAGAGGCAATGCCCTAAAATCTCAATTGTGGAACCGATCATAGCAGTCAAAGAACAATACTTGCAAATGGCACGCATCAAAGCAATTAAAGGAAAGGATAAAAATACAAAATATTTCCACACCATTGCCTCTTTTAAAAAAGTAGAAATTTCATAAAATCCTTGCAATGGGAAAACAAGCAGGGTGACAAACCCCGAGGACAAAAAGGAGGTCATCAAATTCTTTAAGCACTGTAGACTCAAGATAAAGCGGTTTTCCTAAAGTTAGAGAATTTTGAAGGCAACCGACTCTCGAGGAACAAGTACAAGAGTTGGAGGTAATGCCAATAGTGGAGGAAATCAAGAATGCAAGATGGGCTTGTGAATCCTCAAAAGCACCGGGTATGATGGATTCAATTTTGGATTTCTAAAGAAGATGTTGGATACAAGTATGATGATCTTACAAAACCGCTTTTGGCCTTCTTAGAGAATGGCTACTTGGGTGGATTTAATACCAAAGGTGGATGGCGCCTCTAAGCTCTCTAAGTATAGACCTATAAGCATAGTAGGGAGCATATACAAGATTATATCAAAAGTATTGGCTACAAGGTTTAGAAGAGTTCTTCCTTCGTTGGTAGGAAACCCAAACCGGTTTTGTATGTAGGTCGATTTTGGATGGAGCCCTTATTGCAAATGAAATCATTAATTGGGCTAAGAAAAGTAAGTTGGAAGTAGCTCTCTTGAAACTTGACTTCCAAAAATCCTATGATACTGAATTGGAACTTCATTGATCATGTTCTTGATCTCATGGGCTTTTGTAATACTTGGAGAAAATGGATAAGAAGTTGTATGTCCACTGCCTCGATCTCTATCCTAGTGAATGGATCCCCATCGCTTCTTTTAAAATGGAAAGGGTCTCGTGCAAGGTGACCCTTTGTCCCTTTCCTTTTGTCTTAGCAAAGAAAGATGTTCAATGTCCTCGATGAAGCGGGCAGAAGATTTGGATTGTTCAAGGCCTTAAGATTGGAACCCAATGTGTTAATGTTTCTTACTTACAATTTGCGTGATGATACATTGGTGTTCTCGCCTACCAAAAAAATGGATGATCGAGTTGAGGAGGATCGTGGAGTTGCTTCCAACTTCTTTAAGAGTCAAAATAAACCTAGCAAAGCCTGGGTCCGATGGTAATTCAAGGTCAGGGAACCGGGCTTTTAATATGGATAATAAGCTAGGATGCCAATTAGTAAAGCTTCCATCGAGATATTTGGGAATTTCACTCGAGCAAACTCGAGAAAGCTAGCAACTCGAGAACCAGCCCTACAAAAAAATTCATCAAAAGTCGGCAGTTTGGAAAGCAAAACTCCTATCAAGAGCTGGTAGGCTTATGATGATTAAGTCTGTAATCAATAGCCTCCCATTGTATTATCCGAGTATCTTTAGAATCCCCAAAGGTGTGGTCATGAAAATCATCCAAATGCAACGACAATTCTTCTGGCAAAGTTGTGGGAGTGGGAGAGGCCTACCGCTAATCAAGTGGTCAATCATCCAGAAACCAAAGATCTATGGGGGCCTTGGGATTGACGACCTGACTATAAAAAATGCAGGTCTCTTATTTAAATGGTGGTTTCACTTTTCTATGGAAGAAAACCCCATATGGAAACGAACAATGTGCGTTATCCACAACCATAATCCTGATCTGGAGATAATCAACCAACAGGATAAAGGACTCAAAAGTATCTTATAGAGGAGTATTTCAAAGGTGGCTACATGGAATGAGAAAATCAATGAAGTGATCTTGGAAGGATGGTGCAAAAGAGTGGAAGAAAGGAAAGCTACCAAATTTTGGCACGAGACTTGGATTGGATCTCTCCCCCTAAAGGATAAATTCCCGAGACTATTTTCTACTTCCTTGCAAAAGGATGAAACCATAGCAAATATGGGATTTTGGGATGGCCTCCAATGGCAATGGAACATGGTGTGGAGGAGAAGCCTATTCCAATGAGAAGTGGAGCAATTTGATGAATTACTGGTAAACCGTCAAGAAGTACACCTCTCTAGATACTCCAAAGACAAAAAATGGTGGTACTTTAATACAAAGGGGGAGTTCTCGGTTAAGACCTTTGCCAGTGCTTGGTGGAATAAGAATGTTGAAGATAACAACAGAAGAATGGTTTGGAGAGGCCTTGCACCACCTAGAGCCGAGTTACTAGAGTGGTTCATACTACAAGGCAAATTAAACACAAAAAATAGATTGAGAAAGCTTAACCTAATATCTAAAGATGAAGTCTTTTGCCCCCTCTGCAAAATGGAAGAAGAATCAATTCAACACATCTTTCTACATGTCAATTCTCTTGGAGACTATGGATAGGAATGTTGGGGTGGTGGAATATGCAAATCCCTATTTCAGATACTTGTGAATAATGGATGGAAATCGCCTGCTTAGTTGAGGATCCTTTCAAGAAAGTTGTGGATCTCATTACGTTATGTAGTCATTTGGTCCATCTGGAACATTAGGAACAAAGTGGTGTTTGAAAAGTATAAGGTAGATTGGAACCAAGAGCTCTATCATTTCAAGCTAAGATTAGGATATTGGATGAAAGGCTGGGAATCAAAATGTCCATACAACGCAGGTGATCTAGTGTCCAAATTAGAGGCGGTGTCATCATGGAAAGTATCTCCTAAACCCCGCTTAAAACTGATATAGGAATGACAACCCTTGAAAACCTAGAAGTGGAACATGGATGACTCTACAAAAGGGAAGCCAGGGCTAGCTGGCATTGGATGGGTGTTGCGAGATAATGGAGGGACAATCTTAGCTAAAGAGTGGCTAAAGCAAGGGAGTTTGATTGTGGAATCAGACTCTAGAGTGGCGATCTCCTAGGTCAAATCTCTATGCCCTTGGAAATTAAGGTTTTTTGGCAATAAATTGCGAAATCTTATCTTACTTTTGAAAAATGTGTCTCTGGTCCACAAAACCAGAGAGTCAAATTAAATTGATAATAGCTTTGATGCAGGGAAGGCTCCTCTCTGGAAGGTTCTTAGGTGAAGTGGTTTGATCATAGCTGCGATGCATAGTTTGGTTGTTTGGGCATGGTCTGGGTTCTACATTGGTGTGTTTGGCTTTTGATCTCGTGCCAATCCTTGTTGTGAAACTGTTCATCCACTGGCTAGACACAACTCGTAGTTGTCACAACCTTTTCTTGACTTTTGTCTTTTCCTAGCCTTTCTTGATCTTGCGCAGCTTTGTTAGCTTGAATTTCTCGGTGTCCTTGTTATTCTTTTGGAGGTGCTCACCCTCCTTTTGTGGCGGCTAGTGTTTACGCGATGCTTGTTGTAGGTTCACTAACCTTGGGAGGTTACTGAGATATTTGGAACCTGCGGGATTGCAACTACTTTTTGATGGTGAAATGCATAGAAGTGTTCTCGTCTTATTTCAAAATCGGATTGTCCTCCTAGCTTCTAGAACTCTAGTGTCATTCATTCTTGGGTATACATCGTAAGACCTATTTGTATCGCAGATCATGGAGTTTGCTTGTTGCTAGTATAAGTTTTGAAGCAATGTCTTAGCTAAGTTGATTAAATAATACCCTGCTACCATTCACACTAAACAAAACATCATACTGCTTCCCTTCATTTTCTGGATCTCATTATAGCTAACTTGTTCCTCGATATTGCCTATGCAAGAGTGTAGATAATATATAGAAGAGCAAGATTGGAAGAGAGTCCTTTAATAACCTACACCACCATAGTGCTCTAAAATTCCAAGGTAAAAAGGATCTGGATGTTTCAAGCAAGGATGGTCTCATAACCATTGTGTACTCGGTGTTGACTAGAGAGCTCTCTTTTTATTGTCACAATGCGTAGAGTTTTGTTGATCATTTAGGAACTTTGCTTCCGTGTGATTTTGGATTGTGAGGTGTGTTGAAGTTCTATTCTTGGTGTTGGATCATGGTCTTGGTTCTGCCTACCATAAACACATAAACACATAAGGAGTGGTTTTGATGTAACCTGTGGCTTTTTTGGACTTGCTAGTTACTTTGTTTAACTTTTATCCCAAGTCTTTTTTAGTCTCACATGTAACAAATTAGTCTAACTAGCTTTGGTGTTGTTGGATGTCTCTATTTGAGCATCGTTGGTGTTTTCCCCATTTGGGATATTATGTATAATCAAAGCGTAATCTTTTTCCTCTTAGTTCTAGCACATGATTGTACACCCTCTAAAACCATTCATAGAAGGTGCATGGTGAGAGTTGTGTCAATGATGTTGAGTTATTTGGACGTTAATAATATTATTTCGATTATAAAAAAAAGTCATATCATGTGGAACTCATAACACATTTTCCTCCCTTCCCTCTAAAAACTCCGAGACAGACCCCAAGAGTCTCACTCTTAGGGTATGTTTGGTATCATGGAAAAGCAATGGAAAAGAAAGGAAAGTAAAGAAAACACATTTTCCAACAATTTTTCCTTTGTTTGGTGGAGGTGAAAAAGTGGGGAGGATGAAAAAAATCACATGGGACCCACAAAAATGTTTTCTCTCCAATTTGAGAAGAAAAGGTGAATAAGACAAAAAATAATTATCTTTTTCCAATTTTACCCAAAACTTTTATAGTTTATTTCTATTTCTAAGGGTATTTTTGTAATCTTAAACTTTTCTACTTTCTTTTCTTTTCACTTTCCATTCAACCAAACAAGGGAAGTAAAAACTTTTATCTTTTATTCCTTAACTTTTCACCTCTACCAAACAACCCAAAAATTATCTCACTTTCTACTTATTTTCTCTTATTTTTCTTTCCTTTCCTTTCTCTTAGTTTCTTCTACTTTTCTTTCTTGATCCAAACATAGGCTTAGACAATCAATCACTTTGTTCTATGTTCCATTGACACATAAGAAACACCCCTGAGCCCCGTTTATTCTCAAAAAAAATAAGAAACACCCGTGACAAACTATATATGGTCCACCACATCACATTTGGTTCCTTTCAAGCAAATCTATCTATCTAATCTAATATCTATCTAATATCTATTTATACAAACAAACCTTTTATGAAATTACCAATTTGAATTTCTTATTAACATGACACATATATAATTTAAGGGTTAAAGTGTCATTACTCACTTTTTATCTCTTTTTCTTCTTACACTCTCTTTCTTACTTTTTTCACTTTATTCTTACACTCTCTTTCTTCCTCCTTTTTTCTCTTTCTTCTTACACTCTCTTTCATTCTTTTCACTTTTCTCCTACACTCATTTTCTTCCTTTTTTCATTTTGTTTTTCCCATAAATAATCATTTTCTTCTCTTATCACTTCACACTAAAAAAATTATCACCTTAAAATTTTAATTTTTCTCTCCAAAATCGGTTTACAATCTTATTGAAAATCTACTATCACCTCTTATTGGTAATCTACTATCTATCTTTTACTATCTGTTAGAATCTACTAATCAACTAAAATAATCATCTATCTAATCTAATCTAATATCTAATCTAATATCTATTTATACAAATCTATTTATCTATTTATACAAACAAACCTCCTATGAAATTACCAATTTGGATCTCTTATTAACATGACACATATATAATTTAAGGGTAAAAATGTCATTACTCACTCTTTCTCTCTTTTTCTTCTTACACTCTCTTTCTTCCTTTTTTTCTCTTTCTTCTTACACACTCTTTCCTCCTTTTCACGTTTCTCCTACACTCTTTTTCTTCCTTTTTTCATTTTACTTTTCCCATAAACAATTATTTTCTTTCTCTTATCACTTCACACTAAAAAAATTATCACCTTAAAATTTTAATTTTTCTCTAAAATCGGTTTACACTCTTATTGAAAATCTACTATCACCTCTTATTGGTAATCTACTATCTATCTTTTACTATGTGTTAGAATCTACTAATCAACTAAAATAATCAATTGAAACTACGAGATAGCTGCAATAATATATAAAAAAACATGAGATAACTACACTAATATATAAAAAAACATGAGATTAATATTTGTCATTGATTATTAAATTTTTGAAGACTACTACTACAAACCTACTATCTAAAAAAACTTAATGATTATTTAAACTACTAATTAATATTTAAAATAAATATTTCTTATTAATAAACTACCTATCTAACTTTTACTATCTACTATAACCTACTAATTAACTTAAATAATCAAATGAAACTACGAGATAATTGCAATCGATATATATAAAAAACACGGGATAACTGCAGTGATATATAAAAAATACGGGATTCATATTTGCCATTGATAATTATAATTTTTGAAGACTACCATAAACCCACTATCTAAAAAAACAAGAAGACTTAATGACTATTTAAACCGATTAATATTTAAAACACGTGTGACAAATATTTTTCACTAATACCTAAAAATGACTATTGTCACCGATATATAAAAACACAGATAAATATTTCTTATTGTTAATATAATATCTATCTTTTACTATCTACTATAATCTACTAATAAACTCAAATAATCAATTGAGACTATGAGATAATTGCACTAATACATAAAAACACGGATAACTTTCTTATCAGATATAAAAATACGGGAATAATCAAGAACTATATATATATATATATATATATATATATATATATATATATAAACACAGATAGTTGCACCGATATATAAAAACACGGATAACAACACCGATATATAAAAAGACATTTGCATTGATATATAAAAACACCTGATAAATGCATAGATTGTTTTAAATGATACTTTTATATTTTTAGATTTTAATATTTATCTATTTTTTATTTGAAACTCCTTTTTTATCTATTTTAATTTTGTCTTTATTTTCACTTTGATAATGTTCGATTATTTAAATATCGCCTAAATTCACTCATAAAAAAACACGATAAATTTCGTATGCGTATGCACATATCTTACTAGTATGCATCTATTTCTACGCCCTCACCTCCCCTATATAATTGCATGTCAAATCAATAGCAATCCATTCTTTTTATTCCTCAAAAGCATAATTGTCTAAAAAATAGAAAAGTAATTGATTCCCAAACTAGTCAAATAAAGTAGAAAATTGAAGGTTTAATCAAATAAAAGTTCGTATGGACCCATCTAAGCAAGGGTCCTGGGTCCATGCTAAAAACTACCTTAAATTTCGTGTGTTTTGTGATCCAAATCCGATCGATGATCATAAGAAGTCTAGAATTACAAGATAGATCAACCAAATGTTGGATTCACCCTTGCATGAACCAAACGAGATCAAAGTTTATAAACAACTCAATCTTCATAGCATTTATTTTCAACAGGCTGCATAATCCAAAAACTAGATGTAAACAAAACATTAAGAAATGAATTAGCAGCAAAATAATTTTTTTTTTTTTTTGGAATTAACGGTGGATTAAATAATAAATAGTTCATTCTATTCGAGTGGGAGACGAAATAATATCGACATGATGAAAAGAGAGATAGAGATGTAGCGAGTGTCATAAAGATTTTAGCTATAGATCGAGAGCTATTCGAGTCCCAAAAATTGTCAATACAAGAAAGTCGTTAAAGTCTCCCATGAAAGGAAGAAAATCAAATATAGCCAAGGATAACCTACCGAAATACTCACCAAATAAAGTAGCTAACTAGCTAGTTTTATGGCATATGAATATGCCGGCAAGTCATCCTTGGCTTCATTTCACTTCCAACCTCTCCATAAAAGACCCTTCGACCAAAAATGAATAGATTAGAGTGAACAATTGTATGTTCTCCATTCACATATAACTATGATCTATTGCCTATCTCCTATGTTCTACTTTGTCACAGGTTGCAACCATTTTATAGGCAAATTAAGAATACATATTGTTAATGGTAATGGTGATGTGGCTCTAGTGCCTTTACGATATTCTAATTTGACTTACTATTCACAATCATTTAGAGGTAAGCAATAGTTGTTCCTCTAAAAGGCACTCACACGTTCTATTCGTTTAGTTAAAGCATCCATTTTTCACGTATTCCGATTTTTTGTCCCTTAAAAACATCTTTCAACATTTTGGGTCTAGAGACCTTCCCTTCAATCAACTGGCCTCAATGCTACATTCCATTTTCATTTGTGGGAATAGAATCTTTTGAAATTGAGTATTTGTGCTTCAGTATGGGCATTCCTTTTTTTGTGAGGAGCATATCAAAGCTTAAGGGAACTTGCTACAAATGCTGATGAAGCTTGTGAGTTTTTGATCCCGTATTGGATCATATATATCATTTTTAGTCCATTGATTTGAAAATTTCGATTAATTATACAAAACTTAGCGACTAAGTATTTGGGAGAGTTTATTAAAAGACAATTTAGAAACAATATCAGAGATACTTTTTTATGAGGAAAAGTTTAGACGGGTTGATCTCAAGGACTCACTAGGGTTAGGAAAACCCTAAGGCTCAAACCGTGGAGTATAGATGTCCACGCCACTCCTTGCCACGGTTAAAAAACCGTGGCCAGAACGTGGAATAGGCCACACATTTACAAGCGTGGATAATGAGACCTATGTTAGGCCACGGTTTTGTTAACTTGTTGTTAGGCCACATTTTAGAACGGTATAGGCGACGACTAAAAAATTGTGGATACCTAAGACCACAGTTGTCTGACTGTTGCCTTCCAAATTTATTAGGCAAAGCCTAAAACCGTGGACTAAGAAGTTGCCAGCGTTGCCTTTGTTTAGAGACCACGATTATAAAACTGTGGACTAAAACTAAAGTATGACTAAAAAATCATGTGCTAAAACCGTGGAGTATAGATGTCCAAAAATTAGTTACAAAACCGTGGACTATAGACAAGCCTTTGTAAAAATAAATAATAAAAAAAACCTTCGTTCCATCTCATAACAAAATCACTTCGTTCCCAAAATCACTTCGTCTCAAACCCTGATCACTTCTCAAAACCCTTCGTTCCCAAAATCACTTTGTTCCATCTCATAAAAAAATCACTTCGTTCCATCTCACTATGTAGCTAATCGCAAATCCTTTCTTCATCGCACAACTCCTTTCTTCATCGCACAAGTCTGCTCTTTCACAACCACATCGCAACACCTTCTTTCTTCATTGCAACTGTTAATTTATGAAGTACAGAACAGATGCTTGCTCATTTGTTTATGAAGTACAGAACTGATTTAGAAGGACTACAACAACAAGAGATAATTGATTCCCTTCCAAAAGCTATTCGATCTAGTATTTCACACTACTTGTTCTATTCACTTGTGGACAGAGTATACTTGTTCAAAGATGTTTCAACTGATCTACTTTTTCAATTGGTAATATTTTATCTAACTGATAAAAATTAAACGCTCCAATAGTAATCATGTTAGATATTATTCTATTAGAAGATAGATGATGATGAACAAGTTCTTTAAAATTCGCAGGTCACAGAAATGAAAGCTGAGTATTTTCCTCCTAAGGAAGATGTGATTTTGCGGTAAGAATCTACACCGATTTGATCTTCCTTTTACCGCATATCGAATGTACTCTTCGAGAATGTCGTTTTCTCTAGTAATTGAGAAAAAAAGGTACAAATTGAAATTTTATTTTCTTCTTAAATGACAGAACCGATCTCGTGAAAGAATGGATCGAATTTGTAAGTCATTCTTCACACACTATTGATAGCATGAATACCTGTTCCTATGATTAACAAAAACATGTTCACTACAAGAAAACCTTGTTTTAGCCACCAGCAGTTGCCACAGAGCTTTTTCCGTCAGTAATTTGCCACGGATTTGCGACGGCAAGTGCAAAATATGCGAGCGCGAAATTTCCCGCTGGTGTTTGCCACGGGTTTGCCACGGACATGTGAAAGGACAAAAATTTGCGACGGACATGCCGTGGCAAGTCCGTGGCAACGTATTGATAAAACACGCGTTCTCCTTCTCACTATCAAAAAAACACGCGTTCTCCTTCTCACTCTCACGCACACCATCGCCCTCCTCCCTCCACACCATCCCTCCTCCCTCCACCCACCGTTGCCCTCCTCCCTCCTCCCTCCTCCCACCGTCGCGCTCTTCTCATCGTCCTCCACCATCGTCCTCTCACCGACGAACAGATCTCTGAGTTCAAGGAAGCCTTCAGCCTTTTCGACAAGGATGGCGATGGTATCTTTTCTTTTTCTCAGATCCCTTTTTGTTTTTACTCTTTTCTTAGATCTCGATTCTTGTTTAACTCTTCTTTTATATCCATATTTTCTTCACACCTTACCTAGAGATTCAAATTCAAATAAAAATTTAAACTTTTTTTCTAGGGTTTCTTCTCATTTGACTTTTCAAATGTTCACATATGTTGAAATTGAAATTGAAATTGAAATTTCCTTACTTGCTGCTTTTACCCTTGCTAATGAATGTCGCATGTGATCTCTTTGATGTGTTTTGGATTTTCGATTCTTTGATTTCTTGATCGCACTTGTTTGTGTGGATATGAAAATTGGTCCTACGTGTTTTGATTTGTGAATATTTGCTAGTGCATTTGATCGCCAACATATATATCCGAGAAATTTGTAATACAGTTTATGCACATGTGACTTCTTAATCATCAATGACCTAATAATTAGGATTAGCTAGTGAACAAATGTTATTTCAAGTATAAGACTAATGTAAGAAAAAAATACTAGTGGAAGCCAACCGCCAATATCATCCTCGGATCTGTGGGTTACTTTTAATGCATATGGTTCCACTAAGTATTGTCAACAACTTAACATTTTGAATGTCCCCTTGAAGATAGGGAAACTAAGGTTTTGCATTGTATCCAGTGACAATGCCTGGGGATGCTTTACATCACGGAGGTGTGGAACATCGGGAGTTGCACAATGCCATTTTGAATGGATATTACTTCCACATGGCAACTACCGCCAAGGGCTATTGAAGCGTGGTGAAGGAAAGACCGCCATTTGTTTTGTCAAGAGCATTGTTTGCTGGAACTCAAAGGTATGTAGCGCTTGGATCGGGGATAACTCTGCTGATTGGGATCACCTAAGAGTTTCTATTCCAATGTTTTTGACCCCGGTCTTCTTCGGGATGTCATTCTCTGCCTCGGATCATTCTTCTTATGATGTATTGACTATTTTGCTCACCCTAGTGTGTGATTGATGTCTTTTGTATTTTTTGTTTCTTTGTAGGGCGGTTCTTGAAATTCATAACCCCTCTCCAAAAATTCTTAAAGAGCCTTGAATGTTCTTATTCGGTTGGAATGAGATTCGAATGCGTTTTGAAACGAAGATTCTGCAGAACGAAGGTTTGTTGATTATTATGCTTATTGATTATTCTTAATACACTTATCAATAAGTGATCTTAATCTATTTTTTTGTTGTACAGAGCTCACCGGGATTAATTCTTTGGAGTAAGTGATGCCGATCCTGGTTAGATGGCCGGGATCAAAATGGAGATGTTTATTGGTATGCGGCTACGGTCCTTCTATCTTTCTTCAATTTGTAATTGTCTATCTTCATGAAATTTGATTCAAGATGTTTGTCCAAGTTCTCACTAGTGGAAAAAGGACATTAAATGAAGACCATTTAGTATCGGTTGTTTGAACAAAGATACTAAATGTGGACGCGTGGCAATTTTGAAATTAAATGAAAGTTTTCAATTTTCACGCTTACATTTAGTATCGGTTGTTTAAACAACCGATACAAAATGTGTGTCTCGCTTACATTTAGTATCGGTTGTTTAAACAACCGATACAAAATGTGTGTCTCAAACACATTTAGTATCGGGTTTTAGAACACCCGCTACTACAAGTGACGTTTAATTTTGCTCGATGAGGCGTTCTCTCTAATTCATTCTCTCACTCACGACAATACTCACAAACGCCTCTCACTCTCTCTCGAACCTCTCTCTCTCTCTGAACGCCTCTCTCTATGAACCCTCATTTCACGATTCTCTCACTCATGATTCTCTCTCACCGTCTCGATTCTCTACTCTCATCATCTCCGCTTCACCGCCTCCTTCTCATGGTTCTCTCTCACTTTCCTCATTGATGCGTGATCGAACCTCTAATCGTCCAACAATCGAACCTCTAATCGATTTGAAACGATTTGAAATGAAGCTCCCAATCGAACCCTAACCTTCAAATCAACAATCGAACCTCTAATCGTCCAACAATGTGAAACGAAGTCCTGATTGTGATTGTGATCGTTTTCGTTTTGCGATACTTTTCGTTTTGACTTCTCTGTTCGTGATTGTCTTCTCGTTTTAAGCAAGCTTGTGCGAAGTCTTCCATTCCCTTCTTCTCTTCATCGTTTCTGGTATGTATTCTTCTCTGATTTGATTAATTGCTTCTCGCGAAACCCTAAAAACAAGAGAAGATGATATTTGAATTTGAAACCCTAAACTGTGTTCTAATTGTAGATTTGCTTGATTTCTGATGCTTGATTTTCATCTAACATTTGCAGAAGATCTTCTCTGTGACAAAGGTTGAATGGGTTGAGAAGAGACATGGGTTCAAAAGGCACGGACCTATTTTGGAAGAATTCATTCCAATTAAGAAAAGGACATCTCCTTATTGTGAACAAGAATTTGATGATCAACATTCTCATAAGCAACAACAAAAGATTCTCAAGAACAATAATGATAAGAAGAAATCGATTGGCTTAGATCTGCTTCGAGTTATGGAATCCTCGTCCCCAATCACAAGAGGTAATAATTAAACCAAACCTTAATTGCTTAGCTTAACTCACAATTCATAGTTTTTGCTTTAGGAATTGATTGGATTGGTTTATCTTGACTTATCTACTAGCATAAGCTCTCTAGAATAGTTAGTTTATGTAAATAGCTTATACTGAATAGAATAGAGTTTTATTTTATTTTATCTTTTATTATAGATTAGAGAAATATCTTATATATATAAGCACTTAATTAGGTTGGTTATCCAAAGAAGACCTTGGTCTTTTGCTTTGTGTTAAAGGGAAGAAACAATGAATTGACTTTTGATTTTGGATGTAATTGGTGTGGAAATTTGATTAGGATGTTAATAGGAAAGTGCCTGTGGTGGAATTGAAGAGAAGTGGAAGTGTTGGTGGTGCTTGTCAGCCATTTCATAAAGAAGAAAGAGTTGGGAAAACAAGTGAATCGTTGAGTAAAGAAACTCCGTCTTCTTCTCAAGCAATGTAACTTGATAACAATGATGGAAGCGGTGGAAGAGAGGAGAAAGAGGGACAGAGGAAGCGTGTCGATGCTTTGGTCACCGGAGTTGCATAAGCGCTTCTTACAATCCCTTCACCAACTTGGTGGTGCAGATTGTGAGTATTTTATCTTAATATCTATAGTAAAGTTGTGAGTGTTATGTGTTCTGTTGAGGATGATAATTTAACTGCATATTGATGTTTAATATTTTGGTGGTTTCTGCAGCTGCCACACCAAAGCAAATCAGAGAGCTAATGAATGTTGATGGCCTCACAAATGATGAAGTATTTGAGTTCCACTTGTTCCGTATCTCGCCGTCGGTGGATTCACGGAAGCTTATATCCCAACCTTCGAATCGGAATTTGGCGAATTACTCACAGACTAGGGATTACAGTTCTGTTCCGGAGGTTAGGAATGTGGCTGATGATAGGCAGCAGCAGCGTGTTAGTACTGAAAAACGAAGAATTTGGAGAAAGAGTGGTTCTTCAACTGAGAGTGAGAGTGAGAATGAAGTGGAGGAATCTCATTCGAAGATTAGCAGCATTGCTTCTTTGGGGAAATATGATGTGAAGAGAGAGGAGGGTGATGCCTAAGTCATATGACGAGGATTCTGATTTTAAAGAACAGGTTCAGTTGATTAAGTATCAGATTAATAAGAGGAAGGTGAGCAACAATGAGGATCATGATGGTGAGGAACAACAGAACATTATGACTCAAACAAGGTATTTGTTTGGTGTCCTGTTCTATAGAAAATGGTTTTTTTTTCTTTGTATTGATGATTGATTAGCATTTAGTTATAATAATTGTGATGGAGAGATGAATATGCATGTTTTGTTGACTTGTTTTTGTTGATATATTAGTGATTTGGATGTTTTGTTTATCATAGATTTGAGGACTGTGCTATATCACCATTGACAATCAAGGCACTTTCTTCAGCTGGTTATATTCATATGACCCGTGTTCAAGAGACTAGTCTCCTATTTGCCTTGAGGGTATGTTGCCTATTTCTTTCCCTAAAGATTTACATTACTCATTTTGCTATCCAATTACTATTCATCATCAACATTCACACTTGATAATCTTACAGAAGATGTGTACTGAAAGACTTGTTGCGGTATGACTCATTTTCTCAATCTGCGTGTTTCTTGCATCCATTTTGAGTCTTTCAAATTCTGTTTCATTGCAGGTGTGGATGCTATGGTCAAAGCTAAAACTGGCACTGGAAAAAGTGCAGCTTTTTTGGTATACCCTTGTTCTTTTGTAAAAGAAATATTGTAATAGAAATGCTATGTATATGATGATCACACACGAGCTCTACCAATGATCCTAAGTGCAAACAGCTTCCTGCTATTGAAACAGTTGTGAAAGCTATGAGTAGCAATACCTCTCATTGTGTGCCTCCAATACTTGTTCTTATTCTCTGCCCTACCAGAGAACTTGCTAGTCAAATTGCTGCGGAAGCAAAGGTTTTGCTGAAATACCACGATGGCATTGGGGTGCAGACTCTTGTTGAAGGAGTACGATTTAAAGTTGATCAAAAATGCCTTGAATCAGACCCGTGTCAGGTTTTGGCTTATAACTAAGTTTCTTATGTTTCCTATCCTGTAGCTTCAGACCAAGTTTAAGGCTAATGCTTTTTAGACGGAAGCCAAGGGGCGTATAAAAAGACATGTTTCTGATCTTGTGTGTTATTTTTGTATTTCTTGTGTGAAATTTCAGATACTTGTTGCTACACCTGGTAGGTTGCTGGATCATGTTGAGAATAAGTCTGGAATATCTTTACGGTTAATGGGCTTGCAGATGCTAGTACTTGATGAAGCTGATCATTTGCTGGATCTGGGGTTTCGAAAGGATATAGAAAAAATAGTTGATTGTTTGCCTCGTCAAAGGCAATCCTTGTTGTTTTCTGCAACCATCCCCAAGGAGGTTATGTTAGTTTTTTTCTTAATGTTGATAGTTAATCTTTGACCAAAGTTTCTTACAAGCAAGTTTGTGTTGCTGCAGTATTCCATCAACAATGTAACTGATCCTTTAAAAATATGCAGGTCCGTCGAGTTTCTCAGGTTGTTTTGAAAAGGGAACACAAATTTGTTGATACAGTGGGACTGGGTTGTGTCGAAACACCTGTTCAGGTAAGTTACAGTAACTACTGTCACTCTAATAATTACAACATGAAATAAGACCCTTTAGGCTATGAGTTTTTTTGTTTATTATTCTTATGATTCTTGTATATTTCTCTTACACTGATTGAATCTTAATGTTTGTATCAAAAGTTTTCCAGTGATAGGCATTAAAGCTTTTTTAGGTTTGCCATCACAGGTAAAGCAATCATATCTTATTGCCCCACATGAATCACACTTTGAAGTAGTACATCATATTTTGAAGGAGCATATCTTGCAAACACCTGATTATAAGGTTAGTACATTTGCTGTTTCAGAGTTTGAATTGCTTTGTTATTTAATTTATGGTTTAACAGGTATATTTGCATTCAGATTATAGTTTTCTGTATAACTGCGATGGGGACATCACTCATGTATCACCTTCTCCGGGAAATGAAACTGAATGTTAAGGAGATACATTCTCGAAAACCTCAGCTGTATCGAACTCGCATATCAGATGAGTTCAAGGAATCCAAACAAGTGATTCTTGTCTCGTCTGATGTTTCGTCACGTGGAATGGATTATCCCGATGTAACTTTAGTCATACAGGTATGTACTTTAATCTTATAGTGCATTTTCACTCATATTTTCCATACTTGGATGTATTCTTTGTTAGTTTTCAGTTTTTTTGGGGGGGGTGATAGAGAGGTGAATTAACTACTTCTGAAACAAAGTTCCTTCTGGGACAGAATTATTTCTTGCTAAAACTATGAAGTAGAACCTATGCACTGTTAGCCAAGTAGAACAAGTTATTTGCCCCATGTCCTGAACAATTGTGTGGAATCCAGGTTGGAATTCCTTCAGACCTTAAAATATTAAACATCGGTGAGTATTTGAGTTCCTGGATTTAAGAAAAAATCGTGGAAAGGTATGTTTGGATGACCTTAAATGACTGTATGCTAAAATAGTAATATTAATAACTTATTAACTTTTATGCATATTGTTTACAATTACGTGTTGTTCCTGCAGGTATACACTGGTTCCAGCCTCTTTGTATCTTGGCTTTTGTTCTTCTATAATATGGGTTGGAGAGGTATATGAAATGTAACAAATTGAGGTTCGTTCAAATTGTCATTAGTCTTCCACTGATCTTAGTTTGATCTGTCAGGGAACATATCTAACTTCCACCGCACGCAGTCATGCTAGAGACAATAAATTGCACGAAGGTGCAGTAATTGGTAGTTTCAATGGAGAGTTTTGGGCTGTGTATGCACTCCATCAAGTGATCATATCATTTTTACTTTATACCGATGATCAATTTGTAGTTTCAGTATCATCAAATATAAAAAAACCAATATTATAATTTAAAATTAAAATGACTGCTTTGCGCTTCATTGGAAATCTTATTACATTTGCTCTGCTTAGTGATGGCAGTGCGCGGTGGTTAGTCTTTACATTTTGCAAGATATTCTTAAAATCTGTTTGCTTTAACTATCGTCCGGTGTTCATCGCCGCGCTTTTTATTTATGTGCAAGGAAGCACAAGGTAACTTTGTAACACTCTCTCTATCTCCATATGTTTATGTTTGTTTATGTTTATGTTTATATTATAATGAAATGAAATGATCCGTTGATAAGATTAAGCTAATTGAACTCGGGACATCCGAATCAATTTTTACGTGTAAGTGTTGTATATGTACAATGACTCTATTGTGTGATGGTTTTGTTAGGTTTGTGAGTAGGTTTAATGTTTTTAAATGAATTGTGACTGGCGCTTCAGGTTTCTAATACTATGAAAGACTTGTGTCATGATGTTTTTGGGGTTGCAAAAGAAAAGAAGTATCCTAAGGAAGTGAAGACAAATGAAGGTATATCTCTTTAGCTGATCGATTGCAAGTAATTCTTAAAGTAGCATTTCTATTCAGATATTTTTAAAACATGTTTTTGAATTGAGCATTTTCTTTTTCTGCTTCTCCCCCTCTGTGCAGGTTTGTCTGATGTGTTGCCAAACAAAAGGAAGCCGCAGCTTGATGAACACGTCCTCCCTTTATAGTCCTAGTATCTGTTCATCTAGTCTAGGTGACTTTGTAGTCTTTTGCCGAACTAATTGTTATTAGGTGTTCTCAATTATTATATTTTGGATTTTTTATGGGAATATTTTTCTGATTGGTGAGCTATGTTTGCTGAGTTCTTAGTAAGAAATTATGTGATATTCTGAATTTGGCTTAGGGTAATGTGATAATTGATTGTTGTTGTATCTAATTTATTGTTATCATGTACTGCTTATTTGCAAAATGTGAGTTTGAATGAATGATTAATTGACTCATTTTATGAATTTCATGTTCAATTTTAGTTGTTTGATGTTAGTTTTGGTTCTCAGTTCACATTTTACAACACACTACTATATGTAGTGTGTGTGGTAAAATGTGAACTGAGAACCTTTTTTTTAGAAAATAGACTTTTAGTATCGGTTATTTAAAAACCGATACTAAATGTCACTTTTAGTATCGGTTATTTTAAAAACCGATACTAAATGTCATTTTTAGACAAAGAAACACAATGTTAAAGTGACATTTAGTATCGGTTTTTAAATAACCGATACTAAAAGTGACATTTAGTATCGGTTTTTAAATAACCGATACTAAATGTCAATTTTTAACCTTTTTTAAGAAAATAGACTTTTAGTATCGGTTATTTAAAAACCGATACTAAATGTCACTTTTAGTATCGGTTATTTAAAAACCGATACTAAATGTCATTTTTAGACAAAGAAACACAATGTTAAAGTGACATTTAGTATCGGTTTTTAAATAACCGATACTAAAAGTGACATTTAGTATCGGTTATTTAAATAACCGATACTAAATGTACGTTTTCAAGACATAAAAATCACCAAAAAAACGTCATTTAGTATCGGTTTTTTGAAAATCCGATACTAAAAGTGACATTTAGTATCGGTTATTTAACCGATACTAAATGTCAGACATTTAGTATCGGTCGAATTAGTATCGACAGATAACCGATACTAAAAGTGCAAAACAACCGATACAAAAAGCCTTTTCTGCACTAGTGTCTGTTGTTCAAGGCTTGATATTAATGTTTATGATGACCTGGTAGCTCATTATGAAAGATACAGCCTCCTTACCGATTTCAAGTAATGATATTCTAGATTACCTATTAATTTCAGACTTCTTACTAATTTGCACATACGTTTCTGACCTCAAAAGAATGTAATATAACTATATAAGGGTAGTAGTTCTTTAAAAGTTCTGCCTGTCAAAGTCATATAAATTTACTCCCAAACATATTATGTAGGGTGAGAAAGCCTCTGCTGAACGAGAGATCAAACAGTTGCATAATTGTTCAGGTGGGCTGGTCAGGCTTTGTTTGGTACTCTTACACTAGACATAATTGTTCTCACACTTCTATACAGCATAGCTGGAGTATGTAGTATATGCTTCATGACATTTTCTTGGATATGATAGTATTTCAAACAATACCTTAGACTAGTCATTAATATTGTTGCCAAATTTCTGTATCACATTACAGTTGGGAATTGCCATTGTGAATGACTTCAAAAGTGTTGAAGGAGATAGAGCTTTAGGACTTCAGGTTCTACTATATTATTATCCTTTGCCTTTCAGTATTCTAATCTGAGCTTTTTCATGTTTCTGAAATTTTAAGCATGCACTGTAATTGAATTGAAGTAGCTGTTGCTGACTTTTCTATTCTATTGGCAATCTTGTTTTGAATAGTCTCTTCCTGTTGCTTTTGGTCTTTGAGGCTCAAAAAATGGATATGTGTTGGTGCTATTGATATTACACAATTATCTCGTGGTGGTACATTTTGATCCCTCTCGTACATGCAAATAATTACTCTATTTTTACATTAATTACATTGAACTAGTTATTTAACTTGAGAAAGACTTAATTAGTCAACTTTGTACTAAAAATGAAAGTGACAATTATGGTTGCAGGATATCTACTTGGGGCTGGTAAACCATATTATGCATTGGGTTTACTTGCCTTAATAGCTCCACGTGTCTTTTTCGAGTAAAGTACACAAATAAATACTTTGTTAAACAACTATTTGCAATCATGTGACATAGCTAAAGACATGCCTAAGCGTATTAACTATCTTAATTTATATTGCGGTTCAAGTACTTCCTAAAGGACCACTGTGAAATATGATGTTAAATATCGTACATGTTCAAACTTCTAAGATTAAGATACATCATGAATAGAATGTGACATTTTTAGAGTAAGATTAGTCTAACGTTTTGATGTTTTCAGGCTAGTGCACAACCATTTTTGGTGCTTGGTCTGTTGGTTACTTAATGCTCCCAACATTGTAGTCTCGCATGATAATATCAGGTACATGTTCAGCTTCTAAGATTAAGATACATCATGAATAGAACTGATGTTTGATTATCCCTTTAGATATATGTATGTGTTCTTAAATCGTATGTATATGTGGTGGAGAGAACTGCTTCTAGGTGGTGGAGAAGAATCCACAGTTCGCGACGCGCAATTTACCTTTTATATGGTCTCCACTCTTCTCTCCTTCAACTAATCCTCCATCCCATCTTTTGCAGCAAGAGAAAAACTCTCTCAGCTGGTGCAATTCTGGATTTGAATGGCAAGAAGATTCATATATAATTGTTGATCATGGAGTGTTGCTTATTGCACATCATGCTGATGATCAGGTTTAATTGGCAATACTTTGTGTTCTATTTCTATTCTTTATATTCTCCCATATTATTTCGATCATGTGTTATGTGTAGGAGTTCTTGAAATAGTTTTGGCACATAAGTGATTAAACAATTAAATTTTTGAGTTCAGCACCTGGATTGTTCTTTAGGCATGTAGTGAAGATTGTTGTTTTGGCCTCTGCCCCTTTATGATGTTCAGCACCTGGATTCTTCGGAAGTTTGCTTGGTAGTTTTGTTGAGGAATTGAACAATATTTGTTATTAGCTTTTTGGTTTAGGTTTTGTTTCATTTTTGTTTGGTGGTCAGTGTTGTTTTTGGATTTTTCTAAGGGGTATTTATTTAATATGAAATCCTCCTTTTCTTCTAGTGAAAGTTCTTTTAGTTTCTAAATAAGCCTTCACCGCCAAGCCTTTGTGATAGACTATACCTATGTTTGTTTTCATTTTCCAATGTCGAGAGATACTCTTTCATTATGGAAGCTACAACAAAGTAAAGTTTCATCCCTATCACATGTTGAAGACTATGTGCCTTGGAGACAAACATTGATTATATATATTCTACTTTTTCAGTGTTTCTCAAACTTTTTCCCTTTGGTAGAGACTTAGTTTCGGGATATGTTATAAGTCATTTCTTTGAATAGGCTAATGGACTTTATTTCATCTCAAGTGACATTTTTTCTTCCCTTTTCGCTATTTCCTCTTCTTATGAATTTATGATTTGATCTTTCAGTGCACTCTGCTCAGTTCGGGGACAATGTCTTCATTGAAGGAATTTGCATTGGGAAGGAGCTTGTGGATTCATTGAAGGAATTTGCATTGTGCAAGTGTATGAATAAACTGAGTTTATGTTTTGCCATGAATTGGTTCTAGTTGAATGATTCTTTCATGAACTGAGTTTATTGTTTTATGTTTTGCTGCATAGCTAGTTGGTTGAGGGATAATTGCTTATGTGTGATTTCTTTTGATTCGAGCTCTTTACGCTAGCTTAGTTAATTATGTGTGTGTAATTTGGGATGAGCTTTTGATAAACATGATTCTGATTGGAATTGATTTTGTCAAATTGATTTGATTGTAATTGAGTTTGAAGTGAAGTAGTTTATGTTTTAAATGTTTTATTAGGACAATTAGTTTGATATAACACTCAATGTAATTTCTTCAACCAAACGCAAAAGTTACCTTTGATCCCTTCTAGTCAAAAGTTATTTATTTATTTTTAATTTTTTTAAAAAATTTGCCACGGATTTGCGACGGAAAAATTTGCCACGGATTTGCGACGGAAAAATTTGCCACAGAAAAGTCCGTGGCAAACGATTTGCGACGAGCGTTTTTGCCACCATTTTTAGTCCGTGGCAAATGTTGTTTTGCCACGGAAATTTGTACATTTGCCACGGAAATGTCCGTGGCAAATCAGCGATTTTCTTGTAGTGGTTATGTTATGTAATAATAATAATTGCAGGTCGTTGGTGAGGTACAATCAGGAGATGTAGTTGGAGAAATAGGAGTTCTATGTTACAGGCCACAATTGTTTACGGTTCGAACGAAACGATTGAGCCAAATTTTACGCTTGAGTCGTACTACATTTTTAAGTCTTGCTATAGTAGTAATTTGTGTATTCTCCAGAAATGATTGCAATAGTAGTAACTCATGAAAGAGTTTTGCTATACTTTGTTGCAGCATTTGCAAGCATCAAATCATAAAGAGATGAAAGTGGTTTTGGCAGAAATAGAAGGCATGTTGGCTAAGGGTAAAATGGATTTGCCTATCAGCACATGTTTTGCAGTTTATAGAAATGATGATATTTTGTTACATACATTGTTGAAGAAGAGTTCAGATCCAAATGAAGTAAACAGAAATGGACAGCCAGCACTGGTTTGTAGATTTTCAATCCTATAATGAAAACATACACTACACATGTGCTTAAGTATACCCTCCCTGGTTCGCAGTTTTAGTTTCATTGAATAACTGATATATCTGATCTATATTATAAAATAGGACTAGAGGGAGTGTATCTATATTACAACTTCACTTTCTTGTGTAACAGCATATTGCAACTTCTAAAGGTAATGCACATTGTGTAACTTTGCTTTTAGAGCATGGTGCTGATCCAAATAGCAAAGGTATTATTATTATTATTATTATTATTATTATTATTATTATTATTATTCTTCACGACTTTAGCTCTTAATTACTCAATTTTATGAAACTCACTCTCAATCAAAGTTACTAATTGATATTGTTTCTACAGATTTGGATGGTAATGTACCACTATTTAATGCAATAATAGGAGGGCATGAATCTGTGAGAAAACTTCGATAGACAATGGGGCGGACATATCTTACATTGATGCACGCAGCCTTCTAGCATGTTCTGCAATTGAGAGAAACGACTTAGAATTTCTTAAGGAGCTAACTCATTACAATTTGGATGTCACAAAAGCAACCAAGAATGGAACCACTTTACCTTGCATTTAGCGAAGATACTAACGAAGGAACCATATAAAATAATAGAAGGAATTTGATGCAATTGTAAGTCCGCTAGATTTTTGTTTAACTTTTTGGAATAATTTAGTTTCGGGATTTTTAGGTCTTTGGAATGATTTAGTTTTTGGATTAGTTGGTTATAAGGACTAAGAAGTTGTTTGCTTGGAATGATTCAATTTTTTTATTAGTTGTGGTCTTGGCATCAATAAACCGCATGCTAATCATTTTCTCATTAGTGCCTCAAAAAGAGGGTGTGTTTGAAATGAGCATCCAATGATGCTAGGAATATGCATTGAGAAGTTAACATGACATTCATTTTTGGTTATCTATCTTGTTAGAAGATTGGTGGCATAGAGGTGAGTACACAGACACACATAAGTAAGGCACAGTATTAAAAAAATTGCTGTATTTTTATTTCTCCTACTTCTTTGTCAAAAAATTTTCTTTGTCAAAAAAATTGCTTGTTTTCGTGGTTGTTTTCATTTATTACGGTATGTTAAAGAAGTACCAACTTTTACTAAACCTTGAGTGGATGAATCATGTTTGCTTTGGACATTGCGGGTATTTTGTTGACTAATCTATTCGGAAAACCATTTTGATGAACAAGAAAACATAAAGTTCATGAGGAGGTGGATGAAGTTTGAAATGGATAATAGCTCTTTATTTGTTTAGATTTTTTAAACACTTTTGCTAAATCTAATGTAAATTTTGTTTTTATGTTGTGGACAAGGTTTTAGTTTGATTGCAAAAAGTTTTGCAATGTACTTATTATAACACTTTTAGTAGCAATGAATATATTGTTTGGAGATGTCTACTTAAGATTGTTTATTTGATATTTTATGTGGGAGATTAAATTTAATTTGGCAAAAGAGGAAAACAGAAATAATATAAAAAATTGGACTTCAATTTATAGGCCACGGTTATTTATGTGTAGCCAATTGAAAATCGTGGCTTAAACCTATAGGCCACGGTTATTTATGTGTGGCCAATTGAAAATCGTGGCCGGAAGGTAGACTACTAAACCGTGACCTGTTTTAATAACTATGGCCACAGTTTTAATATTTCGTGGCCTAATGTCCCAAAACCGTAGCCTAAATGAATAGGCGACAGCCACCTAGACAGCGCCTAAAAAACCGTGGCCTAAACTTCCGGCCACGGTTTTTTAACTTCTAGCCACGGTTTTATGCTGTTGCCTAAAGCAAAAAATGTTGTAGTTTGAAATTGAGTATGTGTGCTTCAGTATGGGCATTCCTTTTTTTGTGAGGAGCATATCAAAGCTTAAGGGAACTTGCTACAAATGCTGATGAAGCTTGTGAGTTTTTGATCCCGTATTGGATCATATATATCATTTTTAGTCCATTGATTTGAAATTTTCGATTAATTATACAAAACTTAGCGACTAAGTATTTGGGAGAGTTTATTAAAAGACAATTTAGAAACAATATCAGAGATACTTTTTTATGAGGAAAAGTTTAGACGGGTTGATCTCAAGGACTCACTAGGGTTAGGAAAACCCTAAGGCTCAAAGAGCGCTTACAGATATATACTTACCCACAAACGAGGCCCTTACATCAACAATATAATGAGATTTGAATCCATGTCCTTGTGAGATATAGTTGAATCCTTACCAATTCCAACCTCTGTTGGCAAACAATATCTCACAAGGACATGGATTCGAATCTCAAGGTGTTACCAATTCCGTCACTAATGCATGTGTTTTCCGACGGAAAAATCAGTCACTACGTGTTGCCTATGGTTTCCTGCTCACGTTTTCGACGAAAAATGGATTCAGTCACAAATTTTGAGGGATAGTTTTGTCACAAATCCACCGATATGTTATTTCACTTAACATTAAAAGAACTAATCCCTCGAACCCTTACTCTCGTTCAAAGAACTTTTTCTTTCTCTCTCTCTCAATCATTCCGACCACCCCCTCACCCTCACTCACTTGCCACCACTGTCACTTCTCTCCCCTCCACCGAGACTCCTCCCACACTCTCACCTCTCTAACCATCGTTCCTTTCACTCACTCGAATCTCATCACAAGGAATCTGCAACATAGTGTTAGTCACCTAGCGTCAATTTGTCATTGACGGCAGAGGATTCACTATTTTACGTTAATCCTTGTCTTGATTTCTCAAGGAAGCCCAAATTTCATTTCCCCCAAACCGAGGCTTCGTTCCTCCTTTTTCCCACAATCAACCCTAACACCAATTCCCAACTACCGACGTACATGGTCATTTCGTCGCACCTCATAGGCTTCTTTGCGACAGATTCATTTGCAACAGAATTTTTCATCAAATATAGTTTGCGACGAGGCCTTTGGCAATGTAATTTGGTCCGTCAGAAATTCCGTCAAGACCATTGATTTGCGACAAATTTTGCTGCATTAGCGACGAAATTTTTCTGTCGATAATTAACAAATTTCTTGTAGTGCTCCAACGATAAGGGGACAATTCCAAAATTCTTAAAAGCAGCAACAATAGAAGAGGAGTTCATAGATATTTTTTGATGGAAACAATTTAGGCAAGTTGGCCCCAAGGAGTTCATTTGAGTCGGAAAATCCCCAAGGCTCAAAGAACGCTGACAGGGATACTTACTTACATGTTATCACCAGTAAGGTCCCCACATCAATAGTAGGATTAGAGCCAATGTACGAAATTCTAGATACACCATTGTATTCGGCCACTATATCTTGTGGCATCCTCTCGTCTGGTATATCTAATCCCATATCATCTTGTTAAAACATATACAAAATAAAGGGGCAAACACATAGTATAAATCAAAAAGATGGGATGAGAGCAATAAACAACATCTAAACATGTTATACAATACATTCAACTGTATGCTTCTCCCATTGACTCACTATGCATCCTCTGTTTTTCCTTTGTATCCTTTCTTGACAACACCTTTGTTTCCTATGTATGCCCTAGAATTTAAACATTAGCCATAATCTCGATGCCACAAAAGTTCCTAGAACGTTCATCAGACTATCTTGGAAGGAGTCTTGAGGTTATAGGTCCCACACCCACAATTGATCCGTGTAACCTGTAACATTACCACCCTGATCAACAATACTAATAATAATAGAAATAACAATGTTTTCTTAAAAACACTGTCTCGTATGCCTATAATATGATTGTTAACCTTACAAAATAAATGTGATATATATATGTATCCTTATCCTAGAAATATCATATCCATAGCCCAAAATACTATCACTTCAAATATATGTATCCTTTGATATATTTCTATATGCATACTCTACAATGTATCTTCGAAAAAAGTGATTCATAACTTATATCCTAAATTTTCATAATCACATCTTAAGAAATCAATCAAACAAAACAATCAAACAACAATATATAGAATTTTCCTATGTGTTAACTCGTTCTCAACGAATTAAACTTCACTTAACATTACTTTGAAGAGTTATCAAATGATCTTTAGGTATCATTGACTCTTTAACTCTAGTAGAGCTTAGGTCACTCTACACACATTTAAATGTCTGTTTAAGGCTAAGTGTCCCTATGTATATGGTATATTTCCCCCACTTGTAGTAAAGCTAGTAGCATCCATGCAATTGAACCCTTATTTGCTTCGTACGCTCTCAAACAAACTCGATCTTCAAACAGAATTTCACCTTATGTAATTTTTCATATTTATAGGAGTAAAAAATGACCCTCACACAACGAGTCCCTCTCGCCTTAGCGAGTGACGACCTCTTCATCGACTTATATAAGTTTCGTGCACATCTTCTCTCCACGTCGCCCTAGTCTATATATATATATATATATATATATGTCTGTCTATAGCACGCTTAACGAGTCCCACTCACTTAGTGAAAGAAGGTGCCTACACCGCCTCACTTGGCGAAAGAACATGTCATATCTATCAGCAGTTGCTGGAGAGAAGCTCACATCTAACGAATAATAGTCGCTTAATGAGTTTCTAGTTCTTTAGAAACTCTAATTTTCACTATAACACTAACGAAGATTGATGCGAAATGTGTAACGCCCCGAAAATAATTTGAATATTTATTTAATTGATTATTTAGGAGTTATGTGGTTAGTCATATTTAATTAAATGAATGAGGTGTTTTAATTAAATATGGAGGTGAGAGATAGTAAATAAGAGAGTGGTGGTATTATTAAGTTAGGGAGTAGTTGAATTAATTGAGGGGGGGTGTGAATAGAGGCCCAACCCACTTAGGCCCAATTGATTGTTGAATTAAATGAAAGAAATGAATTAAGAAGAAAGAAAGAACAGTGGACCGAGAGAGAAAAGGGAGACGCGCGAGAGAGAGAGAGGGAAGGAAGGAGGAAGGGCGACGGTGAGGAAGGGAAGAGGAGGTGGAGATCTTCTCCATCTTAGCACTAGGTAAGGGGCTTTTAAGCTCATTCTCTTCCAATTTTCCTCCTCTAGCTATTGATGTTAGTTTCAATCCCTAATTCCTATTTGTTGTTGTTTTGCCATTGTTGGGAGGTTGAAGCTCAAAGTGGAGTTGGTGGTTGTTTTGGTGTTTGAGAGCTTACATTCTTCAATTCTTAAGGTTAGGGGGTCTTTTTCATTCATAATAGCTTGTAAGATTTGTATTGTATGGAGGTTAGGGTTTTAAAATAATTATTGAATTATTTGGTGAAGATGATGAATAGTGATTAGTAAATTATATGTTGTTTGAAGTGTATTTGGATTGATTGGTGAATATGATTTGTTTGATTTTGTGTTGATTGAGTTATGTGAGAATTGTTTAATGATATGTCGTTCAAAAAGTGAAGTATGAGTATGTGTGTGCAAAAGGTGTATATGACTTAATTAGATAATTGATTATGTTGGATTAAAATGTGGTTAAATTGTTGAGTAGGTGTGTTCAAGAGAAGAGGGGGCGCCAAATCCCTAAGGAAATGGCGCCTAGAGAGCACTTTGGCTCGGTTTGGTTGAGCTGGCAAGGAGGGGGCGCCATTTGCCTAGCAAAATGGCGCCAGGGTCACGGTTGGATTATGGCTGAGTGTGTGTGCGCGAGGGTGAGCCGGTGCAGGGAGGGGCGCCAGTTTACTAGCAACTTGGCGCCCTGTGCTAGTGTGTGATGTGTGGGCTGTTGGTGTTTGGTTATGGGGCGCCATTTTGGCTGCCCCTTGGTGTCTAGGTACCCAAAATATATCTAAGTGATGGTTTAGTCCCTAAGAATTAATTTAATCCTTGGTGTGACAACTTAGTCCCTAAGAATTAAATTAATCCTTGGCGTGACAAAATAATCCCTTAGCGTCTAATTAGTTCCAATGTGTCAAATAAATTCCTAAGTCCCTAAATTGATTCTTGGTGTGTCAAAATGGTCCTTAGGTGGGTTTTAGTCCAGGAATGAGATTGAATTTAATCAATAGGTGGTGTGGTGAAGTGACAACAAAGTGTGAGTTAATGTTGAGGTGTTGAATTAATAAAAGCGGTGAATTATTGATTGATGTGGGCTTCGGCCAAAGCGGTGAATTATTGATTGATGTGGGCTTCGGCCAAAGCGGTGGATTATTGATTGATGTGGGCTTCGGCCAAAGCGGTGAGTTAATAAATGAAGTAATGAATTTGTGAATGTGTGAATGCATTGTCATGGTGTCACATAATTCATGTGCATATAAAAGCGGTGATGTTAATAAATAATGTGGCTTCGGTCAAAAGCGGTGGTGGCTTCGGCCAAAAGCGGTGGTGGCTTCGGCCAAAAGCGGTGATGCCCGACGGGGTTATTGAGGTGAGTATGGATCCACATGCATTTTGCACACATGCATATATCCATACATTCATAGAATTGTGTTGATGATTAATTAAATTATTATTGTGACTTGTTGGTTGCTAGATGCTTCCTATTATAATGCTTATCTTACTTGTTATGATTTATGTAAAGAGACTCACCCTAGCATTTTTATGTTGCCTGCTCTCGTGGCGACCAACAGGTGATTCTGAGTGAAGGTGCCATGCCTTCATGGGATATTGTGTCGGCTCTGATCTAGTAACACCAGGGGATGGGGTCTTAGTATTATTTTATTACGGTTATGTATTAAACTGATTTTGAACTATGTATTGAGTATGTGAACTCAGTTTCATTTCCGCTGTGCTGTAAACTATTTGATGGATTATTGTAAACACTAAACAGGTTGTTTTGAGGGTCTTAACCCACGTGACTATGATATGCATTTTATGCGCTTGATGCGTTTGGATTTTTAAAGATGTTTTGATGATATTTTATTAAATGTACCACCCTCTTTGAGGTGCGTGGACAAGTTTTTGAAAAACTCTGATTTTATTAGTTTAATTAGTTTATGATATAAGGGGGTGTTACAAAATGAAAACACCTTTTCTTGGAATAAAATTTCAATAAAAATGTATCAAAATTCAAGATGTTACACTTATGAGTGTAAGATGTAGGAAATTCTTAATTAAGTATCTAACTTTTTATCATAGTATATTAAGGTTCTTATAGATAAACTAAGACCCGGTTGCCTATTTGCATGTATGATTGTTACGTTACTGAGTTAACTCCTAAACTCTTATGAGTTTACGACTCTAGATCACAATTAGAACGAGTTAACTAGGAGGTAAACTCTCTTTTTCGTAACCCATACAAGTTCAAGTAAACTCTCGTAAAATCGGTAAACTCTCACTTTTAGTGCGAGCTTACTTATGTACAATTTTACATTGACATGACCTTAAGTTGTAAATAATCAGTTAATGTCCTTAGCTATTTGAGTTGAATTACCTATGTGCAAGTGTATATTGGATTTATGAATTTAAATTTACATTTTTAGTATGTTCTTTCTTTTGTTTTATTGAGGTCAAATTAACTCTTGTTTTTTTTTAAATTTTCTTCACTTAAATAACTTATATTTTAATGAATTTTTGTTTAAGTTAGTCATTAACGTAGTAGTATGATCTTACTTAGCTCTAATTTACCAATATACTTTAATATTGTGGTTTGCTATTATATTTATTGTAGAGTTATGATAAGTCCGCATTGAATATAGTTTGGTTGGTCCAAAATTAGGTGTTTTTTATACCGAACTTGGGAAATTACATTGATCTTGGACCACAAAATGCCACATTTGTCATAACCATGATTTTCAGGTGCAAATGGATGCTTTGGATATTTTAAAGCTTGAAGAATGGGTTGCGTTTTTAAAAGTTATGTCGTTCGCCCAAGGATGCACTTGCCTAGCATTTGGAGCTCCTACTACTTCAAAATTCTACTAGCGCCCAAGCGCTTCGCATGCGTTTGGGGCGCTTCTACATTTGAAGTTTCTGTTGCCATGCGCCCAAGCGCTTACGCATGCGTTTGGGGCTCTTCTGCACTGTTGATTACTGCCGCCCAAGCGCTTACGCATGCGTGCTGGGTGCGTTGATGCTGTTTGTCATGCGCCCAAGCGCTTCTGTCATGCGCTTGGGCGCTTTTGCTCTGCGATTTTGTTTAAAGTTGCGATTTTCATCCAACCAAAGGGGCTTTTTACCATTTTCTTGACCTAAGAGAGAGAGAGATAGCAAGGGAGGCAGCTAGGGGTTCAAGACCATTCATCTCCATTGAAGATTCAAGGCTTGGGAACAAGATTTTGGAGCTTCAATGTGGTCATTCTCTCCATTGAGTTTGATTTTCTATTTCCCTTCTTCTTTATCCATGTCTAGCTAAACCCATTTGGGTTAGGGATGAATTAACATTGATGAATCACTATTGTAATTGGTTTTGATTGTTCTAAATATCATATTCCTTCTTGCTTTATATGTTTAATCTCTATTCTTAATGCTTTTCATGATTTGATCACCCATGGAATGATTTATGGTTCATCTATGGAATGGAAGTTTTATATTTGAATGCTTGAGATTGAATGTCTTCAATTCTTAGTCTAGGGATAGCCTTGGAGTTGTTGTATCTTGCAAATCCTTGATTCTAATGCTTGTTGTCAACTATATTCACCTAAGGAATTAGGGATTAATTAATGTTGTGGGTTTGATAACAAAGTAAAAGAGAAGGTTACTTTTCCTATTAAATCAATTTGCAATAGTGTGGAATCAATTGAAGTTCATCCCTAACTTATTTTATCATCTCGTAAACTTTGCGTTATTCGGTTCTTTATCAAAAATACAAAAATACTTATTATCTTTACCTTAAAAGTTCCAGCTACTTTATCATATCACTCAAATTCGGTTCATTTGTGTTCGTCTAGTTGTTGTTAATGTTTATTGGTATTTGCATTCGATCCTTGAGTTCGACACTCGATTTTACCGTTTTATTAGTACTTGCGACGATTTGGTACACTTGCCAATTTCGCCATCAAGTTAAAATGTTGAACTATTTTATTATAAAACAGGTCGCAATAAGCTGTAAATAAACTCTTTCATTTTATTTATTTTTGAACTATTACTAGCTACCTATGTTGTGTTCTAAAGCTTTTGATTAAAGAATAATATCCATTTGTACTTAGAATTAAATTTCGTTAAACACCAAAATCGCCTCCTTATCTCAATGGAGATTTAAGCAACTGGACCAAATGAAGAATGTATAAAGACTGAAAGACATCCAAATGCGATAGAGATGACAGCACTTCATATGAGAATCATTAATTAACGAATCAATACTTTTTAGCTTCCTTTGACCCAAAAAAATGCTATAAATCTTAATTTAAAAATATTAAAATATAATCTGAGAAAAGGTGTTGTGAATTGTCCCACTCCTATTTCTGTAGCCCTTTTGGCATTTTCAAGTTTGAAAATTCCTTATACCCACGCAATTGGCCGACATGCAAATTTCCTTATGGCATTTTTTATTTTAAAATAAATCATACTCATCGACATGCAAATTAATAATAATAATAATAATAATAATAATTTGTCATTATATATATAGTGTAAATTTGATATTAAAAAACATCATTTAGCATCGGTTGTTTAAACCAATGTTATTAAACCCGGACCGACCGGGCCGGTCGGACCGATCGGACCAGGAAAGCGGTGATGTGATCGGTCCGAGTCACCTATTGGATCGTGGGTGTTTGGACCTGCATGCGACCGTGAGCGGAAGGCATCGAACCGGTGCGACCGGTGTTGACCCGGTCGGCTCGACCCGGTGTTGACCCGGTCCGGTTCTTGATTTGTGCTTGTTTTTATTTTTAAGTAAAGCACGACATTTGTTTTGCTATTTTTTTAAAACAAAAGCTAAATTTGAATTCAATATTTCTTGTTCAGTTTAACTTTAAGGTTTTTATTTGTTTTCAATGATGAATGAGTAGTGAGTTTTTGGACAATTTTATTGTATGGTAAAAAAAATCATAGCTCTGCGATATGTGAATATACAACATGCCTAATTTTAACAGGTTTTAGTAGTGTCACGGGTCATGCGGGTCAACTAGTGACCCATCGGTCCGACCATTGACCCAGTGACCCAGTGACTTGCTCGGGTCGACCTCCGGGTCGAGTTTAATAACATTGGTTTAAACACCCAATGCTTAATGTCGAAGGGGTGGCAAATTTGCAATTAAATGTATGTATTCAATTTTTGTGCCTACATTTAGCATCAAGTGTTTAAAAAACCGATGCTAAAAGTATTTGTGAGACTTTTAATGTGTATCTCAAACACATTTAGCATCGCGTGTTAAAACACACGACACTAAAAGTCGGAATCCTCTTAATTTTCCCTATTCTTATTACCATTATATCCCTTTTACAAATGTTTTTCCTTTTATATCCTAAGTGTAACTATAGTTAATAGTTGAGTTAGTTTACCCGGTTGCAGTTAGGTTATTATTGCAACTGTGTTAGTTGTGATATTCAGTTAGATTCTGTTTTTGATTTAGAGTCTTAGTTATTTTAGAGATAGCTTCTTGTTGTTGGATCCAGCTGGTATATAAGGATCTTCAACTCATTGTAATATCAGATACTTAGTTTTTTCAATGAATTATTCTTTCTATTCTTGATGGTATCAGTAGAATCGTTTTAGGGTTTCCCCTCCGCTCCGATCGCCCCCTTTCGATTTATGATCGATTTCGCTTCCTTCTTTCGTCGATTTCGCCGTTGGTCGCTCTCTTTCACCATGGCTCTCGTCGTTGACCCTCAAAACCCTTTCTTTCTCCACCACTCAGATAACCCGGGACAAGTTCTCGCTACTACAATTCTTGGAAACGTGCAATGGTTTGGGCCCTCAGCTCCAAGAACAAATATGGATTTGTTGACGGCACTATCGTTCAGCCACCGGAGCACGATCCTCAGTTTCCGGCGGGGCTCCGTTGTAACAACACCGTCGCTTCTTGGGTGCTAAATTCCGTATGTAAGGAACTTGTTGTTAGCATCGTTTACCACTCCACTGCTTGAGATTTATGGCTTGATTTGGAAACAAGATTCCAACAACAGAATGGTCCGCGTTTTTTTCAACTCCGGCGTGATTTCGTTGGTTGCACTCGGGGTTCCGGTTCGGTGAATGCATACTATAACAAGATTAAGGCGTTATGGGAGGAGTTGAGTCACTGTGTTCCTGGCCACACTTGCAATTTTGGAGGAGTTCAACCTCTCATCGATCATCTTAACTCAGAATACGTGTATACCTTTCTAATGGGTTTAAACGAGTCTTATGGCACTCTTCGTGGCCAAATCTTGGTCATGAATCCTCTACCATCCATCACGCAGGTGTTTGCCTTGGTCCTTCAAGAAGAAACTCAGCGAGGAATTGGCAATCTTGCTGATCCTTCCCCTTCTGCAATTGTGTGTGTTGTTTCGGCTTCACCCAAGACATCTGGTAAGCGTGATCGCCCTCTATGTGCTCATTGTGGTCTTCTCGAGCACACCAAGGACAAGTGCTTCAAGTTGCACGGATATCCTCCGGGTCACAAGAAGCACACTGCCTCGGCCAATCTCGTGACAGAGCAGCCCTCTACCACTGCGTCGTCCACCGAGCAATACCAACAAATGCTAGCATACATTCAGGCACAACTTGCCACAAATAGTGTCACTGAGAGTGACACGCCAGGTATCCTCTGCATTAGTCATTAGTCTCTCTATTTTAAAATCTTTACCTATCAGTGCTAGAATTTTATGGCTTGTAGACTCGGGAGCTTCTGCACACATTTGCCATGATCTTGCACTATTTTTTCAATACACTAAACTGCCACACACCTTTGTCACATTACCTAATAATCAAAAAATTAGGGTAGTTGCTGTTGGTAGTATAAAGTTGAATGACAATTTCATTCTTACAAAGGGTTTATACATTCCCACTTTCTCTATGAATCTTATATCTGTTGGAGCCCTGCTGTATACTAAACACATTGATGTTCATTTCATTGATGATTCTTGCACAATCCAGGATCTAACTCTCAAGCAAGTGATTGGAATATGTGAACTTGTTCATGGGTCATTTCCTCTCACCTCGCCATACATCACACACTCTGTGCACATTGTTACATCCTGCATCGCTTCTAGAATCGCTGATCGCTTCACGAACCAACACGAGTCTTTTTCAAATGCTTTGTCCTCACTTGCATGCTTTCCGGAAAAACTTCAGAAGGTCACCCATCCACTACTACTCCAAGCCAAGCACGCTTAACTATGGAGTTCTTATGGGATGGGCTCCTAAAAGAAGATGCATCTTGTTGGTATAGGTAGTTCAAATCAATTCTTTTAAGCCTTCCTTCAATCAGATCCCCATACCGCACGCGACCTCGGATCCTCTCATTCCGGTGCGTATTCGGTTCATTCACGCGCCCGCCGCTTTGAAGTCGCCAGAGCCGCTCTTTGCCATGCCACCTTTTTGGGCACCGGCGATCACTCCCCGCCTCTCCTCGGCCGGATGTCACATGCCCACTGGCTTAAGCGCTGGTTCGTCCTCGAACCACACCGTCTTCGGGAGAGGTCTCGCTGCTCGATACCATTTGTTACATCCTGCATCGCTTCTAGAATCGCTGATCGCTTCTACGAACCAACACGAGTCTTTTCAAAGATGCTTTGTCCTCACTTGCATGCTTTCTAAAACTTCGAGAAGGTCACCCATCCCACTACTACTCCAAGCCAAGCACGCTTAACTATGGAGTTCTTATGGGATGGGCTCCAAAAAGAAGATGCATCTTGTTGGTATAGGTAGTTCAAATCAATTCTTTTAAGCCTTCCTTCAATGCAGATGCCCCCATACCGCACACCTCGGGATCCTCTCATTCCGGTGCGTATTCGGTTCATTCACGCGCCCTTCGCTTTGAAGCTGCCAGGAGCCGCTCTTTGCCATGCCACCTTTTTGGGCACCGGCGATCACTCCCCGCCCTCCTCAGCCCCGGATGTCACAAATGCTAGGAGTATGCAAAATTCCAAATGTAAACTAGGCATTAAATTAGTGTCTAGTTTAAGGGAAGGTTTTGTTAGGAATTTTTCATTCTATTTTGCTGTTTTGACTTGTTGTATTACTCTCTCTTGTGTTGACTATGTGGAGTAACCTTCTATTGTAAGTCACTTGGATTAGGTCACCTACTATAGCAGGTCACAGTTAGTTAGAATCTAGTTGAACAGAATTGTAACTGATCTGCTGAAGAGGAAGTCAGCATATATGTACTGATTTCACAATTGAATGAATACGATACAAGATTTCAATCTTTAATCTCTGTTTCAACAGAAATTTCTCAACAAATTTCGTCATATTTAAATGGTTAAGTATGTTTTTTTTGGTAAAGAAGAGGGTCCAAGCCTAAATTGTTAAATATGTTTTTGGTTACTATAAAATTTGCGATTTTTTTATTAGCCTCTATAAAAAATTTCAAAAACTTCTAGTTCCCCCTTTTGCATCAATATTTTCAGTACAACTTTTAATAGCACTTTTTTGAGTCTATTATAGTGCTTTTAAGTGCTATTAAAAGTTTTGAGAAGCTAAAGTATTGACGAAGGAAAATAGACTAAATGTGAGCATAATTGGACTAAAAACAAAATTCACAAATTTTATAAAAATCAAAAACATATTTAAGGAATTTAATATAATTGAAAAATGAATTAATGAATGATATTTTGTAGTTAAGTAGACTTGCACACATTGTACATGTTCTCCTTTGAGTTTAATATAACAAAAAGAGTTTTGAATAATCTTATATTTTGAAACTTGCACCACTTAACCTAAAAAATTTCTATAGATGTTATGGAACAAACCTATGATTACAAATCCAAAGTAAGCCGCTATATTCACAACATGAATTTATCTCCTCTAAAGTGAGTCGTTCACTTTAGAGAATAAAGTAAATAATCAACGAATGTATATATATAAATAGTTGACATTACATGCACATGCATAACAAATCATGAATGTGTTGAAATATCAACATTTGATTCTCTCGTCAACTTTCAAATGTTTGCATTCTTACTTTATCATCTAAAGTTAAAGAGCTAAATCCTACATTTATGTGGACCCGCCTTGGTTTGGAACTTTGCATCACTAGATAAATCCAAAATTATGAACCCTGTCACTATTATTATAGTCACTAGATATGCTATGCGAAAAATCGTAGCCATTGATTTATTTTATTTTACATAAATTAGAAGAAAATAATTCAGAAGTGGAGAGAGATAGAGATAGATAACTATGGTGGATCCAAATTCCCTAACTTAATTATATATAGTTTGTGTGATAAATGATAATGATTGAAATCATAAAACTGACCCTGAGAAAGCAATCATGGAAGAAGAGTCTAAGAGTAGCAGGAGAAGTGATAAAAGTCTGCTGGAACTTTTGCAGCACAGCAGAGCTAGCGAACCAAGAGTTCCACATTAGGAGGACATGTATGTATTGCTGTAGAAGCCCCATGACTAAGTTGACCTGAGCTAGCGAACCAACAAGTGTAATTAATAGCACAATATTGAAGCCATGATAACTAGTTTTTTCTTTTATACTATTATTATTGCTAATGCTACAAATTGCATGCTCTATATATAGATAACAAATGTAAGAGTAGTTAGTTCAAGGTATGAATTGGTTAAAAATGGGTTATAATTAAGTTGGAGAATATGATTGATAGATATAAGAATATATAAGCATAAAGGTCAGTTTCATATATAGACAGACGTACTGGCACATAGTATTTAGCTTTCTCAACCCTATTCACCCAAAATGTACATACACGAAATCTCATCATATCTTGTGCCAATTTGATTGCCAGGTCCAAGACTCAACTATCTCCATATTTGATTGCCAGATTCAAGCAATTATAGGTTCAAGTTGTATGTGAGTCTTCGACTTTTGGACTTAAAACGAGGATGGATTAATGGCTAGCTTAGAACATTTTATTGCCAGCAATATAATTCATAATTCAGCCATTATATTATCATCTAGTTTTGTTCACATTACTTTCTAAGTTTGTTCTATGGTTACACTATAATGAATACCTTTTTGGCGGTAGAAGCAATTGATTTCCCGAGAAGCAATGTAATTTATGATTTCTACATTGTATCTTGATTATAAAACACTTAGTATTACGTCTACATAGCTAGAGTAGTAGTATTAGTTAGATAATACATTCAGTTCAATTATCGAAGATTAGTTAAAATAGCTATTTTAACTACAATAAATAAAAAAGAGGTTTTTTTTGTTAAAAAAAAATAGGTTAAAATAAGCTTTAAAGTATTCAATGAAGCTAAATAACAAGATTTCTCATAAAAGCAATCTCGTGCCCATGCTTGTGAAAAACCGGATTATCATTCACAATATAAGCTTCAAAGTATTCAAGAGTTAGGCTCTATCGGTGACTATTGAGTATATTATCGCTTGATCTTCGCGGGTGGGGCGACGATGCCAAACACTGTTATTTATTGTCGCTTATCAGGTCGGGTAACTTTAATCTCATTTGCTTACCAGTAACTATTAGGGAGGCTATGGTTGATAGAGAACTGATACTGTTTCATCGTGGCTGGAGAGGGTGGGAGGAATTGAAAGAGTAGAAACAACGTTTTAACAATGACGAGTGATTCTTTAAGGGAAAGAAGGCTCAGAAGACAAGATAGTTGGTGTGGATGACAAGTTGTTGGTACATGATCAGCTCAGAATGATCGCTTGACTAGAGGGGAAGAAGCTAAGATAGACTCCATTTTTTCTCGTTTTAAGTCTTTTATGTTGAAGGGTGGAACAATCTTTCTTTACGTGTATAAACAATTATTGTGAAGGTCTTGATGTTTTGGTCTTGAAGGGTGGCTTAATGCTCTTATGTATATAAACAATTATTGTCAAGGTCTTGATGTTTTGGTTTTGAGTACACTTAATGTTCCTATTAATAAAAATTTTGCTTATCTAAAAAAAAGTTAGACTCTATTTGGCAAAATTGATTCACTAGCTTATAAAAATTGGGAAAATTGTTTTGAAATCCGAGATTTCTCCGTTTGAGGCTAAAACCAAAAATTGATCGACTGCAGAGAGTTGTAGTAGGCTGATATCGATACCAAAGAAATCGACCCCTAAACTTATTAACAATAGAAACATCACTTAACCCAAAAATATGAAAAATATTGGCTGGTAAAATGTTTTTTAACTAGAAAGGTAGAAAAATAGGCAAAATAACCCGGAAATATAAAATATAACCGTCAAGTCAACCATTCTGCCATACATTCCTTTTAAAAGATTCATTCAAGGATGTATTCATTAGCCAACAACATTTAGTAATAAAAATAAACAATTCATAGGGATTTAAGAATCCAAAATACTACTACATAATAGATTCAAAAGGAATCCATCCCTGTGGGTGTTGGCCATCCAATTCAACGTGAAAATCTGTGGAATTGTAGGCCGTATGGTAACAACTGTGGGCTCTTCTGTTCATATGCTTTGTTCAGTTTGTTATGACCATACTAGTCATCCATTATCCATTATAGGGGACTTTAAAAAACAAAAGTTGAATAAATGATGTTTCAGCTAGCTGCCCTGAAGAACTTTCTGGGGATCAAGCTGGCCACTACAGTAACTAGATGGAACAGCTGAAAGCTCTAGTCTTCCTTTCCATTCTTCTCCAGGTTTCAATGTGATAGACTTTTCAATAGCAGCGGCCTCTACGCAAAGCATATGCTTATACTCATCGTCACCAAAATCAGCCATAGCCTTTGCTTTCTTATCCCAAGGATTCCACACCACTGCAAAAATAGAAGAAATTAAATAATAAACAAACATGTATTTTTATGCTATGCTCTACCAGGGAATCTGAATTTCCACCCTACTTCATCCATTCTTGTATATTTTTTTAACATATGCAACGAAAATGAGCCTGATAATACTCACCAGCATCAGGAAGGCCATCTTTACGCAAAACAAATGTCCTCTTTTTTTCATGATCAATAATCGCAATCTTTGTAGGAGTGCTAACATATATCTTGTCAACCTATCATATCAACCAAAACAGGAGGATCAGTTCATTCATACTTGTAAAACAATGTGAAACATCATCGATACATCATAATCGATCGGCTACATACTTCTGATTCAAACGTTAAAGCATCCCCCTGTTCAGTAAAGCGTTCCTTGTTCTGCAAGTTGTCAAGATAATCCAGAGTCTCTAATCCCTCTACCCGAACTTCACTGAATACATGCAGCAAATTAAATAGTTAGATGCTCCATTTAACTATTCATTTGCGCAACAACAACAAAGATAATTTTCTTTAAAGAAACAAAGCTAGAGAGAACAATCAGAAAAAATAAGTCAAATTAGAAGATAAACAAAGCAATTGACCAAAAAAAAAGGAAGATAAACAAAGCAAAATAGATACGACACCGTATATAATTCCACCAACTGAAAGTTGAGAAATTTAACCAAATGTATAAAGGCGAAGGACTTAGAGGCCAATAGTTCCACTATAGATATGATTCAACCACTATGGTGTCGAGTGATCTATGTACCCTACCAACGTAGTGGGATAAGGCTTTCTTGTTGTTGTAATTGTCGTCGTCAATCTCAAATCGCAAAATTTAACTAGAAAAAGTAATAGTATTTTGCAGCCTGCAAATTTCATTCAATACGTATTGTTTCTAAATCATCACACTTCAAAATGTTCAGTTCCTCACTTTGAGCATCTTGAACTGGATCTCAACCAAAAGATACAAGAACTAGCTTTATCCCACCATGTGTGGTTCAACAAGATGTGGACCAACTCATACCAATGAACAGTACAATAAAATGAATCTTTCCACTAAAACAATTTAAAGCGACGTATTTTAATGGTTTCTCATATAGTTTTCTTATGCCTTCACTCTATCGATTCTAGGGCATCCAAAGCTATAAAGTCCCTCCTACTCATGCCACCAAGTTAAGAGCTCCAGCAATTATATGCTTTGAGATCTTTTCAACTAAAATTCACCTATTTATTTAGTATTAAATTCACCTGCTCAGGGGTGCTCATAGATTGATTTGGTTTGGAATAAAATAAAATCCAAACCGATTATATTTAATTGGATTGGGTTATCTGGATCATTGGGTTAAAAAAAGAATTTATTGATTTTTAAAATCATCACCCTCGCATATTATATTTTTTTCATATAATATCACTGCAAACCAAAAAAGATTCCTTCTTCAATGATTCTAATTCTAAATATAATTAAATCAATTTCAAATGTAAATATTCCTTTTAATAAATATTTAGCTTTGTCTACAATCATAATTTTACATCTCTCGTTAATCTCTTTACTTAAAATATGGTAACATTACTAGATAGTGCACATAACCACAGACACTTGGTAACACTAGATGAGAATGTAAAAATAAATTAAAAACCAATACAGGATAGTTCTAAGTACTAATGTCTAAATGTCTAAAATGTATTAATTTGGAAGTTATCAGTTTGGGTTAAAAAGAAATCCGAGAATTGAACCAATTATAGTTGGTTTGGTTCAGGTTTAACGTGAAGTGTCCAAATTATTCAAACCAATCTAAACTAAATTAATTGGCATCAAATCAATCTGGTATGATAAACACCCCTACGCCTATTGTTGCAATATAGAACATTTGGATCTGCCTTCTGACTAACTACAACAACCAATCATCACAATTTTGGGTATAAAACTTTACCAAGTAATAGTATATTGATTTGAATTATAATTACAATTAACCATGGTTGCAACCATCCCAGGGTGCTAGTGCTGTGGTTGTACTGCCTAGCCATTATCTCCAGGGGAAGGATTAAATCCCAATAGGAGACAGTTTGTAATATTTCCACCTCCCCCTTAGTATTAAAAGTAAAATTCCATCCCCCACCCCCTTTTTGAAAAAAATAATAATAATCAGGGTTGTAACCAAACAGACAACAAGTTGCTAAATGTAACAACAGAGTTCATTTATAAAAACAAATAATACTAAACTGTGATGCTGAATTGTGAGGCAAACATAGTCCAAGCACTTACCTTATGTCTGATACAGAGAAATATGTATGATAAGCAAATGTGAACGAAAACGGCTTCCCATCACTGTTTGTGTTCCGAATTCGAGATGTCAACAACAGATCTCCTCCTGGTGCCAAAGCTACCCTAAGACGGAACTCAAAACTACATACAAAAGGAAAGGCATACAGTACGGAAAAAAGTTAAGCAATTTTGATTATGAACAAAGATATCAGAATTAAACAAGATTGCAGAAAAAGGTAAACACGAGTAACAAAATGCAGAATGTCTTCCATAGATACCTGTGAGGCCAACTCTTGATGTCTTCTTCAGAGGGTTTGAGAATCAAATCGACGAAAGATTTGCTCAAAGTATTTATTGGAAAAGGAGGAGGGTCATCATCAATGGCCCAGATCCGATTTCTAGCAAATCCGTGTGGGTCAAGACTGCCATGGCTTCCAAACTGTAAATGGAGTAAAAATTCCCTTTATTATGTAATCCAGAAAGTGGAATGTGATGATAATAACAATCAAATTTTTTGGAAGGCAGTTGAGAAATTGTAATGATGTTTGAAAATAGATCATATGATTTACAATTACATTATTTTAATTTTTTTTGGAAGGCCACTTAAAATTTTTTGGTATATTTTTTTGTATTCTTTTTCATTTTTTTTGATAAAAATAGGATATCAGTATTATTTCAGATTTAGTTTGATAAGACAGCAGAATATCTAGAAGGAAAATTCTTAAAACACAAATTCTGCCTATTTTGGTTTTCTTATGAGCAGGAGTGATGCTAAAAATTCAAGGCCATATCAATTATCAAAATCATAATAAATGTTTAGGGTGACTATCTTAGGACTTTGTTACTTTAGCATATCCTATATTCACTGTTTGAGGTGTATTCTTTAAGCACATTGCTGGTTGGGGATGGGTATTAATTCTATTTGTGTGAATGTATGGGATTTTCTTTAATTTGTTAATTGTAATTATCTTAGTGATTCTTGACTGTTAATTATTCTTATTCTTATTCGTATTAAAGGGTGGCTATTGGCTAATTCAACTAAACGACTAGCCAAACTAAGTGGTGTAGTATGCTCAGCTCTCAAAATGACAAGAATGATTGTCTATGAATTATGGCAGCAAACTGCTCTCATGTGGGGTTGTCTGATCTGATGTAACACAATCAAATCAAGTTATCAAATGATGCATAGGGTCTATTTCTTTTGCCTTCATCTTCCACTCTATTATGATAGGTTATCCAACGTGTTTCCCTCAGCTAATCACCTCAACCAAAAACATCAAAAATAAATGCCGTTCAAATTTTCATTATTTCTGTTTTGAATATGTCCAAAAATCAATAAAACCAAATTCCAATTGTGTTTGTAGAATCCAAGCTGCCAATAAATAGCCCTAAACACCCCCTCCCTTAACATACACACTATAAACGGCGAACTTTCAACCCGTTTAGGGCTTGAGTTGAGACATGTTATTGAACTTAATTTACTGGCAGGGATGTGATAAGCTAGGATTTATCTTTAAAGAACAACTAAAATGTTAAGATTGTTGGAGTTAAGTTTTAAGAATACATGAACCATTAAAATTTTCCCCCTCATTTCTCTTCTCCCCCTTCTCCACTTTTTATCACTTCTTCCAAAAGAGCATTATCATGATGAAAGAAATCATAGAAAAGTAAAAACAGAAATAGTTAAGTACATACTTGTGGAAAGCATATCGGAATCCCTCCACGAATAGCCTTTGGAGGCTTAAATATAGCCTGCACGAGAACAAGATAATAATAAAAAACAATGGATCATAGATTATTTAATCAACTTGAGTTGAAATTTTTCAAAATCACAGTCACATTCACACGGACAGACTATATCAAAATACTTTGGCTAATCCTGATTTACTGTTATTAAAGCAAAGATCAATATGCTAAGGTGCCAACATAGTTGAGATGTTAGCAAGGTAGACAAGTTCGTAATCCTACTTAAGAACGGTGAGGGGTCATAGGTTCGTAAAGCACGGGTTCGTAGCACGAAACGTAGGAACGGTGAAATTGTCCAAGTAGTATATATATGTATATTTTTAAACATATGAATAGATTTTTTTTTACTCAACATATGAATAAAGATAAAAAACATAAATAAGTTGAAAAAAAATCACAAAAACACCACAAATACTCAAAAACTTCAATGTCATACACACAAGTCTCACAAATAAGTTGAAAAAAAAAAAGCACAAACCCGAAATAGTCACTTAAAAACCCAAAATGGTAGGAGCGACCCGACCCAACGTTCCTACCCGTTCCTACCCGCTCCTACCCGCTCCTACGATCCTGTCCGCTCCTACAACCGCTCCTGCCGTTCTTGATGAATTTACGCTTTTGTGCAAGAACGGGAGCGCAGCCTACCCATGGGTTCGTAGGAGCGTACGCTCCTACCGTTCCTACGACGTTCTTGACTACCTTGGATGTTAGTAAGTGCAGTGATGCTTTTGCACACTAATTTGTGCTTTAAAAAATCAAAGATTGATATAAGCTATTCAAACATTTAACATTTTATGAATTATTTTAGAAGCAAGATAGAACTCGTGAGTTTCCTAGTCAATTTCGATTCAATCCTCTACAACGATAGAAGATGAAGGTTGATACTCCCTCCGTCCCAAATTGTTATTGATTGTTGTTTTAGATTTCCAATGAAACTTTTAATGTTCTTTTACACTTATACCCTTATTAATTATGACAACTTTTTACCTCCAATAAAAGATTCACATTTATCTAGGTAGAGAGATAAAGGGTTAAATAGTAAATTAGACAACACTTTTTAAAGAATCTAGACTCCTAATCATTTTTCTTAAAGGGTGTGCCAAAACCTTAAACTGCAAACAAAGTGAGACGGAGGGAGTATTAATGTTCTCTAAAAGAAAATCATGAACTCAAACTACCTAAAGATCCTATAGTTATTTCAGAAGTCAAGTTAGGTCTTCTGATCACTTGATGCATGAAATGTAACTCATAGGTCATAGCAAACGTAATTCAGATCTAAAGTATACAATTAGATTCGTTTTTCCTTATCCATCTATCTTCCTAGCATAGAAAAAGTGTTGAAAATAAACAAGATAACTAAATTAATGAAATAACACTGAGAAATGAAATAGAAAGAAACATGTTTCATAAATTTAAACACACACCTTATTACTGAGAAAAAGCAATTCCTCGCCATGGTCATTCTTCCATGAAGTCACGTGACCACCGTACAGGTAAACCTGCAGATCGCAATGCAAAACAAAGAAACAAACGAAATGCCATAAGAATCACACACACAGCCATCAACACAAGCGATTTTGTTTTCCTTTTTGATCTCTTAAATTTACAGTTTATTTCCGTCAAAAATAGCGCAAAAACTAGATCAGATTCATCCGCTGCTTAACCACAATTACGGAAGCAAAAATCAAAATCAAAATCAAAATCAAAATAATTTATCACAAGATCAGAACCTCAAAAACCAAAATCAGAAGAAATAATAACGCGAATCGGTGATGAGAAAATTGAAATCTAAAACGGAGAAAGTGAATTGGAAGATATGGAAGCAGATCAAGCAGGAAAAGGAAAAGAGAAGAAGATGATGACCTCAGCAGAGGAACCGCGAGACTCGCGGAGAAGAACCTTGTCGAGACCATTGAGGCCTTTGGTTAACAAATAGGAAGGTGAAGAAGGTGCTGCAGTTTTTTCCTTTTCGCTATTCATCATAAATTGCTATTACACCTCCCTCTCTCTGAGGTTGGTTTCTGAATTTATAATTGCAATTGTAACTGTAATAATAAATCATAAAACTTCTAACGCAATTCTTATTGCTATCGCTGTTCGGATATTCTCAACTTCACCGCCGTATCAATTATTTCTTTTTCTGTTTCTCGTCGGACACTACTCCGCCAGATCCTCTCTCTCTCATTTACTGCCACTGCACGCTCAATCTTTTTCTTTTATTTATTATTTATAAATAAATAAATTAATAAGTACTTTATCTTTGGTCAAAAAATGTATAGAAGCACCCTATTTTCGTCGTTAGCAAAAAGCTAATAAAATATTTTTATAGCGATAAAATATATTAGAATAATGTAATACGCACAATAAGATACAATCCGTTTTCTTGTAAAAAAAAAAAAAGCTACAATCCATTTTGATTAGATACCATAATTACCAAAAAAAAAAGATACCATTGTTTTTTCTTGCCAAACCTCACAATTTTGTTTTTGGTATTAAGTGGGGCTATAAGACCCAAATCTTTGAAATTAAAGCTTACAGCTACACACGTTTAAATTAATTTTAATTATAATAGAGTAATTGCATTTCTAAATTAATAATGTAGCTAACACAAATAGTTATCTAATCAAAAACAAAATTGTAAGGTTTGAAAATAATAGTCTCGTTATTCCTAGCAATGGTGTGAGACGTCAATTTTTTCTCTCCTAATAAATCCTACTTTAATATTTGAGTTTGAAAATAAAAAATTTAAATATGTTTTTGATTCTTGCAAATGAAGATATTTGATTTTAGTCCACATAAAAAAAATTAAAATAAATCCTTGAAGATTCAAACTTTTTCTTTTTGGTCCTTTCGTTAATCTATCCATTAGCCAGATGCTTATGTGTAATGACATATTGAAAGTTGACCTAAATAAAAGTGGTGCCTAAAATTCTTCTTCTCTGTCACAAAACATCATCAATAGAAAGACAATGCAAATGAGTATTCAATGGCATTTTCAGAGCAACCCATTTGTAGTTGTTGTAACACCATGAGGTTGTACATCTCTAACTCCCTTAAGAATCCAATGTGTTGCTACTGAAAATGTGTCAAATGGGTTAAGTTTGTTAATTCTCTTCTTATCCTTTTCAATTATTGGCATCGATCAACTTGTTTAAATGTTCATGTTTTCTGTTTCAGAACAAAGACCACAATTGCAAGTTGTTCACATGAGATAATAACTAACAGAGAAAGATTATGGTGTTAGAGAAAGCCGCGTTCCTGCTAGATAAACAGGTCATGCTATAGAGACTCATCCTTGCATTTGAAAGATCATTGGCTTGAACTCAAAATGAGTAGCAGTTACAGCAGGCCTGGTAATACTTGTTTCCATTGAGGTTGGATCAAAAACAGCATAGTCTCTCATTGGCCTGTCTCTGTCATTTACCATTTGATCAGGTCATTGGTTCATGAATCTGTCTCTGTACCAATATTCTTCATCTGGTTCAGTAAAGGTAAAAGGACTTTGCCTTCCACCTCTTTGTGCTCTTCCTCCTCTTGGAGTTCTGCCTCCAGCTAGAGAAGGGGTTCTTCCACCAAGAGTACATCTACCTGTAGTTGCAGTGTGCTCAGACATAGTTGGCCTGAGTTGTTGTAACCTCTGTTGCTGTCTCAATCTTCTGAATCTTCTCTCGGGTTCAGGATCAAACTCAAAATCAGGTGGTTCTGTTCTGGGCATACGCTATAGCGTTTCCTGTTTTAACACCAGAAACAAATACCAAAGTAAAATCTCACTAAGAATGCAAGAATTCTTAAACAATAAAAATTAAATGCAATCCCCGGCAACGGCGCCAAAAACTTGTTGTGCAAAAAGGTGATGTGCAAGTATACACAATCGCAACAAGTAATATAATGATAAGTAAAGATCGTTCTCCACAGGGATTGATGTTAATTTTAGAGTTTAAGTTATGCTGGCACTTAGTGGAACAAGTAGCAAATATTTGTAGTCACAAGTTACGTCAAAATATATAAAATACCCAATATGAAATACGAGTACAAATACAAATAAGTAAAATACAACTACGGGTTCAAAATGTCTAAAAGTGACTGAAAATAACGACGTGAAGTATCAGGTGACCGGTCCACATCTAGCGCATCCCGGGCCAATGCAGCTGCTCTCTGCACCCTCTCCTCTAAAGTCTCTAGGACAACGGGCTCCTGATCTGGCTCTAGCTCTGGCTGAGCAAGCAACCGCACCGGTAAGACGGACCACGGATACTGGATCGTACCAAGGTAGGTAATCAGGATCGCACTCGTCGTGGTAGGCTGCGTCTCTACTAGTCTGCCAAAAAGTCCGGAGAAGGAGTAGCACTCCTGTAACACCCCCTTTCTATTTACTACTATTTAGTCAATTTCATAATCAGAGTTTTCAAAAAAATATTCCACGCACCTCAAAGAGAGTGCTACATTTCTTCAAAAACATAAAACGCATTTAATTGAATTTTCATAAAACAACTTGTGCGTGATACATAGCACGTCAAAATGGGGCGAACCCTCAAAAACACTTATTTAGTTATTTACAACATCCTGATTATAAATCACCAGCACGGCAGAACATCAACCAGTCTCAAAGTATTTAATACAACATCCTGTATCAGACTGAATACATCAAAATAAATTACTAAATATCTAAGACTTCCCGCCCCGGCTACATATCGAGCATGACCATCACTAGACTACTTCATTTGCTATCACTGCAGATTGCTTGACATACGACGAAGCAACACGACGCAAAGAGGGTGAGTCTCTTTACATAAATAATAGCAAATAGGATAAGCATTATATTAGGAAGACAACTAACGTAAATCACATTTAGCATCTAGCATTAAGTATGGCACATCAACTCACAATCATCATCAAGGCAACACCAAACATATGAATGTATGCATGAGTGCAAGTATGCATGTGGATCCATCATCACCGCAATAAGCCTTGAGGGCACACACCGCTTTGGCCGGGCCTACACACCGCAATGGCCAAGCCTACATCACCGCTTTGGCGAAGCCTACATCACCGCTTTGGCGAAGCCTACATCACCATTGAATGCACATGATTCATGTGACACCATGACAATGCACCACAACACAATACATTTACCACAACAATTATTAAACTCGTCACTTTTCATTTCACAACTCAACTTCAATCACAATATAAGCCTTGAGGGCACTCACCGCTTTGACCGAAGTCTACACACCGCTTACTCATCACCGCAATACAACACACCTCATCATTGGACTAAATGTCCCACCAAGGACCAACACAACACACAAGGACTAAACCAACACCCCAAGGACTAAACGGTCACCTAAGGGACTAAACAGTCACATAGGGACCAAAACAACATCTTAGAAGGACTAAGGGTGCATAGGGACCAAGTTAGCCTTTTTGACACTTTGGGCAACATTGGCAACACCCGCACAACATGCTGGATTCCTACAACAGTACACCTACTTCGGCGGATTATTTAAAATAGCGAACGACATCGAAAAATTACAAAAGACCACTCGTCGGAAAGCCACGGATGTGTAGTTTCTGGATATATCTTTAAAGTTTCAAAACAATGAGCCAATTAGTACAGTTTTTATAAACAACCCGAACAGCTCCCAGACTGGACAGATTCTGTCCTCCCACTTCATTTTACTCTAAAATGACTTAAACTTGACCAAATGGGACAAAACCTTAGCCCAAACAAAATAAATTTGAGTATAGTTTCTAATAGAAAAAGAATCGTTCAAAACGGAGTTCATTTGGAGACCTAAAACTTGCAAAAACCGAACATACCCACAGTTTGACTCTAGAAATTTGACCCGACTTTGGAGACTCATAACTAGAGCTACACAACTCCGAATTTAACGAAACCAGTGCCAAAACGACCGGCTTTAAGTCTATTTTCGAAAACACTCAGCCACATAATTTTTGAATCGACCAAACAGTACCAGTTTTAAAAAGACCGAAACAGTGTCCAGAAAACGCACAAAACCATAAGCAAGTAAAACTCATCATGATCAATCACCCAAACCAACTATAATCACGGAACAATGCCTCATCAATTTCAACACCAATTCATTTAGGCAAGATATCAAACACCTTACAATCATCATATTTTCATACTCAATTTCATTGAGGCAATACATCAAACACCTTGCATGCATAGTTCATATCATGTTCATCTTAACAACAATTAGCATGGGTTCATCAATTTTACTTCAAACATAACACCAATTAATTCAAACAACACATAAACCATCAATTAATTCAAACAACACACAAACAACAATTAATTACCCTAAACACCTAACCCACACATAATTACTCATCCTACAACTATTATGTATGAAAGAGAGCCCCCTTACCTTAGAAATTGAAGAACTCTAGTGTTCTCTCCTCCAACAACACAAGAATCACCATAAATAGCTTTCCCCAACACTTGAGCTTCAAAACCCATTCATGGCAAAGTGGGAATGGAAGGGAATTAGTGGGTAAAACTTATACTAAAAGGAAGAGAAAGAAAAATGAGGAAGATTGGTACCAAATACTACTTACCCCAAGCAAGAATGAAATTTTCCTCCCCCTCCCTCCTATGTTCAGCTGCGCACCTCCTTCCTCCTCTCTCCCTCTCCATTTCTTTCTTTTTTTTTTCCTTCAAATGGGAAGGAAACCCTACACCCCTAAGGTTATTTCCTTTAATTTGGGCCTATTTATGGGCCATGGGCCCTTTATTTGCACCCCCTAGCAACTTCAACCACTCCTTATTTTAATTAAATCACCACTCCCTTATTTACTACCCAACACCTCTTAGTTATATTAAACACCCTATTTTTAATATAACTAATCACTATAACACCTTCTAAATAAAATAAAACTCCAAATTAATTATTTTACTTAAATAAATGTTGCAACCCTTAAATAACTTAATTAAATGAATAATAAATTATTTTGGGGTGTTACAACTCCTCATCACTCTTCTGGACTCCCAAATGATGATGTGTCGTCGTCGGTGTGCGTGTCGCTTGCTCCCAAGACTCTGCCGCTTACATTGTCCAGGTCGTCTACTCGCCACTGTTAAAAAAAAGGAAAATGTAAATAAAAAAATTAATAATTAAAAAAAGGGTGAATTTAGAATTTATAGGTAATTCCGAAATTCTTTTCGGATTTACCTATAAATTCGGTAACCTCACTTGTGAAATGTGATTTTTATAAGTTTTCAAGGGTATTTTTGTCCGTTACGGTAATTATGGGGGTCTGGGAGAGAAGGAGGAGGGTGAAAAAAACCCCTAAAATATAATGGGTGATCAATTAAAATCAATTCAAATATATTATTAGAGATTAGACGAGATAATTAGTACCTGGGGTACCAAAATTTTAGCTTTAATTTTTGCTCTAATTGTTGGATACATATAGCAATAGCAAATCATCAATTCTTTTAGAGTTTGTGCAGATGAGAAAATGTAGCAAGTGGTATAAATTAAGGGAAAGTTTCAGAGGGAATTCAAAGATATATTTGTGAAATGTGTCTCAATTGATAGTAATATATACCACATACTCTAACTGAATTTTCTATGCAAACCGATTCTGCATATGAATCCAGTTCACATGAAATAAGTTAATCAATTATTGAGTCTTTTATTTCCCAGGCCACATTAATTTCATTATCTGATATATTGCAGAGAAGCTCAAATGAGGTGGAGAAGAGTGAGAGAGAGGCTAACTATCCAAGGGAGTGAGTGAAGAGAATAAGCTCAATCTTCGGAGTGTATTCTTTTACTTACCTTATCTTTTTATTGAAGCATAGTTTTGTTGCTTCTGTTGTTGGCCTTATTTTTCTAATTTATAACTATGGTAACTTTATTCTCCTGATCCTCATGTTGCTTTCCCCTTTCTGTTTTTGTTAAGAGGCCTTATCATTATATAGTTGTATATGCATTCAGGTGTTTTATTTTTGTTGTGATTGGTTTCATGATTGGTCAATCAATTGTCATTTGAAATACCTTAAACGCGTCTGTGTTCTCATTTACATATTGTGTGTGTTCCATAGCATTCTCTTAAATTTGTCGATAATGTTCACAGAGTAATGTTCGAACTAAGTAAATTTGTTTACTTTAAATTTGTATTAATTTTTACGGGGTAATGTTCGAACTACTTTTTGGTATAAACCGGGTATCTATTTGATCATGTTCGAAAAGAAATTTGTTTGACAAAAATTGAGTTCACTGCATTTTCATTTGAATCCTGAATCACAGTTCATAGATTTTGGTAATTAAGTATATTGTTGCTCTACAACAATTAGAATGGATGGTAATTAATGTGTAATAAGTCACAATTTTCAAAATGCCATAGACTTCAATATTAGACAACAAAGTTCAGAATGATATAATATAAATATAATAGTCAAAATTATATCAATAACATATACAAATTGGATAACTATGTCTATTTTAATAGTTATTTGAATATACACTTTTGCATATTTAAATGCCACAAGATAGTATATACATGCATCTGAGTTAGTAAAATTACGAACTCATACATAAAAAAATTATTGTTAGTTAAGTTGTTCGGGATAATGAGAGTTACTTCTGAGGCGACAATTCCTACCTGTGTGGGGAGCTTGACGGGGATTGCCCCACAGTGGCCGGTGAGTGAGGAATTTTTCCACGTGGAGACGGGGACGAGAGAGATAATTCCCCCACTGTCAACTTGGGGATGAGGATGGGAACGGGGACCATTCCGTTGTTCGAGTACATTATATGTGTTTTTTAATTAAAAATATTAATAAAAAAATGTGCTAACTGTTATATTTTATTCTTAATTTACTTTTTTGAATATCAAAAAATAAAAGGACTAAATTTTATATTAAAATATTAACCTATGATTTTTTAGTTCAGCATTTGTTTTTTTCCAATTTATTAGATTTTAATTTACAACCGTAGAAAATTCGTGATGATTTTACGAAGTCCCCACGGGGACTATTGGGACGGGGACAGGGAGAAAAACTCTATGTGGAGGAGATCGGGGGAGTACTCCACCGACCCCACCCACATCATTGTCGTCCCTAATCACCTTCACAAATTTACGCAATTCAGTTCTCATGTTATATGTCCAGCTCGACAAAAGTACTGGTTGAACTTCGCATTAGCGGCAAAAATTCGGCCAACATCACCATACGTGGTTCCTTATCGCCCATTTAGTTTCACTACACCATCGGAATGCTTCGAACCCTGATTTGACTTCGACTATTTAGTAGGTAATGTGATATTTGTATTGCATATATGTAATCTTTATGTTCAGTTCGATATTTAATTGTTCATATTATCTCTAAATTATGTTTTGTCTTGGCAGATATCATTGGCATACTGAATGGAGTTGGTGCTCCGTGTGATTATTAGAAAAATAACACCAAATCTACGTTGCTACCGATCGACTTATATAACAGGGGGTATGACTGCAATGCATATACATTTTATACAAATTTAACAATTGTATTTAATTAAATTTCCACCATAATCAAATAAGACTCATCTTTCCACCAATCATAAACATCAACGATACATATACATAATATTTTTAACAAAACAATAATTACAAATTAAATTTAAAAAAAGGATGTATAATCGTGATGGCACGGGTGATATATATATATATATATATATACAATTTTCTTATCAAAAAAAGTGTAGACTATTAAACTTCGAGTTTAAAACAATATTTTGTTTTTAAAAGTGTATAGCAAACTTCTGGTTTACCATAGAATAATTTTAATTGCACTCATATGCTTTACAATATTAAGTTAAGATGAAATCAAAACAAGAGTAAAAAAAATAAGAGCATAAAAAGATCTAATCAAAGACAATAAATCTTGTTGGGTCTCCACATCACCTTTGCCATGTCATTCCCGCCCAAACGCCCCTCCTCCGCGCCATTGTGCCATGTTGGATCCAAGTGGTGTGAGCTGCCAACTAAGCTAATGCTGATGCAGGTATGTAAGTAATGAATTAATGTTTTGGCAGCTTGAAAGAGTGAATATATTGCCAAAGATTTTGTTTCAGCAAGTTCGCGCCATGTGTAATGCTGATGCAGGTGTGAAAGATTTAGTTCAGGTTACCAACGCCACATGTCTTCAATTGTTTGCTGCTCTCTTATCCTTCTCCTCTTGCTTACAAGTTATCTCCCTCTTTCTTCTACACTTGGCTGCAATTTTCTTTTTTACTTCAATCTACACTCTTCTCTGATCGTTACTTAATTTTTTCTTTGATCATTCACCTGTTTTCCACTTATTTTTACTCATACTCTTCTTTGTTTACTGATCATTGTTAATTTGCTCTGCATTAAATGTTAATCCTCCCCTTTGTATAAATACTCATAACAGAACACTCATATTTATCATTTTTACACCCAGCATTTGTCAGGTTGGTCTTCACATTTTATTTCCCAACTCTTCTTCGTTTGTTGTTTATTGCATTGTCTTCCATTCATTTTCCTTTGCATTTCAGGTTGTTCGTTTCCTTTTTCCTCTTCACATTTTCTACAAACAGGTAACCACATTGCTTTGCTTTTCCCTCTTTATTCATTTGTTGTTTATTATTGCTATTGATTTTCCTATGCATTTCAGGATATACATTTCCTTTCTGTTATTCACATTTTTGGCGGCCAGGTAATCACATTAGTTCGGTTTTCCCTATTGTCTCCTACATATTTGTTCAGGTTCTTGAAGGACTGAGTTTGCCTATTTCCCTGTTTAAGCATGTTATAATACTATTATGTTGCATAACTCTTTTTGCTTCAGTATTGTTATATGTGTTTTTAGTACAGAAACTATGTGCATAGAAATCATTGAATTAGATCGATGCTTTATATTGTGATTAGACCCTTTGTTTAATGTTAAGTTTGGTCTGGGTTATTTTTTAAGTCAATGGTGTTTCTTGCTGTATTGGAACCAAGAGGTTAAATGTCATTATTGTGATTTTATTAGGCACTAATTCCTCATATTAAAATAAGGCTCAGGAAAAAAGTTAAATTTATAGTTGTTTTGGTAAAAAATCCACTTTCACTCTTTTCTGATCTATCACTAATTCCTCATATTAAAATAAGGCTCAGGAAAAAGTTAAATTTATAGTTGTTTTGCTAAAAAATCAACTTTCACTCTTTTCTGATCTATCCTTGACACAATAACAGGTAGTCCAATGTTTTGAACTGGTTTAATAGTTGTTTTCCTAAAAAAAATTACCTATATACTAGTATGAAACCCGTGCTACGCACGGGAAACATTGTTCTAATTATATTAAAATTAAATAATATCATTTAAAATATTCATTAACAAACATATTAGAATTCAATCAAATTATTTATAAATTTATGTATTTGAGTAACAATAAATCACGTTACTTGTTCATAAAGAAATTTTACACTACATTCTAAAATATTATTCGGGAGAGTATATATAAACAAAACATAATTTTGTGTCAAAAAATAAACAAAATATAATTTATATTATAGTATAAGGCAAAGCAGCTACTTTCATGGTGTTCATAACTTTTTTTATGTATATTAAATGCGATCTAAACACTTGATAGACTATAAATACGAAGTATTAATTTGTGGACAAATATTATAATTAATTGTAATCAATTTTTTGCGTTCAATATCACATGTATCTATTGGGATGAGATTATATTCAAAACCAATAAATATCGATTATTTGTAATCAACGGTGTTTCCATAATTTAAAATTGTGTGATACATATATTACCTCGGAGAATAACAATATATATACATAAACTCCATAGACTAAGTTGAGATAATTTCGATGCTAGAGACTAAATCAGTTTTTTGTAAAATTTTAAAACCCAAATTTACATTTCTTTTTAGTGAAAGCCATATTGTACTAATAAGTCAATCACTCATTGTATTAAAAAAATTGAGTAGCTAATTTTTTCCTCCCGTGCTACCTCTTTCTCTCACGTGCTCCCTCTCACGCTCTTTTGTATATTTTATAGATTTGAAATTTAAACTAAAGGCAATTTGAAATTCGAAATTAGAAATTTGTAAGTGTTATTCCCACTACTAAATAGATTTAATTATGACCGGTAAATAGATTTAATTATGTGTTTTTTTTTTTCAAATTTTGAAATAACACCTAATAATTTTGCATGACATGGCAGATCTGTATTAAAAACTTGATTATGTGGCCTATTATTATGTCAATCCTATGTGGATAACCTAGTTGAATGACAAATCAGATTTAAGGTCATTTGTTTCATTTTTATCTTAATACAGAATAGAATTACTTTTTCTTTTTAGTGAAAGCCATATTGTACTAATAAGTCAATCACTCATTGTGTTAAAAAAACTAAGTAGCTAATTTTTTCCTCTCGTGCTACCTCTTTCTCTCACGTGCTCCCTCTCACACTCTTTTGTGTATTTTATAGATTTGAAATTTAAACTAAAGGCAATTTGAAATTCGAAATTAGAAATTTGTAAGTGTTATTCCCACTATTAAATAGATTTAATTATGTGATTTTTTTTCAAATTTTGAAATAACACCTAATAATTTTGCATGACATGGCAGATCTGTATTAAAAACTTGATCATCTGGCCTATTCACTACAAAAAAAACGCGAATTAGCGACGAAATTAGCGAGGGAATATTTGTCCCTCGCAAAAAACTGACATTAGCGACGGAATTGTAGGTCCCTCGCTAATGGTCACATTAGCGAGGGAATTAGCGACGGAATTGGCACGTCCTGGCTGATTTGACAGCTGCAGACTGCTCTGACTATGCAGACTGACAGTTAGCGACGGAATTGGCACGTCCCTCGCTAATGTCCAGTTATTTTTTGACCGAATACCCCATTATCTCACTCTTCTCTCACTCTTCTCTCATTCTTTCACAATACCCACTCCTCTCCTCTTCCTCTTCCTCTTCCTCTTCCTCTACTCTCTCTCTCTCTCTCTCTCTCTCTCTCACCTACAAACTCTAACCCACCACCACCACCACCACCACTCACAATACCCATTCTTTCACAATACCCACTCCTCTTCCTCTTCCTTTTCCTCTACTCTCTCTCTTTCTTCACAAAACCACCACCACCACCACCACCACCACCACCACCACCACGCCCCCACCACACCACAACCACTCTCACTCCTCTCTCTCTTCAACCACACAACCACAACCTCTCTCTCTCTCACTCTCTTTCTTCCACACCACCACAACCACATACCTCTTTCTCTCACTGTCTTTCTTCCACCACCACCACCACCACCACCACCACCACACCACCACCACCACCCTCTTTCTCCCTTACTCTTCTCCTTCTTCTTCTCTCTTTACACCACCACCACCACCACCACCACACCACCACCACCACCACCAAACAACAACAACAACAACAATAATAATAATAATAATAATACTAATAATAATAATAGTAGTAGTAATAATAATAATAATAATATAAAAAAAAATCAAATTGATAAGCGTGCCAATCGATCAAGTTGCGTCTTTGTCGGATTAGCGAGGAATTAGCGAGGATCGGTCCTCGCTAATTAGCGATCGACACAAATTCCTCGCTAAATGCCACTAGCGAGGAGGAATTAGCGATCGAATCGGTCCTCGCTAATTCCCTCGCTAATGGCAATTAGCGACGGAATTGGGCATGTTAGCGACCGAAAATTCCCTCGCTAATGACCGTGTTTCTTGTAGTGATTATTATGCCAATCCTCTGTGGATAACCTAGTTGAATGACAAATCAGATTTAACACCATTTGTTTCATTTTCTTTTGTATATAGAATAGAATAGATAATAGATATTATGAAAATTATAATGAAATGGACATAGATAAAACAAAACTAAACATAATAAAACTTGTGGATACTACCAATCTTTTGGCAAGTCATAACTATATTACCAATCTTGCAGATTAACTAAAGTTTGTTGTTTTGGCTGGTTGTGATTCGGTTGAACCTACGTTTGGTAATGTCAAAATATAATTGATGAGTAATCAATATAGTTTATTTTGTAACTTCTAAAATTTTATGGATGAGTAATCAATATGAAGTCCATCAAATCAATCGGTTGGCTATGATCTATTCATTGATTTTCATTAAAAATAGCACAATTGTAGACATATTATAATGTAATCATAGATTTTTTTTACACTCAGAATTGTAGATACCTATAAAATGCACTCTGAATTGATTTTCCTAACATTGCCACCTAATATTTCCTAAGATGCCATGGTCCATCAACAAATGATTGAGATGAATGCTCTTCACATATGAGAAAACTATAAGTCAAACCATTATAAAGAGTTTGAGAAAACTATCAGTAGACATGATTATTATAGGATATTACGGTTGATCACTGTACCTAACCGACTAACCCATCTAGTGGGAGAAGAATTTAGTGATTATTGTTGTTTCATCAAATGCATGCCTAACATTCACAAAAAGAGCAAACAATTAATTTCAAAGAGCACTGTAAAATCATGCCAAAAATTGGTTCTAGCAAGAGGGAACTTTACATGGACTATATTCAAAATAACAAAAAATTGTAAATTAATAAAGGGGTATGTTTATATTCATGTTCAATCTTATACATGTCAATTATCATATTCAGTGAATATTCCAAGCCCATTGAATGCCTAAAACAAAAAAAATGGTAGTCCAAGTTTACCCTTGAGAAATTAGAAGTCTGTCATTATATGTTATTACCTCCAATCACCTTAAGTCTTCCATCCCTGCCATTAAGATAACAAATATGAGACTTTTAGCACATGTATCCTAATATCAGGTCAATGTTCTCGCTATTATTGGAGGTCAACAATAGGACCAGAATAAATGAAATAAGATTACATGATAAGAGGAATTCAAGAAGGTAGAAGACCGGTTTTATTACTATATATGAAATCTTAAGAAAAAAAACACAATATATCAGTAAATCGCAAAAACTAATTGAAATAAGAAGATAAGAAGGGGAGCAGACCGGTTCGGTAAAGTAGAAGACCCATTTTGTTGTTGTAAATGATGCTAATAACATTGGTCACCATTTTTGTTTCTGTAAGTAAATCACGAAGAACTATTCATACCCCAAGGTTTTTTCTTTTCTTTCTGTTTTTCTAGAGTTATCTGTAGAATTGTGAAATCGTGAGTAATGGATTGAGATCTCATTAGAGGTATTGAGAAATAGGTGGGGGAAGCCAAAGAGTGAGAGACGTGAAATTGAGTGAGGGAAGCAAAAAAATTTCAATCGTGCTTGGTTTCATATGGATGCTCTTCCATGGGTGGGGGAAGCCAGAGAGTGAGAGACATGAAATTGAGAATATACTTTGCATTTATACACCAGATTTTTTTTTTGTGATAGCATTTAAACACCCGATTCCACCTTCCCTTTCTGATTAATTTTCTTTAAAGTTTGACCATATTAAATTAGGATAATTTTCAAACTAAATAAATTCAAATTTCAAAAGTTGTCATATTTAGACTTCTGAGTTATGTAGGTAATAGAAAGAGAAGTTATAGTTATTTTGGTTAATTTTATTTATTATACTTTATTTGACTTGATTTGCATTTAACAACAAATTCATGTTTTGTAACACTATAGGGAGTTACATTTTCCGAAATAAAATGAGAAATATAATATAAACTTAAATTTAAAAATAATAAATTGTACTTTGGACTATATTTTGTAAACAATAAATTGTGCTGATGTGGATGACCTCATAGAATGACACATCAGAATTTGTACTTTGAGAAACCTATATAATTGTATTATTATATGATTGTGTGTTTTGACATATTTGTTTTAGTGACCTAACATATGTTTAACCATTGATTTTTCCTTTGGCTAGATGGACCCCCTTGATATTGTAGCTAAAGAAAACGAGGTAACTCCATTTCTTCTGTCTTTTTTCCCTTTCAGATTATCCAACCATATTAGGTTGATCTATTCCATGTGTTTTGTTTGAAACACATGTCTTTGTTCTATTCCCGGGTTTATTGTTTGATTTTTATCTTTGATTTTTTGACATTATTTTAGCTGTTGATTATTCTGTTGTTTTTATATCTATTATATTGTGTGCAAGCTTAATTTACAAGTTATGATAAGTGATTGTTCATGGTTGTGGTGGATTTCAGTAGGTATATTAGGTCTTACTTAGTGTTTATGAAAGACATTGTGTTAAGCTGCTATAGTTAGCCTAATTTATTCTTCTATGTTGATTGGCATGGCATTTGGTTAGCTGGGTTCCCTCGACACTGCAGACTATGTTGACAAATATCAGACTTATGAATTTGAATTTGTTCCTGGCTTTGTGAGTTCCCTGTGCTCTCCATTTAACAGGCTGTTTTTTCGTTATTTTGTGCTCCTAATTGTGTTCTCTTCTTTTACTCAGTCTATGCAGTCGCTCCCCGTTCTCTTCTTAGCAGACTTCTATAACAATATGCCATCAATTGTTCGCCTCATGGATCCGTTGGGGAATGTTTTTGTCATCTCCATTAAACATCGCCCCAAGCGGGGTTTACTTAAATCATGGTTCTACTCGCATTGGGGAGGTTTACGCTTTGTTGTCCGTGGTCGGATCACTCTTAAATTTATCAAGGGTGTGACCTTTGAAATGTCTGTCGGGGACAGTCAGGAACCAAGTTGCATATCCATTTCCTCCTAAGAATTTTGGTCTTGGAGAGCCTAACCTCCCAATGAGTCTTATTCATGAGGACCAGGATGAATTCCTTTTTGTTGATTCTATCCATTTTCACCACTCTTTGACCAAAACAATCTCTGTTGAGGAAACTAACAGCCCATTTCTGGTATGCATGAGTTTTTCTATGTATTACCCTTTTTAAATTTGTAGTCTTCTATTTTGTTGGTTCCCTCATTTAAGGAACATTCTATTCTCATTTCTGTTTTTTCACAGTTTCTCCCATTGTCTCTAAATCCTTTTTTAAATTATTTTCCTGAATTTTTTTCAGTTCCTACCCATTGGTTTTTGCCAGTTTGCTTTCTCTCCTGCTGCTACTTCCATCACTTTAGTCAACTTTCGTGGGAGGAAATGGAAGTGCAAATTTCAATGGCAAAGTTCAAAACTCAATTATTGTTGTGTTTCTGAAGGGTGGGTAACCTTTCGTGGTTTGAATGGTCTTCTTCCAGGGACCTCTGTGAAGTTTGGTGTGGCTAAGAAAAATAGAAAATATCTCTTTGTTAAGGTTGTTGAGGACTAGGTGATATCTATTTATGGGAGTTGGTTAAATCGGTGTTTTTTTTCCTTTTGTGTGTAGGCCTTTTAATTATCAATGTTTTGCTGTCCAACTGGGCCTTTTGATGTATTAATTACACTCCTTGGTTAGAATGCTTTATCTCAGTTTGTTTTGGGCTATGAAATGTCTTTATTTCTCCTGTTATGAAATATCAATACATGATTCACAGATCTTTTTGTATTGTGCTGCTTCCAGCTATGAAATATCTTTATTTTCACCTGTTACAAGGAAACTATCCTATGAAATATCTTTAATTAGTCTTTCCCTTACTCACTATTTTCGAGTTGGAATTCTTTAACATGTTTCAGCAATGGATTCTCAGTAATTTGTTGGCACAAGATTGATACTCATGTTTTTTACCTATTTATCTAAGAATGAACAATTCTCTTGTGTTAGTAGATTATATGTTTCAATCAATGGTGAACCGCAAGCATTATATATCTATTGTGCATATTCAAATGGTGTCAACTTGCTGCAAGAGCTATTTAATGGACTTTGATAGCAAGTTTTTACTAACTTCTAACTCTTTGATTCATATTTTGTAAATTATGTTGTTAGCAGCCTCCCTGTTCTCTAATATTAAGATTGGTCCCTATATTACAAAATTGTATATCAGCAATTAATAGTTTTTTAAACTGGAACTCAAGCCAAACCTGATATCAAATTCCATTAATCATACATTGTGCAAATTAGGCCACACATATCTTATAAATCATTTTAACTGTATACATCTTATTAATTATATTTTTCAATCAATGGTGAACCACAAGTATTATATATCTTCCAAAGTAAGCAACATTCTTCATATATCAGAACTTCTATTGTACATATTCAATGGTGTAAACTTGCTGCAAGAGCTATTTAATGGGCTTTCATGGCAAGTTTAGACTAACTACTAACTCTTGCATTCAAATTTTGTAAATTCTGTTATTAGCAGCCTTCCTGCAATTAACAGTTTTTTTGAATAGCTCTTATATATCTATTGTGCATAATTTTTAGACTTAACATCGGTTTCTTATTCTCGTGCATATCCACAAGCATTATATATCTATTGTGCATAATTTTTTAGACTTAACATCTGTTTCTTATTACACATGCTAAAATCTGGAACTCAAGAAAAAACTGATATCAAATTCCATGAATGATACATTGTGCAAATTAGTCCGCACATATCATATAAATCATTTTAATTCCATAACTAACAGTGATTAATGTATGAAATTTCAATTTGGGATCACCATATTCTGCAAATCTAATCAAATCTTTGGTTGACATGACTTAAGAGAGATCATCACATTTCTTATTGCCTTCCCTCAAAAACTGACGGCTTACTATCTGCACATGTCATCGATTTGACATTTCACTCAAAGTTATTGAGTATGTGTTTATCTCTTAACATCTTATTTGTTCCACCCTTACTTCTATATATATCTGTGTATATTTAACCATTTGCTAACAGCTTGCTCTGATCTCTTTCAAGCATTCAAGCCTATTGTATTGCTAAGATTTCTCTTTTTCCTCACTATTCTCTCCCTTTTGCATAACAAGGTAATGCCCTTCCTTTCATTTTGCCTTCTCTTCAACTAATCTATGCATGTCTTCTTGCTGTTCTATGTTGTTTCACATATTTGTTTATCATTGAAAATCTACTGTTTGGTTGATCTCTAATAGGCAAAGTCATACTAGAAATAGTTACATTTGTTGTTCTTGGGATTTCCTTCTTTTAAATTATACATCTTTGTCTCCTTTGAGACTAACACCTATCTTTTCTCATATCAACTGATGTTGCAGATCATGTTATATAATGAACATTGTCATGTTTGTTATAAATTTGATTAAAAATGAGCTATCCTATTTAGAATTGCCTCAGCTCACTGATTTCTCGTGCTTGGTTTATTTTGAGAATTTCCTTTTGCAGATGCCTCTTACTACCACTGATCATAGAGATGACAGTACCTATGCCTTGGTTATCAAGTTTGATAGATATTATGTTGAGTATTTGGCTGAAAATGTAAGCTCCAATAGAGGTTCTACAATTGCGTTTTGTTTTTTTTTTCAATTACATAGTATCCTCCTGATCATTTATGTTTCCTCTTATTATTGTTGGGTGTTTGTGTTCCTCAGTTATCTGCTCAGCTGCCTGAATTGTTCACAAAACAACATGGCAATGATGTTGGTTTTTTGGTCAATCTGTATGATCCAGTTGGGAATGAGCATCAAGTTGTGGTTAAGAAAGTGAATGCTCGTGTGTATTTTGGAACTGGTTGGAATGAAATGGGTCATCGTTATCTCCAAAATGGTCGAGGAATAGTTAGGTTGGTTTTTGTTGGGGCAAACAGATTTCTTATCAAAGTTAAAAATAGGTTTGGTAATCAAGTTGACTACCCTACTCCTCCCTGTATTTATAAGCTTAGTCAAGCTCCAATTCCACGTCTAACCATTGATAGCGGACTCAAATACTTCAGTGCAATCTCTAAGGTCCCTACTCTTTACCACACATTGAGGAAGCGCCTAACTGCAGATGATTCTAAGGGTGAAAGACTGGTGTATTTTTTTTATTTTCATGCTTATGGTGTTTTTTTGGTGTTGTTCAGACATTTTTGCTTTCCTATTTTTCTGATTTTGTTGCATTATGATGTGCAGACAATCCCTGCTGATTTTTTGCATATGATCATGCCTGCTGGTTTTCATCAAGTCAAGCTAATTGATTCCTATGGCCATGCTTGGATCTGTGAGGCAAGGAACGATCAGGATGATGTCTCTCTCTGTGGTGTGTATTCTGGTTGGGTTATTTTTCGCCATACCAAGCTGTTGTTTGAGGGTACTTGTATTAGCCTTGGTATCACATCTGCAGACCCAACATCCATCATATTTGAGTTCAAGAGGCCAATATGAATCCTTTGTTAGGCTGCTATTGTCTGTTGATGTTGTTTGTTATGGTCTTTAGAGTCTAATTTAGTAGTGTTCTTCTAATTAAGTATTTCCCTAGCCTTCTGTTGTTGTTTGTGGTCTTTAGGGTGTAATTCAGTTTCTTGGATGTAATTCTGTATTTTGCTAGGCTCCTGTTGTTTATTATTAGTGTGGGGTTGTAATCAAATTGTGTCCATGAAATCAGGTCGTATCTTTTGTTCAGTCAAGTAGTGTCTATGCCTAATGTGGTATTTGTTCATTAAGTGTCGAGTCTTTTGTTTCTCAAAAGCATTGTGTCCTTTCTTTATTCCATTATATATAATTAGTTATAAATCAACATAGCTATCTATAATCTAATATCTATGCTACATAAAAATTACAGGCTTATTAGATACTGATATGGCAGTACAGTAGCACCTCATGTAGTTTATCTGATATAATGTCAGTCAGTGATATTCCTGCAGTTGTTTATATCTGATATAGCAATACAGTAGTATCTGATGTAGTAATACAGTTCAGCAATTTTCAAACTATATGGAACCATAAAATAGAATTCTTGAATGGTTATAATTAAATTGGGCAAAAATGGGAGAGATTTGTAGAATAAGTGGCTAACAAAAAACTGTAGAATCAGTGGCTAAGACCACTTGACCCATCTCTAAGAACAAACCATATCCCACAAAAGGAAACTCATGAATGGATATATATTTTTCACTGATTACCACAGCAGAAATCTGAGTATACAGTGAATTTGTCTGACTGATATAAAGAAGAAACATGCTCCTCTATTAACTGAGGAAACCACCCTTATGCATTATGTGCTTTTCAATTAATTAAGATGAGACTTGACTGAATTAACATACTTGAATATGAATTATGATTTATCTTGACTTGACTGAATTAACATACTTGACTGAATTATGATTGGGAAGTTAAATATGCACTTGATCATGATGCTGATTTTTTTTAACTAATAATCTGTAATGAAGTTGTTACCTTTCACCTTTCAAGACCATGTATCAGTTGCATTTTTCCACAAATGGATCATATTAGGTGTGATCTTGTCCTTCACATGTAACCCAAATATATTTACCATGATATCAATCCTTGCATCTGAATCTTAATATTCCATAACTGACACATTTAATCATTCCACGTATTTCTTTGTGTGGACTAATGGTTAAAATTTTCTGTATTTTAACTTCCCAATGTGATGACATAAGATACATACTCCTTTGATTTTACACTACACTATATCACATCAATTCTACATATATGTATCTTTGCATATCTAAATACACTCTTAAGATTATTCTTACAAGGATGCACCATATTTCTGAACTAGATATGACAAATCAATCATTTGCCTTAAATCAGGTTACTCATCTACACGTGGTTGCCTTTTCTTCCTTTGTTCAATTTGCATTCTTCTTTCTTTCACGTTCTTCCATGGTAGCCTATGACATCAAACCTTTCTTCCATCGACGTTTGCATATCTATGACAAAGATACTTAACTTATTTGGTATCATAACCAAGTCTATCACAGGTTATCAATAAGCCTCCCAACTTCTTTTTCCCATCATATCTTTGTGACATTTCTATTTAAACCAATTTTCCCAACTTCTTCATCACCAAACTAACAAAATTATTGTTGCATTCATTTGCTTCTCCCTTTTTCTCTCTACTCTTAAGAGGTATGTTTTAGTAATTTAGACATTAAGTTTTCATTGACTTCTACCCAGTGTTTCCTTCGGACCTTTGTTTATCTATCATTATTTGCTAACCTTTCATGACTCTGCCTTTTGTTCTGTTTTCACCTTTTGTTTGACTGTAGGAAATCAATGGCAGCTCGTGTTAACTTCATTTCAAAAATTGCCCCCGCAAGATTAATCGAAACTTGAAGTTCGTATCATAAGACTCTGGACACTCCCTGAGAAAAAAAATCCTCTCAACACTAACAGTCTTGAAATGATTTTATTAGATGAGAAGGCAAGCTATTTAACTTTTTTTCCAGTGCTTTCATTTATCTTGCTGTCCTTTCTGTGTTTTAAATCTTCTCCCTATCTCAGCTTAATAGGATCCATTTGATCACAAGAATTCCCTGCTTCATGTATTCCAACCTGTATTGAAGGAGGGCAACTGCTATCGAATTGATAAGCTCAATGTTGGTCTTAATGACACAAAGTTTAGGACAACAAACAACAAGCATAAGCTTGCTTTTATGCCTATCACGGCTGTACTACCTTGCGGAGAAGCAACATTCCTCATCAATGATTTTATCTTTACTCCTTTTGTTGATATTTTGGCTTCACCCAAAGATGATAAAATCCTTGGTTTGTGGTTCCTGTAGACAAAACTTTTTATTATCACATTGTCTTGAGTTTTTAGTCCTTCACTAATCTCTTGTGTTGATCAGATGTAATAGGACATATTGTTGAGAAGAGTGAATTAAAAACACAACAGACAGAGAATAGCTTTTATAAACTGATTAATTTGGTCCTTGAAGATTTAGAGTTAGTTTCTCTCTCTCCTATTGCACCTCATATGTTTTGGTTCATGAATTAATTCTGAGATTTTCTACTTTTCACATACTTCATCTACAGATTCAACAGGATTCACTGTACTCTCTGGAGTGACTTTGCTGAGCAGGTTGCCTCTGATATCACTGATGCCTCTTCCTCATCATCTCCAATTATCATCCTTCAGCTTTGCAAACTCAAAAGATATCAAGGTGCATCCTACCACTTAATTTTTTCAGGTTATTTCTTGACTCCTCACATTATTCTTCTTTCATTGCTAACTATTTGGTTTGACAGGTATCACGGGTATTTCCAATGCTTACTATGGAACCAAGATTTTCATCAATGCTGATCTCCCAGAGATTTTGGACTACAAGACCAAGTATAGTTTGTGTCGACTTTAGCTCAGTGAATTTAAGTATTATCTTTTTTTATTTAAAACCTCTGTTGCTTTATCTTAGAATGGAATCTTCTGATCTATCCTTGACACAATCCATGAGTCAGCTTTCTACTCCCCCTATTGTAATTGCTCATACTGATTTTATGCAAACCCCCTACAAAACTATCTCTGAAGTGATGGAGGCCACTACTGTAAGAAATGTTCCTTTGCACTTTAATTGATTTTCCCTCAAGTTATCCCAATGCCATACTTCATTCATATCATAAAACAAATTCAGGTCGGTTTTGCTGTTGTCCTTGCCCAAGTGGTTGATATTGAATCTACACATGGGTGGTTTTACAACTCATGCCAAAAGTGTTATCGTAAGGTTCTTCAAGTTGGATCTAAATTCTTTTGCAATGAATGCAACAAGAATGTTACTGCTATTCCCAGGTATTATTCAACTATTTGGCAAGCTAAATAAAAAATCATCCCAGTCTCCTTACATTGTCTGCTTACATCATTGTTGTTTTTTTTTAACACAATTATCTTCTAATGTGTTTGATAAGGTACAAAATTGAACTCAATGTTATCGATGGAACTGCTTCCACAAGCTTTATGGTGTTTGATCGTGTGGTTAGCAACTTTCTTGGAATGTCGGCACAAGATTTAATTGGTCCTCCTGATGATCCTGTTAATGCCACCAGAATTCCTAATGAGTTCGACTCTTTTTATGACAAAAACCTTCTATTTAAAGTTGAGATCAGGGATTCAAACATTAATCACAGCTGGAATAACTATGTTGCTAGGAGGTTGACTGCGGATTCTGATATCATCAACGAGTTCATCCAATTGCACTCAATCCAGGTTTCCTGCCCTCATTTATTATTTGGGTAACACTGTTTTCAAAAAAAAATTATTGCTTGAATCTCATATGTTTGTTGGTTTTGATTCCTAGACTTTAACTCTTGAAGAGGATCTTCATTCAAATGATTACTCTGACCATCGTGCTCAAAGTCCTCTGGTATCTCAGTTTTCACAACACAATTACATTTAGCACTAAGCAATTCCTATTTGTTTATTGCCTCATTATTTTTTCCACATTATTGCTAGCTTACTCTGGACAATGTTGCTTCCAATGATTTAACTGAGCATGCTGCCATGGAAGTTCCCAACACTCCATCCAGCAAACTTGATGTTGTGGCCCTTAATCTTTGAAGCGATTCTGCTCTGTGTGTTGAGCCTTTGCACAAGCTAATGTTCCCGAGGCTTCCTCTTCTCCATCTGGTCTCAAGAAAGCTACTATGTCAATGGATTCTCCACAAACTTCAACTACAAAAAATCTTAAGAGGAAGGCCATCAAGAAAGAGAAAACCAACTGACTTGGTCTCTTATCTTCTGCAGCCCTGTTGTTGCTGTCATTATGTATTACCTAGGTGTTTCTCCCCTTTATAGTTAAAGGTGGATTAAATAAAAAGTGATTAGGAGCTTATCTTGCTTTTCTGTCAAATATTTGTTTGCTGATCAAATAAAGTGGATTGCTTCTACAGTCCTTTTCTTACTGTTATTAAGTAGTAGGTGTATCTATCTCTATCTATTTATGTATTTTGTACCCTCTTCAGTTATCCTTACAAGAATGATATGTAATGTGCTTGGATTTAATGTTATAAAATACTAAGTGTTTGTAATTTGGCCCTTTTATCTATTATAAGTTTTCCTTTTATTTCCTTCCTATGCAGACCTTTAAGCAAAAAGTAGTTGTTTTTGAAGGTTTAGAATATTTTATAATAACAATTGATTTAGCTATTTATCTTCTTCTTTACCATATTAATGTTCTTCAATCTAATGAAAATAACACTGTTAGTCTATTGTACACATCCAAACCAGTTTTTCCCCATCATGATATGTAACCCTCATAACTAACGTAATATTCTCCACTCCTTACTTCCACCAAGCAACGTAGTTCAAGTGCCAAAATACATTTCCACCTCATATTATGAAGTTTATATTATTCTACACATGGTCTCTATTGACCATGAATATAAAAATCATATAAAACATACATCACTTGTGTTTTTTTTCTGTGACATAAACTTACATGATGCAAGCATGATTTAACTCTCTATTTCATGACATTATCCAAGATTGTCTTGATTTTCTTTCACTGTCTGCTTTCCTTCATCATTCATATCAGCATACTCCATATCCATATTCTGGTTTATCACTTCTATTTTCATTGTTTTAACACTTCTTCTCAACGTTCTTTCCTCTTTTTTCTCATCTCTTCCCATTTAACTGACTGGACATGTTTCCATCCATTATATACTTCTTATTGCTTCTTTTTGTTTTGAGCAACTCTTCTATCCTTTCTAACAACCATCGTGTATATTGCTTAAATAACCAAGTTCTTCAATATTCTCAAATGAAAGATCCAAAACATAACACCAAGAGAACCTGGTTTCCTATTGTTTCTAACAATTATAATTGTCAGTATCTTTTTACTTTCTTTTCCTATTACATTAATATGCAAATGGCTTAATTTTTATCTACATTTTTTTTTGATCCTTACATCATTCCTATTATAATATCCCTGACAGCTTCAGCCTCATCTTCCTCTTATGTAAAACCTTCTGTGGGACCTTTGAGACCGGGGAAGTTCATACTTAAACAAAGAAATGTTGCTCAACAGAATAGTCTTCGACATCACAGTCAAACTGGTATTATTTTCTTACAATTGATCTTAGCTTATTTAAATGTATTGTACGAAAATGACTGATGAATGTTTAGTCTCTTACATCTTCAGACTCACCTTCCTCTTATATGAGGCCTTCTGTGGCGCCTTTGAGACCAGGGAAGTTCATTATTAGACCAGTGAATGCTGCTCAACTAAATAGTATTGTTCATGAAAATCAAACTGGTATATTTTCGTTACAAATTGTGTTACCTATGACTATTTTTGCAATATTGTACATTTATGTGGCAGATTTATCATTGATCAATTTCAAGCTATGTGGAATCCAAAATAAATAACAGGAATCATTAATATATGTGCCTTTGTAGTGTTATATTTAAATGTCACGTTCTTTAATCTGGTTCAAAGGATGTTCTTTGAACCTTAAAACTCTTACACAGTTGTATCATTATTTATCATTATTTATCATGTCATTCTCAACTCTCCGATAAAGGGTATATCTAATAATGAAAATTTAATTATAGAGAGAGAGAGAGAGAAAGGGTATATCTCAACTCTCCGATAACGAGCAGTAAAGGGTATATCTAATCAAAATTACTGTTACGTCATGTTGTTTTACTGCTATTATTTGCTTAAATCCTCAACTCTCCGATAAAATGTTGTACTATCTTGGTTAGTATTAAATGCTAATTTGTTAGTATTAAATGCTAATTTGTGAGTATATGTCTAACTACTTGCTGGTTATTCAATAAATCCTTTACTAGGCACATCACATGTTGCTTTTCATTCATTTAATCCCAACTCTTCAAAAGTGACTGCAGCTGAACTTATCCCCATCACTTCTCAGATAAGATCAACAACAGGTACTCACCAATTTCCTCCCTATTTTATTTTTGTTGTCTCTACTTAACTATTTTCCCATCTTATAACTTGCTGATCTCTTTTATCTTGCTCCATAAATTTTATTCAAGATGCAGATGCACTAAATCCAACTACTTTTGATCAAGTTCCTGATAATTCAACAAATCCTCTTTCAGTATTGCCACAAGTTCCTTCTTCAGTTACACCACCCACTGGTGTTGACCAATTATCTGTTGCTAATAATGAACCTCCTCAAGCCACACTCCTTGAACTCAGTACTTCCAATTAATGGGATCACTCCTGAAATACCAACATCCGATCAAAGATCACACCAAATTCTCCTTCATTTCAATCACCAACTGGTATTCCACAACTCTGTCTAATTCTCATTTATGTCTAATACAAACTTATATTGTACTAATTACTCTATTTATTTGACATATGTGCTTCATGAAGTTTCTTATTGGGATATTGGAGATGCAAAACACGTATGCCAATTTTGTGGTGCATTGATGTGGTTTGAGGAAAGAGTCCAAAAGAATTTTAAGGCTCGCTTCCCAAGATTTTCTTTGTGTTGTAAGCAAGGGAGAGTAACTTTTCCTCTCTATGACCCTCCTCCTGAAATATTGTATGATCTATTTCATAAACGTGATAGGAGAGGCAAAATTTTTTTGGCGAACATTCGATCCTTCAATAGTATGTTCGCCTTTACCTCGATGGGAGGAAAGATCGATAAAAGCATAAATAATGGTTGTGGACCTCCAGTTTTTGTCATAAATGGAGAAAACTATCATCAAATTGGTAGCTTACTCCCCCTTCCAGATAATGAACCAAAATTCGGCCAGCTTTATATACATGACACCGACAATGAAGTATCAACCGAATGTCTGTTGTTAGGTATTATCTACCCTATCTGTTTTCTATTTACATGTTATTATGTTGTTGTTTACTGATTTATTAATTTCTCCTTGATTGTAGGATGGATGATGATGATATAAACTTAAGAACCCAGATTGTCACTGACATAAAAGAATGTCTTGATTTATGTAATCCATTTATAAAAACATACCGAATCGCAAGACATTTGCTCTCTCAGCATCCTCAACCAACAATTAAACTTCGTCTTTTGGGAAAAAGAAATCGAGATGCTAGGCAATACAACTTACCAACGGCTTCAGAAGTCGCGGCTTTAATTGTTGGCGATTTTGATCCTGCTGGATTTGATAGGGATGTTATTGTGAGTACTCATTCAGGATTGTTGCAAAGAGTTCCGGTTTTGAGCGCCAGATATTTACCCTTGCGCATACTTTTTATTGTTTCCTTATGGGGAAGATGGTTTTTCAGAGGGTATTGAGTTCAGAACTGATAACAACGCAGCAGTCATAAAAAGAGATCATCTCACTATTAGAGACTGGCTAGCATATAGAATTCAGCACAGAGAAAATGATAGAGGTGTCCTTTTATTTTCTGGTCGTTTATTCCAACAATTTTTGGTCGATGGTTATACGATGATTGAATCTTCTAGATTGAGGTGGGTTAAAAACAACCAGTAGAACCGAGAGTGATGTTTACGAGAGGTCTTGAAGAATTGCTCACTGCGAGTGAAAGAAACACCTCCACAACGGGTAAAAGAATTATTTTATGGGCTACTTTTGTAGGGGGCTCAAGATATGATCCAAAATTATCAAGATGCCATGACAATTTGTAATTGGATTGGATACCTAACTATTCATAACCTTCACCGCAACCATAAATGGCCAGAGTTATCAAGGTACTTTTCCAAAAATAATTTGAAGTCAGAAGATCGTGCTGATGTGGTATGCCGAGTTTTCAAAGTAAAGCTTGATCAATTGATTAAAGATATAAAAAAGGGAGATATTTTTGGTCGTGTTGTCGCAGGTAACTCTTATCTATATCTTCTTTGTTTTTTAATATATATTCCATGTGTTATAAATTAAGAATGTGTTACTCATTGATTTGCAGTTATTTACACTATTGAATTTCAAAAACGTGGTCTGCCCCATGCCCACATCTTAGTCTTTCTTCATTCATCTTCTAAATGCAAGGATCCTGATGACATTGAGAAGGTTATATGTGCTGAAATTCCTTATAAAGAATCTGATCCACGGTTATTTGAAATTGTTTCTACATCCATGCTTCATGGACCTTGTGGAGTTCAAAATCCAAAATCTACTTGCATGGAAAATAAAAGGTGTACCAAACATTTTCCAAAGAAATTCAGTGACGTTGCGAGGGAATATTACAAAAAAAACGTCATTTAGCGAGGGACGTTGCGAGGGAATATTAGGTCCCTCGCAAACTCAGAAATTAGCGACGGACATAGCGAGGGAAACAGGTCCCTCGCAAATTAGGTAATTAGCGACGGAAATAAGGCCAGTAGCGACGGACTGGCCGTCGCTAAATGCACGCGCCAATTTCAAATTGCGCTTGCACGCACTTCAAGACAGTTAGCGACGGATTTAATGGGTCCCTCGCTAAATTTCTCGACAGCTTGCGATGTCTCGGTTTCGCACGCAGATTAGCGACCGATTTTCCGTCGCTAAATCCGCCGCTTCGTGGCACATTTTTGACCACAACCGAGCGACGTTCGCCTCTCACTCTTCTCTCACTCTCACCGCTTTCTCTTTCACTCTTCTCTCTCAATTCTTCTCAAACCAAAACCCTCTCCACCACCATACAACCACCACCACCCACGCCCCAATTCTTCTCCTCTCATGCATGCTCTCTCTCTCTCTTTTCACTCTTCTTCTCTTCACCTCATTTCCACCACCACCCAAAAACCACCACCACCACCACCCACGAAACCACCACCACCACCACCACCCAATCGAAACCACCACCACGAAACCACCACCACCACCACCACCAAAGCTCCTCCTATTTATCTCCTCTCTAGCTCTCTCTCTTACTATTTCTCATTTCCCTTTACTCTCTCTCCATCTTCTTCCACCACACCACCACACACACCACCACCACCACCACAACCACCTCTTATTGTAAGTTTTGATTTTCAATTTTTTATGATATTGTTTTAATTTTAATTTTTTATTGAATTTGTTTTAATTTATTTTTTCCTTGAAATTGAAATTGGTTAGGATTGGATTTTGGTGTTTGAAGTTTCACCACCGCACCGAGTGCGCATGCACATAGAACCACCGCACCCGGGACGTAAATCTAATAGCGGTTAGTTTTTTAAATTAAATTTGTTGTTATGTATTAGAATTGAGTATTGTTGTGAGTTATAATTAAGTATTAGTCTTAATTATTGTTGTGAAATGTGAGTTGTGAAATGTAAGTTATAATTGAATATTAGGATTAATTGTTATTGTGAAATGTTAGTTGAATTGAGTGTGAAAAGTGAGTTAAAATTTACTTGTTGTATTAAAGGTTGTAGAATTCCGTGTGGAATGTTAGTTGAATTGTATGAAAAGTGTTTAAGTGTTTTTGGATGAACCCTAGGTTAGTTGATGTGTGTTCTTTGATGGAAAAGGGTGAGGTGCTGTTTCACTCACCCCATATTTTGCTCAAATCATCTCCATTGAGATAATTGCGAGACAAGACTAACAACGGTAAGGTTGGGGAGTTCAAATAACTTCCTTCACTACTTGGATGGAAAAGGGTTTTGTCTTTGTCCTTGACCCCATATTCGCCTCGAAATCATCTCCATCTGCGATGATATCGATGCCACTAACTTGATATATGTTATTGGCAATGTTATGGGAATGTAACACGTTTTTTAAATGTGTGTAGATGAATTGGTATCAATTTAATCGTGATTGGGTGTATGATCGGTTATATTCGAGAAGAGCGGGTTTGAAAGAATCTTTTGTTGTTGGGGTTGAACAATTTCTTGTGGTAGCGTGGCAACATGATTTGGCTAGAGAGGAAAATGGGGTTAGATGTCCATGTTTAAAATGCGACGGTGTACCTATTAGGGTGATGAGGAAATCGGATGCCACTTGTATCAATGGGGTTTAGGCCTAATTATAGGATTTGGACCGACCATGGAGAACGACTTCCAAATTTTGAAGTTGGAGCTTCAAGCAATTCGTGTTGGTGTTTCACGTAATGAAAATATTGAGTGGATGAATAACATGATTTGTGATGGTCTTGGGGTGAATGTGCCATTTGATGAGCCTCGATGATGACAATCATGAAGAACTTCCAAATGAAGAAGCACGAGATTTTATAATTTGTTATCGATTCAAACAAACCGTTGTTCAAGGCTCGCCAGATTCAAAATTATCTATGTGTGTTAAGCTTTTAGCTCTCAAGTCCATGAGTAGTATTTCAAGTGGGTTTAGACTATGTGACTAAAATGATGATGGATGCAACACCTTATAAGGATAATTTGCCAAACAATTATTATGAAGCAAAGATGTTAGTTTCAAGTTGGGATTGGATTTTAAGAAGATTGATTGTTGTGAGAAAGGACACATGTTGTATTACAACAACGAGTTTGGTAAAAATGACGGTGAGCTACTTGAATGCAAATTCGTGGACGGCCGAGGTATCATGTTCGTAAAGCGGGCAAAACGTAATTATAAACTCATTCCCGTGAAGTCGATGTTCTATTTGCCTATAATTCCAAGGTTGCAAAGAATGTTTGCATCGATCAAGTTCTTGCGCAGAAAATGACTTGGCATTATGATAATAGGGTACCTCGGACATTTCATGCCACCCATCCGACGGTGAAGCATGGAAACACTTTGATTTAGTGCATTCAGATTTTGCCTCGCACCCACGAAATGTTCGACTTGGATTGTGCTCGATGGATTTACTCCATATATCCAAGCATCATCTTCTCCTACTCTTGTTGGCGATCATTGTTACCCCTTACAATCTTCCTCCTGAGATGTGCATGACTAAACCGTTTATGTTTTTGACTTGTCTGATACCTGGTCCAAATAATCCAAAAGCTAACATTGATATCTTTTTGGAACCTCTAATTGATGATCTCAAGAGATTGTGGGGGGGTGTTTTGACATATGATGCAAAGACGGAAAGAGAATTTTAAGATGAGAGCGGCGTTGATGTGGACAATTAACGACTTTCCTGCTTATGGTATGTTGTCTGGTTGGGGGACTCACGGTAAATTGGCATGTCCCCATTGCATGGAACACACAAAGGCGTTTTCGCTAAAATACGGGGGCAAGACTTCTTGGTTTGACTCGCATCGTAGATTCTTACCGCCAGATCATAAATTTAGAAAGAATGCTAAGGGGCTTCAAGAACAAGGTAGTTGAAGAAGATGGACCACCGCCTTTGGTGACACCAGTGAAATATGGAGCAGAGTTATGGACTTGCCACAAGTCACCGAGGTAGCGAACTTGAGAGATCGCATGGTTATGGACAAGTGCATAATCGACAAAAAGAAGCATATTTTGGAATCTCCCATATTGGAAAGACAATCTGTTGAGGCACAATCTCGATGTTATGCACATTGAGAAGAATTTCTTTGATAACATATTTATGATCGTGATGAATGTGAAAGATAAAACTAAAGACAATAATAAGGCTAGATTGGATTCTCGCTTTTCAGAGCAAATATCGATCCGATTTGAATTTGGTGGAAATGGCTAATGGGAAGATGTTAAAACCAAAAGCCAAATCTTTATCTAACACCTGATGAAGTGAAAGATGTTTGTCGATGGTTGAAAGGATTGAGGATGCCGATGGTTATTCTTCTAACCTTGCAAGATGTACCGATGTGAACACCGGGAAGATGTATGCGATGAAAAGTCATGATTGCCATGTATTCATGGAGTGTTTGCTTCCAATTGCTTTTAGTTCACTACCAAAGTGTGTTTTGGAACCACTTATTGAAGTGAGTCAATTTTTAAGAATATGTGCTCTTCAACATTGAGAATGGATGATCTCATTAAGATGGAGCGAGAATATTCCTTTCATCATCCGTAAGTTGGAGAGAATATTTCCTCCCGGTTTCTTTGATTCCATGGAGCATCTACCGGTTCACCTAGCATATGAAGCAAGACTTGGCGGACTAGTTCATTATAGGTGGATGTATCCATTTGAGAGGTAATTATCTATTTCCACATTTGAATTAAAAAATTATTAGTACGACTATTTTAATTAATTAGTATGACTAATTGTTCATATGTAGATTAATGGGTGATTATAAACGATCGCTGAAGAATAAAGCTAGAGTTGAAGGATCGATTTGCAGCCTTACTTACACCGCGTGAAACCATCTATTTCTGCTCACATTATTTCAACAATTTTATGTTGTCAAGAAATAATAGAAATGAAAGGGAGGTTGAAGAAAGAAAGACATGCGCTCACTTTATCTGTCTTTAGCAAACCCGTCGCCTCTGGGAAAGAAGTCAACCAAATACTTATCAGACAAAGAACATCTATCAGCACATGTTCATGTCTTGATCAATTGCACTGAAGTTAAACCATTTTAGCGACTGAATATTCCCTCGCTAATGACGGTTTTTTTTGTAGTGAAATCTTTGCTTTTGAAGTATAGTGCTCATATCAATGTTGAATATTGTAACCAATCTAGAGCAATTAAGTATCTCTTCAAGTATGCTAGCAAAGGGCATGATAGAGTTACAACAAATTTTTATGCTTCTGGAGATTCCAACTCTAACAATGGAATTGTTGATGAAATCAAGTTGTATTATGATTGTAGATATCTAGCCTCATCTGAAGCTGCGTGGAGAATATTTTCGTTTGACATTCATTATAGAGAACCATCAATGGAAAGACTACAATTTCATCTCCCAGGTGAACACTTGATTATTTATAGAGATAATCGGTCTATTCAATTTGTTCTTTCTAGGCCAAGTATTGGAGCTTCCAAATTTTTAGCATGGATGGATGCAAACCGAATATACCCACAAGCAAGAGAGCTGACTTATGCTGAATTTCCAACAAAATTTGTTTGGAATGATGAAAAGAGAGAATGGTTTCCACGTAAAAAAGGATATACCATTGGAAGACTTCATTATGTCCCTCCTGGAGCTGGGGAACTCTACTATTTAAGAAGATTGTTGAATCATGTTAAGGGAGTCCAGTGTTTTGAACATATAAGAAAGGTTGAAGATTTTGTTCAACCAAATTTTAAAGATGCTTGCTATGCATTGGGTTTATTAGAAGATGACAAAGAATACATAGATGGTATCAAAGAGGCAAGCCATTGGGGTACTGGGCACTTTCTGCACAAATTGTTTGTTGTACTTTTACTATCTGCACAAATTACAAGACCTGAGGTTGTTTGGGATGCTACCTGGTTCCATTTAGGTGATGACATTTTGCATAGGCAACGATCCATTTTACGATTTCCGTGTTTGCTTCTCGCTCTTTTGCAAGTTGTGTTAGTCAAATTTGCCCTTTCTTAGAAAAATTATAAATGCATTCATTTTTTATTACAGAATTGCAATTATCTGCTGATGAAATAAAAACCTTTACTTTGGTTGAGATTAATAAGTTGTTGCAAAGCAATAATATGAGCCTTTCTGATTTTACTACTTTACCTCAACCTGATGAAGGCATTCTTGGAACAAATCAAAATAGGCTTATATTTGATGAGATGAATTATGATAGAAATAAACTACAGGTTGAGAATCAACAATTGTTAGCATCAATGACAGATGAGCAAATCAACATTTATGATAGAATCATGTCAAGGGTAAATGAAAAAAAGCCTGGTTTCTTTTTTTTGAGTGGGTATGGCGGAACAGGGAAGACTTATATTTGGAGGGGATTGACAACTGGTTTAAGATCACAATGAAAAATTGTTTTGGCAGCTTGCTTGCTGCAGTATTGCCTCTCTTTTTTAATTCCCGGAGGTAGATACCACTCACTCTAGATTTGCAATACCACTCAACCTGCATGAGTTTTCAACTTGCAACATAAAACAGCAGGCGATCCACTTAGCGTAACTCATTCGTAGGTGTTCATTGATTATATGGGATGAGGCTCCAATGACAAACAAAAATTGTTTTGAGGCTCTAGATCGAACACTGCAAGATATTTTGAGACCTTCTCATGGTAACAGTTTAAGTGTTCCTTTTGGAGGTAAGGTTGTTGTTTTAGGTGGGGATTTTCGTCAGATACTACCTGTTATACCTAAGGGAACAAGGCAACAAATTGTGCATGCCACAATCAACTCTTCTTATCTATGGAAAGATTGTGAGTTTTTAACGTTAACAAAATATATGAGATTATTGCATGGTACATCTGATGCAGATCTTGCTGAAGCAAAAGAATTTGCTGATTGGGTTCTAAAGATTGGAGATGGCACGATTGGGGTAGAAGATGATTCAAATATTTTTGTTCAAATGCTAGAAGAGTTAATTATAAAAGATTCTGTTCAACCAATTCAAGCAATTGTTGATGCAATATATCCTTTGTTCCTTGATAAGATGCACGATCCTTCATTCTTTCAAGAAAGAGCAATCTTAGCTCCTAGAAATGAAGTTGTTGATGAAATCAATGATCATTTACATCCACATATTTCTTAATGTCATTTACTTTACATTGCTTAGCTCCTCACAGAAGATCGTGCTGATGTGGTATGCCGAGTTTTTTAATCAATCTTTTTGAGTTTACATCCACATATTTCTTATGTAATTTACTTTACATTGCTTTTTTATTTATTTCAAACCAAAGATTTCCTGTAAACATTGGGAAGCATATACCTGATTCAGTGGAAACCATCACTCTCCATGATAATGCAACTGCAAAGACTTATGGATGTTCTATTCGGAATGCCAACAGAGTTGATAAAAATGGTGTCCGTGCACGAGTGGACGAAAAATATTTGCATGGGAGGGTATGGTTAGATTTTGTAAAAGAACAACGGCTGAAAAAAGGGGATATTCTCAAGTTGGAGATTAGGGACTCACCTCTTACTATTTTTGTTGATGTTGTAAGGGCTTAATTGGGTACAGTGACAAGAAAAGGAGATCTACATAGTACTCATCTTTATTAACTTCTATTTTTGCTTCCTTTTTTGGGTTGTATAACTAAGTTTTGAATATTATTATCGCTTTTTGTAATGACTTAAGACTTCTTCTATTTGCTTTTTGGGATATATAACTTTATCTGACGACTATTATCACGCTATTACTTTTGCTTATAAGTTTTTTGTTAGGTATAAACTTATACCGTTGGTGTAGACAAAACTAATTCTAAACGGGTTTCCTTTTACGCCATACAATTTACTTTTAAATGTATCAGCTTTATGTCCATCTCCTGCCCATCTTCCAGAATGATTGAGCGTCTTGCGCCATCCCATCGGACGGTCACCGCACTAGTTCTTTAAGAAATACCTGACTGTATCACATGTTCTTTTTATTGTTCCCACTCATGAAATAAAATATTAGAAATAGAAGTTACACTTAGAAAAACTCAACTTTGCCATTGAATTATTATATCATTATTTTGATAAAAAGCTTCTATCTTTTCCTTCCTTAACCTCCTCAATCATCGATATTACCAACCTGCATGTTTTAGCTAGTAGAAATTCACCAGCCTCTCCTCTCAAACACATACCCAATCCTTGTTACTTGCAAATGTGGCAAAAAAGTTACACCCACATTACAAGTATTATAACTGGCAAGTGGTTTTTGTCAAAGTCGAAATACTCTTTTTGTTTGTTGGGACAATGAAGTTTTGGCTAATTTCCATTCCTCACAAGCTAACACGAGGTTGTGAGCTCGAATCCTCCGAGGTAATTCTCTTGTTAGTTATTGCACCAGATCTTTGATTTGGAATGGCTTAAAACCCCTATTATCAACAATGCAGAAGCATTTTTCTAGGAAAATTGAAAATGGTAAAAGCATTTGTGTCTAGTCAGACAAAAAGCTGTCAAACTACGTTTTGATCTTCTTCATCTCCCTACGTTAATAAGAAAAAATCTTCACTCTTACTTGAAGGATTTTATACATAGTGACTTTGAAATATTCCAGAGGTGGTATTTGTTAGGCCCCCAAATGTAAAGACGAAACTAACCAATAATATCATTATTCTATCTTTTGAAGAAAATGATGAGCTGGTTTAGGAACAATCCACAATCAAATACCTTAGTGTCAAAGAAGCTTATAATTTTTATGATCCTCCTAGATTGATATTTGCACAATAAAGTTCTAACCGGTTATAAGTGCTTAGGAGATGCATTCATGTCTCTAGGTGTGATCTTTGTCATTTAGAGGTGAAAAACTCTTTACACTTATTTTGTGATTGCAGTTTTGCTGCTTTTCTTTGGAGTTGGCTCTCTGATATCCTCTAATCTCGCTCGTATTGGCCCCTCTACTCCTCTTGATATAATGAAGATCTGTGGCAAGTTGTGGAGTTCACAACTTCAAAATATTGTGTAGACTTGTGTTGTTAGTACTTTTAACACCATTTGGCCTTATCGTAACAGCGCATCGTTTAATGATAAAAAGTCATCTATACAAGCAGCTAAAAGTAGAATCATTGCCAGTGTTAGCCTTTCACAAGAGTTCTCCTCTTCTCTTCCACAAGAGTTCGTAATTCTCAAGGCTTTCTCTGTCTTGGGTAAGATAGATAAATCTCCAAAACTTAAAGAACACATTTGGAAGGACGTGCTTGAAATTGAAGAGAACAACTAAGAATCACACTTTATTTCCAAAACAAATATCAAGTTGACTGGTTTTTACACTCTACTGTACACACTTCAGCCTCAAATATAAATACAACCTAAGTAGACCGCATTTGCAACCCAATTGATTGACCAAAACAATATTAAATTAAAAAATAAATGAAGACCGTAACAAAAACCCAAAATTATAAAAATAAATAAATAAAAAAGCAAGCTCACAAACAACCTTTGCCCTATAAAATTAATGCCAGGTGGCTAACTCAACCAAAAAAAAAAGCCTAAACAATCCAAACCACTGCAAAGAAAAGGAGAGAGGTGGAAAATCTCTAGTTTCTCTTCATGAAATGTTTTCTGGGAGCAGACGCAGCTATACTAAAAAAAACACTGATGCTGTCCCCTTTACTTTCACTTGTTCGGTTCCTTACTGCAAAACAGAGAATCTCCTAGGTTTTAAGACGAGCAACTAGAAAAAGTAAACATAAAAATGTCAAGGAAAAATAATATAAACTTTTAACAAAAAAAATCATTTACCTGCAACCTAAGCTGCAGCTGACAGGAGGTTAAGTAAGACCTTAAAAAATCAGAATAACTGAATGGCCATTTTAAGTTTGTTTTGTTTCCATTTGGGCAACTTGTAAAAAGCATTCTTGGACATCCCAAATTTCTCTTTGAACTCCGCAGATGATAAATAGGTCTGCATACATCAAGCTCAAACAAATCAAAACACAATGAACAAAAGCCTTATTATTAGCTGCATTGCTAGTAAAGATAACGATAATATAGCTACATCGTCCATTTTACCTCTCGTTTAGTCACATCAATGCCCGTCACAGGATCTGTACATGTTATTATAAGGCGTTCATATGGGTGAATCGGGAGACCTTCCTCATCTTCAGCTTCACCCTCTTTCACATCTTCCTGTATGGTGAGAGATTCCACTTTGCCGCTCGCTGAATTCTCCTTGTCATTATTCTCAGGGTTTGATTTGGGGGTAAATGGACTCACTTCATTATAACAACCCAGAACAGAAAGCATGTTGCAACAATGTGAATTATATTACTCAAAGCAAAAGAATTACACAGAAGAGGGAGAGGAAAGAGATGGGAGGGGGTGTGCAATTATTTTATCTATTGTTTACCTTTAAGTGTCCGAGGTATCATGCTTTCTCGTGCAGATGGAGGTTGTTCAAAAGTAGAACTAATTGAAGCTATGGCTGCAGATTTTGGTCCCAGTATAGCAGAATCTGGTGTCTTGGATTTTGGATACAGCTTTCTAGCTACTGGAGGCGGAGTTGAAAGGTTCCTAGCATTGGCGTTCTCAAAAGTAGCAGCTAGTGCATTAAAGGCTGGAGACCTTCCCCTCACACGAACACGGTCAGGACTAACAGACATGCTGCGGGAGGCACGCTGGGAGGATTTATCAGGTACGCTACTAGACCTTCCTCCGTAGGACAATGATGATCGCCGCTTGGGTTTCTGATAATGTATCAGGCATTTCAACAACCAAACAGATTAAATACAAATGCAAAGAGAATATATCTGGACAAGCAAGCAGGGAAAATTAGAAGATGAAGTGCTCTATATCAAATGCCTTACGTCCAAAACTGGAGTACCGCCATTTTTCAAGATATTAAGCTTCCTTTGGAATGAGTTTCCCAACATCTGTAAAGTTAAAAATGAATTGTTAATAGGCAGGATGTTAAAATGTCATAAGATTATGCCATTATGTAAGTAAACTTACTGCAGATTTTGCCGACTCCCATTTAAAAAAGCGAGTGAAGAAAGGTGGCTCACTCCCTTCCATGACAACATATATTGGAGCCACACGGGATAATTTTTCCAGAAGAAAATCATGCTCAAGAAATTTCTGTTCAATTCACAATAATGGGTCAACAATTCCACAGATGACTTTAGAATCTAATAGATGTTAAATTCAAAAGGTAAAAGACATGAAATGAAAATGATTAGGCTAAAATCTCACGATTACCAAATAATAATAATAATACTTTAGATGTTATGGGACTCAAAAAAAGCATTAACTAAAGACATCGTGAAGTCTTGATAATAGGACCCCACTAAATTATGCTAGTAGCAAAACCAGTTTTACCTCACCAATTGTTAGAGCCTGCATTCTACTCTTGGGGTCAACCTGCTGGCCAACCCAGACAAAGATGTCTGACTGACAATCCAAGATGAAAATGTCTTCTGTCATTAAATCATCCTGAGAGAAGTTATAAATCTCTGTCACCTGAAAATATTGCACGAGATTAATAATGCATTTTTGCAGAAATAAATCCAAGTATTCATATTGTCATAAGCAGCATAGCACAAAAGGAGCGAGTAATTCATCCTTAAGATTTCATGAATTTATTCTTAGGGTATTTTCGGATGGAGGGTTTTGGAGGGGAGGACTTACTTTATCTTATAGATTAAAGAAATAATAAAATGTTTCCAAAAATAAAGGGTGACTGAAATGCCATATGATCATTTATAATGTTGTCCCTTCAAATTATTTTTAAAATTTCAACTGTAAATAAACATGTAAACTTATCCCTCCAAAACTCCCCTCCCAAACAGACCCCAGTAAACTGAAACATCAAAAAAGTTATCCATAGTACATTGGTCAGACTTATCTGTCAGAATTATTCACCGAAATTAAGTCTTCAATAGAAGCTATGATGGCCATAACCATCTTGCAGTGATTGATCGTTCTCTAACATGTTATATTTATGTTAATCGGGTTAACTGTATCTTGTTCTATTTTTCTTCTCTTTACACAACTAGCAATAAGTTTGGTTTTGAATAACCTTTCCTGTCGGTTTCAGTAACCTTCTCGAAAACAACTATGTCAGTAATCTTACTGTGTAAGCAAATACCGAATGCCATTATAAAGAACTTAATCAACACCTAATATTAGGGGGAAGAGGTTGGTGAGGAGAGGTAACATGGAAGTAAGTTACGGGTGGATTAGGCCTTGGAGTAAAGATAGCTTGCTGCACTGATACTTGTACTCTCTGTTTTTCCCACACTTGTCTCTATTTTCTTCTTCTGTTTCTACCATTAACTAGAGCAATGCTCCCAGTTTTTCATACTGATTCCATTGTTAAGACCAGTACCTATCCTTTTCAGCCTCAACACTACGAATGATGATGGATAATGTGTTTCCGAAATCTGTACTTCATCCATGATTCATAGCTTAGCAATGACCATTGTTCTTGTATCAGGATTTATTATGTTTTTTTCAACACTGTTTTTTTCAACAGTGTCTGATTGAGCTTTTCTTTATAAATGAAATATTGTTGAAAGCAAGGAGTGAAGGCCTACTTTAATAGCCCTTCATACCATTATTGCATCTTCATAAGTTCCAAAATTAAACATATTGTTACCAGAGCTAATGGATCAGTGGGTGTACTCACCTTTAAGTTTCCTGCTCATTGTTCAATTAGGCGATGGAAGAAAACCATCAGAAGCAATTAGGCGACGGAAGAAAACCATCAGAAGCAAGTCAGTTGTTTGCCTTCAAAGGGGGAAGGGGATACGTAAAAATATCCAGCAAAAAAGAAAATGATCCCTTACCTTTAGAGAAGTTGCAACAAAATAGGTGAGGATCACTTTCAGCCTCCCTATTAACCTTTTGACTGGGATATTCTGATTTTCCTCCTAACAAATCCCAAAATTGTTCAGATTCTGTACCTTCCCTTTGTGGTTTGGATTGCAAATTTGGCTGCAGACAATTGGCAAGCATATGAAAACCACTAAACAAATAAATTCAATAGTAATCTCTTTGAATATTTCCAACTTGAAATCTAAGTCTTCTTACAAATATTATAACTGAGTTTTTCATATATGCATTTATTAATTAATATAAGAGTTTCCTGGCTGGCAAATAGAGACTGCGGGACATGCCACTGGCAAGCATCAAAACCAAAACTCTTATGACAACAAAGGCAATCTTAGTGTCACCAGGCTATGGTCATAATGGTAACAAACATATATTTAAGCATTTTCAACATGAAAGCATATCAAACTTCACCACATATGGCTGTTTGTCAGACACATTAAAATTTTCTTGCCAAGTATATCTTAAGCACGTATCAGACCTTTATTAAATCCAACATCCTCTCTACAAGTTCCTGGTTTTCTGCACTTGTATTGCTTCCAGACCATGTAAAGACCGTAGGCCCGTTATGAAGTATGTAACAATAAGAGGAATTCAAGGAAGACGCAACCTGGTTGACACAGGACGTGAAAAGAAGATTTGATTACATAAATAGAACCTGGATACTCGATTAAAGTAAATTGATCCCGCCAAAAAATGTGTTACCCAGTGGGGGATAGAAATATGACCACTACAGGGAGGAAATGGGACATACAGGTTCAACTTGTATAGCTTGCATATTGTCTGGTCCAGAGCCCTGGATGCGGAATAATGCAACACCATCCTCATTGTATGTGTCATCCAGAATTTCCTTTTCTGCAATGTATGTCTTGTATGCATCACTCAGCCCACCCTGATTAAAAAGAAGAAGAAAAGTTACATGGCCAGTAATTGAATTAATTTCGCAATAGTATGAGTTTCCGCAATATTAGGATCCCACAAACCTTAAAAACAATGAAGGTTTGTAGGATAGAATGAAATTGAATTGGTTCATTGCCTTCATATAGACGAGCCTACAGTCAATAACAAATGCATAATATCAGTAAGGAGATAAGAAGTAAGCATAACTAATGATTCAACAAAATGCCCAAAAACAATTTCCAGAAAAATTACTTGGGAAGCCAGAAACTTCATTGACTCAACCATTTTGCTTGCCAATGAATTAGCCGAAGCTCTTTCTTCCTATTTTCAATAAAATAAAAAGCTTGTCAACAACGCTGGCAATAGATTCACAATGCTCCAAACGCATATATAGCAAGACTGAAATATACTCTGTTACGCATTTATTTAACACTTTCTGGTCCCAAAACAGTTGCCAGATCTGAGTATAGTGCAATACATAAGGATACAATTGGCTGACATTACATTAATCCCTAGGTCCCTATACATTTTGGGAATTTTCAGTAGGTCCGTTTATATCTCTAATAGCCCCTATAGTTTAAAAACTATAAATGCGCTCCTATTCCTGAATCCAGTCTTCAGGTAGGACCCCATGCGGACCAATTGGAGAAAAAATTGGGGGGGGGGTACTATACTAATATATAGGGATCCAATTATAGTTTTCAAACTATAGGAATCTATCTACGAATTTCCAACCGAAACTTACAAGGCTTGCAAAGATTAACATAACCACTGACATTTTTCAATTACAGGTGACCACTTTCCTGCCAGACTATTTGTCTATTTTGATATTAAAATTACATGTGTACAGTATAGTGAAACACTAAATCTTTCACCTCAACACTATTCTTTCCGATCCATGTTCCAATGAGACAATCATCCTTATCTTCTCCAGGATATGAATATTGAAAGATGTAGCAATCTCCACTATAAAATTTTGACTGATCAGAAGCTGGGAGAAGAATCTTTTCCTGACCATTCACCCGCCAAACCTGTGCAGTTAGAGTGAAGTTGTTGTTAACTAACGAAAAAAAAAGAGCAGTGTTGGGATTGAACAAAACCAAACTGCAACTCCACCCAAATAGAGGGTATCCTTTGAATCATCATGGAATACTAATCATCAAATGATTGCAAACCAACACAAAAGAAAACAGCTAATTTATTAACTGCAACCATGCATAAAACACCACGGTTTGAATCTTAATTCACCTTGATGCCTAAAGTCTCAACTGTGTCTTTGATGTAATGTAAATAACATGTTGTTCATTGAATCTTGAAATCCAAAAAATGAAAAGTGGTGAACTTCTTAAGCATTTTTTTTAAGGAATGGTGAACTTCTTAAGCATAGCAAAGCAAAAATATTTATTAAGCCTAATACAAGGTTTAATATGTTACAATTTATAGGCATGATTGTGGTACAGGTCGAATGACTTGGGAGGAAATAACTTATAGTAACTGCATAGTAAATGAAGGAAAAGGTGCACATAAGGATAGAACCTTCTAATCCAGAAAATACGCAGAGCCTATGACTAAATAGTGACGGGTTCCCTGCCTAAGCTAAGACATTTTATGCCTAGGGAACCCACTGCTAATCCTATTTTACATGAGAGCTGTTCAAAGAAAAAATCCAATTTATGGAGATCACAACCAAATCTGTAATTCAAATGATCCAGTTCTCCTCAAATCTTACGTCCTTGGATAAGTTATCTCTGTATTGAGTGTGGTCCATGACTTATATATCCCATCTTGAGGGGGAGTGTCAAAATATGTATCCTTACATCTAGGATCAGAGTAATTGTATAGGTTCAATGTATCACATGAATATATTAAGTAGAAATTTTTTATCTAAGTGTTTATAATATTCATTATCAAATGTTGAGACCGTGTTATAGTTGAAACATATATTTTCTGGCATATGCTTCCTTTTACTCACTCTCTCTCTCTCTCTCTCTCTCTCTCTATATATATATATATGTATGTATATGTATATATATTATTATATATTATTAGGTATTATATATATTATAATATTATATACACACACGCACACTGTTAGGAACCTAAGAATTGGCTCCAGAAAAATATTCTGTTAATTTAAAACGAATAGGAAACGTAAAAGAAGGAAAGATACACAAGAGAGTCAAACTCTCCTACAATGGTTATTCACCACTTAAGAATTCTCAAATTGACAAAAGATGCTTCCAAAGAGAATTGAAGCCTTTATTTATAGGCTTCCTATACAAGGGATAAAGGGATAGGATCTAAAGTCATCCTAACTAACAACTAACAGCCTAACAGAATATTACAACTAACTCCCCTAACCACCTAACAAACTTAACAAATCTAACAAAGACTAAGTCTTTTTCCTATTTCCCTCAGGTGATAAAACAGTAAAGGTTTATTCACTTTAACATTGTCAGTACCCTTATCAATACCTAACACACACACACATTTTCAATCCTCTAGGAACTGACATGCGGCCCATTCTACTAAATTATTTAAGTAATTCTATACAAATTTCCTGTAAAGGATACTAAGACGTTACTCAATTAGTTCAAAATGAATATAAAGCAGTTTAATTTTAACATATCTCAAGTACGTGATAGAACACCACTCATGCATACAAGCCATCTTTAGGATGGGAGATAGTTGGAGATTATAGGGTTCTAAAAGATTGATAAAAGTAAAATCAAGTTGCATTAAGAAATATTGGTCTTGCTGGATGGAATGCAACTAGCAGAGTACCTGCAAATGTCCTGTGCAATCAATGTAGGGTTGGGGTTCTTCTTTTACTGGATCAGCTTTCAAAAGACCCTTGACATTTACTCCCTGACGTTTCAGAAGTGCTACAAAATCATAAACAAGAGCGAGAAGATTGGGATGATATAATGACCATATGACCAATGATGCTATGACAGAAAATCAATATTCAAAAATCTGTCCAGGCTGCATTAACAACTGTAAATTATCAAACAATTACCTGCTACCTTGCCACGACCATCTTCAGATACGGTTACATCAGGTGTCTGAGGCCAAGAATCAAACTTGGACTTAAACAATACTGTTTCGAATCCTTCAATTATACGAATTATTTGGGGTTTCAGTTGATCTATACTACTGACCAACTCCTGCTCATTGGTCAACAGAAATATAACAGTAAGTAAAACTTGAAGCAAAATTAAAACTTGTACCGAAATGCTAAACGATACAAAAATAAACGAGGTGTTACATCAGCAACTCCACTTGCACTTTTTCTTTCATCAAGAGAGGTGCTTCTTCCCATCCAGACAAACATTTCCAACCCACAATCCAGAATGTAACATTTATTTGTGTCCAGTAACTCCCGTTTTAAAGAATCAGTCTCAACAGGTTCTGCCTGTCCCTTTTCGACACTGCAAAATTGATGATTTCATTATAACTAGAACATACAAAATCCAACATTTTCATATGAGAAATGAATTTCATCAATCTATTGTCAAAATAATTGATTCACTCTAAAAATTTACAGCACTATCAACATCAAATAATACATCTTTAGGCTAAAAGAATCGTGAATTTGTAACAGTCACATTTTTTTTGACACAATGTAACAGTCACATTTATAAGCACATAACTTTGACAGCTAGGGGAATGGAAACAAAGGAAAATTAGAGTTTAAACCCTTAAACTTTGGGCACTGTACAGATAAACATTTAACAAAAGAGAAGCAAAAGACCTCCTGAAGTTATGCAAAATTCCTTCTCATCAAGCAAATCACTGAAAAGAACATTGGAAATCAAGAAATGTGTGGCTTTCACATAACACAAAACACGACTTAACATCAAATAATATCATGTACACTAAAAACTTTTCCTTTTCACTGTGTTAATTTTTATTTAATTTTTTTCCACTTAATTATTGCATTATTGAGCAGAGAAGATTAGCATCAGAGTGTAAGGTTGACCAGAAAGAGGATAGTCGAATAATTAGAGGTTAGAGGGTAACCAAAAAAACTATAGGCCAAACTATCGAGAGAATTAAGATAAATGATTTATCTTTTTAGACTTAATTCAAGACAAAGTATTATGACATCGTTTGACTTTGATACATGTAGCCAACCCCACCTAAGGGGAAACTTAACTGACGCTGGGGCTTGTGTGTGTTGGTGTTTCACACTCGAAAGTGTGAAGCTGGGTGGGGTGTCATCTGCACCTTTTCAAATCCTAAGATCTAATCCACGCACAATCCAAAATTAAAGGGTATAAGCAGCAATTTACCCTAAAAACAATACGTAAAAGAAGAGGATTACAAAACATGCACACAAATAAATTTCATTCAAATACCATTTCACTAAAAAAGAATGGAATACATTGGTAGTGCAACAAGAAACAAAAATACCAAAGGAGAAACTGAAATAACATATTACCAAAGCAATTTTGGAGGGCGAGACTCAGCAGGCTTATCATCGTCACTGGCTGCTTTTCGTGGAAGAGGAGCAAATCCGCCAAAGAAACCCCAGAATTCCCCAGTTTCAGAATCAGCCATCAACTTTCCATCCTCTGCTTGGAAGTTCAAGTATAGACATATAGACATTCAATTCATAACAATCAGTAATCACCTTCATACTTCAAAAATATATGCGTCAACTTACCTATAGCAGCTACCTCACATTTTCCCTCATGGTAGGTATCCTTAATATACTGTACAACTTCCAAAGCTTTGGCCCTTTCTTGAATACATGAATTGGAGCCATTAAATTGGAAGATCTTTGACTCAGTATCGAGTACAAAAATATCATCATGATTCAGTGAAGATCGAGCAAAAGGAACCTATAACAAAACAAGTGGTTACTCAACAAGCAGAAAACAATGTTTCTGTAGTATATGTGTGTCTGATCCAGTGTGCACAACAATGACATATGATGCTCAAGCCTCAATAGCAGAGGAATAGTGTCAAACTTGCCTCTTTAACATGTACAACATGTTTTCCTCGGCATACAAACAACCGTGTCTTATGTTTTTCAGCCTCAGCATGCTTAAAACCAGAAGCAATGCCACCTTCTTGAGGTATAATACAAGGTTTGAAATAAGACAGGAACTTTTCTGTTTCATGGCCCTGTACTTCACGATACTGAACAGCACGTCCCACCAAGAGCTGCATCCAGTTCAACTGTCTTGATGGCTGCCACACCAGCTTCATCCTGTTTAAAATTATAATTATTCGGTTTCAAGTATACAAGTTACAGCAAGTACAACTGACATTAAACCAGAATAGTGGGGAACATAACTATATAAAAACCTACAAAATATATTAACAAAAAAATACTAACAATAATTTTACCTGACTGGTGTCTTTACCAAGCCAGTAATGGATATCATGACGTAGAGCACCACTTTTTGATGCAGTTGTCTACAAAGAAAGGATCAGAAATGAAAGTTACTTTTATGGTTTCATATATTATAGTTATACAGAGTATTCAAAAGCAGCATAACCAAAAAAAAAAACTACTGGGTTATTAATTATGGCCAAAAATCAAAAGGAAACAAGATAATAATGCAAATCTAAACAAAATAAGAGCAACTGATGAATATATCAAAACTCGCATCAGAGACCTCGTAAACAATCTTTCTAGGCAAGAGGAATTAAAGCTCATGGGACAGAAGCAAACAGTGTTATATACATACGTCATCTAAGAAGCCCGGATACGACACGACATGGATACAGAGATACAAGAATTTTTTACAAATCACGATACGACATGGCCAACGGCCAAGATATGTATATAAGTAGTCGATATATGACTATCGCAACCTAGAAAAAAATCACTTTGCAATCATAACTAGTGGGCATTTACATATATTTTCCCCACACTTACTAGAATATATTATTTCTACAGCAAGTGTGTCAACAAATTTCATGTTTTTAGTAAGAATATCGAAGATATATCGTATTAAGGTGAAAATCGTATCTTTGTTGGTAAGATGTGTATTGAAAGTATATTTGAGAAGTATTGGGAATTTTCGGGTGTGTATCGTATCAAATACGTATCGGACACGATACGTCTCCATTTTTGAAGTATTGGGGTTTCATAGTACGTCATTCTTACATATGATTAAGAGAAACTAATGTAACTTACTATCTTCTAAATAAATACATGTATCATTCTTTTAACCAGAGGTACATTGCGTACCAAAACTGATAAATATATAGAAGTTCCACAGTGAATGTTATCCATTGAAAAATGAACAAAACTGAGAAGAAGACAACAATGTCCTCTAGCTAAACTTGTGTTCAATATGATTAAGAGAGAATAATATATTTTGTAAATACAGATATCATTAATTTATTCTGAGGATAGACTCTGTAACCAAGCTGAAAATGTACAGAAGTTACATTCCCAAAGAATAATGAAGACTGAAATCAATTTCACAAGTCATTACATACCAATGTTTTGATTTTTGTCATATTGAAAACATCAATTGTTCTAAAGTTACAATGTCCATGCAATACAATTATAAACAGAAATAAAAGCTTCTTGAAAAAGCAGTACCAATATGAGGCTGGCATGTTATGAACCTATGAATGCATAATCACTTGAAAAATTTGGTTTACCTTTAAGATTACATAGGAGTCCCCAGTGAAAAACTTTCCATAAGAGGACTTCGGGACAAGAACTGGATTAAAATTCTCGATACGCCATATTTCGAGTCCACTGTTTAGGGTTATGGAGAATAAAGCACAAGCACTAGGATATCAAAGCATGAAGTTGAATTACACATTGAATAGTACCAACTAATCTTGTAAAAATTGAAAATCCAATAAATAATAAACAGTGCAACATGTCAACTAGATGAAGGATACGCCTTTTGTCCAGCTCCTTGGAAAGATGGATCCAAATCTCTCATGGAAACAGCCATAATATTATATTGCTATTAGGCCCTTCACAACCTAGCCTAAATATAGCAAATAATTACCTGAAAGGGAACCATAAATAATATTTTGGGTGAATAGAAAAGCAAGATCAAATTTTACTAAAGCAGCCAAAATAGAGGTGAAAAGGGAAACACGGTGCATCCCGAGTTTCAACCAACAAATTCTGGCTTAGAAATAACTTTATTTGGAAAATGGAGAAATGTATCAGGAGAAGGCGCAGATTATACATAAGGTTTGCATCATTAATCGATAATATATACAATACAATAGCAAGCAAGGAAGAGTGCTGCTGCTATTAGGCTACGGAAAAATGAACTCAAGTTCCCTGAGATGCAGTGAAGTTCACTACTAAGTGAAAATACTCGCAGTTACGTTCAGCTCTTCAACATAGACAAATATTATTTATGGATACATCTCCAGCTGATGTCAATTGTCATATATACGGAAGTAGGGTTGAAATATCCTTTTCAGTTCTCACCTCTAAATATGTCTCCCTCTCACCTAGCATTGGGAATTCCAAGTACATTGTGAAATTACCTACGTAAGACTTAAGACTTTAAGACTTATGTTGTGTTTCACTAGCTGCAACAAAGAATAGGAATACATTCCTAAGCATGTCACTATCAGCAACTACACAATCAGTCATTGCTGTTCAAAACCATTGACACACTAAGCCTAGAAGCCTGCCTTGTCGTTGAAGTTGGCTTGAAACATGACAAGAATTCAACAAGAAAATTACATCTTTAGTCAACTTGTTTGTTCTGCCAACCCACTAGAACTAAATATTTTGGTAGCCACCATTTAACATAAATTAAAGCTGTATGTGCTACATGAAGAAAACACCATCCTCACATTTGCAAGCAATGAAGACTTTGCACTGCCCTATGCAGAAATGTCACTTATGCAAGGAGAGTTGCCATAAGAAAGGAAGCCTATTAATAGCAATTCTATTATTCTACAAAAAATATGCGTTTCTGGTAATCTGCTTACAAGCACTTACTCTAAGATCCATTACAGGGAGCTTGATTAAGTACTTATTCATAAGCTATTAGGAGAGCTTATTGTAATATGCTAAAAAGCAGCTTATGGACATAAGTTAATTTAATTAAATAAACAGTAATATAAAGACTTCTATTCTATTATGAGATAAATTAAAATAAGCTCTTAAAAAAGCCCCTAAATTGCCTAATAACATCGAATTAGTAATCTACATAAGGAGCTAATTTTGGCCATTCAATCTTACATAGATACTATGATCAAGATCAGATTTCAGTAAAACAAATATTGACCACCATTGACTATCTAGTAGACAGTACCCCAAGAAATTCGCCACATTCAATTAAAACACTCGCACAACAAAGTTACTCATTTCCGAACATAATGATACTGAAGCTACTCATATACCAAAGCACGTGACACGAATTACACATCACATGACACCGATCTCGAAAACGCAACACACTCTTGCCAATCATCATGTTCCACTATCCTAAATCACAAACCTCGCCATCTTAAATTTTTCAACAAAAAATAAATAAAAAAAAGGACTAATTTAAATTTCAACATCCGAAAATCAAGAAAAAACATAATGTTAGATTCAGGTCAACGAAATCCAATCACATGCTATTTAATCGGGAACTGGATCCAAGTTCAAGCAAAATCTACAAAGCTTAAGCTCAAAGTAAAAAAAATAATCAAAAACAAAAATCTTCAGTTCGAAGTCACTTCATACCTGGAGAAGAAGCAGAAACAGCAGCAATCGATTTTAACTTTATCGAAATCAGTACCAAAGAAAATTCGAGAAACGAAGAACAATACCACAACTACCACCTAGAGCTGAAAAAAAAATTGAATCGAATTCCAAACTGAAGTTGAGGAATCGAAGTGAAGAACAAGTAGCAGATCCAATCAGAGAAACAAAAATAGCGAAAATCGGAGGGTTTTGTGAGGCACAGAAAATGGAAGGAAAAAGAAGGAGGCGGAAAGTGAAGAATAGAAGAAATGGAATTTTAGAAAGAGAAAGAAGGAATAATATTAAGAGGAAATGGAAATAGTAAAGAAAGAAAAAAAAAGTTGATGGTGAGAGAGAGAGTAAGAAAGAGAGGGAAGAATGATGAAATGCCAGGCGTGCTTATCACTAACGGCAACAAAAAACTCAACCCCACACTACACCTCATACATGAACTGTAAAATTAGAATTTTTATTATTATTTTTTCTTATAAAGTCTGCTAAATTAAATAATCTTATTCTTATTCTTTTTTTGTTTTTGTTTTTCCCGTGACTTATTTGCACATGCTAGTTTAATTACTTTTTCTAGAGCGGGGTAAGTATGGTGAAAAAACCTTGTTTCCACTTTCTCAGTTTGCTTCAGGTGTTGCTTTGTTGCAATTTTTGGTGTTTTAATTTAATGTGGTAATTGAGTAGTTAGTGGACTAATTAGAGGCTACTGTTGTTGTAGGTGAAGATTTCATTCAATGTAATTAATTGGGTTTTAGATGGATTGAACTGTGGTACCAACTACTTTCAACAGTGAAAAATGAATACCAAAATGGTATAGAAAAATTGTTTCAAAAAAAAAAATGGTATGGAAAAAAGGTTAAAGAGAAGCTGAACAAGTTAGAGTTATATATTTTCTACTGATCACATCTAGGGGTGAGCATGGGACGGGTTAGAACAGGTTATAACTAATCCTAACCCGGTCCCAAATTTTGATCGAGCCATTATATTAACCCTAACCCGTCCTAAAACCCGAACAAACTCGATAAGTTATGGGTTAATTTAGGATCAGGTTTAATCAAGACGGGACCGGGTTGTCCCAAAATACAAACAATAAAATTTTTAGAAATGTTGTTAGTACTTCAATTACATATTTTATATTAGACATTGAAATTTAATAGATAAATTCAATAAAACTTCTATAAAAGTAATGTTGGTATGTGTCCAACTATGTTGAAAATACAAAATTTTAGCATCAAATTATTTGGTTTAAGTCTAAGTTATCACAATTCACAAGTTTAAGTATATTAATTATATATTAATATATATGTATGTATATTAGGGACGGGTTGGGTAACCCGAGAGTCAACTCGAACCCGTCCTAACCCGAAGTCGGGTTACTACTTGGGACGGTCCCATTTGTCCACTTTTTGTGTGGGGCAGGGTTGGGTTCAACCCAAAATCAATGGGTTGAGACGGGTTGGCGGGTTGGGATGAGTCCTGCACACCCCTAATACATCTATGAGACTATATAGATTTTCGGTAGTTAGGGAAAGTACACAAGGTTTCAAATCGTTGTCGGGTCCAAGCAGTAAATGGGTTTGGATTTCAGTTTAAATTTTTAAATTTGAGTTTTGGCATGGGAAAAATTCGGTTGGAATGGGAGAACCACATGGATCGAGAAAGTTGGATACACGTAGTTAGTCAAGTTTCTAGTATAAATTAGTCACTAACAAAATTGATAGATATTGTGCACCAATAATAACGTAAAAAAAATTCCCATGGTAATTGTCGTGGTGTGTATAACAATATTTGATAGAAAATGTTGTTTATTACGAAACCAATATGAACAAAGCTTTCAGTTTTTCAGCCAATACCAATTATATACCGTTATCAAGCTACGACTTATGATACTAAGGATATCTTTAGTAATAATTACTAAATTTTTCAGTGATTATTATACAACAATCCAATGGTTGGTACATATTGGCTATAATTTAGTTTTTGTGTGATGAGTGAGCGGGTAAATGAAAACATTGGTTAGTACATGCTTGCCACAAAATAACCTTAGTGTGGTCACCGAATTTTTGCATTGATGAGGAAATTACTATTATGCCCATTTTGTAACAATTACTAAGGATATCCTTAATATCATAAGTCGGACTCCCAGTTATCAAGCTCGTTTATTATAATTATAATTCTACTTCAGCGGTGTCCCATCGCCTGCTGTTGACGCAGCTTTTGTCGTCGCTTTGTTGTTGTGCTGATGTTTGTCATGTTGCTCGTTGTTGACGCTGCGTCGATCCTCGCCTCGCGTCGGCCTTCTCTTCCCACGCGATTGTTGCAGATCATGCGTGCGCTTTCTCCCACGCAGTTGGTTCTAGTCCTACGCCCTTCTGCCACACGTCTCATCCTGCTGCGAAAGTGTTTCTTGATGTGACGCCTGCACATGCAGGCAAGGATCTCATCATGTTCCCAGAATTACTCAATGGGGCCGCAAATTTGAAGGAAATAGAGACTGTTCAACAGTTTTTTTTGAAGGAAAATAATCTTTGTGTCCAAAGAACAAACACTGCGTCCAAGACAGCACAGAGCCTTCAGACTCAGTGCGTGCAAGGCAGCTTAGCTAATTTTCTGAAAAAAGCTGATGTAGTTAATTTTGATAAACCTGCTAAAACTTTTGCTCAAGCTTTGGTTGGTTCTGGTGATAAGATTTTTGACTTTCCTCTTAGTCAACTTCCTAGGCCTTGCTTAAAAGCAGAAAAATTGTCTATCTCAATTCCGGAAGAGCAATATTTGGCAGGTTTGGTGGGTTGCAAGGCACACCTTCTTGGAAGGCTTTTACTTTCAAAAGGAGACATTCCCATCAAGATTGATGCTTTGAAATCCAAACTTCAAACTCTTTGGCAACCTACAGGTAAGTGGGGTCTGATTTCTTTAGGGAAAGGATATTATGAATTTTCTTTTTCCTCTATTGATGATTTACGAAGAGTGCAGTTGTAGCCTTCTTGGCCGGTAAAGCTGTGGTCACTTCAATCGCTTTTGATCGGCAACTAATTTTAATCCTTCAAAGATAAAACATACAAACGTTCAATGTTGGATTAGGCTTACAGGTCTAGCTCAAAAATATTGCAGACCCAAAATCCTTTTTGCTCTTGCTAGCTGTGTTGGAATACCAATTCGACTAGATGATACAACAAGAGCTCTTTTGATAAATCTACTAGTCATTTTACTCGCAACTTGGTTGATTTATATTTGAAATTAGAGCTTAGAGATCAAATCCTAGTTGAGAGGTCGGGTTATGCTCTCTCCGTGAGCATTGAATATGAAAATCTTCCCTCTTTTTGTATGAATTGCAAGATTGTTGGTCATACCATTAGTGCTTGCAAAAGAAGGAAGCTTCAGGCAAATCAGGTTTATGTCTCCAAGCCTCGACCTACCATTAATGTGACTTTCAAGCCCAAAGTTGCTAAACCCCCTATTGAGATACATTAACAACAAGGGGAAGCTTCACCGAATGAGATTAGAGAAAAGCAATCTAATGATGATTCAAATGTTCATGACTCGATTGCTTTGGGTAATGGTACACATATGTCGCCTGTGGTTTTGCAATCACAAGAGATTTCTTTGATCCAGAAGTTGCAGACTGGTTCTACACATAGCACCTCTAAAGCTAGTCGGGCTGGTAGTGATTCCACTCAACCTCCCACCACCCGGTTGGATTCGCTGTATGCCTCAGATTCTAACATTGTAGCTTCTGACGGGAGAAATTCAGGGAAACGTTGGGGTGATGTGTCCGACGACGCTGATAATCCCATGACCCATGGAACTAGTGTCGTTAAGTCTGATCCAGTGGTGTCCATAGCCCGACAAAAGAATCACAAAAAGAAACTGGTCCAGAAAACAGCAGGATATGATCTTAAAAGCGGGTCCTAGGATTCTCAGAAAATCAACTTTTGGCCAGAGTTTGGTGGGTAATTGGTTATCTGTTATCTAACCTTTGTTAGTTTGTTTTTTTGTTTTAGCTTCTTGGTTGATTTTTTTTAGTGGCCTCTGTTGGGGGCTTCCTATTACCGTTTGGTCTTTATTTTCTATTATGCCAAGGGTTGGTCTAGTCTCCCATTGTGCTCTTCTTTGTCGTGTTTCGCTTTTTGTTTAATAAATTCGAGGCAAATTGTCTATTGTTTAAAAAAACGAACATACTTACGTACTATATATTCTAGAGAATTGTAGCCAAATGCAATGGATATGATTACGGTTACGATAGTGACAATGACGAAGACCGTGATGATATGGCAATTGCAAATTGAGCAATGCTAAGAACAGTTGCTCTGACAATCGCGCATAAACACTCGCTCATTATCCTTAGCCACGTCATTTCTTTTTTTTAAGCATCGACCGGTAACCGCCTAAACAAGTTGAAAGATTTGATTTTTTTATTAAATTAAATCTGTAACTTACTCTGGTTCAATGAACAAGACAAGACTATCATCTCATTCATTGCTGTAAAAAAAACAAATTTCATTCACCAAGCTCATAAACACAACACCACCAATCGCCTTTCATGAGGTACAACGCCGCTTATGCCATCATACACGCCACCACCGCACGCAGATCGAGGTGCGACTTCGCGCATTGTCGCCGCCGTCCAATGTCAACGTTAGCATCAACATTCACCGCTGCGATCATCGTAGCACCAAGCTCCGCCACAATCTGCGATGCCCTTCTACCACCAGTAACGGGTCTTAACGATTTGGGTTTCTAGCTCCCATCGCCTCGGTTTGTGATGGGTGATTTGAATTTGTGGATCGTTGGATGAAGGAAGCTTGATTGATGTTTACGAAGGTGGAAGCGCGAAGATTATGGAGATTGGGGTTTCAATGTCAACTGGTTTGAAAAGCTTTAAGATGTGAAATGTTTTTTTAAAAGAAAACAAAAACCATTCTAGCTACCTACTGAACCAGTGAGTCGGTAACCATTTTTTAGAATAGTTTGACGTGGCGCAATAGGCTATCGAGTGTCCGTGAGCAAGTGTTAAAACGAGTGAGCGTAGCATTTCTCTTGCAAATTTGGATTTTTTATACTAAAAGGGTGTTTGGAACCGCGGCAGAAAATGTTAAAACGTACGGTAAGTTTGAAGCTAGTTAGAGGAGCTTGTGGTTGGACGTGGAAAAGTAGCTTTCCAAACACATTCTAAACTTTTTCTAAAACCTGGAAGCACATAATTATGGAATGGTTATTTGACAAAGAAGAAACAATGGATATTATAACTTACGAGTAGTGCAATTTTTATTGAGGCCAACTCAAATGCAAGACTACTAAAACCCTAATTTTAGACTCATCAACAAAAAATTATTGTCATAATCTATATCTATATTATATATAACCATGAATCTGACACCTAGGCATCCACTTAATCAGCCACGTCAATAAATATGTCAGCACCAATTAAATCCACCTAAGAACAACCATTCCATGCGTGCGCCACATCACCTCATTAACACCGCATACATTTAGAGTCGTTAGATCAAGTCACATGACAATAAAATCAAGGGCCTTAATATCATGAAAAAATCAACGACCCACGCTTAAAATGGATTTACTGTTTGGAGTAAACTAACACATAGGGGACAAGAAAACAAACGTGTTAATTATCATTCAAAATCACAATTAACCACAATCAATTGTCATAACTTCTTTCGGTTTGAATTTTTTGGTTTCAATATATATATATATATATATATATATATATATATATATATATATATATATATATATATATATATATAAAATGACCTATTACTACAAATATGAGTGCAATATTAGTGTTGTGTCAATTGAGAGAAGATATGTACATTCAAAAAGATTTATAAATTGAGTTTTAGTCTACTTTTAAATCGATTTAATTCTTTAAAATAAAACAAAAAATGGTTTTTGAAGAAGTCACACTTCACCTCTTCCGACTATACATCTGTCTGCAGCTCTGTCTTTGTGCCACAATATTTCAGCATCTGTTCTTGCATCCCACAATTGCATTGTCTTTATAGGTTTAATAATGTCGATTTTTTTAAAATAAAATCTTCAATTTCAATTGTTGGATATATGATTGTTTTTTACTGTATATGTTTATTCAGAATGAAACTTTGAAGTTGTCAATAAGTTGAGAAATTAAATAAATTTTATTTTATTTAGGCTTAATTACAATTTTGGTCCCCCTATTATCATCAACTCACGATTTTAGTCCCCCAATTTTTAATTTGACGAATTTAGTCCCCCTATTTTCCCAATTTGTAAAATCAAAGTCCCCACTAATTTGGTCAAAATTATTGTTGTCTTTATCACCCCTTTAACCTACATGGAAGGCCACCGCATGCCAAGTTGGACAATAAATTAAAACTTCTTATTTTTATTTTAACAAATGTTTTTAAACAAATTAATAAAATGCAAAATTAAAAACAAAATATTTGTCTTAGGGTATCAGACACACATTTGATGAGTTCCCCCACTCCAGGATCGTCATCTTCGTATTTCCATTTTATTTACATTGCCAATAACTCTTTAACATTTATGTTGCTTGGTGTGAAGTGAAAATCAACGGATGGACAACAATGTTACTTTCACACCTTTTGTGTCCAAAATAACAACTGGAAAATGACAAGAGGAACTATCTATTGTCATGGTTCTTCCGTTATTTAATTTTATTTGATTTGATTTGATTTTCTTTTGACAGGTTCTACATCTCATGTGCAGATAAAGGTGAAACTATCTATTGAGATATCATGTGCATGAATTTACTTGAGATGTAATTTGTACTCAATAGTTTTTTATTGTATTTTTATTGTGACTTTCTTATAGGTTAATGATTTTGATTCTTTGGTTTTATCTTCAGGATGTATGCAAAAGTATGGTGCTCGATGGCTACTTTTATCACCCAAATTAGAAACTTATGATCAATGATATTTTAAAATTTAAAATAAGAAGTTTCATTTCCATGTCAAAGATAACTTTGCTTATTTGTCGTGACTCATATTAGTTCACCTTAAATAACCATATGTGCTGACTATGAATAGTATAGATAAAATCAATTCAAAAGTAAAATGATAAAACAATTCTATAACTGTCAATATTGAAGTGCACTAATTGCTCATCAAATTAGAAATTAAATCTACAATTAATTCATATGCAAAATTACCATAACAATTTCAAAATTAAGTCTTCTCCATTACAAAATTATCAACTCATCGATTTTCATCCTTTCTTCTTATTTGAATTTTTTTTTGTGACAACAATGTAATCCGTTTTTTTATCCCTTCTTCTCTTCTTTTTTTTGACACGTTCTAATTGGAGGAAAATGATGGATACTATTGTCTATTGGATCTGTGTTCGCGTGTTTTGGTTCTACTTTCTTTCTTTCATATTTCGAAATTAAGTCTTCTCAATTACAAAATTATCAAATCATCTTTGCTTTTCACCATTTCTTCTGTTCTTTGATTTATTATTTTTTGTGACAACAATCTAAATTGTTTTTGATCATTTCTTCTCTTTCTTTCATATTTTGAAATTAAGTCTTCTCCCTTACAAATTATCAACTCATCTTTGTTTTTCATCATTTCTTCTGTTCTTTGATTTATTTATTTTTTGTGACATCAAACTAATCAGTTTTTGATCATCTCTTCTTTTCTTCTCTTTTTTTTGACAGGTTCTAATTGGAGGAAAATGATAGACACTATATATTGTCTACTGGATCTGGGTTCATATGTGTTGGTTTTTGATCATTTCTTCTTTTAAATAGGGATATAAGAAGATCATTAAAAAAAATCTCATTAATTATCAACAATTGACAATATATAAGAAGATCATATATATTGACTGCATACACTATGCGAATTTTTTTTCTTTATATTTATCTACGTCCTATGCATCGCACAGTATGTTAACATAGATTTAGATATTAACGTTGGACAACTAATAATATGTATTCAATATATGTGTCAAAAAAATAGGTATTTAGAAATTCTAAATTTTCGGAATATATTTGAAACATTAAGTAGTTTTACATAAATTTTAAAATATTTTTTTTAAATATTCTTTTAAATAAAGATAATGTATACCCGTGCATCGCACGGGTCACTATTTAAACTGATTTAGATCAAACAAATATATATATATATATATATATATTACAAAATTAAATTTCATAGTTGTATATACGTATTTAACCTTATTAAATTTTGTTTATTGAAACACAGTGAATTACATGTATTTGACTAAATCCAATATTTAGATTAGTTATCTTACATCTAATAACAAATGAATGTCGACCCGTGCTGGCACGGGTCAATTAGACTAGTTTTTATAAAATAAAAAAAATCTCATATAAACCAAACCTAAAACTTCTCACTTTAAGAAAAAACTCGAATTACAAATTTGTTTTGCGCTTCATCCACTAAAAAAGATTTTTGAACGAGATCCTCATCTAACAGTCAAACATTTGTGACAATGTGATTGCATAGAATTCAACTCTCTAAAGGACCCAAGGGAAAAAAAATGTTATTTTAGTAGGTGATCATGAGGAATATGCTAGTCAACGAGTTTTATTTATTGGTTTATTATATTCATTCATTATTATTATAATTGGTCAATTTGGTTATATAAATTTGGTTTCTTAGGCTAGATGGTTGCTTTGATAGTGAAATGAATGGATATCATGTTGGTTGTTGAATTGGAGAGAAATGACAGAAAAGGAAAAAGATGGTCAGAGAAGGACTTGAGGGTAGGCACTGAAGCATTGTATTGGAAAGGATTGGAAGGCCAAAAAGAAGGAAACGAGGAAAGGTCGGTCACCGGCTAAAACTATTATTGTTGGTGTAAGTTGTCATAGAGCCATTGTGTGTGGGCCTCTTTGCTTGTTAAGTAGCTTTTTTAATGGCATTTGCTTTTCCCACGTCCTCTCATACTCAAAACACATTTCATAAGGGTGTGAAATGATCAAAAGACCAGTCAAAACGTCTTTTTTTTCAAGAATTTTCACGTGTTCGAACACGGGTCTTCGAACTGGTTCGAATGACATCGTTCGAGTGTGTTAAATTTTGACTTCACACTCTCTTAAGCGTTTTTCACCGCTCGCATGACGTTGTTGAACTCGCTCGAACGACATCGCTCGAATGTGTTAAATTTTGACTTCACACCTCTTGTGCGTAATTTTGCTGTTCAACGGCGCCATTCGAACGTATTCGAATCGTCGTTAACACGCCCTCACAAGATGTTTACGCGAGGTTATTTTTAATAAAAACATTGGGGGGTGTGAAAGAGTAGGAGGATGAGTGGGAAAAGCAAAACCCTTTTTAATTGAAGAAAAAGTTTCATGTCCTATTTTACCCTTTTTTTCACCACGTCTTTTCTATCTTTTGAAGAAAAAAAATAGAAAAATTTATTCCTTTTTTTTTACAATAAGAAAATTTTATTCTTGAACAATAGTACTATTTGCATTTCTCTTTTTATTTTCCTTTCTTTTTGTAGAATATTTTGCTTGTTATTTGTTCTGTACTTACTTTTGAAAGTGTCCGATCCTAAGTAGTTGGTAGATTTTGATCCTGATCCACGATGTTAAGGTCCGAGGTTGAGTTCTGATTCGAGGTGGGGTGTAACTGTGAAATCGCTCGATGCTGAAGTCAGTCAGTGAGCACTTTAAGCAGGTATTGATGTTAGTTAATGCGGACCTTAATGCTTGCCATGAATGCTATATTTATAGGGTCGAAGGGTGCTTGTCCAGATAGATATGAACTGTCTGATTCAGGGATTAGATCTTGGCCATTGATAGTTTGATTCAAAGTTGGCTTATGAGCCTCAACTTGGTAAGCCTAATGAATTGTTTTTGAAGGAGGGGGTGCGTTAAGCACCTTGATTTCTACTCCATAACAGTTGCCCCAAGTCGGATCACTTTAGGGCGATCTTGACTTGATACTCAGGGACGATGTTAATATTCCGATCGAGAATGCTTCGATCCGAGATTGTGACTTTGAGCCGATCTTAATTCTGGCGGTCTTAAGATCCTGGATCAGTCATAATTGATTGATTTGATCAATGTGACCATTGGTGGTCTCGAGGCGTCTCATAATGATGACACTTTGTTTTTCGTTTCAGTCATAAATGACAATTGATTAGATGTATCGGTTGGGCTGCTGCCTGTCGGTGTCGCTTGGCCCACTATAAATAGTGGATGAAAGTGGTCAATTTTGCGCTTGAAAACATTGAGTTTGCTCTGATTCCCGATCCTGAGAACTGGCGTATCCGAGCTTAATATCTTCAAAGATTTTTGGTAGTTGTGTCGTGGCGAGGTGTGATTGGTTCCAATGGAGCAAAGTATTAAGAATTCAGAAAGAGCTTGGAGTCGAATTAGGGCACACACAAGGTTAGTCACTTATGTTTTAATTTGTTTTCTTTCTTTGAATACCTCCCGGCTGGGATTGTGCCCCCAACCTGTCTTTATTTCGCCAGGGTGGGTTGTTAGGTCAGGTTCCGACCTTGTCGGGAACCCACCATGTCGATTCCTCCTAATAACATGCCCCCATTCGTGCAGGTCCGAGCTGGCGAGGACCAAACAGACGAGTCGCTTCAACACTCAAAACACTAAATCAGAATCAAGCTCGCCATCTGTATTTGGGAAAGCTAATGGCTACTAGGTCAAGCCACGAGTCTAATCCGAGACAAGCTGAAGAAGAAGTCGTCCCTGTGAGATTCAGGACGAACTCCGATCTGGACCATCAGTTTAGCCCGAGACTGCAAGTCATGATGATTCAGATGAAGGATCCACCGCTGGAATGCCTTCAAACAGTGTGGCTCAAGTTTAACTGAGTTCAGACTCGGAGTCATCTGAAGACTCAAAAACAGAGTCAGAATCCGAAGAAAAGCAAGATAGCAACAGGTCGGAAAATCCAGATGACACTCCCCAAGCAAATGAATCAAACTTGAAAAGTAATGAAGAGTCGTATCCGGATAACTCTATTTTATATAGAGTTATTCATATATTTAAACTTAGTAAATTGCTCTTTTTCAAGTAAAGATAAGGAGTTTATATAGTATTATTGTGATATATGATAACTTGAGTGAATCACATGGTTATAGTTGTTAATAGGTCATTTTGGATATATTGTGGTATGTTTGATGTTTTTACTCAGTGCAGTCTACAAATGCTTCTGCATCAATGCTGCACTAAAACTGCACTACTTGGAGAGAGAGCAGCTAGCCACTTGCACATCAACTTGCACATCAACTTGCTCATCCACTTGCATTTGAATCTAACTTGTGGTCCCCTAAAGCAAGACCACTTTATATTTCGGCGCCTACCATTCCCACATAGCCTTCAGCATAGCTTTGAATAGTCATCAACATAGGGACACATGTTTATATCTCATTGGACCTCCCTATACACTTGATCAAAGATCTCAACTTGGGAAACAACTTCTGAAAAGCAACTACAACTCAATCTCTAAGTTTACTTCAACATGAAGGAAGGAAGCACCTTTCTTGAAGACTATAAAAGGACCTCACTTCTTCATTTGGAAATATATCACAATCCATAAGTTAGATTCAAATTTCAATATACATAATTAGTTTCTATTTTGTAAGAGGGAAAGGAAGGAATTGACAAATCTTCCTTACTTCGATTTCATAGTGTTTACATAGTGCTAAGGAGTAATGCTAGTGCATTGCTAGGAGAATTCATGCAAAGAGCTTCAACTCGTGTAATCTCTATCTTGTTGTCTCTCTTTTGTGATTTCAATTATATAAAGATGTTTCATTCAGTTTATATTTACCTTTAAATGTCTATATTGAGCTAAATCTCTCTTAGTTGAAATGTTCTAATCATTTAATGAGCTTTTAAGTAAGTATGATGCATGTATGTAATGTGTACACTTTAGTTCTTGCTTGATAATACTTTCAACACTTATTTTGAGATTGATCACTTAGAATAAGTAGATGTGTAAAAGCAGACATGGTTTACAATTAAGAACTCAAGAACTAATATGGGTGAGTGTTTTACATAAAGGAAACTTTGTGAAAACCATGCTAAGTCCTAGACATAGGATAGTATAGTCCATAGGGTGATACTGTGTGTACTTTAAAAGGCAAGAGTGAACTTATTTAGCATGCCTAGACATAGGAAGCTTGTAATGAAACTCTGAAGAAAGTGACTGAAAGGCACATAGCTAATGCAACAACATTCATTCAAAGCAATCGCATCACATAACGCATCAAACACTTAAAGGTAAATTACTTGGTGAAGACATTCCAACTAGCTTTTCTCATTTGCATTACAAACCCTTACACTTTTCTTTTTACTAACTTGATTGTGATCATACCAACTCCACTATAAATTGTTATTTGGTTACTTTACATTAAATTACATAGTATTGAGTTTTTAAAAGAGTTCATCAATCCCTGTGGGTTCGACCTGTTCTAAACACTGTATTACTTGTTAAGGACTGTGTATACTTGCACATGCTTTCCTCACACCATATCATGGGCGATGATGACAAGAGTAGTGGATCTGAAAACGTTGATGGATACCCTAATACTGGGGTTAACCCTATGGACCTTCCTATCTACCTTTGGGAACCCCTCGCGAACACTATTGGGTTTTAGAGAGTTTGCGTGAGTTTGAATGCCTTTTTGAAGCTGATGAAGATGTATCCCGTTTTGCTAGGAGGATCTACAGGAAATACCCTCAAAGATGGCGTACTGTAGGGATGAAAGAAGGAGAGCATAATGAGACCTACCCTGATTGCCTGCAGTTTATAATTTAACACACTACTTTGACACACCTGCGCATGGGCTTTCAACAAGCAGTGTTGGCGACTCTGGAGCTCGCCCCTTCACAACTTCACCCAACACATGGGCTTTCATGCGTGCATACGAACTCGTATGCAATGACCTACCTCCCTTCCTTTATTTTTCCATCTCTTTGAGGTTTCTAGGAGGAAAGAACCTAATAATCGTGATCCCGATCGTCAGAGGCATGTCAGCCTCCGATCCAAGAGAAAACGTCAAAATCTTCCGGCCTTACACTGATAGCCTGAAAAATGAGCGGAAAAACAAATTCTTTTGGGTCGAACCTGTTGAGGTCGAAGTTGTTGAATGAGTGGGAAAGTATACCGATGATGGTCAAGTCGTATTGACGACTAAGTTTCCTCTTGGGTGGACCTTTCGTCATTATAACCGGAAAACAAAACAGTATTCTGTTGCCGAGACTAAACTAAGTGCAGAATATCGGGTGACCAAGAAGATGATGAAATACTGTGCTGATAGGTTGTCTCAAATGACCCGACCAAAGCAAACCTGCTAAACAGGCAACGAAGGAAGCTTACAAACTCGGGCCTGAAGGTCTTGAAGCAGCTTTCAAAAACACACTTGAACAAGTCGCCATCTTCCGACCCGGGTTTGTTGACGATGCCAACATACTTAAGCCCGATCATTCAGTTCTGGGCGACAAGATTGTTCTGACCGATCCCAATACTGATGAAGTGATTAGTGTCGTCTTTCCCCCAGACCCCTCTGAATAGGTTCCTAATAGGTTTTTTGTTTTATAATTAACCAACTTGTGGTTTAAACTTTGAGGACCCGACCGTATCCGGGATGGTTTGTAATATTTTGGTTTCGTACTGCTAACACTGGTCTATAAATACCTAATATTGCTTTAAGATTTGTATATCATGTTTTGGATTTATCTCGCTCTTCTTAGGGTATTGGTAAATTCTGCCATTTTACTACAAACTTTTGTTTATCTAGATAATATACAAGTAATTAAGGTCATCCTCAAGGCAGTTTAACCCATATTTAACTCGTCCTTCAGACTGTGCCAGTCTCGGCCACTTATCGTCGTAAACTTATTTTGACAATAATTCACAAGGGATTGAGGTCGTACGTGGGATAGTTTAACGGGACTTGACCCAGATTGAATTTGTCCCAAAGGTTATGACTACACTGATACGATTTAAGATCGTCCTTAGGGTAGTTTATTGGACTCAGCTCAGAATTAACTCGCCCTTCGGGGTGTGGCAACACTGGCCTTTAAGATCGTCCTTAGGACAGTTTACCGAGACTCGGCCTAGATTTAACTTGCCCTTCGGGGTGTGGCAACATTGGCCTTTAAGATTGTCCTACGCCACATCAGCGATTAACTGTCAGCGTGACGTCTGTTAGTTTCAATTGACGACAGAGACCAAAATGAAACGAAAGTGAAAGATAAGTGACCAAAACAGATAAAAAAATATAAAAGACCAAATTGAAACCCAGAGAAAAGATAAAGGATCAAAAGTGCTATTTATCCTTTTTTTTAATTAATTTTATTGGTAAATCTCGATCGTTCATTTAATTAGACGGTCTCGATCGATGCAGTAGAGACTCCTTTAGATATGTTCGCTGTAGAGATGATTGCAGTAGAGTATCCAAACCCCTTTTGAAAACATTGCTATCACCGTTATACGGACTTGTGGAAGTTCGAAGTTAAAAACACTGGCCGCCGCCGCTCTCCAAAACGCAAATCCTTCACCGGCGCCGTCACGAACCACCATTGCAACCGCAAAAACATCCATACGAGAACGCCCAGTAAGCCTAGCCCCTTGCACTCGAATCCACCTTTTAATTTCACTCAGCAATGCTTCCTCACTCTACTTGCCTTGCTCGTTTATATTTTCTAATCTTCGTTCATTCTTTTCTATGCAGTGAAATCTTTGAAACAAAACCCTAACACTATGAAGACGCCTAAACTTGCTCTCACTACTTCTAACTTGAAAAGGTAATGCTAATAATATCATTAGTGGTTGGTTTTACCCACTCTTTTCCGTCCTCATTGTGTTTTACAACTCATTACCATTGCTATTGATTATTACTATCAACCAGTGTAACTGTAAATACTCTTTTATTTGTTTAAGGCACCTAAGAATGTAAATTAAATTCAAATGCTCCTTTTTCATAGTGAACCTTTTTCATGGCTTTTCACTTAAAGGATGCTGTTTTTTCTGTTTCTGTTTGTTTATGATATTTAACTAATGATAACTACCTTGTTTAAATGGTTTAATGTTGTATCATGCTTATATAACACTCTGTTTTGAGATTTGAATTGCTCCCCCCGTCTTTTTCAGGAAAAGGAAAGAAGGTAAAAGTAAGAAAAAGAAGAAAGAAGGTAGAAGGGAGGAAAAGGTGACAACTGCTGATGTCACTGAATCTGATAGCTCGCTTGGGAATAACCATGATGACGGAGAAGGTTTGATTGAACATATTTTGAAATTACATGTTTAAGTGGAAGGCAACAATAACCTTGATATGGGTAGCCACTTTTTACTTCTTAGGTTTACATCAATCATTTATATTTAGTTTGGCTTTATTTAGGTTTATGATCAAGTTCATAGTTAGATGTTGTAGAGAAAATTGGATAGGATTATGAATGTAAGCATTAGAGACAAAGCTGGGGTACTGCCCATTGTGAAAAAGATGGAAGACTCCTGTCTTTTGAAGTTTGAAGTGCGCGGGGAAACTATAGGTCATTAGTTAGAGACAAAGATTAAGGAAAACTGTAGGTCAAACGGTTAGGAAATACTTAAGTTGTCCATTTTTAGACATGATTCATGATAGAACATTAAGGCGTGATTATTGATTCATTTAGCTGATATCACTTAATGGGAAAAGGCTTCAATGGTGGTGGTTGTTGTTATAGAAGTCAAATAAACTCCTTTTGTTAGGCCATGGTTGATAATTTTGTTATTTTTTTTACTATTCTTAGGGTTTGATGATGAGTCTCCTAGAAGCAATGTTGTGCAAAGCACGAGTCAAGATCCTGATGACAGTGATTCTGGATTAATAGAAGGTTCTGAGACTGAAGAGGATGTGGAATATTCTCATTCAGATGAAGAGGATGAAGGGATCAATGGTCAAGCAACATCTGAGGATTCAGTGCATTTGAGGTTTGTTAACGTTTGTTATCCTTTCTCTTTCTCCTGTGGGATAGTAAAATGCTCATTTGAGAGAAGAAGAACAACTAAAGTTAGAGAGGAGGATAAATTATCGCTGGAAATGGGAAACACAAGGGTGTGTGCATGTATAAAAGAGCTAAGTGGCTAAAAGATGCACTGAATCTCTCCAATCTCTATTCCAATTAGTAATGGAAATCCCACTGATTTTTGTTTATACATTTTTGAACCTTTTTATTAACTGATTTTCATATTAAATATTTTCGTAATTTTAACATTTTTGACTGAGTTTGACCACTCTTGCATGTTTTGTATTGAATCTGATTAACATTTAACTAGCTCGTCAACAGTGTTACTTTTTATATTTCTTGGTCATTATACATAGCTCTTATAATACTATATTCCATTTGCCTGCTTAACCTGACATTGTTTTATATCCAGCTCTTTTGATTTACATTTGCAACATGATTTATCAAAAGAAGAAATTGACAACCAAAAGAACATGAAATTTAGCTGGGAGGTACCGGCTATTGGTATCTCAAATTGCAACTGGACAGGGACTGGGGAGAATATCCTGGAGGTATATAGTGCTATTATATTCTTGTTGCTATATCCAAGATTTTACGTATCAATGGCTTCTTATTGAAAGTTCAAAATTTAGTAAAAGTTGGTGGCCAGTTGCTGATAACCCTTAAGGAATGGGGCATGGTTGGCCTTGACACAACAATGCAACTGTTTTCTTTTTCTTCGTACAATGGTGCCTTAAAATAGAATAATATTATGTGTAATGTGTTAGATGGGAAATTGCACGAGGGTGATCAACTTTGATACCCTTTACCCAAAGGTTGTGAAGTAAAAATAGTTACTGAACTAGTTGTTTACATCCTGATAATTTTTTTATGGGATATATGTTTAACTTGATAGTAGTAAATCAAGTCAGTCCCAGAAGGGTAGCTCACATGGGTTGAGTGAAAGGGACATCGTTGATGGAAAAACATAGGCGTACGGGGTTCGAACCCTGGTCCCCTAACAACTAACACACTAATTTCTAACCATTTTTGTAACCAAAAAAGTAAATCAAGTCAATGAAGTGTTGTTTACTGTCTTTCTGGAGACTTTGATTAGTTGTTCCTGTAGTAAAAAAAATATGTTGTGGTTTGTTTCAAATGGAATAGACATCCTTCAATGAATAATTCTTTCATTCAATGTTAACTTTTCTCTTGTCTACCTAGTTGGAAACGCTTTGGTTGTTGTTATTGTTTTCAATTTTACTTTTGTTATTAACACCATCCATGTCTTGGCTTGGTTGAAATTTATGTAATGCAATTTTTATACTCCAAAGAAAAATCAGTCTTACATGGGTTTATAAAAGATGTTCTTCCTTCATTTTTCTCAAGCCTCAAGTACATATTACATTTTTCTCTCTGGCGTTTCTTTTAGGGTTTGGATATCAACTCCTGTGCTGGTCTGAAGGAAAAGTTATATGAGCACTGGATGGATGTCAACAAGACATCTGGAGGCAAAGATATTAATTCACCCAAACAGAAGGCGTTTTTTTCCCTTTGTAAGTTGATTAGAAATCATAATGTATCAATTATGTTCTTAGCTTCATTCTTTTGCATGTAGTCATAATCAGCAAAAGCCTAAATGTTTCTTATTGGTTTCCTTATATTTTTGTCCTTGATGTTTGCTTCACTAAGTTTGTGTTTAAGATGCAGTTTGTTCTAATTTTCGGAAAACTTTTAAATGTTGAGACGTTATTTGTTTAGTGCACTTTACTGCTTTAACAAAATTCTTTAAGTTGAGTTGGTATTCTTTTATGTGTATATTTTGGTGGGTTCTCTGCTGTTATAGGGGATACATGAGTCAATATTCATTATTCATTATGTTGTACATATGTGTAACTTTGATTTTTATGGTTTTATGGACATTGACTTTGTGTTGACTTGGTTCCAGGCAGCAGCTACCGGGATATACTTCACTGTAACAAAAGACCATTCTATCTCAAAGGCCATGAAGACACAAGCGTCATGGATGCATACATAATGCACTCTGTAAGCAATTTTTCATTTCATTCTATATAAAAAGGGGATTGTGAACATATTTGACTTAATGGCTATGTTGCGCAGCTCAATCACGTCTTCAGAACTAGAGACTTCATAAAAAAGAATGATGCCAAACTGTCTAAGCTTGAAGAGGGTGCTGATAGTGATAGATTTCGAGATCAAGGTTTTACTCGTCCTAAGGTAATGGTGTCTTATGTCTTGATTGTTTCCTTATGATGGATTTTTTTTATCATAATTTATAATCGAACATGCCACTTGGTATCCCCTTGAAATGAACTCTGAGAAAAAATTGTACTTTAGCAGATGTTAGACCCCTTATGAAGAATGTCTACAAGAGGAGGGGTCGAACTTAGGTCTGCTGGGTGTTAATTAATGTTAATATGTTTTAATGTGTTGTGGCAGTTATAGGGTCTGTTAGTGTACTAGTATTATTTAGCAGTTATGTGACAGCAGTTAGGAAGTTGGTTGTGTAAGAAATAAGTAGGGAAACTGCATCCTTAGGCAGTTATTGGAGAGTAGTATCTGGTTTGGTGTGGAGAGACAAAGGACTCTCAAATTTTTCCTTTGGTGAGGGTTTGATGGTGTGTAGTTTCTGTTTGTATGTACAGAATAGTGTATTTTGTAATTCTGTGTGAATAAATCAGGAAATTGTTCCAAAACCTTCTCTGCTTGATATTAGTTCTATCAGAAGATCCTTGTGACGTTTTTCTGTTTTGTGATCCAGGTTTTAATTTTATTGCCATTGGCAAGTATTGTGTACCGTGTTGTAAAGAGACTTGTACAACTTACACCTTCAGCTTACAAGGTAATTTAATGCTGTTTTTCAAATTTTATTTTTAATGCAGTCAAGCTAACTGTGGTCTTGACTCTTGACATGGCATAATATCTGTTATAACAACACATTTTACATGTGTCAAATGTGATTACTAGATGCAGACTGTAGATTAATCTTCTGTAACTATTAGGAGATACTCCTTATTACTAATTTTTTTATTTATTATATCATTATAAATAGAGCTCATGTGTATGGTCATAACACCCAACATTCCAATACATGTCTTTTATTCTTATTCTTATATGGTATCAGTAGAGTTCAATTCTAGGAGCGTTAACTGAGAAAATTTCAGGGAGCAGCTTCTCACTGTGCCCTTCGTTTTTTCTCCCAATAAAACAGTTTGCATATTCCACTATTTGTGTGTGTAAGCCAACTGACGAAACCCTTAGACACTCAGCCATTGCGACCCACCACAACCGACCACCATAGGCAGGTGCGCACTTCCCTGTTGGTCAATTTCTGAATGCTCCATGTGATAGCCACTGGCATGCTGAGATACACATTCTTAAGTATATCAAGAGTGCACCGGGTAAAGGATTACTTAATGAAAAGTAGGGTAACACCGAGGTTTTTACGGGTTTACTTTTTCTTATCGGTGGCTTCAAAATAATTCTCGTTAATGCTTGGAAACTAATGGTCACATGGTTATCATTTATCCTTTCCTTCCTTCTTCTGTGTAAGTGTTTCGGTGATATCATGATTGCTTTTAATGTGATTTTAAATTTTGCAATAGGCTACTGCGCTTGCATTTGGTAGGTCCAGACAGGGACGGATCTACTTGTTCTACCCCACTTAAAAAGTTATTTTGGTTGGAAATATATATAATAAATTTATTTTGCCCCCATAAAAAAATAAGGGTTGCCCCCATAAGATAAATTAGATGTAGAAAGTTACAAGAGATAAATAAAAAAGAAAATAATTTGGTGCTAATTTTACTTTTTTAGCTATGTAATTTGTAGAAACTTATGTATTTGAACATTTCTCTATAATGAAATTATGTATTTTGTAAAACTTTACAATATTCATTTAAGACAATACTAAAGGATATTTTTTTGCCCCCACTAGTGAAAATTTCTGGATCCGTCCCTGGGTCCAGAATATGAGAAACTCAGTGTTTGTTACCACATACCTTTCTAATGGACTTGTGTGTAGTTTCTAAATCACAGGGATATGCAATAAAATTTACTATGTCTGAAGGGAGGTTATGTTGTATCGGGTGTATGACACTTGAGCTTTTCTAACGCCACTAACGCCACTACGCCAGTGCATATTGTTTACTCAAATGCATTTCAAATTGCAAAGATGTCTATCTTCAACCTTCATTTAAACTTAATAGGCTGAAATGATTCATTCAATTGTCGCATATTAACACTTTCCATTTTATTTTATTGTATTACATTTCCCTGGAAGCAACATAAACAATTATGGAGCTCCTTTGTGATATTTATGCTTGTTTTCTCAGGCTAATGTTGAGCATCTGGATCGTTTTTCCACTAAATTTGGAAGTGAAGAACATCAAGCTGACGAAAATGTCCAGGAGTCTGAAATTGGAATACCTCAGAAGTCAACCAAACCGGATGACTTTGATTTACTTTTTGGTGGCAATAATGAGGATGACTTTATGATTGGCATCAAATTTACTAGGTAATTACACTCCTATAGTAATTAGCACTATTTTTGTTCTCTTTCCTTTTCCAAGACATTGTGAAAGCCTGTTGAAGTCCACCATCAACATCAATATTTGTACTCGTTATCCTTGTTATTTGTGGTTGGTGAGGGTTGTTGTAAGCATAGTTTGTTGCTAAATAAATTATATCAACGGATGCTTTATTTTTTATAATTTTTTTAAGCTTATTTTTATAACATCCATCTGTAGTCATGTCCCTAATATGAAGGCCTATAAAACTACATAGAGAATAAGAGATCCTTATTGCACCCTTGGGGCACCATCACATGCTAATAAAGTCTAAAGGCCTATTCGGTTTGAAAAAACTTTTTAGTTCTAAATTTCTGTTTTCACCTTTTGTCAGAAAAATGCTGCATTGATTTTGGTTCCTACTATCAAGGCATCTTCCCCATCCATAGTCTAGTCTATTAGTTATTTGATTGCATTTAAGGTATATTTTTATGTTTGTAGATTTTACGAAAAAATGTTTTATGGAGAATTATGAGCATTTTAAAAAAATTATTCAGATAAAAAAGTATTTACATTATTTCCTGTATTAAGACTTTGCTCAACTATATGTGTGCTTACTACACTACTTTTGGAAATAGAATATCTTTATTATTCCACTTTCCATGTAGCATAAAAATTCATTGTATATTTGGATTCCTTGTATCTTAGTAAAGTTGATTTTGCTTATTTACTCTTCTTGTAAATTGTATTTTTATTTATTGTTTCTTTATATCAATATCATTTTGCTGAGTGTATTTACTTACTCAAGCCTATTCATAAATTCCCATCTCATATCTTTTCACTCTCTAAAGTACCAATCTCAACCAGTTGGAAGTTACTCTTTTCGAAATTTGTAATGCAATATGAATTGGTTATCTTAATTATGTAAGTTTGATACTTTGTTCTGTGCAGGAAGACGATAAAGTTGTTCAGTGACTTCCATACCTCAGACATTATTATTGCTTCACCACTTTGCTTGGTTAATGTAAGCTGTTTGCTTTTTCATTTTTCAATTTATTTTGTAGTTTCTTTCATTCAGATATGACTCTATAGACTTCTTTTTGGTCCTTTTAGATTAGAGTGTGTTTGATTCTGTTCAGAACCAGAAAATTGTATATAGAAAAGAATACTGTTTATTGAGAAAGAATATGAAAGAATAGGAGAGAATATCTTCTCCAAGTATTTTTCCTTCACAATAGAGCCAATGGCTCTATTCACTAAAATGATTACAAGCTGAATAATACTTTTCTCAATGCTAGAGTCCTCCGATTTATACATGATAGGACCTAGCACTCTTGCTCACCCCTTATCCTATCCAGCTAACTAATTTCCCTTATTACTAACAGCCCGTAATTACTAACAACCCATTATTATTAGTCGTAACAGATTCATACAAGTTTTCGTTATAAAAGCATTGTTGATATTCAGTTGTTATATGAGATCACCATGAAGGAAACTGTTGTTTATATTGAACTTTTATAGAAAGGCCAGTGACTAATAGTAGTTGCAGAGAAGAATAACGTAATAGATGCCATTTTGACCACCGGAGAGAAAGTGCTACAATAGTCTAGGCCTAAGATCTGTCTAGCTCTAGCCTTTGGCAACCAAATTGGTCTTGAATCTATTAATTTTATCATTGAGGCCAACTTTAGTGTGAAAATCCAATGACAATCTTCAACAGTTTTTCTTGGGGGAGGAGAATGATGTCCCAAGTACCACTGCTCTGAAAGGCACACATATCAATCATAGTTTTTCTCCATCCTAGATGGGACGGGACATTGCCTACATTCCTTGAAATATGCCCAAGACAAAGAAGAAAGATAACATAATTTTGAGGAGATATACAATGATAAAATGAGGAGAAAGATTCCAACTTGAACATCTATGTTTTTGAAGTGTAATAGGAAAGATAAAGCTCGACAGTCAGTGCCATAGGGGTTGGAGACCATTAACATTGCCTATATAGTTAACCATGGAGCTATCAAGTTGCCTAGGGACAATAACATATGAAACATCATCTATAACTATTTATAAAGAAAGTTCCTATGGTAACTACCTCTTTTGGTGTATCACTTTTTTAATACAAATTTGCCCTTTTGTTTAATTTCTTTTTTGACTTTAAACATTACTTTCAGACAATTTTCTTTCTTCTCATAAACTCCTCTATTAATGAACATTTAACAAAAAGGGAGAGAATAATTACTTAAAATACATAACTAAGCACAAAAAAATGAAAAGGGAGGCACGATAGTGCCCGTCATCGCGCTAGTTGGTTTCAAGAACCTTAACCAGCTCTCAAACAGCCTCAGAAGGCTCATGAGCCTGAGAGATCTACTTCATGAAAGGATGAATAATGGATTTGATGATACAAAGTGGAGCATTGATCCTATTTCAATGAGAATAGTTGGCCATAGACGCATAATTGACTTTCTGGCAATGATAAGAGTATCAGATATTCAGATACCATACGTATTCGATATGGCAATACGTCTCTCCTTGAAAAATATAGAATATGATATGTTTAAGATACATATATAAAAAATAAACAAAACAATAGTAAATATAAAAGATTGCAAAACAGATGATGAATTGACAGGTTCTGGGGTAAATAGAAAACAATTAAGTAATGGGTAACAACTACAAAACATAACGATGGGTAATGGGTGGTAAACACGGATTCTGAAGGAAAAAGTGCTCTGATGGATAGTAGGTCTGGTAAGCACATATAGGATTTCTTGTTAGGCTCTAGATACTATGTTGACAAAGAGAAAAGGGAATTCGTATCAAAATTACACACAGGAGATTGTTATATATATAGCGTCAGTGTAAAAGCTAAAAGAGTTCTAGAGAGGAGAAGAGAGTGAAGATGATTCTTTTTCTATCTGATTCACTAACTGTAATTCAGTTACAGAGGGACTTATATACTGGTTACTTATCCTACACCTAGCAGTGCTTATCATGCGCAACAATGCTGATTTACAATTGGAAATAAGCGACACAGCAGCAATAGAATTCTGACTGAAAACAGAGTACAATATAGCCGATGTGTGGTGCACTTAAGGTGCACCATAGAGCTACCAAATACCACACACTTACACATAGACACAAGGATTTACAACTGCCATAGTTACTGTAGTTACACAATTATCCTATTTACAATAAATAGGATAGGTACATTTTTCTTTATATCTTGTTCGCGTGTGCCTCTTCTAGTAAAGCATAAGTACATATTTATTTATTTTATATTTAAAACTTCGTCGCATATTTTGTTCCTCTATATGAATTTAAATTGTTTTTCTTTTTTATAATCCTCTCAAGTTTTAAAATTTGACTGAAACTTTTTAATTTATTGCTCATATATGCTAACATCAGATTGTTCTGAATGTTAGAAAATTGAAGAGGCTGGGAGCAACAAGGAAAAAGACGTAGATTTTCTCTCATCCATAGAGGTGGTTGCTGTGTTCTTAATTTTAAGATTGTATGTTATAACTCTATTTGGATAAGCAGATACCTAGTATATGGACCAGATGGTATGAAGTTGACAAAAGTATGTTTTATTATAAGCAGGTTCTAATTATTGATCATGCAGATGTAATAGCAATGCAGGTTTGTATTATTTGTTTGTTTGTTATTATATCAAATTGATTTTACCCATAATTTGAACTACAATATTAATTTTGTTTCTCATTATTGTTGAAACTTGTCAGAATTGGTCTCATGTGCATACAGTTATTGAACACTTGAACCGCTTACCATCTAAGCAGTCCAGAACAGATGTTATGCGCATTAGACCATGGTACATTCGATTTTTGATTTTCTGATTTGAAGCTGGTTTTTTTCCTGGTCCCTGCTAGATCAATATAATTTTTTAAGCTTATTTTCCATTGTTATTTTCAGCTCTTTTAATTTGGCATAGGGTGAAATTATTGTCACTTACTAAAATACGCGAGGTTGGGGAGAAAACAAAAAGGGGGAGGAAATGTACAAACTTACAATATGGGAGGAGGATAAGATATCGGTAAACCATGGCTCTGTTTACTCGATGCGAACAAATTTGAATGAGGCCGCCCTTGCATCCACCCTCTTTATTTATCTGACTAATCCGCTCTAATTGATTCACTAATTATTCGAAACTGGTATCCCTTCTAACCAGCTAACTTATCTATCTGCTCGCTTCTTTCTATCCTAACAAAATTTAAATGAGTAAGCCTAAGAGGCTAAAAATGAACAAAACTGCATGGGGATTTCATTAAAATAAAAGTGCGAACTTTTATTAAAAAGAGTTCACAAGTAGATTGAACGCTAATGCAAGGTCCCAAATATCAATGTTGTCAATCGCGGATCATAAGCAAAAAAGATGGAAACGAACACTTGAGGGGGGACAACATACAGGGGGTACTTATGGCACAACAGAGAGTGAGGAATCTCATCACTCAATATTGAGTATGACACACTATTAGTGTGGGAAGACATGACCTCGTCGTGTAGGTACATGCAAATTTGTAAAATCAGTACATTGTGTTAATTTGAGATCCACTAACATGGAAGCTACAAGTATGCAGTATATATGCAACAATGAGTCCAAAGAATGGAGTTGTGTTTAAAGTTAAGTTTGTTTTTACGCTGACGCTGGGTTAGTAAAAAAAAAGTAGAGCTCATGAGTCATGCCTGTTAAGTATTCTATTTGTATTCTCTCTATAATTTCTATTCAATTCGGATTGCCCAGTTGGGACTGCCTTGCTTTTCACATAATTCATTTTTTATTTGTTGCCTGGGCTTGCGTTGGCACTTATGTTTTTTCTAAGCCTGAGTTTTTAGATCTGTAATTTTGTATTTCTTGTTTAGGTATCTTGATGAATATGCCAGATTTTACAGGCAAACAATTATTCTGGGTTTTTATTCAAATCCAGGTAATGAACTTTCCTTCTTGTTGCCACTTGTAGAAAGCTGTTAAATTTTTAGGGTATGTTCAGTTTTATATAACATTTTTGTTTTTATCTATTTTTTCACTTTTGATTGCAAAAATGTAATGTTTAACTACATTCTTGTTCCAAAAATTTTTATTGTGTTGGAAAATTTGTCTTAATTGAGGTTGCCCCTAGCCACTTTCATTGCGGCAACTTTGGGCCACCTTCATTGCAGCGTCCATCACCTTAATTGTGTTGGGTATGAGGGGTGTGTTTAGTCTCACACTACAGATAGGGCCTAAGTAGTGTTTATAAAGTTTGGGCACTCCTTACCTTACAAACTGGTTTTGTGGGGATGAGTTAGGCTCTAAGTCCAAATTCTAAGATGGTATTAGAGCCTATTCTAGATTCGTTGTTGGGCCACCTGAATCGTCCATGCTCCAGGCCGCGTGAAGAGATGTGTTGGAAAATTTGCCTTGATTGCAGCAACATTAGGTTGCCTTCGTTGTAACTTCCAGCATCTTAATTGTACTGGGTATGAGGGGTGTTTTTGGTCCCACACCGCATAGAGATAGGCCTAAGCAATGTTTATAAAGCTTGGATCCTCCCCACCTTGCAAGCTTGGATCCTGCCCAAATTCTGAAATATGGGAAACTGTGAAAACACGTAGGGCTCATATGGTTTCATAAAATATTTTCTGATTTCATTTCCTTTTTTAACTGTGTTCCGTTTTCAAAGATTTGTGCATGAAATATTGAAAACACAATTTTTTTGTATTCACTTTTCCTGTACAAATCTCTAAAGACTTGAACTGAATTCAATAAATGAGCACATTTTTTTCAAATCAAACAGGCCCTAATTTTTTTAATTTTTTCTTCTACAAATCTAAAAGTAAGAAAGAAAGTGACAATATGTTAGCATATCTGTAATTAAAAGTAAAAACAAGAAACGAGTACAGAAAATATTTTTCTCAAAGTAAAATGTCCCATAAATTTTTAATTTTCCTCATTTTGGGGAGGATTATTGGTTAACCTGTGATTTATTCAACGTAGTTATATGGGAACTGATTTATTACAAGTGTTCCTATTATTGAGTCCTTTTTTCTTCCATTATTGAAACAATTCCCGACATATTATAACCCCCACGTTTCTTTGTTGCAGATATAAATGCTTCATTCAATCATCAATGTTTAAATTATGAAGGGAAGGTATGTCACTTATTTGGTTGCACTTTCTATGCATTTTCATAGGTTCAAGGTTTGTGCGGCTTAGAGATGTGTCATGGCTGAAAAGTTCTCACTACATCAAAATCTCACAATTTTTCCCGCCCTTTTGTAGTCCTTTATTCTTATTTATACAACTCATTATGCATAGAACACTGCAATGAAGCGTGTGGTTCTTCAAGCATGTATTATACCTATCAAATAATTACATTTCTGTTTTTCAATCTAACTCTCATCAGTCTTTTTAATTATTATTTGCAGGTGAAGCTATTCTGTGAATATAAAGGTGTTCTACACAAAGTACTCCCTGAAATTCGACAAGTATGCTTTCTCAATATTGCTGGCTATTTGAATTTTGAATAAGTCATATGCATTTGGTCCTTTTATGCTATCGTGATTCATAGTATTTCAGATGGGAAGGAATAGGTCATGGTGCATTTTTATAAGCTAGTTTGGCGATATTATTACTCACAATTTCCTTGGTTTTAATGCGATATGTATAATGATATTCATTGTTGCATTACTTCTCAATAATACATTGAAAAAAGAGGGTCATCAATGATTTGGATTTAGATTGCTATTTTTGCTTTTTGTTATGTTAGATATTCTTTTTTAAATAGAAAGGAAATACTCCCTACGGTCCTTATTATAAGAAAGATACATAAATTTTTTAATACATTAATTGCTAATTATCATTTTTATCCTTATTTAAAGTGAGAATTATATTAACGACACATTCCTATGCAAATGAGATGATTCATTAATTATAAGTTGTTATATAAATAGGGTTAAGTTTGGTAACAAACTCAATCTTTAGGAGTATTGATTAGAAAAAGCAGATTTAAATGCGATTATTTTGTCTACGTGATTTAAGGTTTTGTTCCTTATAATAAGGACCGGAGGGAGTAATGAAAACTTAGACAAAAACTTGTAGGTAGGGATGACTGTCCTTTCTTTTTAAAATTTTTGATAAGCCAAATTTTATTGATGAGAAAAGATGTTTAGTGATGCACGATAATACATCCCAAGAGAGTACAAGAACATAACTTGTAATATCAATGTGAGAGTGAACCGACACAAGGGTACATATACGCATAAATCTTAAACAGCTGAATTTGTTAAACACTATTGCTCATTATTATTTTTTCTATATCATTGAGTTTCGGGATTTTCATTTTTTTTTGTCTTCTGTTTTATCAATAACACATATATCTCTGTAGCTTTGTTCCTTACTCTTTTTTCTATACAGCTAACACTTTCTCTAAATCTTGAATCCTGTAGGTTTATGAACGGTTTAGTATAGACTCAATAGTAGATGCTGATGATGCCCGTTTTGATTATTTTGTTAAGAAGGTATGCATTCTTGAATTGTTGTTTTGAGAATTGTCTCGAGTTCATGTGATTTTAGTTGTCCTTTTTCTGGCAACTTGCAGTCGTTGCTAGTCTTTATTGGGTAATTTGACTCCAGTCTGATGTAAATAAACATAATTTTGCAACATTTTAGACTGAAAATAATTGGATTTAAAAGAGAATGGAGTGAAATAAAAGCAATCATTAAAGATGTTGTACAGTTACTTTTTAGGGCTATAGTTGGTGACATTTTTGAGAACAAATTTGCTTTCTTATATTATTTTTCGCCCCACCACTTCACTGTCCTTATTTTGTCTGCTGGAGTTGTGGGAATTTAGCTAAAGAAAGGAGAAGAAATAACAGGGTCTTTGATCCCTATTTATAGGAATACAAGACTCTTGATCCTAATTAAATAGGAAAACTTTGAAACAAATCACAATAATAACGAAGTAATGTGAAACTTATCCTAGAAGAAAATCTAAAATACTAAGATTATAAACTAATCTTATGATTGGTCAAAAACTAATCTTATGAGATAAACTACAATAATATCAAGATATTGAGATACTTATATTCTAACAGTGCCTAATGAGACATCCATGTCAATTGCTCATGCTCGCCGTGGTATACGTGAGATTGTCTTGTCTGTTTTATGTGTCCTCTGCCAAATTCATCTTAGAAATTGCCAGCAAAATGTCTCTGTTCAATATCTTTAAATAAGTGACTAAGGATGGTTCAAAAGGTGTAAATGAGTGGTGATTATGTGCTTGTTCATTAATAATTATGACACTTCGAATCTTATTTAGATATTATGTGAATTATTGTGAATTATTTTTGCAGGTTTTTCCAAGAATCAAAGATTCTGATCAGGTTAGTTTTTTTGATAAACTTTTCATTTTTTTTTCTAGGATGTATGCTTGTGTTAATTTAAATTTATATACACATAATTTTTTATGAAATCTTTGATGCAGGGAGGGATCATGCTATTTACAAGCTCTTACTTTGAATTTATTCGAATCCGAAATTTTTTAAAGTCACAGAACGCCTCCTTCTGTCTGCTTGGGGAGTAAGGAGCCATTTCCATTATTGTGCCATTATTGCTCATTTGCTCTAATTTTATCAGTGTTATTTTTATTTGATCATAACATCATAGTGTATGTCTGCAATTTTTTTTAATGTAGCTCTTATATTGCATTATGATTTTTATGCGTGTCATTTTGATTTAGGTATACGACCCAACGCGATATTTCTCGTGCACGCCTTTGGTTCTATGAAGAAAAAGAAAAATCATGCTTTACACAGAGAGATCTCATTTTTACCACAGATATAAGGTAGTGTACACTGAAATAGTTTTCTCCCTCCCTTTCTTTCCTGTAGTTAATTTCTTTAGTATTTAATAACTATATGTTTTTACTTAGTTTTGAAATCATTCTTATATGCACTCGTATTTTCCTCTTTCCAAACACCTAAAATGATACAAAATTAACAAGTTCAGTATATGTCTTGATGGCAGATTCGCGGCGTAAAGAATTTAATAATTTATTCGCTTCCAGAGAGGAAGGAGTTTTACCCCGAGGTAAGCAGGCTTGTAAAGTAGTTCATTTCTCTCCTCACATATAATCCACTAAGGAAGAAGTATAAAACTGATAGAGTACGAATGCTCCCAATTCAAATCTTGAAGTCTTCATATTTTTTTCTTCACGTCCATCCCTCTTTCCCGTTTGCAGATTGTAAATATGCTTGATGGATCTGACAACATGGCATGCACTGTCCTTTTTTCTTGCCTTGACAAGTTTCGGGTAATGCTTCACTCTCTTTGATGTCCCTTCAGTAATACACTTTGTTGGAATGTGGTGTGGGTGGCTGTTTATTAATATTCCATTTACTCTTCCTCCCTCGTAATGTTATTATATCCTTTCATTTTGGGATTACATTTTAGCTGGAAAGAATTGTTGGAACTACTCCTGCAAAAAGGATGGTGGCTGCAGAGAAAGGTGTATTTGTTTTTTGCCATTAGAATTCTGCTGTACTCCAAGGCCGTAATCATGCAAAGTAACCTGAGCGTATTTTTATGCCCGTGAGAAGATGAAGCCAATTTGATTTTTCTCAGAATGCTTGAAGAATGAAATGACAGTCTCTTTCTGGACAAAATTCACAGAGGAAGACTTTTCCATTGGGCTTGTTTCTGTACGAGTCTTGATTTTTGTTCCCCTCAGTATGTTCAGTTAATTCTAATGATGGAACTGTGAATATATATGCACACATTTAATTGCCAGCGTCAACTCTGAGAATACATTGGGAATATATGCACACATTTAGGGTATATTTAGTTTGCATGTTGCCAAGGTACTTTTTTCAACAGCAAAGCAAATATAAAAACACTTAATGCTAGAAATTTATTATTCTAAGGAAATGAAATTTATTTTTTCTTGGTATTTATTCTTATTGGTTGGACAAAAGCAACTCCGATAGAATTGGTAGCTTTCGTAGAAATTATTAAAAACTATCCAAAAAGTGCAATAGTATACGCTAAATCGCTTCTTAAGTTCAAAGAAACAAAGTTCTGATTGAACCTATGATAGAACATGACAAATCTTGTGACACACAAGACTTAGGGTAATGTTGAACCTGCCTTCTTTGCCTCTTCCATAGAAACCACCATTTTTGCCTCCACTAAGTTGTTGGTGTTAAGGGAGAATTAATAGGGTATAATTGTGAGTATGAGCTAGGTTGGTTTGAGGAATGTATTTTGCAAGATTCATACTGGGTGATTAAGAGAGGGCAATTTGTCTATACTTCTGAAAGTTATATTTATTTGGCAAAGTGTAACACTTCAACTTTCAATGTTTGCTCATGCCAAAGTATATCCATTGTTTTCCATGTTCTTCTACATGTCAAATTGTTATTAGAACTCATGCAAACACAAGAATATATGAGTTCTAATAACAATTAGTTTGTTGCCCTAAACCCTAAACACTAAGGTACTCGATCTTAGAAATGGTTCTACTTGTATTATTGCTTCTTCCATTAGACTTGGGTTATGTATAGATTATCACTTATCTTCCTTTGGACTTAAATTAGTTTGTTGCCCGAAAGTTTATTTCCTTGCAACTTATGCTGTCCAGAAATTAATTTATGGATGAACTGGTATGTGCTAAGAAAAATAGTGGTAGTTTTAATTAGGACCATGCTTTTCCGACGCCCCTCCCTACTCAGCTCACATCCCATAACCCTGCGAAAATGACCAAAATCCCATTAATGAAGAAAATGGTTCTCGCCAAGGCCCTTATTTTTTTTTCCCAGATTTTAAAGGGTTCGAGATGAGCCACCAACTCATTAGGACGTAGATTTTTCGAGGCTTATTTAATTGCACACACACCTATTGTGTGAACTATAGATGGTACGGATACGAGTAACCGAACTGGCTCGAATCTTAACGACCGAACGAGTTAATTTTTTGTAGTTCAGAACCCCTTTACTGAACCGGTTCGGATCTTAACAACCGAACCTGGTTAATATTTTTTGAAGTTTAAACGTCTCAGATTCCACTGACACTTTTAATCAACAACTTACAATTTGTCAAATGTGTCAGAAAAAAGAGTGGATGCCATTCCTTTTGAAAAATGTGCACTAGCGGATAGAATTTAAACGGCTTAGATTTGTGATCTAAAGTTGAAATAAACGGCTCACATTTTACCACATCTATCATAAATAAGGTTTCAATTTTCACAACCCATTGAAATCAAGACCCTACTCTGGTTCTTCACAAATACCCCACTCCCACTAGCTGAAATGGAATGGGAGTTGTGCCCAACCCAATACTCAAATGACAAATTCCTAGATGCCCTTCATTATCGTGGAACTGTCACCAACAGGGAAGATGGTGTTTGGTTTCAATGTCACAATCCTATCTTCTGTAGGTTGAATAAGGATATAACATTCACCTAGTTGAAGGAAAAGACAGAAAGGAAGGTTCGTTCAGAGGGAGAGTGGCATAAAGACATAAGTTGTTTACGTTACCGCAAGAACAGTTATGGAGAGGACGGGTCTATTCGTTATTCGGCTATGGAGATTCGGAGTGAAGATGGTGTTCGCACCATGATGGCGTTCTAATGTTCTAGCAGAACGCCGTGTATTGGAGCTGTATGTCGAAACAATACGCACTCAGGACAAGGTCATTTATCTTTTGCGACAAGGACTTTAAATTAATTGTAATCGGGTGTTTGTTATGTTCTACTGTTGCTGCGTTATTTTTATTTATTGTTTCGTTGTCTTTCATGTTGGATGTACGATTATGTTTAATAAGAAAGTCGTTTTCCAATTAAATAACACAAAATTATAAATTACTTTCATGTTGGAGTCGTGTTCTACTGTCTTTCATGTTGGAGTTTAACATATTTGAGTTAGAAAGAAAGCTAAAAACAGACATCCATATAAACTGACACCCACTAATATAAACCAGACACCCTACTGCGAGTTGCGGACCTTCCTATTATAGACACAACCCCACCTCCTCCTAAGTCTACGGAATGGGCTCACGAGGCTCTTCGTCCGGTCCTGTATGGTCCTTGGTAGCGTCCCCGTGGAACTGTCCCATCCATGACACACTCCATCTCATCAACCAAATCTATCAGCTCAGGTACTACCTGTCAGACAGATAACAAAATTATTAAAACCACTACATGTTTAATAATTTAATAAATGATATCATGTAAAAGATGTACCTGTCTAGTGTCGGGCTCATCTTCAACACGTACAAGTACAACCCTCTGGCCTTTGTTTGGGCAACGACATCTGCGGGGTTTGCACCCAATAAGTCAATCAGCATCTGCTCCCCTTGTGCCTTGGTGTAGTCAGACACATTAAATAAACTCCCAAGTATGGGGATGTGTAGCAATGATGATATTTGTGCAGGTTGCGGTATTTTTGAACGTCTTGTTCTCATTTGTAAGCTTTCGTGCTTTGTTGTTTTAGTTGGTTGTTGGCGCTATTTGTGCTTAATTTGGAGACACTCTTGTAGCCTTAATTATTTCATTGTAGTGTATCTATTTATTTGGTTCGGATGACCTGTGGTTTTTACCTTTTGCTTCGAGGGGTTTTCCATGTTAAAAATATCAGTACTCATTGTGCATTTTCATTTGTTCGGTTTGATGTGATATATGTGTGTGTATATATATATATATATATATATATATATATATATATATATATATATATATATAGATATATATTCGTTGTTTCTTCTCATAAATTCTTGCAAGTTTGGAGAATTTGTCTCACTGCAAATTGCTTTATTATTGTGTTTATGTGTTTATTCCCCATTAGAGTGGCATTAAAGATCTTGGTTAAGAGCTATTTCACTTGCTTGAATAATGGAGGCAAATATGAATATAAAGATGGTTTCTTTGAATGGTAATAATTATTATTTGTGGAAGGGCAATATGAAAGAATTGCTATTTGTGAAGAAAATACATCTTCCTATTTTTGATACTAAAAAGTCGGATTTTACATCTATAGAAGAATGGGATTTTGAACATCAACAAGTGTGTGGTTTCATTCGACAATATGTAAGAGGTAATGTTTATAATCATATTGCTAATAAGACAAATGCAATAGCTTTTTGGGAGAAGTCAAATACTAAAAAGTCAGATTTTACATCTACAATAGAATGAGATTTTGAACATCAACAAATGTGTGGTTTCATTTGACAATATGTAAGAGATAATGTTTATAATCATATTGCTAATAAGACAAATGCATAAGCAATAAAATGATAATGTTACTATCTAAACATCTATGGAAGTAATTTGGGAACTAACACATATAAGTATGTCCAATTAGTATAATAACATAGCCAAATGGATGTATATAATGCCACTGTGCATTGATTCACATGAGCAAAGATGCTATCATGCTAATTGAGGGACAACACATTAAAAGACAAAAACAAACATATGTGTACTCCGTAGATGTACAACCCATATGTCTGGTCAAGACACTAGAAACCCCAATTCCCATTAGTGTGCAGTGTGAGGGCAACATAATATTTAAAGTCGGGGCAAGGTAACAAAATATCAAAGTATTGGTTAAAAAATAATTAAAGAAGTGGGGTCAAGTGCCCTCAATTAGTATTGAGTAAATCCGTCCCTGATTGGTGGTGGCGATGTTTCTTTGGAACCCAACATGAGAATGCAATTGTTGCTTAAATGAGGCAAACATGCTCTTGATGTTCGCTCTAATTTGATCTTTGTGCCTATGCTTGATGTTTCTGCTTATGATATTCAATTTGGTTCTGGAAAACGAAAACTCAACAAAGGTATCTTGGTTTTGGCTAGAGGGAAGAAGTTTTCTAAATTGTATTGGAGAAAACCTATAACAAATTCATTTTGTCCAATACAAAGTCAAACCAAAGCTTTTGTCCAAGAAAGGGTGGAATGGGAGTGGAACATGAGAGTAACTCTAAGTCTTCAAGATATAAAGCCAGATTAGTGGTGAAGGGCTTCTGTCAAAGAAAGGGTGTTGATTTTAACAATTTTTTTCCCGTGGTAAAGATGTCATCGATTAGAACCCTGTTGAGTTTGGTAGCTACTATTGATTTAGAGGTAGAGCAAATAGTGGAAAAACGACTTTCCTTCATGGAGATTTGGAGGAAGAGATTTACATGAAACAACTTGATGATTTTCTTGTTGAAGGTAAGAAAGACTATGTATGTAGATTGGAAAAGAGTCTATATGGTTTTAAAGAGGCTCCAAGGGAGTGGTACAAGAAGTTTGAGTCGATCATGTGTGACTAAGGATATAGAAAGACTTATTCTGATCATTGTGTCTTTGTTAGTATTTTTTCTAATGATGACTTAATTATCCTGTTGTTATATGTTAATGACATGCTAATTGTTAGGAAATTTTTTCCCAAGATTGACATGTTAAAGAAGCAATTGAGGAAGTCTTTTTCCATAAACAGATTCTTGGTATAAGAATCATGCGTGACAAGAAACTTTGATTCTAATGCACTATGCAGTTGAGGGAGTCTCTTTCCATAAATGACATGGGAGTAGCACTGCATTTAATTATTCTAGCTAAATGACATAAAATTAATCGCTTGAACCATGACCCGAAAATCTCACCAGTTCAATATCCGGTTCGTTTTCAAAACATTGATTCTAATGCACTATGCTCCGCTTGCTACTCATTTTAAGTTGAGTTCTAAACAAAATCCTTCCAATAAAGATGAGAAAGTAGATATGTAACATGTTCCTTATGCATCACATTGCAGTAGTAGTTTGATGTAGGCAATTGTGTGTACAAGACCAAATATACCACATGTTGGTACAATCAGTTGATTTTTGTCAAATCCAAGTATGCAATCAGGGTTTTTTTTCACCCCCTCCTTCTCTCTCACACCCCCATATTACCAAAAATCTCAGAAATACCCTCTATTTTTTTAAAAAAAAAATAATTTAACTTTCTAATATTTGGGATTCCCGGATTTACCTACGTATGAAGTAAATCTGGGAAACTAGTGGGGTTTGTTGATTTTCGATTTACCTCATAGGTAGGTAAATCCGGTTCACAATTTATGAACCGAATTTACCTACGTATTTAGGTAAATCCAGAAACCAAATGGGGTTTTTGGATTTCGAATTTACCAAAAATTCGAGTAAATTCGGTTCATAAATAGAACCTGGATTTACCTATCTACGAGGTAAATCCGAAATCCAACAAACCCCACCAAAAGCATAGGTATTTTCGAAATTTTTTATAAAATTAGGGGTATTTTTGTCCAAAATGGTATTTATGGGGGTGGGAGAGATAATGAGGGGGTGAAAAAAATCGGCTTTTACTTTTCCCACACCCCCTTGTACTCATCGCACGCCCCCAAACTTTTTTTTTCCAAAAATGACCTCACGTGGGACGCCCGTGTAGCGTGGTTTAACCGATCGTCGAACGACCTTGTGCGAAACGAGTTCGAACGACCTTGTCCGTGTTAAGGAATTTGTGTTGTTAAATGACGACATCGCTCGAACTCGCTCGAAAGAGCTCATACGTGTTAAGGAATATGGCCAACTGTTGGTGTGAGGGTGTGTTATTGCTGCCTCGAATGGCTTTATTCGAACATGTTCGAAGGGTGGCGTTCGAACAGGCGTTCAAATGGTATCATTCGAACCAATGTTATACGTATAAACTTAAAAACCGTAAATGAAAATGAGTTTTTTGATTTCAAAAGTTGCCTACCAATAGTTATATACAACGTTGTGTACGAAAAATTATAAATCTAACTTAACATTGACTACCATCGTGTATCTTTACTTAAATCTACACAAGGAAGGGGATGGGGGTTGTGATTGTATGAGCAAACACTTCCACTTTTGCACCAGCTAATAAAAAGCGAGTCCCAACCTCACTGCTATGGGTGCCCTATTAGTATTCCACATAATATCCTAAGTAGGGCATTGGACTTCCGTGCTTCATAAAGATCTTCAAAAAGACAACAAAAAACATAATGTTACGTAATGTTTTCGAATGACTACACTGAATCTAAATAGAAGACACGTTACCTATACAAAGTGTTTGTGTTCTGGTAAGAAAAGGATGTTGAATCGCTCGCACTTCGAATGGCGCAACATTGAAGGGAAAAATTGTGTAACAACAATTAGGTGACCAACAAGTCAGGACGACTTTGTACTTGTTACTGATTAGATACCTCATATCCGGTATAGTCATCCAATTATCTTCAACATTGTTGCCATGATGTGCCCTCAACAACGCCTTCATCAAAAATGTGACCTTACCAATACCACCATACAGTCGAGTGTAGAAGTCATTGTATTGGTTAAGCTCCTCCATCAGATCAGTTCCGACTGACTGCCAAGCCTCCTCACCCCTTCCAAGAAATGCTACAATACACCGGAATCCACAGTTACCATCACCAAGCACGTTAACAACTTTTTCAACATAGAGACGCATGTATGCCGGCATCCCTATTATGTATGTATTAAATACATCCATAATCTGCAGACATCGATGTCAGTAATAATAGGATTCGCAAAGAGCAAAGAGTCGTGTCAAAGTAGGAGCTTTGTTGAAATAAGAGCGATGCGACTTCTGTGTAACAATAGGTGTGGGTGTTGGTTTCTTATTTAGTGGAGGAGTAGGGGTTGTAGTAGCACTGTCAGACTCAACTCTGTTGGTGGTGGTGTTGCCAAGGTGCATATGCTTATTTATCCATGCATCAATAAACTTTTCCTTGAAGCGGGTCTAGCTGTGTGGTCTTCACATACCGTATGAAATCGGGATAAGGTCTTTGCCAAGTCGTTAAACAGACCCAACTCATAATCATACTCTTCCGTAGTCTTCGCATGGACAACAGATAGAAATGCACCCATAATGTCATTAACAATAGCTTGGTCTTTGACAATGAGCCTTGCTTTGGCCCTCACATTTTTCTTAATGTGAAATTGGCACAACAAGTTTGCGATGTTGGAAATATTGCTTTGCGTAACATTCATCATACCGTGTCTCTCACAAGTTAAGTATGACTTGTGGAAGTTCATCCTGTTTCCTAAATAAACCCCTCAATTTGTCAAGAACCCATGCAAAGTTATCCATCCTCTCCCAATTGACATAAGCAAATGCAGCAGAGTAAGTCTTCTCTGTTGATGTTACACCAACGGATACCTGTACCAGTTGGTTTTATAGGTGGAATCAATCAACAAAACAATCGGGAAGGTGTTTAGAAGCTCAATGGAATCTGGATGTGCCCAAAAGATGTCTTTCACAACAGTAGTTCCCTCTGCAAGTCGAGTCCAATAAACATAATTATCGCGTTGGAGCTCAGTCCTACCCTCACGCATAGCCGACCGTTGCCTTTGACGACAGTTGTATATTTGTTTCACAACCGTATAGTTATCATCAGGCTTCATCAATTTCAGCTCATTAAGGATCAATTTAGGCCGAGTATGATTCCTAGTCATTCTAGCCACTAGTTCATTCTCTTCTGAACTTAACCTACCAATGTACGGACGTCCATCATGATAAGTAGCCATGTCATGGTTATGAGTTCCATTCATAACCTCAAAATCCATCCTCCAAGCTTCTTAATAAATTTCCTTTTCATGCAAGGACAACAACATTTTCTAGTGTTTGTGCCTTCCTCAACATTTGTCTTATATGATCCATCTTTATCACAAATCAACATGCAGTATTGTTTACCTGATCGTCATCCGGTGTCAGATCTTCCTATAACAATCATCATCCCAAGAGCTTTCCCAACCGCACGCACTCCAAGTCGCTGAAATTTCATCACGAGTAGGAAATACACAAATTCAATGACTAAGTGTCGCTTACATAATTTGAATAGTTCCTAAAATTAAAACAACTAATTCATTCTCACCGTATCAGTTTGGAACGAACTAGTAAAGTCTTGGGATTCGACGACGTCAGTTGAGATGTCAACTGCGATAGTTGACATCTCAGCTGCTAAAGTTGACAACTCAACTGCTCCAGATGCTTCCTCATTTTCATCCATTTAAACAAAAAAACTCGCGACAGAAAGCCGCAACTTATCGATTCTTTGCCATACGCTGCTCGAACGGCCTCATGCGAACGAGTTCGAATGATGCCGCTCGAACAAATCAAATTCACACCCCGATTAACACTGCTCAACACGCTTCATGCGAACATGTTCGAACGACCATGTTCGAACTGAGCTCGTTTGCAGAAAAAAAAAATGGCGTAAAAAACTCAAAACAGAATCAAAATGGAAAATGCTTGGTAGGGTTATTACCTTAAGCTACTTGCAAATGTTGGGTAGTTAAATAGGAGTGAATGATGAAGGTGATGATGGGTGGGTTTTGGAGTGGAGAGAGGGGAGGTTTGGGTGTTGGAGAGAGGGGAGGTTTGTTGTTGGAGAAGAAGAGGGAGAGGGGTAGAGGGGGAAATTGAATTGTAACTGGGGTTAGTTTGGTAAATGTGTAGGGTGAGGGGGTGTGTTTGGAGTAGGAGGGGGTGTGGGAAAGTAAAGACCAAAAAATTTCGTTAAATCATGTTCCATATCTACCTGAACTTGACAAAAATAATTGGGGTTTGCTTTTCTCACTCCCTCCTACTCTTTCACACCCCTTAACAAATTTTATTCCAAAAATAACCTCGCGTGAAACGCTGTGAGGATGTGTTTAATAACTATTCGAACGCGTTCGAGTGACCCCGTTCGAACAGGTAAAATTACGCAGTGTGAAGTCAAAATTTAACACACTCGAACGATGTCGTTCGAACGGGTTCGAACAAGGTCATGTGAACAGGTTCGAATGACTCAATTCGAACAGGTGAAATTACGCATAAGAGGGTGTGAAGTCAAAATTTAACACACTCGAATGATGTCATTCAAACCTGTTCGAAGGCCCGTGTTCGAACACGTGAAATTTCTTTAAAAAAAAGACGTTTTGGCTAGTCTTTTGGTCATTTCGCACCCTTATGAAGTGTGTTTTGAGTAGGAGGAGGAAAAGCAGCAACCAAATAATTACACTACCCACAATTGCATACATCAAACTACTAAATGTTACATACAATTACACTGATCGAAATAAAACTAAATCAAAATCTTAAAAACCAAAATGCTCTTTTTTACCTATTTGCCCGCGTCCAACCAAAAGTTAAAAAATAAATAAAAAATCTCGGAGTCTGAGCTGATGCTCAGAATCCAATTCTTCATAAAAAAATCTTGTTTTATGTTCAGCTCAGAATACAGTTCTTTATTCATTAAAATACCAAGTCTTGGCTTTATTACGTTATATATATATCATCTTTTATGAGAAAAGCTATTTTTTCCTTTTTATTTCTTTTTCACAATTTTTCTGTTGAAAAAAGATAATAGTTCTACTTCTATTGAAGATACAAATTCTATCCACATTTCCACACAGCTAAGTTTATTGAAAGCTTATCAAGCTAAACTTGTTTTCAATGCCAACCTTTGCAATCAGGTAACTGTGTCCTACAAATAGTCATCAAAGGAACCAAACCAAAACCAAACCAAATAGAGTCATCAAAGAAACCAACCATTCACAATTAGAAGACGCATCACAAGGACTAGGTGTTCATGTGATGATGACTATTGACTAATTAGCCCTTAACTCCAAGAAAACCACACACTAAGCAAGGAAGATCCAGTAAATTTTACATCAGGAAGGTTTCCTTCCAAACATTCCAACCAATCAATCACTTGAATGACATAATTACAATAGGTTTCCCAGTGTAGATGTATATACCATGCCTATCTCCTGAAGCCATCAATATGGAAGATATCAAGGGGCAGCAATGGAGTCACAGGAGAGAAAACAACAGTCATCACAAAGATAAATGTCTCAGCTATTTCCTCTGATTCATGGAAACCCATGTGCTTTCTCCTTAGTCTCATCATGAACTGGGTGTTTGATTATCTGGATGCAAAAAACAAGTATATGATAAGGCATAAAAAAAGTGTAGAATAAAAAGTCATCACAATACAGGTTTTGAATATATTTGCTTCATTTTCTCTACACAGTATTCTTTTATATATATTTTTTTTACAGAAGATAGAGTTTGTGGTTAGACACACGGTAATGCTTTTGAAAAAGGATTGCACCTCTAGGTTGTGTATAGGTCGGGTAACCATAAAGAATAAATATATTTTGCCCAAGATAGATGACCTCATAATAGATCATCTGAGGGGAGCAACGATGTTTTTCAAGATAGAATATAAAATTGCCATGCACTGTCATGTTTTGCTCAAACTGTCTAATTATATAAAATGAATCGAATATGCAATATCAAACAAAAGGAAAAATAGAAGACAGCAAACCTAATTGTTCAGATTGGACATTTAGAGCCCGTTTGATAGGTAGGATAGGATGAAGATTGAAGACACAATACGACATAGAGATAGATAGCAATAAGATAGGATAGGAACATGATGTGTAATTATCCTGCAACCCCCAAGTGAACATGTGAGGAGTCAAGGAGACTAAAGAGGGCGAGTGAGGGAATAATGTTCTAATCTAACCCAACCTCAATCCTAAAATAAAAATTACAAAGTAGTAGATAGGATAAGTGACATAATTAGCTTATCCTATCTTATTTGCGCACCAAACAATAGATTAAAGTAGGATATGATAAGTTTATCATATCCTATCCTATTATCCTTATCATCAAAGGGGCACTTAAGGTTTACTTGGCGAAGTATGCAGAAAGTAAGACATTGGAAAACAGAGAACAGGTTGAAAACCAGTGCTACAAATGAACATTTTATTTTCCTCATTTTTTGTTGTAACAAACAAGAGTGCTGCAGCTTTCATTCAAATTTCCTCCTTACTTCCTTTCCACCTATTTAACCAAGCAAACCCCAGTAATTAATCTCAGGGCATTCAGGTAGCAACTTATTTTAATCTTGCCACTGTAATTAAGCAAATAAAAATCTAGCGGCCTTTCTCGGCCTTTCTCAAAACGCTCTGACGGTTAGTTATTTTGGTAATAGAGAGAGAGAGAGAGAGAGAGAGAGAGATGTAACGGTCACTGGTCTCCAAAAAGGCTTTGGAAGATGTGCTTTCGGTTTACATCAACACCATTAGGACATCTACTATATCATCTGAGCTCAAGCCCACTTCAATGTAATACCAGAAAGATGCCAAACCACTTAAGTAAAAGCAGAAATGGGCAAGAGTGGACTGGGGCTAAGATGAAGCTCTATGATTCACTTCCCCAAAAGGACTCAACTTCAACTAAGCAAATAATGCTCAACACCACTAGGGGGAAAAATATTATTTTCGTACTTCAACTTGTGAAGAATAAAGATGACTCCAACTTCTGACATACATCAATATCAGCATAATTTCATCTACTTGAAAGGTAGACTGACAACCATAATACAGCAATAGTTAGCATCACAATGGAAGATGAGACCATGATTCAATTCCTCAAAATTAAAAACAAGAATATTGTGGCAGTGAAACAAAGTACAAAGAGAACACACCTCCAAATTGATGTTCCAACCGAGCCACAATGTGTTTTCCATAAGTGTATTTCTTCAAAGCATGAGCATGGACTCTTATGTTAGAAAGTAGCATTGCTCGTTGATTTTCAGAACACATATCAATAACCTTCTGGACCACATAATTCGCATATTGGTCTTTCATCATTGTCTACAATGAAAATCAAAATATGATCATGCAAGCAAGAGTACAAATAGAAAATTACACAAATTATAAAATGTTCCAATTAGTTAGCATTATTCGCACTACATTTAATACTCAATAAATTTCAAACCCTGTAATATTCAGTTGATCTTAAACATCAAACATCGAAGGATCTATGATACTGTTAGAATATAACAAAGTATCTTAGAATACCATGATATTATAATAGTTTATCTCATTAGACTATTTTCTAATCTGAGAGTATCTAAGATTATCCCCCAAGATTAGTTGCTTATATTCTAGCATAATAACAAGATATTATAAGATATTTTCTTATATCCTAAAATTTATTGTATTGATAAAAAAAACATTCTCAGAATAAACAAATTACCATACAGAAATTCTTCTAATCCTACTAAATCATTATAGAATTAGAAACATTTCAAAGCTTCTAGAGAATCTCTCTTAACACCAAATAAGATGGTGAATGAAGAGTTCTTTTCCTGTATGGAACAACTAGAAATTCTTAAGAACAATAAGCCTTGCTAAGTTTGAACTTACCAAGAAATTATTACTTTGTTCATCATGTCCAATAATCTCTGCAATTAATAATTCTCGTTCACAGGAATCACCATACTCCAAACATTTCTCCACAACATTCGAAGCAAATTTATGCTGGCTTAATTGAACAATATGTCCCGACAGCTGGCTAATAATTTGGCTCCTTTCTCGAGGGTTCCCCCTCTCCAATACATGCTGTTATGACATAAGGAAAGCACTATAGCTTAGGGAATAATTTAAAAAATTATGACATTTGAAAAGTGTAACAAACCGTAACAATCACCAAAGTCAAAAGTAGTTTATATTAGTCATGTGAACCCCAGAATTAATCTATGTTAATTCAAGCATAGTAGTAAATATACAAAACTATTGGAAAAGGCCACCATAATCTAAGATCTCATAATCTCACTGAACAACCTTATGAGTCACCTGTGCCTTCCTCTCACAATCTATATTTTAACTATTTTGAAAAAAAAAATTTATCTTACCTATAAATTACATTTTAGTAATCAAACATAATTGTGAAAGAAGAAAAATATGTAGAAAGCTTTTGAAGCCACAGACATACAACCTAAAACCGAAAAAAGTTATGCATTGAAAAAGCGTTAAGCATAAAACAGAAAGTGTTGTGTTGAGATTGGCATCATGTGCCACAAAAATTGAAGAGTCGCTTGTTCAAGTGAAAAAGTCTGAGTCGTATTGAAACCTCTTAAGCTGCAAGTGTTCCAGCCGTATAGAATTAAGCAATTTAAAAGGGTAATGAGTTGGATATTTCAGAAATGATTATTAAAGTACCCAGAAATATTGGTATTCAAGACGTATATGTGAAGAAAATGTAAAAAGCAAGTATCACTAATTCATAGTTCATAAGCAACAGTGTTATCCGCATAAAATACAACAAATACCTTGGTCCGTTTCATTACAATAATTTGAAAGACAACAACTCAGGACATTAAACAATAGGCGTTTAACCTACCCAAGCCTGAGGAGAGGGAAGAAAATGGTTGGTTCGTGTGTACAAGAGAGGGAAAAATAGAGTTGCAAGTAAAGTAGAACTAGTGGAAAGAGTGAATGACAGATTTGAAATGGAAGTTCTGCAATGATGAGAGTGAAGAATATGTGAATAATGAGATTGTGTGGTGGTGTGATAAGTATTTAAGCACTTGGGGAACCTCCCTTAACAAGCTAGCTATCAGGGGAGAACCAAGCCTCTTAAATACTCCACCGAGCATCCTATTCAACCCGATGTGGGACTTGAGCACCCCATAATACTCAAGTCCCTATCATGGTGGTGAAGGCTTGTAACCATCACATGCACATGACTAAACTACCTATCTGCACCATAAACACCAGAAGCTAACAATCAAATTATGATATCTAATAGCCAGCAACTAACCTGGGTAACATAATTACCATACTGGTCTTGAGCAAGAGTACAAACTGACTCCAAGATTTCATCCACAATAAACTGACATTGCACCTCATCTGTACAATGCTCTAGAACTCTCTGCAAGAAACATTATCATTGGACTAAATGCATGACAAAAAAAATAATATTTCTTTAAGGGAAAGGGAATGCAATTACTGTACCTGTATGACTCGGCAACCATAAGGATGCATTGATAGAATGGCAACTTGACCACGAAATGCAGATAGTATAAAGCCAATTTTTTGGGTTGGAATAGATTCAATGCACTTCTGTATTACATGATTCCCATTTTGGTCACGAACACATCTCATAACATTTCCATCTAGCTCACGAACAAGCTGAGCTTTCTGTTCATGCTCAATAACCTCAAGTGCCTGCATGGACATAAAATAAATATAAAACTCTCTTAAAATCTGCAATTGGGCCTAACTCAACTCCTAAAGCTAGTTTCTGGGGTGAGAGATCCCCCCCACTTAGAACCAGGAGGCCATATTAATGTCCAATGTGGGACTCCAACAAACACTATATCTAGTATACAACTAATAAAAGCTTAAAAACGTTTCAAGCTTGGAGGTAATAGATGTACCCCATATTTGGATGTTTAGCGAAATAATCCCAAACCAAAGATCTCCTAGACTTACTTCCCTTGGTTAAAGGCTTGGTTGTGAAATATACAACAAAATTTAGGGTACATGTTTTGACGGCACATTTCATTGATGACGAATAGAAACTACAGAATAACTCTTAGCTTTTGACAAATTGAAAACCATATTGGTGACGCCACTAAAAGAGAAATTTAAAGATGTTTAAGAGAGTGGGGAACAGAAAATCTGATGGGTCAGTTAGCGTGGATTGGGTGATTTCAGACCACACCAACCTGCAGACCCAAATCACCCAACCATCTGCAGGTGGTGTTGGGTGCAGGTGAACCTCACCAAGATTGTTTGCCATAATGATGATCCTTTTATTTTATGAACCCAAGTGCAGCCATAATGGGCATTTTCTTTTTTCTGATTTGTCTTCATTTCATCTGTTCTTTGCTGCTTTCCACAACAAAGCCCCAATAAATTCACATTTTATTTTAACTTGTAAAAACCAAAAATGCTGCATCATTTTACTTTTACATAACACTTACATGTATTTTACAAATCACAGTGCCTAACTAGGGTGTGAACCGGAAGCTTTAGTCAATGCCTGGCGGTGGGTGCAAAAAAATGCAAACCAGGTTAGACAACCCATTTTAAGAATGTCAGTTGAGAGAACCGGAAGCTTTAGTCAATGCCTAATTAGGGTGTGAATATGCACAGAGCATTATTAAATGCAAATTTTGAATGATCTGAATACTCTGATTCAATAACAGAAACAAAGTCATACAGACTTAAATCCATACTCAACATCGAAACAGATTGCAAAAGTCATGACCTGTCACACATGCGGGTGAAATAAATATAGACTAATGTCATAATGCTACGTGAATCATTTTGAACTATTTTACCTTTTGGATTACACGACACCCATACATCTGCAGACTCAAAGGAAGTATATGACCAGCCAGTTTATCTGCAAGTTCCCTCCTCTGCTCAGGGCTTCCATACTCAAAAAACTAAACACGGAAGAAATGGTAAATTAGACCAAAAAGAATCAGAGACAAACATAATTACTCTTAAAATTAACGAGGGTGTGCATCACATCTAAAAACATACCTTCTGTATTACGTAGTTACCAAATACATCAGTCATTAATTTTGAAGCATGTGGAAGAACCTCTTTGAACACCAACGCCTTCTCTTCAACACCACAACTTTCCAACTTCTGTTGTATAAATCGACTGCCATGCTGATCAGCGCTGGAGGTAAAAGAGACAGTAAACTTAATTTCCAAAGCTAAGAATTCAGTCGAATATATATGGAAAAAGAGCTGAAAAAAGTACTTGCCTAAATTCAACAATGTGTCCAATAATATCAGATAGCTCAAATCTGCGACCTTTGCCAGATTTTAACTCTTCAAGAAAGTTGACAATTTTAGGGTCTTGAGCACTGTCAAAGGATCTCGGACCTTGCCATCCAGAAAATATGCCTCCATTTCTACCAGAAGCTGATGAAAGTTTTATATCATTTCTACCTCCTGGAAGGCCGGGACTTCCTTCTGGGTATCCAGACAAAACTGTACTAGAAACTGGTGAACTTGGATACTGCATTACAAAACCCATGTTTGTCATATGTCCAAAATAACTGGGAACCGGTAATCCACCTCTTCTTGAGTTTACATTAGCACCACTTCTCTGATCATGTAATTTTTTATCATCCAAATAAGCACCAGTACCGGGCCTTTTTTGTGAATCATAAGGACTTACTTGGCTAACACCAATTGCTCTAGGTGACAAAGGATCAAAATTACCAGAAATACCATAACCCTCCACAAAAGGTTGCTGATTATATTGCATGTAAATAGGATCACCAAAAGAAGGCTGTACAGGAAATCCAAACTGCCCAAGGTACTTGTTTGCATGTGCCGTTTCAGCTCCATGCGAAATACTCCCCCCGGTTGAAACTCCTGGTGTTAGCGGGTTATATCTGGAACTAGTAGCCCCATCAACAGCAAATGGTACAGCACCATGAGGAGGATATGCAGAAATATATGGAGGAATACCTGTGGGGTTTAAAGTGTATCCACCAACATATTGAGGAGAAAAGATGCCTGAGGACTGCATGTTAGTGTAAAATGGATTTGCAGAGGTTACATAAGCTGCTGCTGTGGCGTATAGGGGAGGTGTAAGCCCAGATGATTGAAGTAGTGGCTGGACATCAGAGAACTTACTCATGTTCTGAGGAACCTGTTCCCGACCAATGTAGGTTGCGTTTACACTTTGAGAATTGGCACTAGGAACTTCATAGGGATTGTTTGGTTGTGGGAACATCTGGTGTTGCATCAAATTGTTCTGGTAGTTGGTCTTCCAGTTTTCTTCATAACTCAGGCTTTCTGAATTTGGTAGATTGGATACACTAAGTGCCTTTAAATGAGACTCAATAGTTGCAACATCTAAGCCACTAGAACCAATGATAGCTGCGGATTCAGGTGATGATGAGCTAACAACAGGGGTGTGGGCATCGACACTTGATGACACCCTAATATCATCTGCACCTGCAGTAGGTTTAGATGACTCTACTGCAGTAACAGGGGGGTCATTAGTAGAACTGGAACCGGCTTCTAAGTCAATTGGTTTCTCCACCAATCCATGACTTACAGAAAGAGATTTACTATATACAGGTGACATGGTGCGAGGAAAATCTTCCTGAGAATTATAATTTTGAACAAAAAATTATGTACTCACAGTCACAACTTTAGTCTGGTTGAGGCAATAAAGAGCCAAGTACTTGACAACTTACAACATGAGAAAAAGAAAATGCCATAATCGCAGGATTACTATTAAAGTTGTGGAAAAAAATAAAGGGAAAGTGGGAAACAAATACTATAAAATATACCGTTGAGATTGCCAATATTTATGTAAATAATATATTTCATTTATCGGAATATTAGAGAATTAGGATAGATTTGATTCTGTAGTTATCCTGTAATTAATGTTGCGATTGTATATTGATTCTCTAAAAGCCGAAATAAAAAATTCTCCGTGGTGTATTTCAAACACATGGTTTCAACACATATCTCTCTCTTCCGACTCTCTTAAATATACTATTCAAATATAATAATAAAATAAAGGGAAGCTGAATTAAAATAATCACCTGAACTAAATCAACTGCATTTTTGTGCTGCGATGCATGTGAAGCTGAATCTTGTCTACGCCAGGTCAGATTTGCGTTGGCTATTTCTTTTTCATATGGCTGTTGGGGTGAATCGTCCTCAGACTCCTCCTTGTGCGTTGAAAGAGTCCCTTGTGGTAAATGTAAAGAACTTTTACTGCTATGATCTGCAGCTGACAATCCCCAATTATTTCTAAAACCACCAATACGATGCCCTGGATGGCGATTTTCCCGGGAAGTAAGTGGGGGAGGAAGTCTAGGGTTTAGGTTGACATTGGAACTGTAATATGCCAAATAAGCTGGATCAGCTCGTAATTGTTCTTCAAACTCAGAATTCTTCACATCTCTGCTCAGAGTTGACAAGCTTGAGTTGTAGGTTGCGTTCTGCTGAGGTAATAGGTTTTCTATGGCCATAAATGATCCTTCTATGCTGGGAGGTGCACTGCCACTACGATTGGGTGCCACATCCTTTCCACTACCATGGAACCTATGGCCCTTCAAAAGCATGCCCAAATCCTCTGTCACCATGTTATGCGATGGTGGGCCAAAAGTTGAAGCTTCCTTATGAGAAGGCCATTTCCCCCCAGCTTCTGAGATTCTAATTAAACTCTCTGTTGCCATAGTACTGGAAGATTAGTTTTCCCCCTTCTTTTGTAATGGGATTAAAAAATATCACATATTGTCTCCTAAAGTGTGACCAATATTCTTGGATCAGTATAAGCATCTAATGTGAAATACTACAAAATAAGGCTTGAAAAGTAAAATGGCGGAGTTCAAGAAACTATAGCTCCAATCAGTTTACACCGTGAGTAGTGACAAAAGATATTTGATTAAACCCTTTACATAACTTTGCAGTAGCATGATGTAAAAATTTGATTTTGCTGAAGCCACGCACATACCAATTAACATAAAGTTAAATGATGATAATGTCATGTTCATAAAATTCATAGTAACTACCAAAGAAAATATGAAAGAGATGACATCCTACAGAATGTCATGTTTAATCAGTTAACACCGTGATTTCAAGAAACTATAGCTCCAATCAGTTAACACCGTGAGTAGTGACGAAAGATATTTAATTGAACCCTTAATATAACTTTGCAGTAGCATCATGTAAAATTTCGATTTTGCTGAAGCCACCCACATACCAATACCAATTCATATAAAGTTAAATGATGAGAATGTCATGTTCATTAAATTCATAGTAACTACCAAAGGAAATATATGAAAGACTTGACATCATACAGAATTGGGGCTTTGGATGTAACGTTAGGCATCCATCCCACCTTTCACAAGGATGCGCATCACAACAATCATTTCAAGTAAGCATAAGCCATACGAAGAGAAATGCACACACTCTTTATAAGTGGTCCATCTTTAAAACGACAACTTCCTTTTTAAAAAGTGATCAATTTTGGAGACAGATGGGTTGACTTTTTAAGAATGGACCAACCATAAAGAGTGTGTTGAAAAGTTTGTTCAAAAAAGTGTATCTCTAGCATTCCTCATTACACAAATATAATCCAGGCAGTCACTCAAACACAGACAAAGTATAAGATGAAAATTGGGAGAAAAATCATAATATCCAAAACAGCAAATATATTGTACAAAAAAAATGAGTGAATAAATGAAATACAAAAAATTCCCAAAACCAAATTCAACACTAAAAATAACAGAGCTAAGCATGCTTTTGAAACTTCCAAGTACAACACAGTCAAATCATGTAAAATCAAGACTCTCACCACACCAGCAGTAAGTGCATAATTCAACCCCCTTATCAAGCACCCCAAACAATAACACTTTATCTATTCTTTTATCTTTCAGATGAAAAAAGGATGATCCCTTAACTGAATTCCCCTAAAAAACAATTAATTTTACTGGTCAAACTAACATATCTTTCACGTTGACCAAATAGCGAGAAAAATAAAAAACTCGAATTTATCCTCAAATCCTCAACCACGATCATCATCACAAAAGCACTACACGCAAATTCGTATTAAGAAACAACAATTCAACACAAGGGACGTAAATTCCATGCATGCAGATGTTTAAATTGAGAAGAAAGAAAAGAACCTTGGGTCGTAGAAGAATCTGAGATAGTGGAGAGAAACACTGTTCCAAAACCCTAGATTCTTCAGAGAGAGAGAAAGAGAGAGAGTGGTGATGTTGTTGAGAAATTGAAGCGTTGAGTTTTGTTTGTTTCGGGGGGGCGTAGTGATGCTCTAGTGTGGACGAGGAGAAGGAGATATTTTAACCTTTTATAATATAATATTTTTCTTTGAAAAAGCTGCGTCTTAAAATGGATAACAATAATAATAATAGTATAAAAATTAATAAAATAAAATGGGTAATTCCACGCAAGTGTTTTGATGTTTCTTTGTTCTGTTTGGTTTGGTAAGGTTGGTGTAATAGTCATTTTGGTCCTCGAAAGTGTAATTCATTGTTAATTTGGTCATTGAGTCAAGTGAAAATGTAAAATAGTCCCTGAAAGTGTAATCTATCATCGCGTTAGTCACGTTTAATCCTCCCGTTAACGCGCATTGTTAATTCATCGATTCATCCGTTGTCGGTTTAGTCCCTTAAAGATGTCACTTACTTATCGCTTTGGTCCTCAAACATATACGTGAATTCATTTTAGTCCTCCGAATCTTAAGTTACTTGAAAGAAAATTTTAAACCAGAATTTACTAGCCTTGGCTCAATTTGTGCATTGGCTTTACTAGACTAGTTAACACCTTGCAGTTGTATCATATTCTCTTTTACTTTGATTTGTTACCATCATTCATCATTATGAGTGTTTATTGATTCAATCCGAATCAAATCACTTCATGTTTTGATATCCTAAAATCAATTTCTAAAATCAAAGTCCCTCCCTAATTTGTCAAAATTAAATATGATGTGGAGTTCTATTAACTTATATGGCAAGCCACATTGGAATGCAACCTAGTTTTTATATTTTAAAAATATTATTTTAATCTATGAAATAAGTAAAATAAAATTCATTGTAAACAAAGAGGAATTAAAATTAATAACCGTAATTTATTAAGTTCTGCAGCAGTGGAAGCTTTCGAATTAACATCAAAAATTATAATTGCTATCTAATTTCAATATAGATCAATGATTATACAAGTTATGTTGATTGATTTTCTTAGAGCAAATAAGGTCACCCTTAACTATCGATTTTCCAATTACAATAGATCTGTGTAGTCCATGAGTCTATTGGCGTCCTTAATCAACCATTTTAAAATTTTGCTGAAGTAACTTAAGATTCGAGGGACTAAAATGAATTCACGTATATGTTTTAGGGACCAAACTGGCAGTAAGTGACGTCTTTCGGGGACTAAACTGACAGTAACGGATGGATTAACGGAGTTAACAACGCACATTGACGGGACGGACTAACGTGACAGACGAATTACACTTTCAGGGACCATTTTGCATTTTTACTGATTTAGAATAAATCGACAGAGTAGCTATTCTTTTTAGGGACCAAAATGATTATTTAGTCTTGTGTCATGTGATGTGAGGCAGAATGGGACAAAGATGGAAAAACTGCCCAAATTCATAATCATATTCATACTCGTAGTGCGGCTACAATGCATAACACAATACATTTTATTTTCATTATTTTTCATTTTCATTTACTATTTCTTTTTTAAAATATCATTTAATATTTTTGGTTAAAATGTATATAATTCAAAGTTTGGAGAATAAAAGTACGTTTCAATTATTATACTTGGAACAAAAGTTAAATTGATTTCTTTATTTATATAAATTTATTTAAAATTTTAAAAATATATTTTACTCTATAGAATATTATGTTTCTATAATTCGATCCTTTGATAATTAGGTAAACACAAAATTATATTTAGCTAATTAATAATATTATTGATTTATTTTATCAAAAAAAGTAGTATAATTTTAATTTTTTAAACAAATACTATTTTAACTTTTTAAAACAATAAATAAGTAGATAGATATATAAAAAAGAAGGGAATATTATCTTAACTCAATATATTTGAAATTTGTTGGAGGAACCTTGCAATAGTATGGCAAGGACTCGTTGTAATATGAGCGAGTCGTATCTAAGTGGTTGGATGATGTTGTCGATACGTTAGACGTGTATTCAACGAAGATGATAGGATTAGACGGTAAGCAAACAGTTATGGAAGCAGTAATAGAGACGACCACAATGAGTTTTGCTCGGCCTCACAGGTAGCGCCAATGAGGATGTCTTACGTAACGGAGGGGCACCGCTAGGGTGTCCCGTCGATCACTGAAATACCTAACTAGATTCTATCTATTGCTCAGGATGTTGAGGAAATTCACATCCAGCTTGCTTAGAGTTATATAGGTCGAGATGTATCAAGGAAGTAGTTCATGGTTTGATTACGACGTTAGACGATTGATGAGCTAATAGTAAGTTGAGGTTGACGGTAGTGAGGTAGTCATTCCTAATTTCTGAGTGCGCGCCATTGAGTTGAGTTGGTCTCGCGTCAGCGTGGATTGAGTTGATTTATTTGTTCTTGTTGACATTGATTTGCTTGATGTGCTAACTGCCTAAGTTATTGTATTTGTTGATTGCGCATGCTGCTTGAACGTTTTCCTTTGCATGACTGTGTTGTTGGGTGCAAAGTGTGTGTGTGTCAGAACACTCGCTAAGATTTTATATCATTCCTTAAATTCCATTTTTTAAAGTTAACCATCTAGGAGTGTTGAAGATGGACTATTAATAAATGTGTGTATAGATAGACGAGGTCCAGACATATTATGATATAATGTTTTAATCATATAAACTTAATTTGCAATTGGATGACATGATAGGGGTCTTTTCCAACTTAACCTAGGTCATGAGTTTGAATTCGTCTTTGAACATGCAGTAGTGTTAAATCTCTCGAGGGAGACTCTTGCCGCCCAATGTGGTTTTACCCGGCTCAAGGGATTAGTCTCTGCAGTTATCATAACTATATTAATTCACGAGTTGTACACCTAAGCGTCCACATAGGACCAATCACAAAATGACACACACATCTACTGAAAAATACGTGGCACGCCAACTGTCTTTTCACCAGCGACCGTTGATCTATTCTACGGTTCTCCTTCCATAACGTTTGCCATGGATCTAACGGTTACAATTTCAGGTCACGCATAGTACATTAATGCTCCCAAGACAGCATCAAACACCATTTTAATGATAATAACACACGGTAATTGAATGGTATTAATCATAATAAACACACGGTTAATGAATGATATTAATCACTAATAATTACCATTGAATGTGACAGTTACACAGAATTTGAATTTGTCATGGCTCACACCAGAAGGAATTCGATAACTGCTATGCTAAAATAGTGGATCAGAGTTATGATCTTTGATTCAAAAATTTCGGTTGGTAACACCATATGATTTACATATCAGCTTGGTAAAAAACAATTTCCTAATGCAATTAAAAACCAAGTAAGCCCAAAACTTAAAAACAAATTAACAAACCATTTTCTGAGAAATAAAAATATCCAAATGCCAGCGATCACCATACATAAGGCATGAAACTCCGGAAAAGGCCACACTAATAAGAAACACCTGTAGAAAAAATAATAGTGGATCCCAAATTAGCTCAATCAGTTTTAACTGCCAGTCCTAATTTTTAGCAAATCTTTAAATCCTAGGCGTAACAAACAAAACACAATGTAAATCATATATATAACTGCGTTCAGCTATTGAAAAAAAATACACCAAACTCCTACCTGATCATCATCCCAGCAAGAGGTACACATAAATTGGGTTTGCTAAGAGACAATATGTCTTCCTCACGTGTGTTGTCCGACGTTCCACACCGTGCAAAGATGACATCCCCCCGCAATGCGACGGTCATCCCACACAAAAACATCCAGCCTGTGGCAAATCTCTTTCCCGACATGGAGAAATGTGTAGTCATTGTAAGAGTCCTGAGGAAGTGGCCCGTATACACTTCCAGAGGTGGTAATAAACCTGTCTCCATGGAGCTGGTCTTGGTCGACAAAGAGGTATATTATCAAAAAATATATGTATCTAATCTATATGTAAACCGAGTTTAGGGGTTAGATTGTTTTTTAAGAGACACTCAACTAAAGACATATATCCTACAGTGCTACTGACTCATTTCAAAAGTTTAAAATAATGTATATGCCTCAAAAGTTGCTCTCGAATTTTAGTCGCTTATTGTGACAATGTTTTCATATATGTAATCTTTATTGCTTTACTATGTTTTCAATAAAATCTCGATCTAGCGCACACTTCCGTTTCGGTATGATAATTTTCTTAAAGCACATTATGATAATTTTGTCATTTCTTTGGTTTGTGTATCACGCAGATTTGCAAATCAGTGATAGTGAATTGAAGAACATGTGTCTACTTGAAATTGAAAAGCTACTTCACAGTAATCGGTCGGTCGTTGCATGACTATTCAATGCCATACCCAAATATCGTTGATGGTCATGGCTACCAAAATAAGTTGATCGTTGATGAGATGAGTTACGACAAGGAGGAGATGTCTAGGAAACACGATTCTTTAAGGAGAAATCTCAACCATGATCAAAAGAAGGCGTGTGATGAGATCACGATTCCGTAATGTCCGTAGTGGTGGGTTCTTTTTCTATGTGGATATGGTGGTACCGTAAGACCTATTGTTGGAACACGGTGAGTGCGTTGTTGCGTTCGATGGGTTATATTGTATTGAACATCGCATCTAGCGGAATTGCGGCTCTATTGCTCCTCGGTGGGAAGACGGCCCATTCAACATTTGGTATCCCATTGGTTCCAAAGGATGAATCTACCGTAGTATAAGCCAAGGTAGTCCTAGAGCGCAATTGCTCGCATAAGCAAAATTGATTATTTGGGATGAGGCACCGATGTCGCATAGGAATTGCTTTGAGGCACTTGGACCGCATGCGTTAAGGGATATCATGTCCATCGTGGACCGATCAAACATGGACAAACCATTCGGTGGCAAGCATCGTTGTCCTTGGGGTGACTTGAGCAAATACTCCCATCCATACGGAAGGTACCATGGAGGATGTAATTCTTTGCTTGATCAACTCATCCAAGATATGGTCAAGTTGTAAAGTGCTCAATCTAACTGTCAACATGCGACTGGGTACATCCAATCTAGAGTCTGAGATATGTGAAATTAGGGAATTTGCCAAATGGTTGCTAAAAATTGGTGATGGAGATTCTCAGTCAGATGAGTACGGAGAGATGGACGTTGAAATCCCAGAAGATTTGTTAATATTAGAGTCAAGCAATCCACTCCAGTTGTTGATTGACTTTGCGTATCCACATCTCTTAGATAACATTAACACTAATGGATTTTTCGAAGAGAGAGCCATTTTAGCCCCAACACTCGAGACCGTTGAGCACGAATGAATACGTGTTGTCTCAAATTCCAGGGGATGTGGTCGAGTACTTAAGCTCAGATACCGTTTGCCAGTCGGATGAGGTAGTGAGGTTCAAAGCGAGTGGTTCACACCAGAGTTTTTGAATGACGTTAAATGTTCAGGTATTCCCAACCACAAGTTGTTATTGAAAGTAGGTGTGCCTATCATGCTTATGAGGAACATAGATCAATCAAAGGTCTATGTAATAAGATTTAGGTTGATGGTAAACCATCTTGGCAAAAATATAATTATCGCTCTTCGTGTTGTTGACCGGAAAAACATAGGCAACAAAATCTTCATACCTCGCATGAATCTTATTCCAAGTGATGCTGGATTGCCATTTAAATTCAGACGCAGACAGTTTCCAGTTTGCGTGTGTTTTGCCATGACTATCAACAAAAGCCAAGGGCAATCACTATCACAAGTTGGCATTTATCTTCCGAAACCAATTTTCACTCACTGGTCGGTTATGCGTTGCACTTTCCCGTGTGAAGACCGTGAAGGGACTAAAACTATTAATTCTAGATGAGGACAACAACCTTGATGAGGTCTACTAAAAACGTTGTTTACTGCAAAAGTTTTTGAAACCATTTAGTTTTTGCTTGGTGTTTGTGGTATTATTATATTAATTATGTATTTGATGTTCAAGGCATATTGTTTTCAATAATGTGTTGTGGGTTCCAATAGCAATTTATCATTACGTATAACTGCATATATAACAATATACATGTTTCTATATACACCTATATACTAATCGCAGTCATCAGTATAAGCGGGATTGCTATTTAAACAACGAATTCATTGATAAGGTATGCAAAATGTACCTCCAAACAACTTCTTTGATCGGTTCTTGTGCCTTATATAATGGATTGTTGTGGTGATTTGGTTGCAGGTGTTTCTTATGTGCAGCTGTACGAAAGAACAAGAAGCAACTATCAGCTAAATCAATTTAACTGGGAAGCCCAAACAACTTCACGTAACTCAATTTTCTAATTCTACACATACCATATCATAATACAAACCTTAGTTTTAAAGATTAACTCTTCAAAATGCACCCAGATACGACTCATAGTGACCTTTAGTGTTCCAATTTCATCAAAAGAAAGGGTTAATCAATCAGTAGTTGTAATGACTACTCAAAATCATTTTTTCATAACAATAACCTCCCCATCATGTACAACATACGAATATGCACAATGATACTCTAATAGATCTGATATGAAGCATTCAATAAGGATTGTAATTCATAATATGTTAAAGTGAATCATTAGATACCCAATTGACAAAACAATGTAAGCTGAGACAAAGAACCATGTGGGCAAGAGGGCATACCTCTTTTCAATCGTGACTGCCGATTGTGTTGAACGAAAACCACAATTTGATCTCAGACGCTATAGCATGTGGAGGAAACGAAATACCAGTTTAATTTAAAATAGGATATACTATCCTTATTGCTGTAGATGACCCAACATAGCAGTATCGTTATTGAATCTTCAATTTCCCCAGTTCGACTAACCCTTATCCAGCGGTTTATTGAATCTTCAATTTCCCCAGTTCGACTATTTCGAACTGAGCAGTATCGTTATCTCATTGTTGACCACCAACCTTTGATTTTGGCGAGGAAGCCATGGTGGATTTTGGCCGTACATGAAAACCAGGCAACGCGTTTCAATCGGGTTATTCTCAATGGGGAAAGTGAAGATTCAATAATGATAAGGCTGGATAAGGGTTAGTGGAGTTGAATAATATTTTAGAAGTAAATGTCAGAAATAGCCCTGGGGTAGGTCTACAAACCCATAAATACCCTTTACTTTCCTTCCCGAATTAAGGTCTCACAATTTTATATTTTTTCACTCCATTGTTTTGTATCTTAACACACATCCATACGTGTTTTTAAAATTAAGTAATTCAAATATGTGATACAAAAAAATATTTTGAATATGATTATCTTAAATAATTAGAGTTATATATATATATATATATATATACCATTTCTTTCATTAGGATTTATTCAGCTCTTCCAAACCTTCTCTTTCAGATCGATCAGTGTGTGTGTTTGTGTTTCATTTTCAATATCTTTTTGATATCAATTTGTTATTAAGAAAAACCTACTATTACCATTAAGTAATACTAGGTGACAGAATAGAAAAATAAGTTTTTGTCATAAAAAGATAGAAAGACAAGTTTTTGAGATCTGTATCGGTAAGTAAAACGGAGAAAGTTGGATCGTCGTGCGTGCCATCATCACCATATGTGGTTCCTTATTGGATTGATTTCACTACACCATTGGAATGCTTCGAACCGTGATCTGACTCCGACTATTTAGTAGGTAATGTGATATTTGCATTGCATATCAGTAACTTTATGTTCAGTTCGATATTTAATTGTTCATATTATCTCTAAATTATGTTGTGTCTTAGGAGATATGGTTGACATACTGAATGGAGCTGGTGCTCCGTGTGATTATTAGAAAAATAACACCAAATCTACGTTGTTATCGATCGACTTATATATCAGGGGTGTGAATGCAATGCATATACGTTTTATACAAATTTAACAGTTGTATTTAATTAAATTTGCACCATAATCAAATAAGACTCATTTTTTTTTAACTAATCATAAACATCAACGATACATATACATAATATTTTAACAAAATAATAATTACAAATTAAATTAAAAAAAGAGGATGTATACCCGTGCTGGCACGGGTGATACATACTAGTACTAACTAACTGTGAGCAGAGTTATAACAACTGCATAACTACTTTAACAATACTAACAGACAGAGAACTAATCAATACAACAAGCTAACTGATTAAGCTAACATATACAGATATAAGCTGGAAAGTATTGTTACTATGTGATACTGTCTATCACTCCCCCTGCAAGCTCAGTGGCCTTGAGAACTCTGAGATTGTCATGAAATAGGCAGAAATTGCTCTTGCTGAGAGGCTTGGTAATGAAATCAACTACTTGATCTTGAGTTGGAACATAGGAAACCACCAAGGATTTGCTTAGGACCTTTTCTCTAACAAAAAAGATATCAATTCCATATGTTTTGTTCTATTGTGGAGAATTGGATTGTGACTTTGGGCAATAGTACTTTGGTTGTCACAAAAGATGACAGGAGCATGAATAGAGATCTTGAGCTCATGTAGAAGAGATTGCACCCAAAGAACCTCTTAGGCAGCTAGGGCTAGATGTTGTATGAAAACAATAAGTGCAAGTGTACAGTGTCCAACAAGTAGTAAAGTGATAAAAAGTTCGTTCCCACAAGGATTTAAGGTCTAAAATCTGAGTTTAATTTGATTAACAATTTAGTGATAAAAGTATTTGGGTAACATAAGCAGTAATAAAAGTAGGTGAAATGAGGAATCAGAGTTGAGACACAAGTTGGGATGCCTAAACTAAGTAAATCAGTTTCAACACAACAATGTGATGTAAGATGTTGCAGCATTAAGTGCTGCAGCATTAAAATACACTTTTTAGTTTCTTACACCGGGGTTGCACTACAAGAGCTTATGTCTAAGCCCTAAATAGGTTCACCTTAGGCTACTTAAGCACGTGTAGAATCACCTTATGGGATTTGCCTATGTCTAGGGTTTAAGCAAGGGTTAATTAAATGTCTTTAATTAATTACTACCCATATCATCTTTTGAAATCTATTCATAAACTTTTTCAGAATTCATAAATGTTACTCAATATTAGTTGGACATTCCTAAATCAATATGGAAATATTATCACACAAAAGATGAAACGCGTAAACATCAAACATACTTCATTAAATTCGAAGAAACTTCATTACAAGGTAGATAGCATCCCAACTAAGGGGGTTTAGCTCATATTGAGCAAACAACACAAGAGAAATGACTTAAACATAAATGTGCAAGTCATAGCTCAAAATACAAGGAAGAAATTATACTAAAGATGGAAAACCGAGGAGGAACTTCAAGTCTTTCAACAAGAAGATGCGAAATCAGCTCCCAAATGAAGAAATCTCCAAGTAGAATGAGGTTCTGTAATTGTAGCAGCAATAAACTCAGCAATGAATCTTTTTGGTGTAAGTGAGGTAGCTTTGGTACAAAAATGGAGGAAAGCTATTTCTAAACTTTCTCCTTCAGACCAAGCATGCTTAATGATAGAGAAGAGATGCCTTTATATAGTACTAGGGTACATGATCCAAGAAAAACCCTAAATTTGAGGCACAATTTGTCCTCTAGTGTACTCAAATATGCAAGGTGCCTAGGAAAAAGGCAACATGTCCTTGTCTCAGGGGTACGGACACTCTGCTTCACTACTTACTTCGCATTGCCAACACACATATGCGTCCTCAGCTCATTTAATCTTCTCTTTCATTTGACGCAGAATAACACTGCTGCAACACTTGATGCTGCAACACTAAATCACAACATTAAAACCACAAGATAGGCACCAATGTGCCATATATTCAATAATCAGACCATCAATCATGCATTCTCTCAAAACACACATTTACAGACATAAAAGACCGACTTAAATGAGAATTAACAATGATTTAAGCTTAATAAACACATAATAACTCTTATAAATAAGAGTTATCACAAGGCTACAGTACTCTGCCTCAATAGTAGACTTGGTAACCAAAGTTTGTTTCTTAGACCACCATGAAATTAAATCGGGACCAAGGAAGATGCAAGGCACCTGGAGTGAGCGTCTATCATCAACATCTGAAGCCCAATCAGCATCACAATTAAGGGAGCAACACTAGTGGCTGGCTGAATAGCTAAATCGAGGTCAAGAGTGCCTTTATGGTACCTAAGTGTCCTTTTTACAGTTGTCCAGTGAGAAAGGAGGCGTTGAGCCATGCATTGGCAAACTTTCAAGGTCTAGTAACTGTGACATATTGTAGGGCACCAACAATGCTTTTGTATAGTAAAGGATCATCAAGATAATTACACTAGACCTTGAAAGTTTCAGATTAGCTGGAAGAGGTGTAGAGATAGGTTTACAATTATCCATGCCAGCCCTGTGAAGCAAGTCTCGGAAGTATTTGACTCGAGATAGTAACAGTCCCCCATTTGCAGTTTTAATGCACTCAATACCCAAAAAGTAATCAAGCTCACCTAGTTGTTTCAAAGAGAAATTGGCATTCAGTTTGTTAATCACCAATTGAACAACTGTAGTAGAGGAACCAGTGATGAGAATATCATCTATACACACAAGAAAAAAAATGCAACAGCCACGACGATTATAATTGAGTAAAGAAGGGTCACACTTAGATTTAGTGAAACCAAAGGAGAATAGAGCTTTTGTGAGAGTCTCATACAAAGACCTAGGGGCCTGTTTGAGACCATAAATTGCCTTTTGGAGCTTGCAAACAATAGTTTCGTCACCTATAGTGACCCCAGGTGGCCGGTGCATATAAACATCTTCATGTAGAGTGCCATTGAGAAATGCACTATTGACATCTAGTTGTCTAATAGACCATTGGAGTGTGAGAGCAATAATAAGGATAGTTCTCACAATCACAGGTCTAACCACTGGAGAGAGTGTATCTGTGTAGTCAACCTCATTCCTTCGATTGAACCCTTTGGAAACTAGGTATGCCTTATACCTCTGAATGGAACCATCCGGGTTCTCCTTGATTCTATACACTCATTTACAACCAATTGGCTCTGTAGTTGTGATGTTAGCAGATGGAAACAAAGGAGGTTTGAGGGAGCCATTTTTTGGACCTAGTGAGCATATGATGTGTGTTGTCAGGTGGTGATGGAGAAACTGAAGGTGAGGAATTAAGATCAATAGTGTTCGAGGCAGTGGGTCATAAAGAGGTGGATGATGACTGAGGTGAGTTTATAGGAGGTATAGATGGTTGGGAAGGTGGTGAGTTAGGTGTGGAAGGTAAAGAAGAGTTAGGTATGGTAGGAGAGGGTGGTGTAGGGTTTTGTTGGGAGGAAACAACACCAAGAGGTGAGGTGGTAAGCTTTGTAGGTGGAGGTAGAGTGTGAGGGACAATGGGTGTAATGGTCTGGTATGGAAAGTGTCTTTCATTGAATAAAACATCCTTGGAGATATAAAGTCTTCCATGGAGGAATGCATTGTTCGTATCCAATTGGAGTTTTGCTAGGTGTTAAAATAGTAACTGTGACATAGTGCAGGGCACCAACAATGCTTCTGTATAATAAAGGATCATCAAGATAATTACACTAGACCTTGAAAGTTTGATTAATGGAAGAGGTGTAGAGATAGGTTTACAATTATCCATGCCACTTCCGTGAAGCAAGTCTCTAAGTATTTGGCTCGAGATTGTAATGATCCCCATTTGCGCTTTAATGCACTCAATACCCAAAAAGTAATCAAGCTCACCTAGTTGTTTCAAAGAGAAATTGGCATTCGGTTTGTTAATCACCAATTGAACAACCGGAGTAGAGGAACCAAATGATGAGAATATCATCTATACACACAAGAACAAAAATGCAACGACCACGACAATTATAATTGAGTAAAGAAGGTCACACTTAAATTGAGTGAAATCAAAGGAGAAGAGAGCTTTTGTGAGACTCTCTCATACAAAGACCTAGGGGCTGCTTGAGACCATAAATTGCCTTTTGGAGCTTGCAAACAATAGTTTCGTCACCTATAGTGAACCCAGGTGGCTGGTGCATATAAACATCTTCATGTAGAGTGCCATTGAGAAATGCATTATTGACATCTAGTTGTCTAATAGACCATTGGAGTGTGAGAGCAATAGTAAGGATAGTTCTCACGATCCGCAGTCTAACCACCGGAGAAAGTGTATCAGTGTAGTCAGTCCCATTCCTTCGATTGAACCCTTTGGCAACTAGGTGTGCCTTATACCTCTGAATGGAACCATCTGGGTTCTCCTTGATTCTATACACTCATTTACAACCAATTGGCTCTGTAGTTGTGACGTTAGCAGATGGAAACAAAGGAGGTTTGAGGGAGCCAATTTTGGACCTAGTGAGCATATGATGTGTGTTGTCAGGTGGTGATGGAGAAACTGAAGGTGAGGAATTAGGATCAATAGTGTTCGAGGCAGTGGGTCGTAAAGAGGTGGATGATGACTGAGGTGAGTTTATAGGAGGTATAGATGGTTGGGAAGGTGGTGAGTTAGGTGTGGAAGGTAAAAAAGAGTTAGGTATGGTAGGAGAGGGTGGTGTAGGGTTTTGTTGGGAGGAAACAACACCAGGTGAGGTGGTAAGCTTTGTAGGTGGAGGTAGAGTGTGAGGGACAATGGGTGTAATGGTCTGGTATGGAAAGTGTCTTTCATTGAATAAAACATCCTTGGAGATATAAAGTCTTCCAGAGGAATCTAAGCATTTGTAGCCACGGTGAGAGGAAGAGTAGCCTAGAAAGGTGCACTGTTTGGACTTACATTGAAATTTAGGGTTATTGTAAGGTCTAAGAAGGGGATAACAAGCACATCCAAAGGAACGTAGGAAGTGAAAGTCTGGTGGTTTGTGGTAGATAGTTTAGAAAGGGATCTATTTAGAGGGAGTTGAGCTATTAATCAAATACACAGTAGTGTGAAAGGCATGGTCCCAAAAGGGGTAGGGAAGAGATGAGTGAGAGAGAAGAGATATACCCATTTCAGTAATGTGCCAATGATTCATCTCCACCACCCCATTTTGATGATCAGTGTGGGGGCAGATGGTTCTGTGCTCAATACCTAAGTCAGCAAGGTATTGTTTGAAGGGTCTAAACTCACCTCCCTATTCAGATTACAAAGTTTAAGAACATTATTCAAAGTGTCCACACTAGGATGGTCCGATCTAGTGTCATTTGAAATAAACTATCGAAGCGTGAGGTACATTGTAATTCAAAGAAGGAAAAGAAACATGATTTGAAGACTTAGTTTTAGAGTGAAGAGGATAAAGACCATCTGAATTGAGTCTTCCTTGAAGGAAAACTTGATCATTGACCTGTGATTTAACAACATAGTGAAAATGGTGAAATTGAATATAAGCATTGTTATCACTAGCAAATTTGTGAACACTAGTAAGATTCTTGTTTGATTCCCATATAGAGGTTTGTTCAATTTGCATATCTTGGATGTGTTGGAGATATAATTGTGTTGGTGATATAATTGATCACATACCAGGGGTAATTCCATGTAGACTTCCTCATTATGAACTCTATGGAGGAATGCATTGTTCATATCCAATTGTTCTAAGTGCCAACTTTTGATGGCAGCCAATGAGAGGAGCGCATAGACAGTAGTGAACTTGGCAACCAGAGAGAAGGTGTCAAAATAGTCTACCCCTTCCATTTGTGTATTGCCCTTGGCAACCAAGCGTGCCTTGTGTCTTTCAATGGAGCCATCAACATGATATTTCACTTTATAAACACACTTACATCCAATTGGAGTTTTGCTAGGTGTTAAAATAGTACTAAATAAATAAATAAATGGACTTTAAATGTTTTTTTTTTCTACCGTGTTATTGGTGCATAGTATCCACCGACTTTGGCGGTGACTAATCTACGTCGGAGAATCTGATTGGCCACGTATATACTTGGTTTTGTCAGTCTTTGTGGTTCTCCCCTCCCAATCGAGTTTTCGCCACATCCAAAATTCGAACTCGATACCTTGAAGTGGGATCCAAACTCAATTACCACTCGGACACCCTCGTTGGTAAATGAACTTTAAAAATGATTTAGAATTAAAATTTGTTTTGTTTTTTTATAAACATGATGATAGACCCTTTTATTCATACAGCCCATATCTACTAGCTGCACCTCTGTCACTTACTCACCCTACTGGACTCTACATATGCGCCGACCCGACCCGACCTGAAGACCCGTCTGCACATTTCTTCTCCCTCCTTGTAACTGCACACGAACTTCTTCTTCTTGCGCATGGCAATGGAAGCGAACGAGAGCACAAGAAAGAACACTCTCGTTGTGAGGAAACCATGCTTTGGTCTTCCAACCGGTTGCCCTCAATGTCTATCTGCTTACATCTATCTCAAGCTCTCTCAACATTCATTCAACTTGAACTATCACCTCAATTACCCTGATTCTGGTAAACCCCCAATCTCCATTTCTTTTATGCTACTAAAATAAATTGTTTATGTATAGAACCCCGTTATTTGTTTAACTATTTCTGTGTCAAAGTTATGACCTTTTAACCATTTAATTGTCATTGACCCCTTCTTGGTCATCTGAAACCCATGCCCATTTGATGAAATTTCTTCCTTTTTACTGTTTTATTTCAATTTTTGCAAGTGATTCTTGATAGATTTAGGGCCGTTTGGATAAACAGCTTAATTAAGCACTTACGCGCTTATGGCATAAGCATGTAAAGAAGTGCTACCAACACTTCTTTTTGTTCGCTCTCCAACACCCACCCTATGATTGGTTAAAATTCATATAGTTCCACTAAATTAATGGGTCACAATTCTAAGATGAAGAGAGTGGGCGAAAGAGACTGTTGCTAGCATTTCTCTAAGCACTTATCATATAAGTGCCTATGCATAAGCTGTTTATATAATAAAGGATAAAATAATGTTAAATTATTTTTCTATAAGCTATAAGCTGTTTTCATAAGCTATCTTATAGAAATAAAACAGTTTATGAACATCTCATAAGCTATTTCTATAAGCTCTCCCAAATAGTCTCACAAGTGCTTATGCCAGTAGATAAGTCCAAATAAGCCGATCCAAACAGGACCTTAATTTATACACCATCGGGGCAAGAGACTTTTTACAACGTCAGCCAATCATGAAATCGAGAAATGATACGTCATAAAAATTGTTGGACTTTATCTTAACTACTTGAAAGTCACCTATACCATGAATTTTGATTGGTTGATGGTGTAAAATCTCTTAAGGCGGTGGTGTATAACAATTAAACCCTTTGATTTTATATTTTTAAATATTTATAATGATTGTAATTTTGTTTGTTTTTTGGTTTATTTATGGTGTTTAGATCAAATTCCTTACTTTGAGTCTGGTGATTATGTGGCATATAACAATGAGAAGGAGGGAATCGTTGAGGGTTTGAAAAGGGATGTAGGTGATTTAGATGTTGGGGTTTCTTCACTTCCTGACTGGATACCAACCAAGGTGATGTTAACCACTTGGCTTGCTGATGCACTTGAGTATGAATTGTGGGTGGGATGTGACAGTTCATATGCCTATAGCATCTATTATTCTGATCTTCCATGGCCTATTGGAAAGATCCTGTTTTGGAAGAAAGCTTATTGGGTGAAGCAGAAACATGAGATAAGTAAAGACAATGTTGAAGTAAAGGAAGAAGAGGTCTGTTTCTCTTTATACTTAGTACTTACTCTAATGTGAATGTGATGACACTTGGGATTAAGAAAAGTTGTTTCTATGAAGCACCGATACAGACACATACACGACACAGACATGCAGATACTGGTTTAATTTGAAAAATACTAGTAATTCAAGTGTCGGTGTTGGTGTCCGACACAATACTTTTTGAACACCAGATACATCTTCAACTGGAAGTGTTAGTGCTAAAAAGAGTTCTTCGCTCCATTTCATAAGTTCACACGCGATTCAGGATGTTGTTTTATTTTTTACTACCTCTGTTCCATTTCTTTGGGCAATTTAGCTTTTCACGTTTGTTTCAAAACTTTTGATGTTTTAGAATTTCCAGAAATGTAGTTAAGTGGAGTATTAACAATTTCTAGTGTCATTTGTATTGAAAAGGAACACTTACCATGACAAATATAAAAAAGAGGGTATTTTAGTTAGCATTTACATCTATATTTTCATTTTATTTTTTTGCATGATAGTTTCAATGCTTTATATGTTTTCTATTTGATTTTGTTATTCATAGACAGCTCTTGTTAATCCACAGATTTATCGGAGAGCAAACTCTGCATATGATGCTCTTTCAACTTGGTTAGGGGATGGAAACTACTTATTTGAAAACAGGTGACTCTGCTGGCTTGTTGTATGTCAATTAATCTTATGTTAGAAACATTTTGGTTTCATTTTCATCTTTAGAGCAAATTTTGACTTTGTCCTCATGGTAATGTCTTCCTATGCTTTATTCTGTTCATGCAGGCCATCAAGCATGGATGCTATTTTTCTTGCACATGCATTAGTCGTTCTTCAAGCTTTGCCTGTGAGTTATGTTAACAATTCTGTAGTGATTATGGTATTTTTGTTATAAGAGGTAGCATTTATTTGGATGATGAGTTAGAACCACAGAATTGTTGAGCTCAAATCTCATAACAAAACTGAGTGAAGTAATTCGTGGTTGGACAAACTTTTAAGATGAACAACCAGCCTTGGAAGGCTATAGGGATAAATGGAGTTGCATAGAATGGTTAATCTTCTCTCTAGTATAATTTTTGACTGCTATAGGGACAAATGGTTACTCTTCTTTCTAGTATAATTTTTGAATTTTTTTCCACTTCATAGCATACTACCAATTAATCCTTTTAGAGTGAAATGTTTTCTAATGGTTTCTCCCTAAGCTTTCTGTGTTCTTCCTTTACTCCTTTTAATTGGATTGTTATTTTTTTCTCCTGGTGCCTTGTTGGCACTTTACCATCTATAAAGTGTTTTGTTGCTTATATATGAGTCCGGAGGGAGTAATCCTTAAGCCAAAAAGGCCCACAGCGTGGCAAGTATATATTCTAGAAGGAATAAGGTGGGGCCAGAGAGAGAGAGAGAGAGAGAAAGGGAAGTTAGTTAGTGAGATGGCAAAGTGTACCATGTGATACGGTTAAAGAAAGAAATTATTAATAGGGAAGTGAGGAAATGAGAGAGGGCATTTTCCTCTTATGAGCATTTGAGTGTAGGAAAATTATAGTCTCTGAATAGAGGAGCCATAGGTTCTGGTACAGGAATTCTGTTACTGCATTGTATGAGCTTCAGCTCTTTCCTTCATAAATAATAATACTGCTATATCAGATTCCTTTTCTGTTTCTATTAATCTGTTCTGTGAGTTTCACCAGACATCTACCACCCTAAACCCATAAACCATTCCTAGTCTTATAGCTCGTCTGGTAGAATTTTTCCGTTGTTTGATAAGAACATTGCAATGACAGATTATGCCTGAATACGTTTCTTCATTTCATCCACTCGTCATGCGTCCTATTTTTTGCATCCTCCCTTGTAAACCTATTAGAATATGAGAAGATCTTATCTTAGAATATTTTAAATTATCTAATAGGATTAGGAGCTTATCAATTAGTGTAACACCAATAGGGTAAACAGATATGTATCAGAAGTGGATTCTCGGTGCAATGGAAAATGTCGGTAAGCATCACCGCATTTACACAAGAGGGATCATGGTAGGAATCCATCTAGAGAGTACACTACATGAATTGTTGCCAAACTACTAAATTACATGTATTACATGTTTTAAATTTTTTAAATTTTTTTCGCACATGAGTTAAATGTATACTCTTTGAATAGAAGCCATAGCTTACTTACTACAAACACTTGGAATTATTATTTTGAAGATAAGTTTCAACTTCGGTTCCTGCGTTTATGTACTATCAGGAATCATCAATTTTGCGGACTAAATTTTCGGAACATGCTAATTTAGTGAGATATGTGCAACAATGTAAGCAAGAGTTTATAGAAGCTGCTGCTACATCTCCTTCCAATGATCCATCTTTTGTTGCTGATGCATCCCCATCAGCTTCAGCTTCTGGAGGTCGTTCAACTTCAAGTAAGATATTTTTTGGATTTTGCGAATACCTATTTTACTGATCTATCAGCCCCGTTTGGATAAACAGCTTAATTAAGCGCTTATCATATAAGAGCTTATGCATAAGCTGTTTCTATAATAAGGGATAAAATAATGTTAAACTATTTTTCTATAAGCTATAAGCGGTTTTCATAAGCTATCCTAGGGATCTTATGGAAATTAGCTGAAAACAGCTTACAAACATGTCATAAACTGTTTTCATAAGCTCTCCTATACAGTCTCACTAGTGCTTATGCCAGTAGATAAACCTAAATAAGCCAATCTAAACAGACCCATTTGATTTGAGTTCAGGAACAGAAGTAACAAATGCACCTTTCATTTCATTTTCTTTTCTTATTATTTTAGATAACTACCACCAGAACTCCCATCTCTTTTTAATTGCTATTTGAAGATCTATATTTGTGTCGTTGTTCTCAATGAATTTTGGTTTGTAATTTTTTCATAAATAAAAGGTTCAAAGCCCAAGAGCAAAGCCAAAAAGGATGAAACAAAGGAGGAAAAGACATTTAGAAGAAGGGCAAAATATTTTGTGGTAGCACAGCTAGTTGCAGTTGTTCTGTTTGTCAGCATAATGTCTGGATACAGTAATGATGAAGTGGAGCTGGATGATGATGATGTAGACTATGGTTATGATGAATGAATGAATGAAAACTAAATGCATTCATTTCTCACTCATGATGATACAATACATTCTTTTCTTGTGTATCATGCAAATTTAGGAGCAAGGAAAATTTTCATTCTTATCAAATTTTCCTATGATAGGATTTCGTACATGAGTTGATGAGTTAACTTCATTTCATAGATTGATCATTGTCTCAAGTAGTAGCTATACCTTGATAGCACATTTTGTTAGGTAACTGCAATAGTTCGAACCAACTAGGTTCACATTCACACATAATGAGCAAAGGCTGAAAGCATGTACAAGAAAGTATTCCACAGCCCTTAACCCTTGAAAGTCACCCCATAAGAAATTAATTCAAATTGCATTCATGGCAAAAGCTTGTTCATTGGCTAAAATCTGTTTTTCTACTTATTTTAAAGAAAATCAATTTTTCCCTTCACAAATATGTTTATTATTATATCTCTGACTACGTGACTAGTTTTAGAAAGAAAATCGAAGGAGATTGATTTAGCTGTTGGTAGATTGATTAGTTGGGTGAGGTAGGTGGATGGGAGTTTTGAATGGAAACATATTACTAACACACGTAGGAAAAAGCTAAATAACTGAGAAATTGCTTATTTCCTGATGCCTGATGTGTGAGAGTCTCTCTATATGGAATCTAATTATTTCAGGAATTCTTTCTAATCTTACCTTTAATGATCATCATGTTTAATTACAATCAATTCTACAAAATCATTTATTAAAAATTAAATTTTACCACATAGAACAAAACAATTTTTCTAGTAAATCCTGCATTTCTAGAAACAATTTTTGTTCCAACTAGTTGGAGGAAAAACAATAAAATAAAGCAACAACAAAAGTTTGCAAATAAATACAACGAATTACAAATTATGTTTAGATATGTTGACTTAAAGTGAGTTAATAATTTTGGGGTAAACATACACATCCCAAATGTCTCTTTAATAAGTCGTTTTAGTCCTCAAATAGGGCTTTTGATAGTCACTTTTATTTGAGTGGTCAATTTAATCAATAAAATTACTAACAAGAGACATTTGAAGACGCGTTTACGTTTTCGATACATTCAAAGACTATAATAGTAAGGTCTCACATATTCAACCATAAAAATGACTATTTATCCAATAATTTTGATTGTAAAAATCACGGTTAAAGGCTAAAACTATAAATTTCATGTCAAAAACAATTTTACTTTAGAACATACAAATATATTATCAAAATCAACTTTATGTCTCCAGAATCACTTTTTAAAGTGATTCGAAACATTGACAAGGAAAAATTCTATTTGAACAATAAGGGGATACAATATCCCATGCTATTCTACCTTTGTATTGATTAGTTAACTACATAATTACATTGCTAAACAAGCTTAACTAATCAACTAAGCACAGACAACTATGTTAAAGTCTCACTAGAAGTATGCTGATCCTCCACAATCTCCCATTGCTTAGCAACTTCACTATATGCCTCAGCAGTATCAAAAGCAAACTCAGCTAATGAGCTTATAGCAACAGACATTCCAGCACAAAGCACTTTAATAGCAACTTCAGCTAACTTTTCAGGAGCCATAGCCTCTTCTTCCACTTGACCAACTTCAACTATTTCCATATTTTCACTATGATGTTTTGAACCATATGAATTTGGCCTACCAGAATGAGAATCTTGTCTCAATTGATGTGCATAGAGGATCCCATCCCAGCTGCGAAAAAATCCATACCATCAATCACTGCTTTTTCGCTTATTGCATCAAGGCGTCTTGACCATTGAACACAAAGTCCGAATAACGGGTGAGTGCCACTTGACCTAAGAGGAGAGCACGGAAAATTTGATATGTCATTAGGCTCGGATCTCAGGCATCGGAGAAGCCACCCGGCTAGTGCGTGAATGTAGGATCTTTGGGAAGTGATCCATGACTCGAAGGTGTTTCGCCAGTTCCTCAACTCGAATTCAAGATTAGAGGCGGAACGAGCAAGCCTATTTGGATCTACCATTGACATTGAAGACTGCCTTCTGGTATGTGATTTGGAAAGTGTGCCGGCTAGAAGAATCTTAGCTTCATCTAAGGTTCTCTTTTGTGTCTGATGACATTCTGCCATCACTTTCCACATCTTTTGCAGCCTGTCATTTTTACAAGTATAATTGAAGAATCAGCAGGCATAATACTCTATGCTATTATATGCAGTCCTATCTTTCTTTTAGTCCTATACGATGAAGCACAAATCCAGACACCAGGCACTGACACGAACAGATAGACACTGGTTTTGGTTTGAAAAATACAAGTAATTGACGTGTCAGAGTCGGTATCGGACATGACACGTGTTGGACACCAGACATGTTTCCAACCTAAAGTGTCGATTAAAGCTACAGAGGTCCTAAATGTTTGAAGTTTGAAAATATTTCTAATATTCGACAAAGGTTTAGTTCCTCTAGAAAACAATGATATATAATGATTTTTATACGTACCCTTGTACCAATTCAAGTAGTTGAGGATGCAACTCTTGGTCCCTTAGAGTTTCTATTCTCCTAGAAATTGCTTCAACTGAATGTATTGAAACTGTTATCTGGGTATCTAGATCTCTAATGGCCGCTCTTGTTTTATCTGCAGTTGAGGGGTCATCTCCTTTTACTTCATGGTTGCTTAGTTGCTTGCACTTTTTCTCGTAGGCGATTCGGATTCGTTCTCCAGACTGTTAAAGAAGAAAGTGGACAATGTATCTCATAAGTTTCCAAATAATAAATTGTATGTAATCATAAGCTTATTGACCTGCAAATATAATTAATGATCTAATTTTTTTGAAAGTGAGACCAACCAGAAAATGACTGATTATAATTTATACAGTTGAATGAAAATGGTAAATCATAATCAAGTGGCTGTAGTTTAGTGGTAAGAATTCCACGTTGTGGCCGTGGAGACCTGGGCTCGAATCCCAGCAGCCACACCTAGTTTTGGTATTTTATTTCTCGACGAATCAACAGGGTTAGCTTTAAATTTAGTTTTACCGGTTAAATGAGTTGGTTAACACACGTCGTACTAGTGTATGTGTCTGACACGTGTCGAACATGGAACACGCCTAAAACCAACGGTATTCGTACTTCTTAGGGAAGAAGTGAATCATTGATTTTGTTTTTCTGTTAAGAGTAAGGACATGTGACTCTAAAGGAGCATATAATAAAAGCTGAGTCACACTAAATACCAATATGAGCAGAAGGAAGGGTTATAAGAACTAGTTATTTGAGGCTATTTTCAAGTAGTAAATATCTTTATCTAAGAATGCCACCAGAGATAAGTATAATGAAATTCTTTTTAGGAAGCTTTAACTTCCTCATGGTATAGCTTCAGTAATTACCTTGACTTCATCATAAAGCTTTTTCTCCCATTCATTTAATTTGTCCAATGTGGATTGGTGACTACCGAAAGCCTACAGTGTTCCTCCGAAATATCCTTAGTGCCCTTGTGTCGCGACCTTCCTCTTTAGTGCTCAAGAATTCATTAAAAACCTCGATGAAGAAGAGCGAGAAGAAGCTGACTTAAATAGAGCTACCGGGTTCAACAATTTTGATCCTGCAAGAGAAACATATATAAGTTTCAAAGAAAAGATTTACTACATTCAAATGAGGAATTAAGAACAATAAATATAATTCTGGATACAGGACAAGCATATTTTCTAGTGTGATCCTCCTCCATAAGTAAGAATTCTTAGACAGCTAATTCATTGTTTTACATTCATAAGGAGTAAACTAAATCTGACTAATACAAGCATGAACATGAAAATGAATTTGCAACAAAATGTATGTTTCAAATATACCTGACAATTCATTAGATGTTAATAAATACTGAGCTTTCTTAGCCTCTAACAATATTGACACATCATTGGCTGCATTGCACACAATTGTGAATTGAGCTTCAAGATCATTGATCACTTCTGCCATGCTCGTTGGCCTCCGGTTTACGTAAACCGTAAAACCTGGAGTTTCTTCCTTATTTTCTTGTTTACCGATTGCCATTTCCCGACGACCAGAATCAACATGGCCTGCAGCTTGAGATCTTGATACTTCAAAATTTGCACTACCATGTGCTTGTGAATCCTTGACCTCATGCTCAGGTTCAGTTTCCGTCCCCTCTTCATCCTCCTCTTCCTCATCGTCATCCTCTTCCTCTTCATCGTCGTGGTCCTCCTCCTCATCGTCGTCATCATCATCAACATCTTCAACAATGACTTCTTCTTTGGATTTGGAGGAATTTATATCATTTCTGGTTCTTTCTTCAACTACATTTCTCTTACCATTACCAACATGATCTTCTTGTTCAGTTACATCTTCTTCCAAGTCCGGTATTCCCTCTTCTTCTCGAACCTGCCTCAGTTCTTTATATTCCTCATTGATACCATTTTGGTCAAGGCTAGTTCTGTTAGGATAACCGTAGTTATCCAACGACGAAAATGGATTCCAAAAGAAATCCCATTGGGAAGTTTGAGGCGGAGAGGGTTGGACAGCAGGCCTATTAACCGGAGAATAAGGAAAAATCGATGGATAATTCATCGGTGGCGGGGATTGCATAGCATAATAACCATCAATACCATAATTCTGCATTTGAGAGTATGCCTCAACCCGTCCCGCGCCATAATGCGGCATTTGAGAGTATGCCTCAACCCGCCCCGTGCCATAATGCTGCATTTGAGAGTATGCCTGAACCCGACCCACCATTTCAGGAGATGGAGGCCTTTCCTCAACTGAAACAGCTGAATTACCACCTTGCTTAAAGTAATTCACTCTCAAAGTAGCATCTGGTTCAACTCCAAAATCAATTGTTGTTGGTGTGAATTCCGTTTCTGATATAGGAATAGAGCTAGGGCCGCGGCCACGGCCACGGCCAAGTTTCTTCACAGGTGTGAAAGGTGGAGTACTAATGACTGAGTCTAATGAAAACTCGCGAGGCTCATCGCCTTCGATATAATCGCGAAGAGCTGCTGAAACTCTCTTCATAGATTCAATGTAGGCTATGTGTCCAGTGAGCTTAACCGAGTTCTTTGCTCAACAGCTTGCTTGATGAATTTCTTCCTATCTTTACAAAGCTGAACTGCTTCTTCATCTTCTAGCTTTGATTGAGAACATCCCATCTCTTATTCCCCTCTATAAATATCTCAACCTTGCATTGAAATTGAAATTAAAGGAGAATCTTTCTCTAAATCAATCACAAATCTGTCACCAAAAACAATGAAGAATCAATCAATATATATAATTATAATAATCTATCAAACATGAGTATATAGATACCAACAACAAAAATTAAATTATATTTGACACAAATAAACCTAGCAATGTCAGTGAAATTAGATGCCTTTCTTTATTAACAAGCCAGAAGAAAATTGATGTTAATGAAATTTTAGACATGTTTAACAGAATCACCTCAATCAATCAAGTAATGGAGATTTGTCTAAACCTTTCCCCTTATTATTTCAAGAAAAAAAATCAAACTATTATCTACCAGAACCACAACACATTAAACAAGCACACAACTTTTCATCTGGGAAATTTTCTTTTTGCTGAGGTGATAAAAAGAAATCAAACAATAATGAAAGGAAACCTAAAACAATCGTCAATTATCTGGATTATAGCATCAAGAGACACACAATGCATGAAAATATATATATATATATATATATATATATATATATATATATATATATATATAATAAATAAATATAAATTCATCAAAATTCTGTGCAACAAGAAAATGAACAAAGCAAAAAGCTGTGATTTTGAGGTAGTGATTAACGAAAAAAACCTAAATGAGTTAATAAACACAAAAAAACAAAGCACCAATTTGAAGAAAAGAGAAAATTTCATCAAAACCTCACTCAATTTTTTACTTGAATGAGCTCAAAAAGCACAAAGATAATGGTGATTGAAGAAGAAACCGAAAGCATAAAGAACATTGGGGTTAGTTAAGAAGAATGAAGAAACAAACCTGACAATGGTGTGCAGGAACAAGACGGTGCTTTTGATCATTGACAGAGTGAAGAAAGAATCAGTAAGAGAGAGAGAGAGAGAGAGAGAGAGAGAGAGAGAGAGAGAGGTGTGAACAGAGAAAGACGTTGAGAAGAAAAAAGCAACGGTCAAAACAAAACAAGGATAAAAAAAAACACAAAAGGGAGAGAAGAAGAAGAAAAAAAGAGAGACAAAAATAAAAGCTTAGTTTTCAGGTTGGGCAGCTAATAAAGGAAGAAGAAGAAGAGAATATGACAACTTAGTATAATTATCCTTCATGTTACATGAAATTACAATATTGCCATCACTTCCTTTTTTGCCCCACACCATCATAGTTTTTGTTGTTTGGTTAGGAAAATTTTGATTGAAAATGACTGGTCAAAATATGTCATTAATGGGACCCAACCCAACTATATCATATGGTAAATGATTTTACATAAGTGTGAAGGTTTTGTTATTATTGTGTCATGAGTAGTGCTGCTTGTTTAATTACTTGGCTTGATTTTGATGGCTTAATAGTTAAGTTTTTGTTTATATTAGAGTTTAATTTGGATGACCTAATATTTAGATATATTTTATTTTATATTTTATATGAAGATAGACTCATATGAAAGGGGATAAGAATCCTCTAAAAGTGGAAAAGAGGATAAGATTAAAATGAGGCTTTTTTTGCACCCCCTCCTTCTCTCCTACACCCCCATAACCCATTAAACTCGAAAATACCCTGTTTTTTTAAAAAACAAAACATTAAAATTTTTTGAATTACATAAAAAAAGGAATACTGTTCGAAAAAGGGGTATTTCTGATTTACTGTTGAAAATCAAATGCCTCTATTTTGAACCTAATTGCCTTTTTAGAAAATAATTCAAATTTTTAAATTTTTTTAAAAACTTGTATATTAAATTAAGATTTACACGCGTTTTATTTTTAAAATACGATACGAACGATTTACGATTTAAATAACAATACGTCAAAATATATAAAATGTCCATCATAAAATAGAGTACAAATACAACTATGGGTCCAAAATGTCTAAAAATGACCAAAATAACGACGTGAAGTAGCGGTGAACTACGACATCTAGGGCATCCCGCCAATGCAAATGCTTCTGCACTCTTTCCTCTAAAGTCTCTCGGGACAACGGACTCGATCCGCTCTTGATCGCTCGCGAGCAACCGCACCGAGTAAGACGAACCACTGTTACTGATCGTACTGGAAGGAAGGTAATCGATCGCACTTCGCCGTGGTAGGCCGCTCGCCTACTAGCTCGCCAAAAGTCCGCGCCGAATCGATACATCAAGAACCCCGTATGACTCTCTGTCCGAGATGGAGCATTACCCGAAATGGGTGGAGAAGGGATCCTGCAGCACGCCCGAATCGCCAACGCACTGCTCGCATGTAGGGAACCGGTCATCGCCCCAAATCAACCAAACCTGCAGAAATGGATATGTTCGACAAAGGAACACTCGCCTCGTGGTCTCAGCATAAGGGGTGAGGATGACATCCTCCACCGCAATAAGATTTATCCGCTCCCTAAAGTCCACCAACTTTATTTTATCCAGCTTCTTGTTCCCCCAGCTGGTGGCACGTGGCTGATGTGTCCTAGCAAACACTTTCCGACCAACGACGGTGGGAAAATGCTCATAGATCTACTGAAATAATTAAATTAATAAATAAGCAGTTATTAATATATGAGTAATTTAATTAAAAGCTTTAAATTAAAAAAAATAATTGAGTACCTGGAGCAGTGTCGCGTATCCGCCAAAATGCTTGGTCGTATAAAAGACCGTTTTCGTCAACTGAGTGTAGAGGTAACTGAGAGGAGCTATACCCCAAGACCACTGGCCACACTGCTGAAGATTCTGAAGCAGATACATCCACCTCACTAGCAGTAAATGGTGACTCTTGTCGGCCAGAATGGTGGTGCCTAACAAGAAGAGCATGTAGCACCGTGCAGCCTGGTCATAAGCACCCCGTGTCATGTTCTCCCTGTAAGAGTCCTCTACAAAGGCGATCCTCAAATACTGCCCCGTGTTTTCCTTAAGCTCCTCGATGACACTAGCCTGATGCATGCCCAAAGAGTCGACAACCAAGTGAAGAGCCTCAACAGAATCAAAATCAAAATCAGGCCTGTGGTCCCATGGGGTGCTCTCCAGTGGCAAGTGGAGCAGCACAACCACATCGTCCAGGGTGACAGTCATCTCCCCAAGGGCATGTGGAATGAGCAGGTCTCAGGATGCCACCTCTCCACAAAAGTAGATATCAACTCATGGTTGACTGCCCCAGAGGTGTGATGTCCAACTCTAAAAGCTTAGCCTCACGCAACCAGTAGGCTACCTGTGGGTGGTGCTCGGCAGGTCTAACTTTAGGAAACTTCTGGCCGTGAGATACAACCTTTAGTTTCTGAGGCTGAAAAAATTAAAATTAAACCATACGTTATTAAAAATAAGTAATTAATTGTTGTTAAGTAAAATTAAAATAAAGAATTAAAATATTACCTCGCCTCTATCTATCCAGGACGCACAGTGTGTATCCCAATGTAACAATAATGGTGGGTGATCCACAGTTGAGGCAGGTTGAACCTCCTCCCCCTCCTCCTGAACCTCCTCCTCCTCTAGATGCTGACCCTCATCCTCCTGCTCCTCCCAAGCCTCCCAACCGTCAGCAAGAATTGTCATGATACAACTCTGAGTGCTCTTGTTGGTGCCGCATATGGTACTCATAATCTGGGTGGTCACGGTAGGGCTGCTCATACCGGGGTTGAGGCTTAGGCTCAACCATCTCTATCACTCGGCGCGCGGCTCTCTCGCGCTCGACGCTTCGTAAGCAGCATGTCAGTGCTCAGAGCCTCAGTAGAGTGTCCGGAGAAGGAGTAGCACTCCTACCGACATATCATTCTTCTTTGGACTCCCAAAGATGTCGTGCTCGTTGTCGGATGCGTGGTCTTTGCTCCCAAGACTCTGCTTTCGTGCACACTGTTTGTGCAGTTGTCTACTCTCGCCATCGTTAAAAAAATGTAAATAAAAAATATTAATAATTGAAAAAAAAATTGGGATTTTCGGAATTACAGGTAATTCCGAAAATCTCTCCGTATTTACTTACTTTTTTCGGAATTATGAAATCTGATTTGTGAAATGTGATTTTTGTAAGTTTTCAAGGGCATTTTTGTCCGTTTGCGTAATTATGGAGGTGGGATAGACAAGGAGGGGGTGCGAAAAAAAAGCCTTAAAATGATGGATGTGTATCATAAAATTGAATTGAGACTTGTGAACAAGTTGATCAACCTTTTGGGGAATATTTGGTTTTAATGCATTTTCTTTGATAAATTTGGTTTTAATGTTTTATAAAATAGAAACTACATCAATGATTTTGCTATTGTGAAAGAACCTTATAGGTTGAGGAGGATATTGTGAAAATGAAGCGGGAGAAATCAAAAGTCGTAATATAGAATAAGGTGAAGGAGATAATTTACAAACACACGCATAGTTAGGGTTATTCGCGATCTAGAGAAAAACTAAATCGATTAGGGAACTCCACTGAAATGAATAGTTATGATATTCATCAACCCGAATTGTTGTGTCAACTGCAGTTCACAACTAGACTCTTTTTTCAGTTAAAATCGGTTAATTTAAACTAGACCCTACCTCTATCGCTCACTATGTAGTTAGACTGTCGAGCAATAATGGAAACTAACGAACTTGGAGGATGGGGTGTATCATTGTTGTTTCCTTTGTTTAAAGCTGATAGTGAACGATAACTAGATCGATGTTATTTCCCTTGTTGAAAGTTGATCATAGAATGGAGAAAAGAGTAAACGACACAACACATGTGAGTCACCTTTTACAAAATATTTCGATGACAGTTCAACACAATTTGGGTTCGAAAAGGTAGAACTTGATTCACTAAACTAAGGAGCAATTCGATTCAATTTCAGATCAAATGTAACCAGTTCGATTCAATTAATGCAAACCTCTCTGTCAACTCATTTTGGTCGGTTCTCACATAACAAAGTTTTCAACAGGCCTACACACAACTATACGAGAGCTTGAGGCTTTACTTATCGTCTTAATGAAAAACAAGGAAGTGATTGAGGTTTATGAAACATATTTATTTATGAGTGTTTGGGATAACCTGAGTCGAGCCAGATTGACCTAGTTTGAAGAAGCAAAGCTTAACGCCTATTTAAGATAAGTTAGATAAGAAACTGTTTGGGAAAAAATTAACCTAGTATGAAAAAGAAAAACTTAATGCTTATTTATGGTAGGTTGGTTAGTTAATTTACTTTACTTATTGTATTTCTTTTAAACTAACATCTGTCCCTAGCTTTTTTTTTTGTTGAATCCTAATCACATATGTAACAAAATTAATAAAGGGATGAGTAAGACGAGTTGGGACGAGTTATACATAATCTTAAACCCCCCCACCCCCATCTAAATATGTAATTTATATTTTTAAATAGGCGTCCACATAGATAGTAAGTCATTATATTTGTTGAGATTTGTCACTGTGACTTTGTAATTGGTCTAAAATCTAAGTATTACAGTTTTTTAAGAACCTACTGAATTTAAGCTTAAAAAGTTAGCTTTAAAAAGGTCTCCCCTCAAAATTCCGCTTTAGGCTTAAAGAAGTGTTAAGTTTTCCCTATCTTAACTAGTCCCTAAATCTTAGTTGGATCCAAAATATAGATGTTAACTTATTCCTAAATCTAACAAACTAAATATTTTACAAGCCAAAACTTTTTTTCTGTTTCACAATACATGTTAATTTTTTAGAGTAGTTTTTGTTTCATTTTAGTTGATGTTTTCAACATTTAATTTTTATTTTTTTGACAATTTTCAACATTTAATACATCATTAACTATTGATTTGTCGGTAATATTCTTAACTATCCATTACTGAGAAAAATATATAGCATAAAAATAATAAATAACTAATGTGAGGATAACTAAGAGTATTATTAATGGTCCTCATGGGGCGTGTTGCCCCTCTGTTATGGGGGCGTCCTGCATAAAAATATATTGCACTCCTCTTTAATATTTTTTTTTTACTTATAAAAAAAGGTCTTAAAAGATAAATAATTACATAAAAAGTAACTAAATTTATTAGTAAATTTTAGTACATGTTCATTCAAATCCAATGTGAGGATAGTAGGGATTTAGATCCTCTCCTTCCCATCTCCCTACATCTCCCTCAATCCTCTCTATCTCTCTCTCAACTTCACTCTCTCTCATTAGAGTAAAATTAAGAAAGAGATGGAGAAGATGTAGAAAAATGTAGGGAGGTGTGAAGGAGAGGATCCAAGCAGGAGGATCGTATAGTTATTTCCTATCTCATACTAGCTAGAGATGATGTCATGGCATCAAGGGAGTAAATACAAATAGACCCCCACTTCTCTCTCTCCTCTCTCACACACATTTCAAGGTGAAACTGAAAGTACCTCACAATTTACAACTTTTGGAATTTTGTGACCGGATAATATGGGTGATTGTTAGAGAACCCCACTTTCTGTGGGATCACACTCTTCTCACTTTTGTAACCCACTACCCACTTTTTTTCATTTCTAATTTGTACCTCGACATATATCCAAAAAATGAGACAAGGAGATTTTAGTACTTTCACCATTTCTTGTGTTTGTGTTTTTTATTATTGTGTTATTAGTGTGCAGTATTTACTGGATTTGTCAATAATTAATCTACACCGAAGAATCTGACTAGCCACGTGTATCGGCTTTATCTGTCCGTGTTGTTTTTTCCTCTCAATAGAGGTTTTACCACACTAAATATTCGAATTTAAGATCTTGAGGTGGGATCTGAACCCAAATACCGTACGGAGCAACCTTGTTAGTTCTAGTGTTTCCTCATTTAACTCAAGCAAGCAAACTAAATGAGTTGCTTAATTATAATACTCTTGTGTGCCTAAAATGTCATATAGAATTTAAGCAAATCATAAATAACTCACTTGTCATTATAACCTATTCACCAAAAAATTCGTAAATGACTTAATCAGTTTTGAAGTTTTGTTACCCCCATGATCTGACATATTTATATTTGTTATTTACACTTAATTTTAAACTGATTATTTGAATTAATTTGAGAAAAAAAAATAATGATACTGTACTAACATGGTCCATTCTATTTACAAAGGATGACAAAGCTTAATTTTATGCTCATTAAAGGTCATGTACGTAATAAAGATAAAGATGCTCATGGTAGCTCTAAGTCTAAAAAGATGAGGAAAGGAAAATGAAAGAAGAATTTAGAAAAGCAAAGTGAAAAGAAGGTAGGAAAAGAATCTAAAGAGTGAACTGTGGGATATTGCATGGTAACTTATACAATATTTTTCTGGATAAACTTTTATTTTTACAAATTGAGTATCTTTTAGGTGTGATATATTTTAACAGTTGAGAGTATATTTTTTATAAACAACAACTAAAGATGGAAAATATTGATATTGATTTTATTTTACTTTTTGTTGACATCATATTATTTTACTTTTTGCTATCCTTAATTTCTTTTTTGTGTATATATGACAAAAATAATAATAAAAAATCATGCAACTAGTCTAGAACTTGCTCAAGAAGAAAACAAGAGTATAGAACTTTGTCTTCATATGTTGGGGTGTATGAAAGATTTTGACCACACTTGTTTCAAAAAATTTAAAGTGATGAGTTGTTGTATCTAATTTCTATGTTATGTATTTTATGGAGAATTTTATCTTACTCATTGAGTTTTGATGCATATGGTACCCTCTAGATAAAATTAATTAGTACAATATTTAAAATTATTTTAAAATATTTAAATATAAAAAATGAAGTGTTATTGAGTGATTGAATGTTTGATATTATCCCCAAGGAAATTCAATGAGTATGAAATGAAAGTGTACTTTATTCATTATTAGGTTATCCAAGACAACTATTTCGACTCTCAACATTTTTTCAAGTGCGAGTCTTAGAACCATTTATGTACAACTAACTTTGGAATATTGTACTGAGTCACAGATCGATGCACTTTTTGTGATCTATAAAAGTTAGGTGATTTGGGCCACCAAAGAGGACTCAAGTTAGCGTGAAGTTGAGCTCAACTCCCGCTCTCAGAGTATATGAAACGAACTTCATATACCAACCGAGCCAACCTTCATCGCAAATAAAAAAAACTAATACCACTATTTGGTTTTTATTTTATTTTTATGGGATTATCAATTTTTTTTGACTCTATTTAATTTATTCTCAATTCTCAATTAAGGTGATCTATTAATATATCTTACGTTTATAAATTTTATTTATTTATTTATTATTAGATGTGTGACTACTTCACATATACACTTCTACCCAACCCTTTACAATATATATCTCAATAATTTCTCGGATTATTTAAAAGGTACCTATTTTTAGATTATATTTTCCCTTATAGCAAGAACCTTAAACCGAAAGAATCTCTAAATATCACTATCAGTGGCAAGCAAGTCACATGTCAACACTAGCAGCTATAGTAGTATTCAACCTTTTTTCTGCTACATTCACTTTGCATATATATGTTTCAACTTATTCAATCTTATTATATATATATACATACATATTAATAACTTGATCTCACACATTGTAATCTTCTCTTCCTAATAAGTGATCTTACGTATTGTTGGGGACTCAAGTTTCAGTCCATTCACCATCTGAAACTTACCTACTTGTGTTACATATATACTTACATCACTACTGAACCGTCATAATATATTGAATCATATTCAACCACTATATCCAAAATTTCATTACTCATGATGTTGAAATCTTAGCAAACACCTTTGTGGGTCCCTATTTAATTCAATGTTTGGATTTTTCTGGAAATTAAATAGTGGAAATGGTTGTAATAATGTTGTATCCATTTTTGTACACATACATTAATAAATAGCGAGTGTTTTTGTTTGAGAATGGAGATGTCAGTCGTCGTTTCACCATTTCTTGCTACTAAGACCTTGTTTGGCAAAAGTATATAATGACTTTGTGAAGTTAGTTTATAATAATTGAGAAGTTAGTTTATAATTGAGAAGTTAGTAGTGTGACTTTAAAGTATTTAAGAAAATTAGTAGTTAAACTAACTTATAAATTTTAAAAGACATTAATGATTTAATTATAGTAGTGTGAATTTAAAGTATTTAAAGTATTTATTTAATTATAGTAGTACTTAAAAATGAAAGAGCCAATTCATTTAATGGATGATAAAGAAAGATTTAATTAAAATAATATAGGTAATAACAAGAAAAAAATGTAACATATAAAGCTATGTTGGGTAAAAAGTGGCGGATAGCAGATAACAAATCATGTATTTGGTAGAACTAACAGTTAAACTGACCAATAAATGTAAAATGACATAAAAAAATAGGAACATAAAATTGTTTAATTTAATTTAATTTAAAGAGGATAGAAGAAACTTAAGAAAAATAATGAGGCTAAAAATGACAAAAAAAAGTGAGACGTTATATTCTATAAGTAGCATTCAAAACACGCTACTTTAAGTAATGTTTGAAAAACCGTCAAACACTACCTAGAAAATACTAAACGATAATGCTTACCAAACATGTTTATTCATCATCCGCTAGTCAAATCCGCTATCGATCCCTCCGCTAGCAAATGAGACTTGACAAAAAGAGCCTAAACATTATAAATTAGTGAAAAATCTCTATAAGTTAGTTGTTGCTAGACACTTCTATTTTACTTCTATGAACTTATCCATCATAAGTTATTCATCAAACACTAGTGTTTTGAACTTCCGAACAGAGCCTATAACAACCCTCATTAAGTAATAGCTTATCATTTGCATGGAGCATCTCTCCCATACTAGAACTTACCAAGTGAATGAAGGTTATTACTTACTAGTGCGGTGACCCGTCCGATGGACGGGGCGCACGCTTCAATCATTCAGGAAGATGGGGTCAGGAGATGGACATAAAGCCGATTCATTTAAAAGTAAATAGAAATAATTTTGTCTACCCTAACCTTATAAGTTTAGACATAACAAAAAACTTATAAGCAAGTTAAATATCCCAAAAAGCAAATAGAAGTAGTCTTAAGTCAATACAAAAAACGATAATAATATTAAAAACTTAGTAATACAACCTAAAAAAGGAAGCAAAAATAGAAGTTTCACTGTACCCAATTAAGCCCTTACAACATCAACAAAAATAGTAATAGGTGAGTCCCTAATCTCCAACTTGAGAATATCCCCTTTTTCACCCTTGTTCTTTTACAAAATCTAACCACACCCTCCCATGCAAATATTTTTCGCCTGTTCGTGTACTCTGACACCATTTTTATCAACTCTTTCAAAGACTCAAATACAACATCCATAAGTTTTTCCAGTTGCATTATCATGGAGAGTGATGGTCTCCATCGAAGCGTATATATGCTTTCCAATGTTCATAGGGAAATGCCGGGTTTGAAATAAATAAAAAGTTATGTAAAATAAATGACATAATAAATACGTGGATGTAAACTCAAAAGCTAGATAAAAAAACTCACCATCACACAAGAATTTTTGCAGATATAGCTGAAATTGTTCGCTCCCACTTTAAAGGAGCAATGTCCTAAGAACACAAAGATTTGATGGAGGAGAGTGAGGATCATTAGCCTTAGACTTCCCGGACATCACATTTTGGTGCGTCGTCATAACGAATCAAGCAAAAATAAAGAAACAACAATGAACGAGGCAAAGACAAATCGGACATAATCAATAACTAAAATGATAGGTAATACACAATTAAAATTCTTGGAACTAAGGTAGGAAAAAATTGGATACCTCTGCTTTTTCACTTCTGAGTTCTTTGATGATTGCAAATGCATCATTTTTTCCCTCCTTTCCAACTCAACAAAAGGTGACTCATCGAGTCGATGATGAAGAAGAGGATGAGCTAGATGATGAGGAACCAATAACATGGACAAAGACACCGTGTGGAAGGCTCCGTAAGTTCTAAAATAAGAAATGCAGAGCAAGATTGAAGATACATTAAGGTAAGAAAGAAAAATATTTGATTCCCATGAATTATTAATGAGAGAGGAGATAAATACTTTTGAGCTTCGCAGATCCGACTTCTTTTCCTTTGTTGGATGATGACATTGTAACGGCTAGCAAAGCAATTCAAAAGTTATGCAGACATGTTAAACAACTCCAACTCTAAAATAGTAATGGAAACACTAATCAAAGGCAAAGCAATGTGTTATGCAGATAATTCAGTTCATTACTTGGGGACAATGCTTTAAGTTATATTAAAGAGGTTCCATGGAAGGTGGGGCATTGTTTTAAGATATATTAAATACAAAACTTAACGTGTCAATGTTTGTGTTAAGTTTACAAAATCAAAAGAAAGAACAAAGATGACAATAATTGTTTTGAGGCCAAAATAGAAAGAACAATCATGCAATTGGAAGGAAACAATGCAAGCCTAACCACAAAAAAATAAGCATTGACTTACTATTGTCATGGTGGGTGGCACGCCCACCGAGGATGAGGATGGAATGTTTGGGGTGGTGATTCATCCACTCGGGGTGGTGGATGGAATGTTGGAGGAACATCAATCAAACATTCCATCCACAACCCCAAATGAAGAATCACTCTCTCCCTTTTTAGTTATTTTTCCCTAAATATGAATTGTGAGATGGAAATGTGGTTATTGTTATTTTTAGGGGTATTTTGGTCCGTTAATTAGGGGTGTGAGAGAGGAAGGAGACTTCAATGTAAAAAGAATTAACTTTATAGAGATGGCACAACACAATATTTCTTGTATTTGAGAAGACTAAACTGTGTTAGAAGTTGTGCATTTAAAAATGAGTTAATTAGGAACATAATGATAATAGAAATGACCTAGCATCCTCTAAGCATTACAGTAAAATAATAAGTAACAAAATTGGTCCAATAATTATGTAAGAAAAATGTATAAAGAGACGCAAATGTAGATAAAATAAAAGAAGCAAATGTAAGCAAACCAAAAGAATAGTGACCAAGAACGCACACATCAAACTCACCGGGCGCCAAGTTTCTAGCAACCGGGCGCCTTCACCGTGCCACTCCCCTGCAAAGACACACCCACACCGAGGAGCACGCACCCAGCGCCAAAATTGTAAGGAATTGGCGCCCCACACAACGCACCGTGCCACACTTGCCTGTACACACACACACGCACCCCGGCGCCGAATTCCCAGGGAATTGGCGCCCTCTCCTGCACCTGCACCGACACCGTGCGCATCATGCACTCACCAAGCGCCATATTCTCAGTGAATTGGCGCATGCTAAAAAGGAGGTTGGATAAATTTCTAAAACAAAGAAATAGTTCAATAGGATGGAATTACTACAACAATTTTGGGAAGAAATATCACCTATTAAAAGGCCAAAGAAGAAAACAAATACAGGTATGAATAACTACCAACAATTCTAACAATTGAAAGCAAATACAATGAAAATATAATGTTTTAACAAAACCATTGTTTAATTAGTAAAGCATACTAAAGTGTATAGAGGTAAAGTTATGCCATGGCACAAGACATAAGGAAAACTACAAAGATAAAAGAACAATTGTTAATATAAAACCAAACCAAAACCAGAAAATAAAATAAAATTTAGTAGCATATATCGTGCAAAAACAATTGCGCTTATACAAATTAAGAAAAGAAGAGAACGAACTCAAAGGTTAGTTCGGACTAAAATATGAAAGAGATGGATAAGAAAAACATTACCATTAAAAGATATACAATAAGTCATGGCTAGAATGACATTAAACTACTATAGACCAATACAACTAACAAAATTGTGAGTACCATGACAATGAAACCGCATTAACAATGTATGCCTATATAAAGGAAATCAGAACACCTTGGCTCTTGCAGAGAATATTAAGAGGTGCCCTCTATGGTTTTTAATATATATATATGATAAGAAGTTACCAAAAAAGCATTAAATCTCTTATGAATACACATCCAAATGACAAATCACAATCATATTAAAAAGTCATATACATGGTATCTTTATCAACATAATACATAATCATGAGGCATAACTCAATCATCCAAGTTAACTCAATTGGATTCTACTTATAATGCAACAGAAATGGCCAACACAATTTCCACATAATAGAACCTCATGTTTGATAAAGCATAGCATCTATTCCATGTCTATCCTCCATTTCCAGCTGGAACAGAATTTATTCAAAATTTGTTTTTAGATGTACGATTAAAAATGCCTTTTCTTACTACCTGAAGTCACTAATGTTGAAAAAAAGGCAGAGCATAGACAAATTCCTGAGAATCATTGCTGAGACATGTTAAACAATTCCAACTCTAAAATAGTAATGGAAACACTAATCACAGGGAAAGCAATGTATTATGCAGACAATTCAGGTTCATTACATGTAAATAAAAAACAGAATGTCAATTAAACAGGTCTGCATAGAAAGGAACTAACTCTAAACCTTGAAAGGAAAAATCCATAACGGGAAAAAAAACAGAGCATAGATTAAATTCAAAAGATACAGTAAGTATAATAGTACAGATTAGTTTAGAACAATGTAAAGCACAAACAAACAGAAACGATTGTGAACGAAATAAAACGGACAAATGGAACCCTAATTTCGGAATGGCGATGAAAATAAAATGGAACGATTTAACAGAGGCAACGAAAAACTCGATCAAAGAGAAGAGAGATTTAGAGAGTCGAGTTCTAACCTGATGAAGAAACGGGAAGAATGGATCGCTGCTACTGAAGAAAGGAAACGGTAAAGGATTGAAAAGGAAGAACGATGAGAAAGCAAGAGAAATAAGCCGTTGCTTTCTTTTTGTCTATAGTGTATTGGGCTGGGTGGATTATTTTGAATTTGGGCTAAAACACCTCGCTTTAAGCCCGCCCACTATTTCCACTTACTTATTTACTTCATGTACCCCCTGGATGTATGGTTTGGGCCTAGCCCATAGTTACAATGAATTGAAATCATAGTCCATTTGACCAAAAAAAAAAAAAGAAACCATTGCGTTGACATAAAAAAAAAAAAAAACCATCTAATTAAGGCAAACAAAGCTATAATAAAATGAGAAAATGACTTGTTTGTAGACATTGTTTGAGGTTTGGTTTGTCAAATTCCCTTCATCATTAGTTATCAAGATTTGTAAATATTTTTTAAGTAGCTATTGTAATTATTCTTTTATCGCTTATTTCCACTAACACCGTTGAATAAAGTCAAGTGTATTTATCCTATAATCAAGCATAAATAACATAATACAACACACGCTTGTAATATTATTTAGAAATATATTTGTGTTGTTTTTTTAAGATATGTTGTGAATCACAATAGCCCCCACCAGTTGAACCACTATAACTTATCTCCTTTCACGATCGTTTGTAATTTATTGGGCTTTATCCATTCTCTTTTAATAAAAACGATATCTACTCTCATTAAACCATTTGTTCGTATCATCCGATTGATGGACCGCATTGCGCTTAATTGTTATGGAAGATTGGGGATCACAAGATAGACACAAAGGCAATACATCGAAAAGTAAATTGTAAAGCATAAAAGGAAACTGCTTAAAATTAGTTTTGTCTACATCAAGTCACAAGCTTAATTTGAACACGCTATAAGCAAAATTAATTGCGTGATAATAGTCATCAAAACACAAAAAGTTAACACCAAAAGTTATAATTTATCACAAAGAAAAACAAAAGTTAATTGACATGATCGTTATGCCAATCTTCTTTTCTTACGGCCATATCCAAACTTGCGTTGATCTTCCTTCCTTACGATCATCACATCCACCTCAATGGGAAAGCCCGAATTTGCCATTCTATAATGTCTCCAACCCGCATAGCATTTTTTTCCAAGAAGGTTCGCCATTCAAAACCACGAAGATACTTTTCTCCACTATTTCTTTTAACAACGCAACCGAAAACCAAAGGAGATCCGTATCGATCATAGACCTCCATCACATCCAATGCATCCGTATTAATCTTCCAACCCTCATAGGAAAGTGCTGCAAAAAGTGTTGAGAAAAGTAAGTGCCTTAGCAAAATATATCAAAACGGTAAGATTAGCAAAGGTATGTAAAAAATAACTCACCATCACACCACCCCTACTTTTGATGTGCTTGGTTATCCCGGTATTCCAAGTTGCTTCAAAGGTTTTTTTACTATCAATAACAACCAAAAGACATCGCTTTATATTTACCTTTACATATGGGCTCTTAGCTTATGCGATCATTAACCATTATTGGGCACACATTCGAAAAACTAAACATATATTGAATGGATTAGGATATCAAAACATTCACCACAGACGCATACACATCAATCATATTGATTCCTCTAAATACCGGTCTCCTAAGTTGCTTCAAAGGTTTTTTACTATCAATAACAACCAAAAGACATCAGCTTTATATTTACCTTTACATATGGGCTCTTAGCTTATGTGATCATTAACCATTCTTGGCCACACATTCGAAAAACTAAACATATATTGAATGAATTAGGATATCAAAACATTCAGTCACAGACGCATACACATCAATCATATCGATTCCTATCAATACAAACAAGGATGAATTCATAGACTACACATAACAATTCAGAAATTTGCAGCAACCATAGCTAAATTTCAAGGAATCATTTGACATATTAAATGATAATGAAAAATTATGAGCCATTTAGTACAGCTTTAAACAAACAACCAATAGTCATCATGACCTAACTTGTGACACGCCTAAAATGATAATAAATTAATCAAAAAGACATGTAACTTGAGCCTAAACTGTGGAACACTTGCTCTTGTTATGACCATGGACTACTCCACTATGGTTTGGTGCTGGTATATACCCTATTCCACAGTGTTCTAATCTCTCTACCCTAGCTAATTGGCTTCTAGAAGTCACAAGGTTTTGGAAAGCTACTGGCAGAGATCAACAACTTGGTATCTCCCATCTCTTCTATTACTTGTGGTCTATTTGGAAGACTATGAATGATAAGGTGTTTAATGACCAACACCCAAACCCCTGGGAGCTATGATTATTGCTCAAACTTAATGTTCAGAATATCTAAAGCTCAAGAAACCACTCCTGGGGGTGTTTCTGCTGGTGCTCGGTTAACCGGACACATTCAATGGCAACCTCCAAAGAGAGGAAGAGTTAAGATAAATGTGGATGCTGCTTTTGATAGGCAATTGGGAAAGGGGTTCTCTGGTATTGTATGTAGGGATTTCATTGGCAAAGTCTTGGCCGCACATACCACCTCAAAAAGACATAGTTTACAATGAAACAGAAACAATTCAAAGAGGAGTTCAATCTACATACAATTGCTAGTGTCAATAGTTATAAAAACTTATCAATCCGAAATACAAAGGCATACCTCATTGTGAAATTTGACCAACCAATGGCTGAAAAAAAAGTAAGACAAATTAGTATGAATAAGTCAATAAATAAGTAACAAAAAAACTCAGTAGGAAAGTGGAAATAATTTGGTCAGCTTAAGGATAGGACAAAAAAACTACTTGAGAAATAAATCATCAATCAACATGCGAACAAAGGATTAGTAACAATAGAATAAGAGGAAATGATGCAATATTAAGAAAGTTGCATCACAATAGAGGTGACAATAGAATAAAAAAATCGAGACAACCAAGAAACTCAAATTTAATCAAAATGGGAACACGATGTTAGAAAAATGTAGGATTCTCATTAAAACGATTTATATAAAACAGAAAACACATAAACTATGAATTCGAGAATAATGTAAAACAGAAAAGCAAAACCAACGATTGTTATGTGAAACTACCCGAACTATCAAAAATCGATGATCATTGATTAAATGGAATGGATAAGATACATGGATGAAAATTTATGCATTTGAACAATGGTGAAATTTGACTACATTTAATGAAACCTCAGGACCAGGTTGAATCAGCAAATTTGATTTGTGCGAGTGTGAAATTGATTGTGCATGTAATGGAACCCTAACTTCGGAATGTCCTCAAAAAACAAAATTAGCGATTTAACAGAGGCAACGAAGAAAACGTAAACGAATGAAAGAGTGTACAACAACACGGATTAAAGAGAAGAGAGATTTAGAGAGGAGAGTACTAACCAACGACGATGAAGAATCACGAACCGGAGCCTGCTGCCACTGAAGAAACGAAATAGTAAAGTTATGAAAGGGATCAACGATAAGAGAGGAAGAGAAATAAACGGATCGTTTTTTTTTTTTTTCTCACAACAGATTGGATCTGGGTGGATTATTTTTAATTTGGATCATTGGGCTTTTTTGGGAAAACACCACCTTAGTTTAAAGAAAATATATAATTAAGTTGAACAAATTACATAATTGAATGAATAAGGAAATTACCTAACATAGCCGATGGAAAACTTCTTTGTAGACAACGTTTGAGGTAATCGTCTGCTGAATTTCCTTGATCATCGCTTATCAAGATTTTTAAACCTTTTTTGAAGTAACTCTTGAAACGCCACATACAATTGACCGTGTGAGAAAACCGGTTGTGGTAAAAAGACGCCCACATTTTTCAAAGATCGCCTGCTCTTGTTGATAGTCATTGCAAAGGAAACAACTATAGGGAATTGTCTTCTTTGAAATTTAAAGGGAATTCGAGGATCAGATGGAGTCAACGATAGCCTTGGTATAAATACCTTTGAACCGACATTGTTTCCTGACAAAACCATCGCCTCAATAACAAATTTACCCAACCTTGTTAAAATAAGCCGAGTTCCATTACATAAACCAGAAGAGTGATCAATATTTCTCAGCGAACATAATTGGAACGCCAATCTTCAATTTAAGTTTTGACCTGGAAGACCGAGGCAACAATTGTATTTAAAAATTCGATGTGTGAATGTCGCAATAAGCGTCAACATTAGAGTTATTGGTGCAAGGCGTATCTAAACTGAGATATATCTTTTCATCACTTGGAATCAAAGACAGCATATGATTATTGATTTCATCAACAACTTCATTTCTAGGAGCTAAGATTGCTCTTTCTTGAAAGAACGAAGGATCATGCATCTTATCAAGGAACGAAGGATATATTGCATCAACAATTGCTTGAATTGGTTGAACTGAATCTTTTATAATCAACTCTTCTAGCATCTGAACAACAATATTTGAATCATCTTCTACCCCAATTGTCCCGTCTCCAATCTTTAGAACCCAATCAAAGAAATTCTCTTGCTTCAAAGAAGATTTGCATTAGATGTACCATGCAATAATCTCATATTTTTTGTTAACGTTAAAAACTCACAATCTTTCCATAGATAAGAAGAGTTGATTGTGGCATGCACAATTTGTTGCCTTGTTCCTTTAGGTATAACGGTAGTATCTCGACTTAAAATCCCCACCTAAAACAACAACCTTACCTCCAAAAGGAACACTTAAATCACATACTATGAGAAGGTCTCAAAATATCTTGCAGCTGCTCGATCTAGAGCCTCAAAACAATTTTTGTTTGTCATTGGAGCCTCATCCCATATAATCAATGAACACCTACGAATGAGTTCTCGCTAAGTGATCGCCTGCTTTATGTTGCAAGTTGAAAACTCATCCGGGTTGAGTGGTATTGCAAATCTAGAGTGAGTCATTCCTACCTCCGTGAATTAAAAGAGAGGCAATACTGCTTGAAGCAACCGCCAAAACAATTTTTCCTTGTGATCTTAAACCAGTTGTCAATCCTCTCAAATATAAGTCTTCCTGCTCCGCCATACCCACTCAAAAAAAAGAAACCGTGTTTTTTTCATTTACCCTTGACATGATTCTATCATAAATGTTGATTTGCTCATCTGTCATTGATGCTAACAACCGTTGATTCTCAACCTGTAGCTTAATTCTATCATAATTCATCTCATCAAATATAAGCCTATTTTGATTTGTTCCAAGAATATCTTCATCAGGTTGAGGTAAAGTAGTAAAATCAGAAAGACTCATATTATTGCTTTGTAACAACTTATTAATCTCAACCAAAGTAAATGTCTTTATTTCATCAGCAGACAATTGTAACTCTGTAATAAAAAATAAATGCATTTATAATTTTTGTAAGAAGGGCAAATTTGAGTAACACAACTTGCAAAAGATGCAGAAGCAAACCTAGAAATCGTAAAATGGATCGTTGCCTATGCAAAATGTCATCACCTAAATGGAACCAGGTAGCATCCCAAACAACCTCGTGTCTTGTAATTTGTGCGGATAGTAAAAGTACAACAAACAATTTGCGAAGAAAGTGCCCAGTACTCCCAATGGCTTGCCTCTTTGATACCATCTATGTATTCTTTGTCATCTTCTAATAAACCCAATGCATAGCAAGCATCTTTAAAATTTGGATGAACAAAATCTCCAACCTTTCTTATATGTTCAAAACACTGGACTCCCTTAACATGATTCAACAATCTTCTTAAATAGTAGAGTTCCCCACCTCCGGAGGGACATAATGAAGTCTTCCAATGGTATATCCTTTTTACGTGGAAACCATTTTCTCTTTTCATCATTCCAAACAAATTTTGTTGGAAATTCAAAGATAAGTCACTCTCTTGCTTGTGGGTATATTTGGTTTGCATCCATCCATGCCAAAAATTTGGAAGCTCCAATACTTGGCCTAGAAAGAACAGATTGAATAGACCGATTATCTCTATAAATAATCAAGTGTTCACCGGGAGATGAAATTGGAGTCTTTCTACCGATGGTTCTCTATAATGAATGTCAAACGAAAATATTCTCCACGCACTTGAGATGAGGCTAGATATCTACAATCATAATACAACTTGATTTCATCAACAATTCCATTGTCGAGTTGGAATCACCGTAAGCATAAAAATTTGTTGTAACTCTATCATGTCCTTTGCTAACATACTTGAAGAGATACTTAATTGCTCTAGATTGGTTACAATATTCAACATTTATATGAGCACTATACTTCAAAAGCAAAGATTTGTTGTAAGGCACAACAAACCTATTATCCAAAAAGGATTGACCTTTCTCAACAAAAACTCCATTGTCTCTTCTCTTATAAAGAGGATAACCATCTGAATCAATTGACGCCTTGTCACTCGTGTCTTTCTTTGGAAAATGTTTGGTACACCTTTTGTTTTCCATGCAAGGAGATTTTGGATTTTGAACTCCACAAGGTCCATGAAGCATGGATGTAGAAACAATTTCAAATAATCGTGGATCGATTCTTTATCGTGAATTTCAGCACATATAATCTTCTCAATGTCATTAGGATCCTTGCATTTAGAAGATGAATGAAGAAAGACTAAGATGTGGGCATGGGGAAGACCACGTTTTGAAATTCAACCGTGTAAATAATCGCAAATCAATGAGTAAAACATTCTTAATTTATAACACATTGAATATATATTAAAAACAAAGAATACATAGATAATTGATTACTCACATAACAACACGACCAAAAATATCTCCCTTTTTATATCCTTAATCAATTGATCAAGCTTTACTTTGAAAACTCCTAAGATACCACATCAAAGACGATCTTCCGACTTCAACTTATTTTTGGAAAAGTACCTTGATAACTCGGCCATTTATGGTTGCGGTGAAGGTTATGAATAGTTCAGTGGTATCCAATCCAATTACAAATTGTCATGGCATCTTGATAATTTTGGATCATATAACGGGTCCCCTACAAAAGTAGCCGCAAAATAATTCTTTTACCCGTTGTGGAGGTGTTTCTCTCACCTCGCAGAACGTATTCTTCAAGACCTCTCAGTAAACATCGCCTCTCGCCTACCGGTTGTTTTTAACCCACCTCAATCTAGAAGATTCAATCATCGTATAACCATCGACCAAAAATTGTTGGAATAAACGACCGAGAAAATAAAAGGACACCTCTATCATTTTCTCTCGTGATGAATTCTATATGCTAGCTTGATCTCTAATAGTGAGATGATCTCTTTTATGATCACTGCGTTGTTATCGCTTCCGAACTCAATACCTCTGAAAAACCATCTTCCCCATGAGGAAACAATAAAGGTATCACTGCAGCGGTAAATATGCAAAGACTCAAAACAGAACTCTTTGCAACAATCCCGAATGAGTACCGACAATAACATCCCTATCAAATCCAAAGCAGATCAAAATCGCCAACAATTAAAGCCGCGACTTCAAGCCGCTGGTAAGTTGTATTGCCTACCGCCTCGATTTCTTTTCCCAAAAGACGAAGTTTAATTGTTGGTTGAGGATGCCGAGAGAGCAAATGTCTTGCCATTCGGTATGTTTTACAAATGGATTACATAAATCAAGACATTGCTTTATATCGCTGACAATTTCTGCTTCTCAAGTTTATATCATCATCATCCATCCTATAATCAAGCGAAATTAATAAATCAATAAACAACATAATAACATGTGAATAGAAAATGATGGGTAGATAATACCTAACAACGCACATTCGGTTGGATACTTCATTGTCGGTGTCATGTATATAAAGTCGGCGAATTTTGGTTCATTATCCGGAAGGGAGTAAGCTACCAATTTGATGATAGTTTTCTCCATTTATGACAAAAATCGGAGGTCCACCACCGTTATTTATGCTTTTATCGATCTTTCCTCCCATCGAGGTAAAGCGAACATACTATTGAAGGATCGAATGTTTGCCAAAAAAAATTTGCCTCTCTATCATGTTTATGAAATAGATCATACAATATTTCAGGAGGAGGGTCATAGAGAGGCAAAGTTACTCTCCCTTGCTTACAACACAAAGAAAATCTTGGAAAGCGAGGCTTAAAATTCTTTTGGATTCTTTCCTCAAACCACATCAATGCACCACAAAATTGGCATACGTGTTTTGCATCTCCAATATCCCAATAAGAAACTTCATGAAGCACATATGTCAAATAAATAGAGTAATCGATTACAATATAAGTTTGTATTAATCATAAATGAGAATTAGACAGAGTTGTGGAATACCATTTGGTGATTGTAATGGAGTAGAATTTGGTGACAAATTTGATTAGATGTTGGTATTTCAGAGTGATCCCATTAATTGGAAGTACAGTTGAAGGAGTGTGTCTTGAAGAGCTTCATTATTAGCAATGTGATAATTGGTCAACACCAGCAGTGGGGTAATCAAGAAGGAACTTGTGGCAACACCGAAAGAGGATTTGTTGAATTTTCGTGAAGTTGATCGTAAGTAGTTGGATTGAGTGCATCCGTATCTTGAATAAAATTTATCGTTGTTTGATTAGATGTTGGTATTTCAGAGCGATCCCATTAATTGGAAGTACAGTTGAAGGAGTGTGTCTTGAGGAGCTTCATTATTAGCAACAAATAATTGGTCAACACCGTGGGTGGTGTAATCAAGAAGGAAGTTGTGGCAATCATCGAAAGAGGATTTGTTGAATTTTCGTGAAGTTGATCGAAGTAGTTGGATTTAGTGCATCCGCATCTTGAATAAAATTGATGGAGCCAGATAACAAATATCAGCAAGTTATGAGATGGGAAAAATAGTTAAGTAGAGACAACAAAAATCAAATAGGGAGGTAATTGGTGAGTGCCTGTCGTTGGTCTTATCTGAGAAGTGATGGGGATAAGTTCTCTGCAAGATCACTTTTGAAGAAATGGGATTAAATGAATGAAGAGCAACATGTGATGTGCCCAAAGAAAGGATTTATTGAATAACCAAAGAACTTGATGAACTGATTTATGCTGGTGTCCTGGAATTTCACAAGTGGTTGGATTAAATGCAGCTACACCTTGGAAGAAGTCTCATGGATCAACAAAATAGGTATTGGCAAGTAGTTAGACATACACTCAGAAATTAGCATTTAATACTAACCGAGATAACACAACGTTTGATTCGAGAGTTGAGGATTTAAGCAAATAATAGCAGTAAATATAACACCACAAAGCCATAAATGTACAATATTGCAAACATTCATGAGAGGAAGATGAGTCTGAAGATGTAAGAGATTAAACATTCATCAGTCATTTTGTACAATAAATTTAAATGAGCTAAGATTAATTGTAAGAAAAGAATACCAGCTTAGATCGTGATGTCGAAGACCATTCTCTTGAACAACATTTCTTTGTTTAAGTATGAACTTCCCTGGTCTCAAAGGTCCCACAGAAGGTTTTACATAAGAGGAACATGAGGCTGAAGCTGTCAGACATATTATAATAGGAACGATGTAAGGATCAAAAAGAAATGTGCATAAAAGATGAGCCATCTGCATATTAATGTAATACGAAAAGAAAGTAAAAAGATACTGACAATTATAATAGTTAGAAACAATAGGAAACCAGGTTCTCTTGGTGTTATGCTTTGTATCTTTCATTTGAGAATATTGAAGAACTTGGTTGTTTAAGCAATAGCGAGTTGTTGTTGTTAGAAAGGTTAGAAGAGTTGCTGAAAACAAAAAGAACCAATAAGAAGTATATAATGGATGAAAACATGTCCATTCAGTTAAATGGGAATAGATGAGAAAAAAGATGAAAGAACATTGAGAAGGAGTGTTAAACAATGAAAATAGAAGTCATAAACCAGAATATGGATCCGAGTATGCTTGATATGAATGATGAAGGAAAGCAGATAAATAAAGAAAATCAAGACAGTCTTGGATGATGTCATGAAATAAAGAGTTAAATCATGCTTGCATCACGTAAGTTTATGTCACGTAAAAAAAGCACAAGTGATATATGTTTATTTTATATGATTTTTATATTCATGGTTAATAGAGACCATGTGTAGAAGAATATCAACTTCTTAATATGAGGTGGGAATGTATTTTGGTACTTGAACTATGTTGCTTGGTCGAAGTAAGGAGTGGAGAATATCACGTTAGTTATGAGGGTTACATATCATGATGGGGAACTGGTTTGGACGTGTACAATAGACTAATAGTGGGATTTTAATATGGCAAAGAAGAAGATGAATAGCTAAATCAATTGTCATTATAAAATATTCTAAACCTTAAAAAACAACCACCTTTTGCTTAAAGATCTGCATAGGAAGGAGATAAAAGGATAGCTAATAAATCCAAGGACATTACATACCATTCTTGTAAGGATAACTGAAGAGGGTACAGAATACATAAATAGATAGAGATAGATACAGCTACTACTTAATAACAGTAAGAAAAGGACTGTGGAAGCAATCCACTTTGTTTGATCAAAGAAACAAATATTTGATGAAAAAAGCAATATAAGTTCCTAATCACTTCTTATTTAATCCACCTTTAACTATAAAGGGGAGAAACACCTAGGTAATACATAATGACAGTAACAACAAGACTGCAGAAGATAAGAGACCAAGTCAGTTGGTTTTCTCTTTCTTGATGGCTTTCCTCTTAAGATTTTTTGTAGTCGAAGTTTGTGGAGAATCCATTGACACAGTGGCTCTCTTGAGACCAGATGGAGAAGAGGAAGCCTCAGGAACATTAGCTTGTGCAGTACTCAACACAAAGAGAAGCTGCTTCCGGCATTAATGGCCACAAACATCAAGTTTCTTTGGATGGAGTGTTGGGAACTTCCATGGCAGCAGGCTCATTTAAATCATTGGAAGCAACATTGTCGAGAGTAACCTGCCAATAATGTGGAAAAAATAATGAGGCAATAAACAGATAGGAATTACTTAGTGCTAAATGTAATTGTATTGTGAAAACTGAGATACCAGAGGACTTTGAGCACGATGGTCAGAGTAATCATTTGAATGAAGATCCTCTTCAAGAGTTAAAGTCTAGGAATCAAAACCAACAAATATTTGAGATTCAAGAAACAATAAAAATTTTAAAACAATTGCCACCCAAATAATAAATGAGGCGAGCAACCCGGATTGAGTGCAATTGGATGAACTTCGTTGATGATATCGAGAATCCGCATCAACCTCCTAGCAACGTAGTTATTCCAAATTGTGATTAATGTTTGAATCCCGATCTCAACTTTAAATAGAAGGTTTTTGTCATAAAAAGAGCGGAACTCATTAGGAATTCGGAGGCATTAACAGGGATCATGAGGAGGACCAATTAAATCTTGTGCGAGACATTCCAAGAAAGTTGCTAACCACACGATCAAACACCATAAAGCTTGTGGAACCGGTTCCATCGATAACATTGAGTTCAATTTTGTACCGATCAAACACATCGAAGATAATTGTGTCTAAAACAACAATAATGTGAAGCGGACAATGTAAGGAGACCGGGATGATTTTTGAATTAGCTTGTCAAATAGTTGAATAATACATTGAACACCAAAGTAACATTCTTGTTGCATTCATTGCAAAAGAATTTAGATCCAACTTGAACCACCTTACGATAACACTTTTGGCATGAGTCAGTAAAACCACCCATGTGTAGATTCAATATCAACCACTGGGCAAGGACAAAGAAAGAAAACCGACTGAATTTGGTTTATGATATGAATGAAGTATGGTATTCGGATAACTTTGATGGAAAATCAATTAAAGTGCAAAGGAACATTTCTTACAAGTAGTGGCCTCCATGACTTCGAAATAGTTTTGTAGGGGTTTGCATAAAATCGATATGAGCAATTACAATAGGGGAGCAGAAAAGTCGACTCATGGATTGTGTCAAGGATAGATCGGAAGATTCCATTCTAAGATAAAGCAACAAAGGTTTTAAATAAAAAAATGTAATACTTATATTCACAGAGCTAAAGTAGACGAAAACTATACTTGGTCTTGTAGTCCAAAATCTCTGGGAGATCAAGATTGATGAAAATCTTGGTTCCATAGTAAGCATTGAAATACCCATGATACATGGCAAACCAGGATAGTTAGCAATGAAAGAATAATAACGTTAGGAGCCAAAAACAACCTCAAAAAAAATTAAGTGGTAGGATGAACCTTGATATTTTTGAGTTTGCAAAGTCAAGGATAATAATTGGAGATGATGAAGAAGAGGCATCGGTGATATCGAGGCAACTCGCTCAAAGAAAGTCACTCCAGAGTGCAAGTGAATCTGTTGAATCAGTAGATGAGGTATGTGAAAAGTAGAAAAAGCGAGGATTTAATTCATTAACCAAAACATAAGAGGTGCAATAAAAGAGAGAGAAACTAACTCCAAATCTTCAAGGACCAAATTAATCAGTTTATAAAAGCTATTCTCCGTCCGTTGTGTTTTTAATTCACTCTTCTCAACAATATGACCTATTACATCTGATCAACACAAGAGATTAGGGAAGGACAAAAAACTGAAGACAATGTTATAATAAAAAGTTTTGTGTAGAGGAACCACAAACCAAGGATTTTATCATCTTTGGGTGAAGCCAATATATCAACAAAAGGAGTAAAGATAAAATCATTGACAGGGAATGTTCTTTGCTCTGCAAGGTTGTACAGGCCGTGTTAGGCATAAAAGCAAGCTTATGCTTGTTGTCTGTTGTCCTAAACTTTGCGTCATTAAGACCAACATTGAGCTTATCAATTCGATAGCAGTTGCCCTCCTTCAATACAGGTTGGAACACATGAAGCAGGGAATTCTTGACAGTACAGTGGATCCTATTAAGCTGAGATAGGGAGAAGATTCAAAACACAGAAAGGACAGCATGATAAACGAAAGAACAGAAAAAAAGTTAAATAGCTTGCCTTCTCATCTAATAAAATCATTTCAAGATCAGTAGTGTTGAGAGGATTTTTTCTCGAGTAATGTCGAGTCTTATGATGCGAACTTCAAGTTTCGAGCTTAATCTTGCGTGGGCAATTTCGAAAATGAAGTTAACACGAGCCGCCATTGATTTCCTACTGATCAAACAAAAGGTGAAAAGCAGAACAAAAGCCGAGTCATCAAGGCTAGGAAATAATGATAGATAAAAAAATCCCAAGGTCACGCCGGTGTAAGTCCATGAAAACTTATTGTCTAAAATGACTAAAACAAACCTCTTAAGAGTAGAAAGAAAAAGGAGAAGCAAATGAATGCAACAATAAATCGATTACTTTGGTGATGAAGAAGTTGGGAAAATTGGTTTAAATAGAAAACTTAGAAAGATATGATGGGAAAAAGAAGTTGGGAGGCTTATTGATAACTGTGATAGACTTGGTTATGATACCAAATAAGTTAAGTATCTTTGTCATAGATATGCAAACGTCGATGGAAGAAAGGTTTGATGTCATAGGCTACCATGGAAGAACGTGAAAGAAAGATGAATGCAAGTTGAACAAAGGAAGAAAAGGCAACCACGTGTAGATAAATAAACCGATTTAAGGCAAATGATTGACTTGTCATATGTATTTCAGAACATGGTGCATGCTTGTAAGAATAATCTTAAGATCAGTATTTAGATATGCAAAGATACATATATGTAGAATTGATGTCATATAGTGTAGTGTAAAATCAAATAAGTGTGTATCTTATGTCATCACATTGGGAAGTTAAAATATAGAAAATTTTAACCATTAGTCCACACAAAGAAATGCGTGGAATGATAAAATGTATCGATTATGAAATATCAAGATTCGATCCAACGATGGATATGATAGTAAATATATTTGAGTTACATGCGAAGGAGAAGATCAACCTAATATGATCCATTTGTGGAAAAATGCAACTTATAGATGATCTTCAAAGGTGAAAGGATACAACTTCATTACTGATTATCGCTTAAAAAAATCAAGATCATGATCAATCGCATACTTAACTTCCCAATCACAATTCATCAAGTAGGTTAATTAAGTCAACTCAAGATAAATCACAATTCACATTCAAGCATATTAATGCGGTCAAGTGTCATTTTAATTTAATGAAAAGCCCTTAATGCATAAGGGCGTGTCGATGAAAAATATATTGGAAATTTGTTTGAATCAGTATTACTACATCACATACTCTTTGTATTGCTATATCGGATAAACAATCTGCAGAATATGGTGACCAACATTATATTAGATAAACTACATAAGGTCCTAGTGTTACGCCATATCAAGTATCCAAAGGGATATATTCTTATAGAGGAGGAAGATTATGTTTTGTATGCATGTTTAAACATGTGGATAAAAGCAAAGACACCTCTTGAATGTTGTCTATGGTTGTTAAATGCTCGCTCTATTCTTTGGAGAGTGTATTTTAATGTTCTTGATTCGTGCATAAAACTTAAATAATTAGTTTCTGTGTTTGTCAAATTAGGCCCACCATTTGAAGTTACCTCAGATGAAATAGAAAAAAGGGGTCAATAGAATTTAAGAAGAAAATAAGCATGGGGATTTTTTGTGTGAGTCATGAAGCATTCAAATCAATAGAATTTATCCTATAGGTAGATAGCCATGTTGATTTATAACAAATTATATTATATATCATATATAATGGAATAGAGAAAGGACACAATGCTTTTGAGTGACAAAAGACTTGATACTTAATGAACAAATACCACACTAATAATAAACAACAGGGTCTAGCAAAATACAGAATTACATCCAAGAAACCGAATTACACCCTAAAGACCACAAACAACAACGTAAGGCTAGGGAAAAACTTAATTAGAAGAACCCTACTAAATTAGACTCTAAAGACCATAACAAACAACAAAGAATGTGAGGCGATAATGACCTAAGAAAGGATTCATATTGGCCTCTTAAACTCAAGCAGATGGATCTTGGGTCCAGGATGTGATATATACCAAGGCTAATATAAGTACCCTCAAACAAAAGCTTGGTATGCCGAAAGAGAACCCAACCGAATACACACCACGAGAGAGACATCATCCCGATCGTTCCTCACCTCACGCACTCCAAGCATGGCCATAGGAATCAATTAGTTTCACTTCATGAAAACCAAAGCAGCATGATCATATGCAAAAATCAGCGGGATTGCTCGCACACCATAACACAACAAAATCGGAAAAATAGGAAAGCAAAGATGCCCGAACAACACCAAAAAACACCATAAGCATGAAAATAAAAAAACACGATCTTTCACCCTTAGAATCATCTGCGGTTGGCGCTTCCTCAATGTGTGGTAAAGAGTAGGGACCTTAGAGATTGCAATCAAGTATCTCGAGTCCGCTATCATTGGTTAGGCGTGGAATTGGAGCTTGACTAAGCTTATAAATACAGGGAGGAGTAGGGTACTCAACTTGATTACCAAACCTATTTTTAACTTTGATGAGAAATCTGTTTGCCCCAACAAAAACCAACCTAACTATTCCTCGACCATTTTGGAGATAACGATGACCCATTTCATTCCAACCAGTTCCAAAATACACACGAGCATTAACTTTCTTAACCACAACTTGATGCTCATTCCCAATCTGGTCATACAGATTGACCAAAAAACCAACATCATTGCCATGTTGTTTTGTGAACAATTCAGGCAGCTGAACAGATAACTGAGGAACACAAAGACCCAACAATAATAAGAGGAAACATAAATGATTAGGAGGATACTATGTGATTGGAAAAGAAAACAATAACTGTAGAACCTATTGGACCTTACATTTTCAAATGCGGATACTCAACATAATATCTATCAAACTTGATAACCAAGGCATAGAGTCTTTGTCATCTCTATGATCGGTGGTAATGTGACAGCATCTGCAAAAGGAAATTCTCAAAATAAACCAACCACAACAAATCGGTGGTGAGGCAACACTAAATATGATAGCTCATTTTTAATTAAATTCATAACAAACATGACAATGATCATTATATAAGGCGATCCGCAACATCACCGTAATGAAGGAAATCCCAAAAACAACAAATGTAACCATTTCTAGTAAGACTTTGCCTATCGAGATCAACCAAAACAAGCAGATTTTCTATGATAAACAAATATGCGAAACAACATAGAACAACAAGAAGACATGCATAGATTAGTTGAATAGAAGGCAAAATGAAAGAAAAGGCATTACCTTGTGATGCAAAACGGAGAGAACACGGAGGAAAAAGAGAAATCTTAGCAATACAATAGGCTTGAATGGTTGAAAGAGATCGAGTAAGTCATTTAGCAAATGGTTAAATACAACGAGATATATATATAGAAGTAAGGGTGGAACAAATAAGATGTTAAGAGATAAACATATACTCAATAACTTTGAGTGAAATGTCAAATCGATGACATGAAGCGATAGTAAGGCGTCGATTTTTGAGGAAGGCAATAAGAAATGTGATGATCTCTCTTAAGTCATGTCAACCAAATATTTGATTAGATTTGCGAATATGGTGATCCCAAATTGAAATTTCATACATTAATCAGCATCGTCGAGTATGGAATTAAAATGATTTATATGCTATGTGAGGACTAATTTGCACAATGTATCATTTATGGAATTTGATATCGATTTTTTTCTAGTTCCAGTTTAGCATGACGAATAACAAACCGATGTTAAGCCAAAAAAATTATGCACAATAGATATATAATGCCTCTGGATATGTACAGAATAAGAAACCGATGTTAAGTCTAAAAATTATGCACAATAGATATATAAGAGCTATTCAAAGAAAATGTAAATTGCAAGAATCCTGCTAATAACGGAATTTGCAAAAAATCAATGCAAAAAACCCATCAAATAGCTCTTGCAACAAGTTTACAACATTGAATAAGTACAATAGAAGTTCTGATATACGAAGAATGTTGCTTACTTTGGAAGATATACAACACTTGTGGTTAACTATTGATTAAAAAATACAATTTATAAGATACGCGTGGCATAATTTGCACAAGGTATGATTAATGGAATTTGATATCAGGCTTGGCTTGAGTTCCAGTTTAAAAGACTGTCAATTGCTGAAATACAATTTTGTAACATAGGGAGCAATCTTAATATTAGAAAAAGGGAGGATGCTAACAAATGAATTTACAAAATATATCAATCAAAGAGTTAGAAGTTAGCGGACACTTTGCGCAAAAATCCATTGCAAAAAGCCCATGAAATAGCTCTTGCAGCAAGTTTACAACATTGAATAAGTACAATAGAAGTTCTGATATACGAAGAATGTTGCTTACTTTGGAAGATGTACTATACTTGTGGTTAACCATTGATTAAAAAAGATCACAATTGTTGAAATACAATTTTGTAACATAGGGACCAATCTTAATATTAGAGAAAAGGGGATGCTAACAAATGAAATTTACAAAATAGAAAAGGGGATGCTAACAAATGACGAATTTACAAAATATATCAATCAATGAGTTAGAAGTTAGCAGAAACTTGCTGCCAAACACCAGCCAGATGCACGCAGCACATCCACAGGCGCCAAGTTCTTAGCAAACTGGCGCCCTGTGCACAAACACACACACACACGCACACACTGTCTCACCGGGCGCCAAGTTTCTAGCAAACTGGCGCCCCCTTCACCGTGCCACTCCCCTGCAGCACACACCCACACTGAGGCACGCACCCAGGCGCCAAAATTCTAAGGAATTGGCGCCCCACACACACGCACCGTGACACACTTGCCTAGACACACACAGACGCACCCTGGCGCCGAATTCCCAGGGAATTGGCGCCCTCTCCTGCACCTGCACCGACACCGTGCGCATCATGCACCCACCAGGCGCCAGATTCTCAGTGAATTGGCGCCTACACCCCGCCTGACCACCAACCAACTAAAGATGCTCGGCGCCATTTTGCCTAGCAAATGGCGCCAAAAAATAATCAACTAACACAAGAGAATTGTTCACGCTTAAAGATATTTCATAAGATAGTTTCCTTGGAACAGGTGAAAACAAATATATTTCATAGCTAGAAGCAGCACAATACAAAAAGTCATGTGAATCATGTATCTCATAGCCCAAAACAAACCTGATACTGACTTTTTTAACCAAGGAGTCTAGTCAATACATCAAAAGGCTTAGTTGGACAAAAAACATTGATAATTAAAAGGCCTACACACAAAAGGAAAAAAAAAAAACAATCTGATTTAACCTAACTCCCATAAATAGATATCACCTAGTCCTCAACAACCTTGACAAAGAGATATTTTCTATTTTTCTTGGCCACACCAAACTTCACAGGCGTCCCTGGAAGAAGACCATTCAAACCACGAAAGGTCACCCACCCTTCAGAAACACAGCAGTAATTGAGTTTTGAACTTTGCCATTGAAACTTACACTTCCATTTCCTCCCACGAAAGTTGACTAAAGTGATGGAAGTAGCAGCAGGAGAGAAAGCAAACTGGCAAAAACCAACGTGGAGGAACTGGAAAAAATTCAGGAAAAGAATTTAAATAAGAATTTACAAAAATAGAATATCCCTTGAATGAGGGTAACAACAAAATAGAAGACTACAAATTTAAAAACGGTAATACACTGAAAAACTCATGCATACCAGAAATGGGGTCATTAGTTTCCTCAAGAGAGATTGTTTTGGTCAAAGAGTGGTGAAAATGGATAGAATCAACAAAAGGAATTCATCCTGGTCCTCATGAATGAGACTCATAGGGAGGTTAGGCTCTCCAAGACCAAAATTCTTAGGAGGAAATGGATATGCAACTTGGTTCCATAGCTTTGTCACTGACGAGATATTTCAAAGGTCACACCCTAATAAATTTAAGAGTGATCCGACCACGGACAACAAGCTGTAAACCTCCCCAATGCGAAGCGGACCCATGATTTAAGTAAACCCCGCTTGGGCGATGTTTAATGGAGATGACAAAAACATTACCCAACGGATCCATGAGGCGAACGATTGATGGCATATTGTTATAGAAGTCCGCTAAGAAAAGAACGGGGAGTGGCCGCATAGATGAATAAAAAGAAGAGAATACAATTAGGAGCACACAATCATGAAAAAGCAGTTTTATTAAATGGAGAACACAGGGAACTCACAAAGCCAGAAACAAATTCAAATTCATAAGTCGATATTTGTCAACATAGTCTCTGCGTGTGTCGAGGATCCCACTAACCAAATGCCATGCCAATCAACATAGAAGAACAAATTAGGCTAACTATAGCAGATCAAGACAACGTCATCACAAACGATAAGCTGACCTAATATATATACAAAAATACACCACAATGATGAACAATAACCTATCATAACTCGTAAATAAAGCTTGAACACGATTATAATAGACATAAAAACAACGGAATAATCAACATTAATACAATGTAAAAAATCAAAGACAAAAATCAAACAATAAACCAGGGAACACATGGAATAAATCAATCATACATGGTTGGATAATCTGAAGGAAAAAAAAAACAGAACAAATAGAGTTACCTCGTTTTCTTTAGCTACAATGTCAAGGGGGTCCATCTAGCAAAAGGAAAAATAAATGGTCAAACATACGTTAGGCCACTAAAACAAATATGCCTAAACACACAACAATATATAGGTAATTTTTTTTAGGAAAACAACAATTAAACCAAATTTCAAACATTGAACCACCTTTATTGTGTCAAGGATAAACCGAGAAAAGAGTGAAAGTGGATTTTTAGCAAAACAGCTATAAATTGAACTTCTTAGCATGGGCCTTATTTTAATATGAGGAATCAGTGATACATCAAGAAAATAGTGAAAGTTGCTTTTTAACAAAACACCTATAAATCTAACTTATTTCATGAGTCTCATTTTAAAATGAGAAACGATTCCTAATAAAATCACGATAACAAAATTTAACCTCTTGGTTCCAATACAGTAAGAAACACCATTGACCTAAAAAAGAATCCAAACCAAACTTAACACTAAACAAAGGGGCTAATCACAATATAAAGCATCGATCTAATTCAATGATTTTGATGCACATAGTTTCGCACTTTCGAACACGTATAACAATGTGAATAACGAAAAGCAAATGTATATCCCGAAATGCATAGGAAAATCAATAGCGAGATAATGCAAACCAATTGAAGACAATGCAAATAATAAACAACTATAAACAACAAATGAATAAAGAGGAAAAACAAAGCAATGCAATCACACTGCTTGCGAGAAGGCGTCGAAGAAAAAGGAAACCAAGAACACGAAATACAAAGCAAAATGAATGGAAGACAATGCAACAAACAACAAAGGAACCAAACTTAACACTAAACAAAGGGGCTAATCACAATATAAAGCATCGATCTAATTCAATGATTTTGATGCACATAGTTTCTGCACTCAGAACACGTATAACAATGTGAATAACAGAAAGCAAATGTATATCCTGAAATGCATAGGAAAATCAATAGCAGATAATGCAAACCAATTGAAGACAATGCAAATAATAAACAACTATAAACAACAAATGAATAAAGAGGGAAAAGCAAAGCAATGCAGTCACCTGTTTGCAGAAGACGTCAAGAAGAAAAAGGAAACCAAGAACCTGAAATACAAAGCAAAATGAATGGAAGACAATGCAACAAACAACAAAGGAAGAAAAGTTGGGAGATAAAATGTGAAGACCAACCTCACAAACGCTGGGTGTAAAAATGATAAGTATGAGTGTTCTGTTATGAGTATTTATACAAAGGGGAGGATCAACATTAAATGCACATTAAATTAACAATGATCAGTAATTAGGAAACAAAGAAGAGTCATGGTGAATGATGAACGAAGAAATTAAGTAAGGATTAGAGAAGAGTGTAGATTGAAGTAAGAAAAGAAAATTGCAGCCAAGTGTAGAAGAAAGAGGGAGATAACTTGTAAGCAAGAGTAGAAGGATAAGAGAGCAGCAAACAATTGAAGACATGTGGCGTTAGTAAGCTGAAGTAAATCTTTCACAACTGCATCAGCATCACACATGGCGCGAACTTGCTGAAACAAAGGAGATAACTTGTAAGCAAGAGGAGAAGAATAAGAGAGCAGCAAACAACCGAATACATGTGGCGTTGATAACCTGAACTAAATCCTTCACACCTCCATCAGCATTACACATGGCGCGAAATTGCTGAAACTAAATCTTTGGCAATATACTCACTCTTTCAAGCTGCCAAAACATTAATTCATTACCTACATACCTGCATCAGCATTAGCTTAGTTGGCAGCTCACACCACTTGGATCCAACATGGCACAAATGGCTCCCATTGATTGACCGGAGCAATGGCGTGGAGGAGGGGCGTTTTGGCGGGAATGACATGGCATTGGTGACATGGAGACTCAACAGGATGTATTGTCTTTTATTAGAGCATCTACAATGAAGCTTCTCAAGTTTGAGTATCTAAATGGGTCTACCGTCTACATGTACACATCCTTATTTATAATTTTTTAAAAATTTTAGTACCTAATAAGCACTCAACTTCTCTAACTCAAATTTCTCAAAAAAATTATTAAAGCGGATGATAGTACACACGGTGCATAGCCTCTGAAATCTGGATGATAATCGATGCATGGGCATGCAAGACAAAGGTGTCCACAACAGGGAAGAGATTAACAGCTTCCAAGCAATCACTTTCACAAACAATTTGCGTAAAGCCTCTAGCATGACAGAGATCAAGACTCATACGGATAGCCATCAATTCAGCCAAGAGAGCATCACCACCATCCCGTGAGTATGAAAACCAAAGAATCCACTCACGAGTGATCACACAGATTCCACCGCTCCAATAGGAGGAACGCCTTCCAAAAGCTCCCATCTACATTGACTTTAACCATATCACCGGTGGAGAGACCCGGTAGGTCATGGAGTCCGCGATGGCAATATCAAGACTACAGTTAGGAAAATGATCAAGGAACTCGTCATGGGACACATACACCTCCTTCAAAACCTCATGCAGTGCAAGGTTGCTTTTCAAATATCATGTTATTTCGCCAACACCGCCTGAAAACCAGTGAATAAAGACGCGTGCATTGACTCACTATGAACCATGTCATAAATCTAGGTGTTTAGATTTTCTTACGAGAAAGAAATTGGGGTGAATCCCCATCCCCAAGCGAGCCACACCTCTTTGGAGTGAGGGAACTCATGGAGACAATGAAGGAGGTCTTCCATAGGAGAAGAAAAACAAGCAAACTTGGAGAAGCTACCATGTTGCAATGATGCCGACGAGCATTAGTTGGAAGAGCGTTGTGAAGGCAAAGCCAAATGAAGTGTTGCATCTTTGTTGGGATTTTGAGGCGCCAAATCCATTTCATATTGATATTGGTGTCCCAATTTCTATGTTGGTTCAACAACCAAAAATAGGCACTAGAACAAGTGTAGCTACCTTGGATAGCATGATGCCAAGTCCATGTATCAGGAAGGCGTGGGTCCAAAGTCAAAGGGGTAGGAATGTTTTGAATCAAAGCAACAATCTCAGGTGGCATCATTGTAGAGAGGCTTTGCAAATTCCACATCCTATCCCTATAGACATTCCGGATGCACATATCGCTTTCGCTAATGTTCACAAAAGGGACAAGATGACAAAGTGGGCGAAGCTTGGTCCAATCTGTATACCAAAGTGAGGACTCTCCACCACCAACTCGAAAATTATATCCCTCTGCAAAGATAGAGATGGCCTTCAGAATGCCACACCAAGTAATGGATGAGTTAGATTTCAACTTTGCTAGACAGATAGAGTTTCAGACCAAGTACTTATAGGTTAGTACCTGCACCCAAAGCTTATCCTTATGGTGAAGCATGCTCCAAACCAACTTATCGAGAAGAACATAGTTTGTGAGCCTAGCATCTCTGATTCCAAGACCCCCATAGCGTTTAGGGGTAGTGACAATATTCCAGTTGACACGATTCCATGTATGACACTGGCCATCTTCCCCTCCCAAAGGAAGCTCCGAGCCATTTTGTCTAAGCGGTTGCACACAAAGGTAGGAAGGTAGTGCAGTTGCATGGTATAGGCAGAAATGGTCGTGGTCATTGATCGCACTAAGCAAGCTCTACCAACTTTATTCAAAAGATTACCTTTCCAAGATGCAATCTTCTTAGAGACTTTATCAAGGATGTCATTGTACACACTTCTCACATCTCTACCTTTCACGAGAGGGAAACCGAGATAATGGCCCAGGTTAGCGACACAATTAATAGAAGATATGTCCTTGATTATTTGCTTTCTATCCCCTTGGATCCTAGAACACATAACTTTAGACTTCAGAGGATTAATTTTCAAACCAGAAGCACTACAAAAATCATTCAGGGTATTCATAACAACTTCAACTTGGCCTGTAGTAGCTTCACAAAAAAGCACCTCACCTGCAAAGAGGATATAAGAGAGATGGGGCCACCTTTTGAGACTTGAATTGGTGTCCATGAACCATTATGCACTTTCTATTGGATGCTAAGAGATAGTTTTTCCATGCACAACATAATAAGATATAGGGAAAACGGATCACCTTGATTGAGGCCTCTAGAAGACTTGAAATAGTTGGGTTTTTCCCCATTCCACATTCTGAGAGATGGCTAGACCTCACACAGCTCATGATGAGGGAAACAGTTTCCATGGGGAAACCAAAATCATGAAGAGTGGACTCCAAAAACTGCCAGTTGAGTCTATCATAAGCTTTTTCAAGATCAATTTTAAAAGCAATAGAGCCTTTCTTGGCACGAGACTTTTGCATGTAGTGAACCACTTCTTGAGCTATAATGACATTGTCAGTAGTCCCCTCTTTGGGGGATGAAGCTACTTTGGAGGGGATTGATAAGATCATCAAGAAAAGGCCTTAAGCGATTGACCAATACTTTGGTAACCACTTTGAATATGACATTATAGAGACTAATGGGCCTGAAGTTTTTGAGTCTTTGAGGATTAGCCTCCTTAGGGATGAGGACAAGAAGCGTTTCTGCAATAGACTCACTTATGTTGCCCATATCAAACGTCGTCTTCACAAGCTTCCAAACATCATCTCCTATTTTCTCCCAAGAGTGTTTGAATACGATAGGCTGGAATCCATCAGGGCCCGCCGCTTTATATGACTTCATGCTAAAAACCGCCATTCTCACTTCCTCTTTGAAGAACGTATTAGTAAGAGTGGTCTTGACAAAGTCACCCAAGAGGGGAATATTATGCACAACAAGAGAAGAACGGTCTGTACAAGGGTCCACCTCAAAGTGATTTTGAAAGTAATTGATGGCCTCAGTCTGGAGAGCGGAGACATCAGTGTTCCATTGCCTATTCTCAAGGAAGAGCCCTTGAATTTTACTTCTCTTCCTCCTCACCACAGTTTGAGGTTGAAAGAAGAGAGTATTACGGTCCCCTAGAGTAACCTAATTAATTTGTTTAAAGAGTACAATAATGGTTTTATTTATAGAAAAATGATTTAACACTCAAAAAAATATGATTTGGAACATTTTTTCTTTTTTAACAGATAATGTTAGCTGTTAATTATTAGGGTGTTTTTTTTCTCACCCCCTCCTTCTCTATCTCACCCCCATATTTCAAAAAATCCCAATACTACCCCTGCCTTTTAAAAAAAAAATTAAATTTTTCGGAATTACCTCAAAATAAGGTAATTCCGGTTCAAAAAAAAATTAAAATTTCGGAATTACCTCTTTAAAAGGTAATTCCGGTTCATAAAACATGAAAAATTTCGGAATTACCTCTAAAAAAGGTATTTCCGAAATTTTTAATTTTTTTTAAAGTTTGTATATTAAAATAATATTTAAACGCGTTTTATTTTGGAAATATGATACGAACGGTTTACGATTTAAATAACAATACGTCAAATTCTACCTGTGCTCTACCTGTGGGTGGTGCTCGGCAGGTCTAATTCTAGGAAACTTCTGGCCGTGAGATACAACCTTTAGTTTACGAAGCTGAAAAAATTAAAATTAAACCATACGTTATTAAATATAAGTAATTAATTGTTGTTAAGTAAAATTAAAATAAAGAATTAAAATATTACCTCGCCTCTATCTATCCGGGGCCTTGGATCGTATCCCAAAGTGTATATATAATGGTGTGTGATCCACAGTGCTGCGAGGTGAACCTCACTTTGAACCTCCTCCTCCCGAACCTCCTCCTCCTCCTCCTCGATGATGACCTCTCATCCTCCTGCTCCTCCAAAGCATCCCAACCGTCAAAAAGAACGTCATGATACAACTCTGGGTGCTCCTGTTGGTGCCGCATATTGTACTCATAATCGGGTGGTCACGGTAGGTCGCTTTGCTCATCTGGTGGAGGTGAGGCTCGAGCTCAACCATCTCTATCACTCTGGCGCCTCGACGCCGTAAGCATGCCCAACACCTCACGAGCCTATGTAAAGTGTCCGGAGAAGAGTATCGCTACTCTTGGCCTCCCAGAATGCTCGCTCGTCGTCGTTTGCGCGGTCTCGCTCCCCGAACTCTGCTTTCGCTTACGTTTCCGATCGTCTACTCGCCATTGTTAAAAAATACTTGTAATTAGAAAATATAAAAAAATTGGATTTTGAATTCTTCGGTTAATTCCGAAAAGAATTTCTGAATTACCTCGTAAGTGAGGTAATTTCGGTTCATATTTCGACAGGAATTACCTCACATCCGAGGTAATTCCAAATTCTTTTCTAATTACCCAAGATAATTCGAAAATCTAACCGAATTTACTTACTTTTTCAAATTATGAAATGTGAAATGTGAAATGTGATTTTTGTAAATTTTCGAATTATTTTTGTCCGTTTGGGTAATTATGGGGTGGGATTGATGTTGAGGGGGTGAGAAAAAAAATTGCCTAATTATTAAATGGGCAAAGAAATATTAGTTTTTAGGGTTTGAATTCCAAAACTAACTATGAACCTAAGTAGTAGTATTATCCACCCCCTTTCTTCATGCATGCACCCCATCACACTTAAGTAGTAGTATTATCCATCTTCCCCAATTGTCTCCGTCTCGAAATGCCTCGTTGTTTCGTCGTTCACTGCCATGGCTACAGACTACAGTACAACACAAAAATAAAAATGCAACAGACTCAAAGATGGAGAAAGAGTACCAGAAAATTCACTGTGACTGAAGAATGGTGAAGGTCAGGGTTGCTTCTCATTCCCTTTTATTACTTTTTATAATTCATTCTTTGTTGGTCATGTCCAGTTTTAACCGCCATACATGAAAATAAGGGATATTTTAGTGAATCTATTGGAAACTTGCTGCAATGCTATATCAATTTCACAGTTGCACTCAAAGTTTTTGAAACTTGGCGTAGCCCATGATAGTTTCATTGTAACCAAGCTCAATGTACTTTATGCTAAACATGTATCAATTCATCATGCACATAAACTGTTTGAAGAAACGCCTCACAAAAGTATTTATCTATGGAATGCTTTGCTTAGGAGTTATTGTTCAGAGAGGGAATGGGTAGAGACATTATCTTTATTTTATCAAATGAATGCCAGTGCTATGACAACTGAGGAAAGACCTGATAGTCACACTGTGTCTATTGCTTTGAAATCGTGTGCGGGATTGCGGAAGCTTCATTTGGGTAAGATGATTCATGGGTTTCTCAAGAAGAGGAAGTTAGATGATGATATGTTTGTGGGGTCTTCATTGATTGATTTGTATTCAAAATGTGGACAAATGAATGATGCTGTTAAAGTGTTTATGGAGTATCAAAAACCTGATGTGGTTTTATGGACTTCAATAGTTACTGGTTATGAGCAGAATGGTAGTCCTGAACTTTCCGTGGCGTTTTTCTCTCGTATGGTTGTCTCGGAGGAAGTTAGTCCAGACCCTGTGACACTTGTAAGCGCTGCTTCTGCTTGTGCTCACTTATCTGATTTTAAGCTTGGAAGAAGTGTTCATGGTTTTGTAAAAAGAAGGGGTTTAGACACTAAGTTATGTTTGGCTAATTCACTGCTTAATTTATATGGAAAAACTGGATCTATTAAGAGTGCAGAAAATTTGTTCAGGGAAATGCCTGAGAAGGATGTTATATCTTGGAGCTCAATGGTTGCGTGTTATGCTGATAATGGAGCCGAAACCGATGCATTAGATCTTTTCAATGAAATGTTATATAAGAGAATTAAACCCAACTGGGTTACCATGGTTAGTGCATTGCGAGCGTGTGCTTGCATTTCCAATTTAGAAGAAGGTAAGAAGATTCATGAATTAGCAGTCAATTATGGTTTTGAGTTGGAAACCACTGTCTCTACAACTTTGATGGACATGTACATGAAATGCTTTTCACCTGAAAACGCAGTTGATATTTTCAATAGAATGCCCAAGAAGGATGTAATTGCTTGGGCTGTTTTATTTAGTGGCTATGCTGAAATCGGAATGGCACACAAGTCAATGGGGGTTTTCTGCAACATGTTATCTAGTGGAACTCGACCCGACGCCATTGCTCTAGTTAAGATTCTTGCTGCTATTTCAGAATTGGGGATTCTTCAACAAGCTGTGTGTCTTCATGCTTTTGTTATTAAAAGTGGCTTTGAAAATAACCAATTTATTGGAGCATCACTCATAGAATTGTATGCAAAGTGTAGTAGCATAGATGATGCTTACAGGGTTTTCAAAGGAATGACATATAAAGATGTTGTTACTTGGAGCTCAATAATTGCAGCTTATGGATTTCATGGCCAAGGAGAAGAGGCTCTGAAGTTATTTTATCAGATGGCTAATCATTCGGATACTAAGCCTAATGATGTAACCTTCATCTCAATTCTATCTGCTTGTAGTCATTCTGGTTTGATTAAAGAAGGGATAAAGATGTTTGATATCATGGTGAACAAGTACCAATTGATACCCAACTCAGAGCATTATGGGATAATGGTTGATCTTCTTGGAAGAATGGGAGAGTTGGACAAGGCCTTGGACATAATTACCAACATGCCTATTCAAGTTGGGCCTCATATATGGGGAGCCTTACTTGGTGCATGTCGTATACATCAAAACATAGAGATAGGGGAAGCTGTAGCTAAGAATCTATTCCGATTGGCCCCTAATCATGCAGGGTATTATATACTTCTATCAAATATTTATAGTGTTGAACAAAATTGGCATAATGCTGCAAAACTTAGGACGTTGGTAAAGGAGAACAGGTTGAAGAAGATTGTAGGTCAAAGTATAGTTGAGTTAAAGAACGAGGTTCGCACTTTCGTAGCAGGCGATAGATTCCATGATGAATCTGATCAGATTTATGAAATGCTGAGAAAGTTACATGCAAAAATGAAAGGAGAAGGTTATGAACCTCTATTACAGATAGAGGAAGTCCTGTGAGTTCTTAGAATGTGGAAGTTATCCCATTTGAATGACATAAAGGATGTTTGACCTGCTAGTCAGATTGGGAAGAAAAGTTTTTTGAGTATGCTACTGTTTGCTTCTTTATTTTGGTCCAGGAAATCATTCTTTTCATTGTATTATTATAATCTAAGAAGTTCTATCATCATACATTTGGTAAAGGTCACAGAAGTTATTAAGATTCAAGATGAATGGCTAAGATTCATATCATAGAGTTTAACCAATCCACCACTGGAGAGACCCATGATTGGCACGTGAAAGTGAAAGCAAAAGCCAAAAGGTTACTGCAAAAGAAGCAATATTCCATGGGATAAACCATGGCAGACCCGGGGAATCAACTCAACGTTATTGCATTTTTTTTATATGCACAAACGAGCATATGAGCTGCTCTTTGGATGCTTTTTTTTGTCAAACTTGGATGCTTCTTCTGTATGAGTTGCCCTTTCAAAACTACGTGTGTAGTGTACATGCATTTTATTTCTTCTTTAACAAAATGGTGCAATATTTGCAAGTGGATCATCTCCCTATCTCATGCCTCACCATCACAAAAGATAAAGGTGGGAGGAGAGAAAAGGAGATTAAAAATGAAGGGAGATAAAGAGTTAAGAGAGAGATAAAGAGGATGAGAAAGATGGAGGGAGAGAAAGATGGAGAGGATCCATATTTGTCGAAATTATATAATTTAGTATGAAATAACAGGATTTAGATCCTCTATTACGCACAGCAGTGTTGTGCCAACGTGGGCTGGCCAATTTAGAAAGAGAACACTTCTTTCTCTAGATCAGACGGTCCATGATGCAGTAGAGGATTCGTGTCTGAAATACCAAGTAAGCTTGTACAATAGATATTGTCAAAAAAAAAGCTCGTACAATGATACTAAAACTAAATTTTCTTTAGAAAATGATTTGCCTCTTAAAAATACGTTTATAGAGAGAAAAAATATAAAGTTATAATTTCTGATAGAAAATAGATGGTTGAGATTATGGTGATAAGCACATATGTAAAACTTTAAGTTATTCAAATCTCGAGTCTTATTTATGATACTAAACAATAGTTTAGTTTAGTAATTGTTATTACTAAATGACATAATCCCATCTATGAAAAAATTCGGTGACCACATCGAAGTTATATTGTGGGTTTTACTTTTCCAACTCCCCTCCTACTCTTTCACACCCTAACAAATTTTATTCCAAAATAACCTCGCATGAAAACGGCGTGAGGACATGTTTAATAATGATTCGAGCAACGACTTGTTCGAACATCGTTCGAGTGACTCCGTTGAGCAGGTGAAATTACGCACAAGAGGGTGTGAAGTCAATATTTAACTCACGCGAACGATGTCGTTCGACCGTGTTCGAACACGTGAAATTTCTTGGAAAAAAAAGACGCTTTGGCTGGTCTTTTGGTCATTTCACACCCTTATGGGGTGTGTTTTGAGTAGGAGGGGAGAGTGGGAAAAGCAAAACCCTATATTGTGAGTGTGACAAACATGTACTAACCAGTGTTTTTATTTATCCACTCACTCACTACACAAAAACTAAATTGTAGCTAGTATGTACTAATCATTGGATTGTTGTATAATGGTCACCGAAAAATTTAGCAACTATTACTAAGGAATTACTTAGTATCATAAGTCGTTGCCTCAAATCTCAATCCTTAATTGTAAATATCAACCAATAAAACTTCGGATATTATTCTATAAGACGTGGGATTAATCAGCTCGATATTGATTTTGAGATAAATCAACAGAACTTGCTCACAACTCTTTTAGATTGCTTCTCACTCTAGTATTATAGATATCTATGTGAGTAAATCATCCCAGAGACAACCTCAAACCGCAACCTCTTCTAGTGAGTATACAACTCTATCGAACGAATAGCAACCTCCATAATTAGAAATCTAGTAATACGACATGCACGTACTCTGTGTGTTGTTCTCATTGAGTACTCAGTATAAAAAAGGGGGTGTCAATAGTAACACCTACGGTGTAACCACATGAGCCCACCAGGCTTGACAGTTTTCTTAGGACGAAAAATGAGGGCTTTTACTTTTCCCACACCCCCTCCTACTCAAAACACACCCCCTCACCCTACACATTTACCAAACTAACCCCACTTACAATACAATTCCCCCCTCTACCCCTCTCCCTCTTCTTCTCCTACAACAAACACACTCCCTCTCAAAAACCCAAACCTCCCCTCTCTCCACTCCAAAACCCACCCATCCTCACCTTCATCATTCACTCCATTCAACTACCCAACATCGGCAAGTATTGGCTCAGGTAATAACCCTACCAAACTTTTGTCATTTTGGTTCTGTTTTGAGTTTTTTACGCCATTTTTTTTCTGCAAATGCGCTCAGTTCGAACAGGGTTGTTCGAACATGTTCGCATGAACGTGTTCGAACGGGTGTTAAATGGGATGTGAATTTGCTTTGTTCGAACTCCCTCATTCGAACTGTGTTCGCATGAGGCCGTTCGAACAGGCGTATGACAAAGAATCGATAAGTTTCGTGTTACATGCGAGCTTTTGTTGGTTAAATGGATGAAAATGAGGGTGCATCTGGAGCAGTTGAATTGTCAACTTTAGCAGCTGAGATGTCAACTGTCGCAGTTGACATGTCAACTGACGTCGTCGAATCCCAAGACTTTACTAGTTCGTTCAAAAATTGATACGGTAAGAATGAATTAGTTGTTTTAATTTTAGCGAACTATTCAAATTATGTAACTGACACTTAGTAATTGAATTTCAGTTATTTCCTAGTCGTGATGAGCTGCTGACTTGGGTGCGTGCGGTTGGAAAATCTCTTGGGATGGTGATTGTTATAGGAAGATCTGACACCGGACGACGATCAGGTAAACAATACTGCATGTTGATTTGTGATAAAGCCTGATCATATAAGACAAATGTTGAGGAAGGCACAAACACTAGAAAATGTTGTTGTCCGTTCAGACTGAAAGGGAAATTTATTAAGAAGCTTGGAGGATGGATTTTGAGGGTTATGAATGGAACTCATAACCATGGTATGGCTACTTATCATGATGGACGTCCGTACATTGGTAGGTTAACTTCAGAAGAGAAGGAACTAGTGGCTAGAATAACAAGGAATCATACTCGGCCTAAATTGATCCTTAATGAACTGAAATTAATGAAGCCTGATGATAACTATACGGTTGTGAAACAAATATACAACTGTCGTCAAAGGCAACGGTCGGCTATGCGTGAGGGTAGGACTGAGCTCCAACAACTGATGTTTTATTTGCAACGCGATAATTATGTTTACTGGACTCGACTTGCGAAAGGAACTACGGTTGTGAAAGACATCTTTTGGGCCCATCCGATTCTATTGAGCTTCTAAACACCTTCCCAATTGTTTTGTTGATTGATTCCACATATAAAACCAACCGTGCATGTATCCGTTGGTTGAGATCGTTGGTGTAACCTCAACTGAGAAGACTTACTCTGCTGCATTTGCTTATGTCAATTGGGAGAGGATGGATAACTTTGCATGGGTTCTTGAGAAATTGAGGGGTTTAAGGATGAACTTCCACAAGTCATACTTACCGGCGCGAGACACGGGTATGATGAATGCTCTGCGACAATATTTCCAACATTTGCAAACTTGTTGTGCCAATTTCACATTAAGAAAAATGTGAGGCCAAAGCAAGGCTCATTGTGAAAGACCAAGCTATTGTTAATGACATTATGGGTGCATTTCAATCACATTGTGCATGCGAAGACTACGAGAAGAGTATGATTATGAGTTGGAGTCAGCTTAACGACTTGGCGGGACCTTATCGATTTCATACAATATGTGAAGACCACACAGCTGACCCCTTCAAGGAAAAGTTTATTAATGCATGGATAAATAAGCATATGCACCTTGGCAAAACTACCACCAACAGAGTTGAGTCTGCACACTCTCACTTGAAGCAAATATTACGAGACAGTAGGGGAGATTTGTGCAAATGCTGGGATGGAATGCAGACCATGCTTAGGATACAACATTCTGACCTTAAAATGCACTTCGAGCATATATAGTTTGAGTAGAGTGAAAGTTCACCACTTGAAGAAGAAGATTTTTGATGAAATTAAGGGTTTAGTTTCATCTAATGCTATAGACCATATTTTGGGTGAGATCTGTGATCGGATCCGTTTCACTTAACCCATCATTATGTCGATGCACGCTCAGGACTACACACGGACTACCATGTGCATGTGAGCTTTCAAGGTATGATGTACACTCATCTTGTTATTTTGTCTATAAACTCAACTTGTTTTGATGGGTTGTCACTAAATCAATGTCGCCTTTTTGTAGGGTTATGATGGATGCACTCCAATTCCGTTGAGCATGATTCACCAACATTGGCGGAGGTTGAATTTCAAAATACGACATGAGAGTAATGGATGATGAGTTGAGTGTAGACATTGAACTTGAAGCTATCGTAAAAGAAGGTTTGAGGCCTCCGATCACGCCGGTAGAGTTATGATTAAGGCAAAAGCACGTGAATTGGCATTCCCGCACCACGACTTCTATGTGTCCACCTCCTGATCGATCATTACAAAGGGAGCACCAAAAAAGATAAGAAAGGGAATGTTGATTACTCAACAAAGCGAGACAAGTCATTTTGGGAGCATGTAGATGACAAATTTGACTCCCAGGGGTTCATCTAGTGGATGTTTTGCTCGGTCTAAAGAAATGACCTACTCCCCCAGTAGGAGTGGAACACCTACAAACCCACACGATTTGGGTTCCACTCCTACTTTGTCAACGTGTCGGTGCTACTACAATCCCTACCTCCTCCTCAAATAAGAAACCAACACCCACACCTATTATTCTGGAGTGTCGCTCTCGCTACTATTTCAAGAGCTCCTACTTTGACACCACTCTTGCTCTTTACAATCAATCCTATTGTTCTGAGATATTGATGCTGCAGTTATGGATGTATTTAATACATACATAATAGGGATGCCAGCATACATGTGTCCCTATGTTGAAAAAGTTGTTAACGTGGTTGGTGATGGTAACTGTGGATTCCGGTGTATTGCAGCATTTCTTGGAAGGGGTGAGGAGGCTTGGCGATCGATCGAATCGATCGATGGAGGAGCTTAACCAATACAATGACTTCTACACTGATCGTATGGTGGTATTGGTAAGGTCACATTTTTGATGAAGACGTTGTTGAGGCACATCATGGGAACAATGTTGAAGATAATTGGATGATTATACAGGATATGGGGTATCTAATCGATTAACAAGTACAAAGTCGTCCCGACTTGTTGGTCACCTAATTGTTGTTACACAATTTTTCCCTTCAATGTTGCGCCATTCGAAGTGCCCGATTCCAACATCCTATTGGTACCAAAACACAAACACTTTGTATGCGTAAAAGTGACTTATTTAGATTCAAGGTGTAGTCATTCCAAAATATTACATAACATTATGTTTTTGTTGTATTTTTGAAGATCTTTATGAAGCATGGAAGTCCAATGCCCCCTTTGATTTGATGTGGAATACTAATAGGGCACCCATAGCAAAAAGTTTGAGACTCGCTTTTTATTAGCGCATGCAAAAGTGGAAGTGTTTCTTTGATACAATCACAACCCCCCATCCCCTTCCTTGCGTAGATTTAAGTAAAGATAGTGATGGTAGTCAATGTTAAGTTAGGTTTTATAATTTTGATACACAATGTTGTAAAACTCTTGAGTGACATATTTTGAAATGACAAAACCGTGTTTCTGTTTCTGGTTTATTAAGTTTCTGTTTCTGCACAACAGTCGTTCGTATGCAACCATTCGAACGCCTGTTCGAACGCAACCCTTCGAACGCAACCCTTCGAACAGGTTCGAATAAAGCCATTCGAGGCAGCAATAACACACCCTCACACCAACACTTGACAATATTCCTTAACACGCATGAGTTTATTCGAACAGGTTCGAACGATGTCGTTCAAACAACAAAAATTTCTTAACACGGACAAGGTCGTTCGAACCTGTTCGCACAACGTCGTTCGAACAGTCACTTAAACCGCGCTGCACGAGCGTCCCACGCGAGGTCATTTTTGGAAAAAAAAGGTTTAGGGGCGTGCGATGAGTAGGAGGGGGTGTGGGAAAAGGAAATCCCAAAATGAGTTAAGACGAATAATACATACCATTCACAAGCAACATTCGCGCGCACAAACATCACACATGCTGATTCCAGTGAACGAAGACAAAAATCACGAACAAACGTATATATGCTGAGCTCTCGCCACCTGGTTTTGGAAAACACGAAGCATTACACAACCGAAGCATTGCTACTCTCACTACTGAAACAATGTTCCTCAACAAAGACCCTCCAACAAGTTCACACTCAAATGGTAATTCACTCCATTCACAAACCAAACCATCTTCTCTCACAATCCATACACCTCAAAAACTTCTCATACACCTCCCTCATCTTCTCCCACATTTCTCCTCATCCAAACGACTACGCTTTCAACATCATGCTCCGTGCACTCACCACCACATGGCATAATTACCCTCTCACCCTTCAACTCTACCATCAAATGAAGTCCTTTAACCTCACCTTAAGTAACTTCACTTTTCCCTTTCTCTTCCTCGCCTGCGCGAATCTCGCTGATATTCAACAAGGCCGCTCGGCGCATTCCACGGTGTTTAAACTTGGTTTGGAGTCTGACCATCATACAGCTCATTCTTTGATCACCATGTATGCTAGATGTGGTAAGTTGGGGTATGCACGGAAGGTGTTTGATGAAATTGCTAAGAAGGATTTGGTGTCGTGGAATTCGATGATTTCGGGGTATGCAAAGATGGGTTATGCTAGGGAGGCTGTGGAGGTGTTCGGGAGGTTGAGGGAGGAAGAAGGGTTTGAACCTGATGAGATGAGTTTGGTTAGTGTTCTTGGTGCTTGTGGTGAATTGGGGAATTTGGAATTGGGGAAGTGGGTGGAAGGGTTTGTTGTTGAACGTGATATGTCGCTTAATTCGTATATAGGTTCTGCTTTGATTAGTATGTATGCTAAATGTGGTGATTTGGCTTCGGCTAGACGGATCTTTGATTGTATGCCAAATAGGGATGCTATCACTTGGAATGCAGTTATATCAGGGTGAGTATATTGCTGTAATATTTTTCCAGTTGTTGAACTAGTTGCTTAAAGATATAGGGTAAATTATATTTATCCCTTCTTTAATGATGGAAATTACGCCTATGATCGCTTAAGTATATTTTTTTGGTCAAATTAATTCCATGTCTTGAATTTTGGGGACTGGTTTAGGTCTAGTTTCGCTTTTTCACATCTAGTTTGAGGCCTATTATGGCCATTAATATATTTTTTAGGGATCTGTAGTCAAGAGTTCACACATTCAATGCAGTTAAGGAGTTGGAAGTTAGAACCATGGGATGACTCATGTTTTGATTTCAGAAAAACGGATTCACAACTGAAATTTGGAAAGTGAGTTGTCCGATTTTCATCCAATAGGTCTGATTAACCGAGTGGGGAATAGGTGAAATTTTATGACTACTGAGAATCTGGATCCCTAATTTAGCTATGTACATAGACTCATGGCATGTGGTATATCATATTTTCCTTTTAACGAAGTTCTTTAGTTATATCTTGTGGCTTGTTTGGACATAGTGGCATTTGGTATCTTATATATATGGATACGCATGTTGAATTATATAGTAAATTTGAAAATGCTTTGTTCATGTTCCAATCATTTTTCAAAATTTGAGCTTATCTTAAATTGGTTTTCCTACAATCTCAATTGTTTTCTTCAATTATCATGATTTTTACATACATGGCAGATATTCTCAAAATGGAATGGCAGATGAAGCGATCTCTTTATTCCATGACATGAAGGAGAATTGTGTTAATCCAAATAAAATTACCCTGACAGCAGTGCTGTCTCATGTGTGCCTGTATCGGGCTCTAGATTTGGGGAAACAGATTGATGAATATGCAACACAAAGAGGATTTCAACATGATATTTTTGTGGCTACTGCACTGGTTGATATGTATGCCAAGTGTGGGAGTTTGGAGAGTGCAGAGAGAGTTTTCAAAGACATGCCTCGAAAAATGAAGTTTCTTGGAATGCAATGATCTCTGCTCTTGCTTCTCATGGTAAAGCCAAGGAAGCCCTATCACTATTCCAGCGCATGTCAGATGAGGGTGGTGGTGCTCGACCCAATGATATAACATTTGTAGGGTTGCTTTCTGCTTGTGTGCATGCAGGCCTGGTTGCTGAGGGATATAGGTTGTTTGATATGATGAGCACATTGTTTGGACTGGTACCAAAAATTGAGCACTACTCTTGTATGGTTGATCTTTTGGCACGCGCTGGTCAATTATATGAAGCTTGGGATCTCATTGAGAAAATGCCTGAAAAACCCGATAAGGTTACATTAGGTGCGTTACATGGTGCCTGTCGAAGGAAGAAAAATGTAGATATAGGTGAACGAGTTATGCAGATGCTTCTGGAGTTGGATCCTTCGAATTCTGGGAACTATATTATCTCATCGAAAATCTATGCAAATGCGAACATGTGGGATGATTCAGCAAGGATGAGAGCATTAATGAGAGAGAAGGGTGTCACTAAAACTCCTGGTTGTAGCTGGATTGAAATTGAGAATCACTTGCATGAATTTCGTGCTGGTGATGGCTTATCCCTTGACTCTACAGATATATGTAACATTATTGATTTGCTCTACGAGGAGCTCAAAAAGGAAGGCTATGTTCCTACAATTGTTGAATAGCTTTGTGAGAACCAGGAAGATTTTCAGACTTTCAGCTCAACTATTTGTGTTTGTTGGATTGGTTTCATCAGGTTAGTGTGTTCTCGAGGCACATACTAATATATTGTTCGAACCTTTTGATTTCGAGCTGATCTTTGCATTCTTTTGTACTTGAAGTGGATTGATATGATTTATGGAGGACGAGCCTCTAGCCTTTATATCAGTGATATTTTCAACACTTTCTTGAACCTGTGGCAAATCTTCCTAGTAAAAGAGCATTTCACGCTATTGATTTGGGGCAGAATGTGGCAGCTTCTTAAGGAGAACTGTAGCTTTTATTGTGGGGGCAAACAGTTGCCAGTGGGATCCAGCAGTTGATCTTCCTTTCAGGGAAGCAACTGTGCTGCTATTTATCATCATATCAACTAGACATTGAAGGCTACTTGAAATTTTTGATACTCTATGAAATTTATATTCACCAATGTAGGTTTAGTATGTCAATATTATATAGCAAAAAGAAGTATTTTACAGATCTGATGGAATTAAGCTTTCTCCTTTGGCATCACGCAGATTCATCAAAGAATGATAATAACGCGATTTGCTAGTTGCTAGTGAGAGTTGAGATGGCAGGAGTGGATGTAGAAAATTGTATACCTTAGATTTTATGTTTTCCTTATTTCTTTTTCTATTTTCATATCATTATTCATTATTGTTACAATTTTTTTCACACCCATTAGATTCATGAGTTAGTGATTATAATTTTCATAGTCAATCTTCATCTACCTAAATGAGATGATTGCTGTTTTCATTTTAAATGGCTTTTTGAAGTGCATTTTGTAATGCATGCTTGGTTTGTTGGTTGTTGATGCTCTAGCACTGGAAGTGTAATTCTGTCTGGTAAAAACATTTACATGTCTATATCCTACTTTGATGATTTTTAGTCAAGTTGCTATTTCTTACAAAGAATTTTTGCAAGAAAGAGAAAAGTGCATAAAAATAGAGCATTTGATCAATCAACAACTAACTAACAATACATGAGAGAGTGAGTAATTATAATTTGTAAGTGTCACATGCTGCAACATAGTATTCTTCTCTTTCTTACAAACATCTCTTGTAACATTTAGCATTTTCCTTTAGCTAAATCGTTGTAGAATATTTGCATTTCCTTGATTCTCGATGTTTTATTTTAGGAGCTTGAAGTACGTTCCTATGTGGTAGTTACTTTGTGTATGAAGCTTTTGAATATGCATTTCATTAGTAGTATTGAGAGGACACTTTCGTGTTGGAAATTTGTTTTTGTTTATACAGTTGCTGTCAAAATCGGATCCAATTGGTCAGTTCAATCGGGGCCAGACCTGCACCCAGTCCGTCTCTACTTGATAACTGGCATGCTCAAGAACTAGCCACAAAATTGGCAAACCAGTGAAATTGGGAAAAATTGGTTTGTTGCGGTTCAAAAAAATAGTAAATTTTTGATTAAATAACAGTTTTAGTCTTTTAATTTTAATTTCATTTTTCAATTTGGTCTCTTATGTATTATTTCTTGCATTTCTTCTGCCCCTTCAGTTTACACTGTTATGCCATGTTGGTTTTTGTTTCTAATGCATGAAATTAACATATGTGCAGTTAACTGTTGACGTGACATTTGAGTTGGAACGTATGAGGCCAAATTGAAACAAAATAAAAATATAAGGAACCAAATTAGTATTTTTCTTTTTTCCCAAATTGATAATTTAGGGTTGAGTCCCCAATTTGATGTATGTTTTGAAGGAAAAAGGATGATCAAAGACACTGCTTGTAACTGCCATCTTGGCCTTGGGGTCTTTGGCCCTATTGTTTTTTTTAATAGAATAAGGTTTTGCCCTATTGTTTTTTACATTGGTGTTTGTTTCATGGTGCCCCCACACCGTTGCCTATTTGTATTCAAACTTGGTGTACTCATTTTTCCTTTAGCTCTAGCACATGATTAGACTCCCTCTCAAACTCTTCTTGGGGAGAGTGTGAGTCAATGATGCTGAGCTAAATGACCAATTAATACAATATCCTATTTATCGAAATAAATAAATGATTTTGCATCTCCAAATGCTCGAAAACACTTGTTATGACTTTCCGAGAAAATAATTTTTTTTTGATATTTTGTAAAACTATTATTATGCATTAAGGCTACGTAAAATGAAATAATTTTTTTTTGTCTTTTATTAAAATATTCTCAAATTAGAGAATGGTTATGTGTGTGTGTGTGGGGGGGTATTTTCTCATGATTTGCCTCAAAAACACTTGTTATGACTTTTCCGAGAAAATACAATTTTTTTGATATTTTGTAAAACTATTATTATGCATTAAGGCTACGTAAAATGAAATAATTTTTTTTTGTCTTTTATTAAAATATTCTCAAATTAGAGAATGGTTATGTGGGGGTGGGGGTGGTCTAGGTCCCACAAAATGTGAAATAGCAGCCATGTTTATGTTACTTCTAGTGCTGCTCCATTTAATTTCTATCAAGTATATACACGTTGCTGTTGTTGTTGCTGCTTGAATTATATACATGTTACTGCTAGCACTGGAATATATATTTTTGATCATGTTAATGCAACTCTTCATTTTATTGTTATGTTAATGCAACTCTTCATTTTATTGTCATTCAGTATATATAAATAAATAACATATAGGCTAAATTACTCTTTTGGTCCTTTATCTTTGACCTAAATTTCATTTTGGTCCTTTATCTTTTTTTTTTCGTTTTGGTCCTTCATCTTCAATTTTTGTGTCATTTTGGTCCCTCTGTTAATTTTCTGTTAAAAAAAAGTTATGTGGCAAACGGAGGTGACGCGTCGTCTCATGTCACCACTTCCACGTGGCACTGGCATGCCACGTCAGCAACCAATGGATGGTTGCCACGTGGCGCACTGACATTGCATAATGGAGGGTAGTGTGTTACTAAAATTAATAGAAATTTTGCCAAACTTAGGACTTGAACTCGTGACCTATACATTGAAAACACTCTCATTTACCACTGAGACACACGTTGTTGTTGGTATGTTGAGCCAAAAAACAATATATATTACATATCTGAAACCAGATTCATAAACATCATCAACGAATCTGCAGTTCAAAACAAAAACGAATCTGCAGTTCAAAACGAAATCGACAAACGTTGCAGTTCAAAACGAAATCGATTTACTAACGAATCTGCAGTTCAAAACGAATGTGAAGGTTTAGGGATTGGGGATTTTTGAATCGAAACCCAAATCACCAAGAACGAACTTGCAATTCATAAACATCATCAACGAATCTGCAGTTCAGATTCGATTTTTCAGATTTGAAAAATGCATTTCTAGATTCGATTTTCGTGTAGATTTAGAAACGATTTTCGTTCAGATTCAATTTTTTAGATTTAATTTTTCTCGAATTTAGAAACGAAATCGAAATGGAAGGTGTGTTTCCGATCGTTCTTGCATTTCCAGATCTGTTTCTTGCATTTTTTGTTTATCATTAGATTCGAATTTTGTTTCCAGAAGATGAGTTTTTATTTTTCCAGATCTTGAATTTTGTTTCCAGAAGATGAATTTTGTTTCTAGAAGATGGTGATGATGATGAGGGGGTGGGTGGGTGGTGGGTGGGAGGAAGATGAGAGTGATTCTGGGTTTTGTAGATTGATTTTTGGGTTTTGTTCTTAAGTTTTTCTTCTTCTTCTTCTTCCGGTAGATCTAACAAGATCTATCATCCTTTTGTTTTTCCAGTTTTGTTTTTTGATGCGTTAACTTATTTATTTCATTTTTTAGTGTTTTTTGTTTTTGTGTCAATTTGGTCCCTTATGTTTTATTTTAGTTTCAATTTGGTCCTGTTTGCCATGTCATTAAATGAGTGACACGTCGATTGGACAACTAAGACGCCACGCCGTGATTAATCGCCAACAGTCGTCCGTTAAGGTCATGGACGGAAAACTACAAAAAAGGACCAAATTGACACAAAAATGAAACATGAGGGACCAAAACGAGAAAAAAAAAGATAAAGGACCAAAATGAAATCAAGGCTAAAGATAAAGGACCAAAACAGTAATTTAGCCTAACATATAAGTATATATTTTCATTTTGAAAAATGAAGGATTATTCATAGAAAGTGAGATAACATTGGAAGCCAAATTGTTTTTTTAGCAGTAATAATGCTTGGAAGTTTTGAACTGATTATAGCAGAAGAGTTGGATATGGAGTAACGAAACAATATATACACAAGAACAAAGATGGCTCACCAACTTCTTGTAGTTTTTTTTTTTTTTGTGGTAAAGAAGGTTTACGAAAATCAGAAAAACGAGATTATAAAACAATTAATTAAGCCAAGAATAGAGAGATACCATAACAAATTGTCAAGGAAAATTAGGACAACATGGGTGAAAATTTTATGGTGCATGATTTTGTGGAGTAGCAGCGATAGGACTACATGGGTGAGAATTTTATGGTGTATGGTTTTGGGGAGAAGCAGAGATCATGTTTAGTGGACATGTTTTTGTGTCCGGGTGTTTTTTGGGGGAGGTATATTTTGTTGTAGATGTGGTATAGTTGTTACTATTGAGTATTTGGTATTATTTACAAAACTTTTACATCATAATGGTAAAGTAAACCCAAATGATGTAACAACTATACCACATAATTTATTTTTTTGTTTTATACTTATGTATTTGGGTTTACTTTACCATTATGTATCTCATTGTTTCTCAACTCTGAAATTGTGTATCCCATTTCTAGTTAGAATCCGCAACTAGTACATTGTTGAGGCAAGCATTATATAGAGTGCTCTTTTGTAATTATGTTATCAATCTTAAGAACAGAAAAACAATTATTTTGTTTTCTCTCTCTCTCTCTCTCTCTCTCTCTCTCTGAATTTTTTGTGTGAGTGTGAGTGATCAAGACAGAGAAATTCTTCTCGCTACTCTAACAAATTGGTATCCTAGAGCGAGTGGATCTTGAGCGAGATCGTGTGAGTGAAACACGAGTGAATTCACGAGGAATATGTGTGAGATTTGTTGAGCAAAACACTAGCGATTTTGTGAGGAATTTGTATGAGATCTGGATCCCGAAATACAACCGATTGTGAGCATGATGAACGAAAATGAATCTTTTACGACACGTTCCAACCCTTGATGGAAAGAATTAGGACTGGTGGTGCATTCAAATGCGAGTTCTCTTCGGTGCTCAAGAGTTGGTTGATATCCAACTGAAGCATAGAGGAACACTCATAGACACGTGAAGAAGAAGTATCAGAAAGCGCTGTTCTACATTCAATAATGTGTTGATGCGAAAGTGTTTGAGAAAATTGCCGAATCCACTACTTTGAAGGATGCATAGGATACTCTGGTGAGATGTTACGGTGGTGACGCAAAGGTGAAGAAAGTTCGATTGCAGTCGCTATGAAGGCAATACGAACTTCTGCCAATGAAGAATAATGAGAATACCTCTAATTACTTCTCTAGACTAACTATGGTGACAAATTAGATGAAATTGTGTGGTGAAACCATCACTGAACATATAATCGTTGAAAAGATACTCTGAACCCTAATTCCACAATTCGATTTCATTGTAGTGGAAATTGAAGAATGAAAAGATCCAAGTACTTTAAAGGTTGAAGAACTGAGAGAGAATCAGAACAAGCTTTGCAAGCAAAAACCTTTAATAAGAAACAATTTGATAACAATAGGTGGAAGAAAGGTAAAGAGGAGTATTAGAAGAAGTAAAAAGCTGAAGAAAATGAAAAGAAAAATAGTTATAAGCTCGAGTCTTCCAATTCCATAAATGGCAAAGGTAAAAGGAACTATGAGAAGAAGAGATGATTTGATAAAAGTAACATCGAATGCTATAATTGTGATAAATTTGGTCATTTTGCTGATGAATGTTGATCAAATAAGGGAAAGGAGAATGATGGAGCCAATGTAGCTCAAGAACATTCTAATGATGATCCAGTCTTTCTAATGGTTACCACAACTGAAGATAGTTTTGGTTGCTCGAATCATATGACAAACAACAAAAATTGGTTGATTGATTTTGATCCTAGTAAGAAAATTAGGATATGATTAGCTGATGAAATGACTCTATTTGCAGAAGGTATGGGGAACATACTGATTGTGAGGGAGGATGGGAAATAAGTGTTGTTTGAAGATGTACGGTATGTACCTAGTCGGAAGTGTAACCTCATGAGTGTTGGCCAACTCCTTGAGAAAGGTGTTTCAGTTATCATGTGTGATGGACTATGGAAATTGTTTGATCAACAGAAGAAGCTAGTTTTGAAATCACCTTTTGGCAATGACCTTCAAAGTGGGAATCCAAGAAACTGAGACACAATGTCTTAGTGCTACTGATGTGGAGGGTGAGAGTCTACAATGGCACATGAGGTCGGGGTACCTAAATTTTAGGAGCCTAGTTCACTTCAATTCTAAGAGTCTAGTGCTGGGAATTCTTAAAACAGTGACACTAGAGAAGACTTGTAAGATGTTCTTGAGAAGAAAGCAGTCCAGGTTACCATTCACTACCGAGTTACCTCCTAGAGCAACTCATGCTTTGGATGTTTGTGGACCATTTGAAGTGCCTGTTGTGGCAAAATCCCATGTTAAGTTTTGATGATTAACAAACCTCAAATGAGAAGATTAAGTTATCTGATTTAAGAGCTACTAATGTTTCTTCTTGAGTGCAAGACAAGAACATGTATTAAATCAATCAAGTCTCAAGAAGGTATATGCTTATAAGAAGCATCATGAAGAGAAGACTTAAAATAATGTTGCACACAATATATTAATAAAAGGTTCTCTTGAAACAATCAAAAGATCAAGACCAAATTGGGTAAACTTGAGAAAGATCATCATGAGAAGACTTATCCTTTTTCTGTGTCAACATGAGAAGGTGATGAGAAGATTCAACCTCAGAAGTATCAAGATAAAATACATAATGAGAGGTATCCTCAGAAGGAAAGAGACGAGAAGCATCATAGAGACAAACATCATGACATGAGAAGAGTCAAGCTCAGAAGGGTCATGATAATAGAAAGGTCAAGTTGAGAAGAGTCAAGCTGAGAAGCATCATGACATAAGAAAAGTTAAGATCAAAAGAGTCATTGTAACATCCCAGACTGCTTCCAGATCTGCCGACTGCCCCCACAAACCAACACGAGTCTTTTCAACATGCTTTGTCCTCACTTGCATGCTTTCCGGAAAACTTCCCAGAAGGTCACCCATCCCACTACTGCTCCAAGCCTAGCACGCTTAACTATGGAGTTCTTATGGGATGAGCTCCCGAAAAGAAGATGCATCTTGTTGGTATAGGTAGTCCAAATCAATTCTTTTAAGCCTTCCTTCAATCAGATACCCCATACCCGCATAGCCTCGTGATCCTCTCATTCCGATCGTATTCGGTTCATTCACGCGCCTTCGCTTTGAAGCCGCCAGAGCCGCTCTTTGCCATGCCACCTTTTTGGGCACCGACGATCACTCCCGCCCTCGCTCGGCCGGATGTCACATGCCCACTGGCTTCCGCTTGGTTCGTCCCCCGAACCACACCGCATCGAGAGAGGTCTGCCGCTCGATACCATTTGTAACATCCTGCATCGCTTCCAGATCTCGCCGATCGCCCCTACGAACCAACACGAGTCTTTTCAACATGCTTTGTCCTCACTTGCATGCTTTCCTGAAAACTTCCCAGAAGGTCACCCATCCCACTACTACTCCAAGCCTAGCACGCTTAACTATGGAGTTCTTATGGGATGAGCTCCCGAAAAGAAGATGCATCTTGTTGGTATAGGTAGTCCAAATCAATTCTTTTAAGCCTTCCTTCAATCTGATAGTCCCATACCGCATAGCCTCGTGGATCCTCTCATTCCGATGCGTATTCGGTTCATTCACGCGCCCCTTCGCTTTGAAGCTGCCAGAGCCGCTCTTTGCCATGCCACCTTTTTGGGCAACGGCGATCACTCCCCGCCTCGTCGGCCCCGGATGTCACATGCCCACCCGCTTCCCCGCTTGGTTCGTCCCCGAACCACACCGCACTGAGAGAGGTCTGCTGCTCTGATACCATTTGTAACATCCTGCATCGCTTCCCGATCCGCCGATCGCCTCACGAACCAACACGAGTCTTTTCAACATGCTTTGTCCTCACTTGCATGCTTTCCGGAAAACTTCCCAGAAGGTCACCCATCCCACTACTACTCCAAGCCTAGCACGCTTAACTATGGAGTTCTTATGGGATGAGCTCCCGAAAAGAAGATGCATCTTGTTGGTATAGGTAGTCCAAATCAATTCTTTTAAGCCTTCCTTCAACTGTACAGTCCCATACCTGCATAGCCTCAGGATCCCTCTCATTCCGATGCGTATTCGGTTCATTCACGCGCCCCTTCGCTTTGAAGCTGCGAGGAGCCGCTCTTTGCCATGCCACCTTTTTGGGCACCGGCGATCACTCCCCGCCCTCGTCGGCCCCGGATGTCACAGTCATGATGAGAAGAGTCAAGATGAGAAGAGTCACTCCAAGTCTACATAACGTAACAACATCTTGAGAAGCAACAACTTGAGAAGCATCATCTCCAGAAACTATAGATAGTTGTGAAGAATCAGAGTTGAGAAGAGCCAAGACAGCTATATTCCACTGTCTTCTGCAGAAAAGCAGAAACACAGCTGCACAAAGACAAAAAAGACTCCAACGACTATATTACTTCACCAACGACTCTTTTATTTTAACCAGAGGATAATACACACACATTCAGCTATAAATAAACGCATTTGGGCGTTGCTGATCGGTGTGAGAGTACATTGAGTTCTTATCTTCCAACCTTCTCAAGAAGTTTTCTCTCATCCATACTCAGCTGAGCTACAATTGAAGGGATTCATTCAGTCTCTGAGTATGTTATTTTGCTTGTATTGTTTTGTAAAGTAAAACACCTTGTATCAATCAAGCTTTAGAAATCCCAAAACCCACATACCAACCAGAACACCTGTAAGGAACCTTCTCAAGTAGCATGTGTTGCTATAGGACTTGAGAAGTGAGTTTACTTCTGTTAGAGAAGCTTCCTAATAGATCAGAATGATTGTATTAGGTGTGAAAATAGTAGGTAGAGCTGTGTGAAAAAAACTACCACAAGAACTTTAAACCTAGGATTGGTTGTAAAGTTGTAAACTATTCGGAAAATCTCATAGGGAGTGAGGAGTGGATGTAGCCCCGGGTTTGGGTGAACCACTATACATCATTGTGTTATTTACTGCTTTGAATATTTATTCTTACACAGTGAAAACAAAACACTCCTCTAGGAGTTGGTTTATAAAAACTGAGAAGTCAAGTATTTGACCCTTCTCTGCTATAACTGTTTAAAATCATAACATAGTTTTCAACCTTCTCATCTTATTATTTCACTTCTTAATAACTGAATAACTTACTTTCTTGAGGTAGAAATCAAATCCAAAGTGGTGTTGAGGTGGAAAATGGGCAGGCAAGGAAGAGGTGTTGAGAAGTCTCTAAATCATTACCACAAAGAATACAAATGGAAACAAAAGTGCAACTTGCAATCCAAAGTTGATCATTTGTTTGCATTTTACTATGAGGAGCCTTCCAAAGAACAAAGGATTTATAAGGCGAAATAAAATTCTTTCAAACTGTCTTGGTTCAAGGAACCACTTGTCCAACTGGGTTGTGGATGAAAAGAAAATGCTTGAAAGTCAAGTCTCATGAGTTAGAGCAACCCCACATCAGCTGATCCTGCACTAAGACAGTATGAATAACTATTTCTTGAATTTCAGAATGAAGCTGAGGGAAATGATTAATGAGATCCGCAGAGATGGACCATCTATCGATCACTATAAAACTACTCAGAGTATCTTTAATATCCATATGCAAATTAAGAGGTATACCAATAATATCCACAATGGGCCTAGAGAGCCAATAATCAGTCCAAAAATTTGTCCCAACACCATTCCTAAGTTTCCAAGTTGAATGCTCAAGAATCTCAAATACAAGATTTAAATCCAAGCCAAATAGAAGAAGAGACATAATAATTCACTAGCTTATTATTTTTGTAGACTTTTTCTTTTAAAAGAAGAGCCCATTGTAAGTTGGTAGAGATGAAATTCCACCTAATCTTTAACATACCTACGTATTAATTACTTTGACGCACATTAGACCCAATCCACCTTCTTGAAACAGTTTGCATTTCTTATTCTAAGCAACAAAAACAAGTTTCTTGGTATTAATATCCCTTGACTACACAAAATTTCTAATCCAGTTGTCTACAGTATTGAGGAGATTAACAAGCCAAGCATAAATACGTAAGCCGTAAACTTGCATGCTTAGAATGACAGAATGTGCCAGTTGAACTCTACCCATAATAGATAATAACAAACCTTTTCGAGAGGATAACTTTGCCTTAATTCTATTTGTAATAGGTAATAAATGAATTCTATGAGGCATTCCTTTGAATAAAGTGACACCAAGATAATTAAAAGGGATAAAACTTAGAAAATCCAAGCAAAGCTGAGATGGAAGTTATAACGGAGGGGAAAAAAGATCTGCTCATAAGATGAAAAGAGATCCACAAGCTAGAAAGACTTTTTTTAGTAGCTCTACAGAAAATCTTAATATCATCAGCACATAAAATATGACTTAGCATACTGAAACCTCTGGGGGCTACCATAAGCTGAAGCTTACCATCTTCAACAAGCTTGGAAATACCTATACTAAGAACGTCTTCAGCCAAAAAAATGAGAAGAGGGGATAAAGGGTCACCTTGTCTAACTCCCCTCTTGCAGTCAAAGAAAGAAAAAGCAATGCCACTAATAGAGAAAGAGAGCTTAGCCGAGTAAAGAATAATATTTATCCAATAACAAAACCCTTCATTTGAACCAAAAGCAGCCAGAACTTGAAGTAAAAAGTTTCAATCTGTAGTATCAAAAGCTTTTTTATGTCAATGTTTAAGGGCAATTGACCACCATAAGCCTTCTTCTAAAGTAAATTAATAGATTCAGAGGCAGTGCAAATACAGTTAGAAATATTACCTTTCACAAATCCCCTCTGATTATCAGAAATAATGGTAGGAGAAACTAAAGCAAGTCTGTCAGCTATTACTTTAGTGATAATTTTAAATTTAAATTAGCTAAAGCTATCAGTCTATAATGCTCAATTCTATCAGTTCCATCTACTTTTGGAATCAAAGCTACAATATTAGAATTAAAATAAAGGAGCATCCAACCTTCTTGAAAACATCGTAGAACAACATTATAAAAATCTTGAGGAACAATGTGTCAGTAATGTTGGAAGAAGAAACCTCCAAACCCATCAAAACTAGGGAAGCCATCTCCATTAAGAGAAAAAACTGCAATTTTAACCTCATCCATAGAAGGTAAATTAGTAAGCATAACATTTTCCTTCTCCGAAACTGTTCACCGGATACAACTTCTGATAATAATTCAAAATGTGATTCTCAATATCAAGAAAGATCTCAGAAGAATATTTTCACTGTCCTTCATGAAAAAAATTCTCTTGGTTACATTTTAAATCTTCTTCATTTTCTGAAAAAGGTAGTATTTCTATCCCCAAAGTTATGCCAGTTAACTCTAGATTTCTAATTCCAATTAGCTTCTTCATAATTTAATGCGACCTGCAAATTAGTTGGAGTCTCCTTCCCAAGGGTGAATAAAGTATCAGTCCTCCTAGATTATTAATCTGCTTCTGGATATTGTCAAGCGTGACTAAAGCTTCCTTAACATTGGAGACAATGTTACTGAAAATAGCAGTATTCCAATTTTTATGCTTTGCCTTCAAGTTTTTCTATTTTTGAGATAAGAAATGCATGTGGCAACCAACTACAGGACTTTGCCAAGCCTCAGAGATAACCCTCTTACAATCAGGGTGTTGAGTAGGGGTGTGCAGGACCCATCCCAACCTGCCAACCTGTCTCAACCCATTGATTTTGGGTTAAACCCAACCCTGTCCCACACAAAAAATGGACAAATGAGACCGTCCCAAATAGTAACCCGACTTTGGGTTAGGACGGGTTCGGGTTGACTCTCAGGTTACCCAACCCGTCCCAAATATACATACGCATATATTAATATATAATTAATAGACTTAAACTTGTGAATTGTGATAACTTAGACTCAAAATAAGTACTTTGATGCTAAAATTTTGTATTTGTAACAAAGTTGGACACATACCAACATTACTTATAGAAGTTTTATTGAATTTATCTATTAAATTTCAATGTCTAATATAAAATATGTAATTGAAATAGTAAGAACATTTCTAAAAATTGTATTATTTGTATTTTGGGACAACCCGGTCTCGTCTTGATTAAACCCAGTCCTAAATTAACCCATAACTTATATCAGGTTTTTCCGAGTTTTAGGACGGGTTAGGGTCATTAAAATGGCCCGATCAAAATTTGGGACCGGGTTAGGGTTCGTTATAACCCGTCCTAACCCATCCCATGCTCACCCCTAGTGTTGAGTCCACATTTTCATAAATTTAAAAGAACAATTCTAAAAAGCCTCCTTTTCCATAAGGAAGAGAATCACAAAATAATCTGACATACTTCTAGTAAGAGTGCAACAATTAACACTATCCCGAAAATTGAGTCAAGACTCATTACAAATGGATCTATCTAGTGTCTTCTTTGTGTAATTGTTTCTAAGTCTGCCACTAGAAGTATATTGAGATTCCCTCATAGGTATGGATTAAATTATTCAAGTCAGTGTAAGACGAGAAGTCACCATAAAAAATAACTGAAGGAAGTCCCTTACCTCTCTGCTCATGAGCACCCATAAATGCATTAAAGTCACCAAGAAAAAACCCAAGGATCATAATGATACCTCTACAAGTTATTTAATCACTCCATAATTGCCTCCTAGTAGAGAAAAGAGTTTGATTTTCCAAAACTACAGAGAAAGCCACTTGCTGGCTAGTAGAAGAAATAAAAGTAGGACTATAAATATCAGTGCAAAAACACTAAGATTAGAGGAAAAAGAACCTCTATTATCTCTGCAACAACTTCAAATTGAGCTTAGAGAAATAATTAGAGGGAATAAAATTTATACCAACCTAAGTCTCAGAAATAAATACAGAATCCGGCTAATGCAATTACAAAGCTTTTTTTTTAACACTACTCTTGTGTTAGCATTACTGATGCCCTTGACATTTCAATAGAGAACTTTTAACATTGAGAAGAGTATTGAATACTACCCTTAGATAGAGTCATATACCCTTCTTCTTCTGAACCTGTAATTGCTTCTTTCTCATCTTTTTTCTTCGAGATTTAGATAAAACCTCTGTGAATGTGTCATTATTATTATTATTACTATTATTATTATTATTATTATTATTATTATTATTATTATTAGTTAAATACTTAGAAGACACAACTTGGAAATCTCTTTCTTCTGAAATTTGGTCCTCTTCCGAATGACCAACAAAATCACTCCAAAACAGACTAGCGTGCAATTTGCATACCTTCAACTACCTTGATTAGAGTGAACAATAGGCGTTTAAATATTTCATGTAAAAAAATAGGGGTTTCAATATAACGACCACTAATAGTATCAAATGAAGGAGAAATCTGAACAACGTATTGAGCTGCTGTCTAAGTACCAGAGGTAGTTGCATTAGCCAATTGCTGAATGGAGTTCAAAGATGCCTTCTGCATCTGCTTTGCAGACGAAATTTTCTTACCCTTATCCAAAGCAAATGAATCCTGTAAAAATATGTCTGAGTCTAAATTTTCATTAGATTGGATGAAGTTTCCTCTTATTGTTTATTTAAATCTGAATGTTGCTTCACATTCATAGGTAAAGTTTGTTGGGTATTAGACAACTCAGTAAATCCCAGTAAAGGATTACGACTCAAACCGTCTCAAAGATCATTGTTTACGCCTTTAATAGCTTCCTTATTCACTTGAACACTTATAACTTGCGCATTCTGCTTCAAATTTGCATTGCTAGTATCCTTCAATTTTAGAACATAGTTAGCCACCATTTTTTGTTGAGCCACATAATTCGGGATCTTTTATTCCTTATTGTTCTCCAGTCTTGAGTGCGTCATTTTGTTACAATTGCTAGTAGTATGGTCAATATTCATGCAATTCATATAAAAGTAAGACAAACTTTCATACTCAGTGCCCAAAAAGAAAGCATAACCCTCTCTCTCAATAAGAATTTGATTCCTAAACTTTGATTTTAAATCAATAAATAATTGAATTAAGTGCTTATAATATAAGTGTTTTAATTAACACCCAAAATAAGAGTTTGATGACAACAACGTGTATACGTATAAACTATTTTGATAATAAAAGATAAAATAAATATTTTTTTTTTTCATGTAAGTTACAAATAAAGTGTTTTCAAAAACTATTCTAAAAAATTAAAGAAATAAGCTGAAAATATTTTATAAATATGTCAAAAGCTATTTATACAGTAAATAAATTAAAGTGTCTTTCAAATAGTCTCAAAGTATTTATACAGTAAATAAATTCAAATAATTCAATTGAAACAAGTACATATTCAGCCAATATTGCTATGCAAAAATGGAACCCAATCTTAAGTCAAAATCTTTATAAGATACTCTTTGTTCAACCAAATCTGTGAGAACAAATTCTCACTGACCAGGCCATAACCGACACATGCATGGGTGGTAAAACACTCTCCACAATTAGGCTCTTCCCTTATTTTATTCTATTCCCACAGCAACAGTGTAATTAATCAATCAATAAACAGTGAAATTAAGTCAACTTATAATTTTGCTTGTTCCTACATATCCAATCGTCAAAGCTAGGAAAATAATTGATTCCAGAAAAGAAGAACGGTTCTGGATAAGGAACATAATAATGAACACTTTTACTAAATTTGCGTGTTCCATTTGTGTGTTGGAATTTCAGCCTTTGACTTTGTTTACTTATAAATACATTAACAACCATAATGCACAACAGTATAGACAATGAATTGTGAAATGCGAGTTTAAGAATGTTGATTTTGCTCAAGTGTCTTGCATGAAGAGGGAAAGAGAGTACATTTGAGCCAAGGATGACTTGCCGGCATCTCTGCAAATGTAGGATCCCTTCTTATGAGGGTGTTGCCGGTGAGGAATCTGGGCTCATATTTGCTCTCTTTCCTCTCATATGAGACTTAGAACCGAGCTTTAAAACAAGTCGGACTTCAATCTGAACTTCATTTGATCAAATGTATCAATATGGTTAATTGCTACCAATGTGTCATGAACGACATAGTTTCAGAAGGAAATCATAATAACACACGCACACAAAAAGAAGGTTTGCTCATATAGTTTGGCTATTCGCATTTCTAGTTATTAGAAGAATAAATTAACTTTAAGGTTACTTATCTTATATTTTAAGAGTTTAAGTTAGATCCTTTATCTTTATTTTAGGTTTTAATGTGATCCTTTCCGGTTAACTTTGTAAAAAACATATGTCTCATGTGTGATAAATGCTATGGTTTAATAATTAATTGTAGGGACACATTGGTTTATATTTAAATGAATGAATGTGACCGTTAGAGAAATTATCTAGTGAAAGAGTATATATTGTTTGGTGAAGAGATACATTGTTTGATGGAAACAATATATATATATATATATATATATATATATATATATATATATATAAGGAATTAAAAATTCCCTATCTCTACCTATGATCTGTGGAAGAATGCTCTCAAACTGCTGACAAGTATCTTGCAGGGACATTAATGAGTACTTTAACCACCATGAAGTTTGATGGTTCTCGTACCATGCATGAACATGTCACTAAAATGACAAACATTGCAACAATAATTAAGTCACTAGGAATGGCAGTTGATGAAGGTTTCCTTGTGCATTTCATATTGAGTTCATTACCGTTTGAGTATGAGCCTTTCCAAATGAACTATAACACTATATAGGATAAGTGGAATGTGCATGAACTGCACAATATGCTAGTCCAAGAGGAAACTCGACTCAAGAATCAAGGAAATCACTCCATTCACCTGGTGAATCATCAAAGGAAGCATGGAAAGGGAAAATGACCATTCACTACAAAAATTTGGTTAAATAGCGACCCACAATTCGCGGCGGGTGCTACAACCGTCGTCGCTCATTTTCACTCGCGGCAGTTCCTAGCAACTGCCGTCGCTCATCTACACCGGCGACGGTTCAAAATTGTCTCGCGGCGGTTCCAATTTTAAAGAAAAAATAAAGCAGCGCGAGATTACAGTGTTGAGAAGCTTTCATTCCCGCGAACGACAAAGAAAGGTTTCCATTTCCTTCCTCTCAGTGAACACAAACGATTAGGGTTTCCAATACCCTGTTTCCATTTCCTTCCTCTCTCAACGACAAAGAAGGGTTTCCATTTCTTATCTCAAGAACAGGTTCGCTCTCTGTTAGGTACTTCTTTCTATTTCGTGTTTCCTTCCTTCGCGCTCTATTACTCGTTTTCTTCCCCTCTCCTCATCTTTCTCATGCTATTATTCTTCCTCATTTTCGTTTTTTCTTGTTACAACAGGTTAGGGTTTTGTTTTCATCTGGTGATTTCGTTTTGATCATCTTCAACAGGTTAGGGTTTTCAATTTTCCAATTTGTGATTCTGAAACTAGTGTGATTTGTGGTGCTTTATCTTATTTTCTTTTAATTTGAGGCTAAACTAGTTTTTGTTTTATTACAAGATTGCTATTTCAACGATGGCTTGTAATGACAGGAAATAATTTTAAGTTGTAAAAACCATTTGACAGGAAACCATTTGTTCTACTGATGGTTATTTAAGCAGCTTGAATGACAATGAGTGGACGAACTGTTATAAATTGATTATGTGGATTATGAGCAGTTCAACAAAAATTCAGTCAGAATAAGTGATTTTTCCCAAAAGAAAATATTTTTGAATTGTATAATTTGTCTGAATATAAACTTTTATGGTTTCCAAGTTCCAATCCTAATACAAAGTTGTCTTTTATTATTCCTAATTCATCCTTGCACTGAATGAGAAGTAATTCTGATTGACTTTGGGGTTTGATCAACCTATGGCAAAAAAATAGAATGGAATGCTAGTTTATTTATAAATTCTAAATAAGATTGATGAGAGTAGCTGCTGCTGTAGCTAAATAATTGGAAATTAGATATCTGCATCGATACAGCAGTCCCACATCGGTACAGCTGCACAATATATGTTTTGGGTGTCACATGCTGCCACCACAGATTTGGGACTCACGGGTATATGCCAAACCGAGATTAAAGTTTAGGTCTCTCTAGGAATATGGTGATGTTAAAAGATGTAAAGAGCATTTCTTATATACCAAAGAAATACAAACTTCCCGAATCCTGATCAGTTCTAAATTTCTTTCTGGTTTGGCAAGTATCCTATTTTATTTTATGATGGACACCCTCCTATGTCTTAAGAAAAATTGAGTGAAACTGTGGATCAAATTCTCATGTTTGTCATTTAATGACTTGGTTGATATTTCTATTTACTGATTTCCACAATTTTAGGCAAGAAGCAGAGGCATCTGAGTCCGTTGCCCAAGTTGCCTAATTTAAGGTGATTCAGTGAAATAATGGAGGAAACTTTTCAGAGATAAGGTTTGATTTTATAGGATTTTGTTCTAACTCGATATTGAAAGACACTTATTATATTTATTGTTCCAGGGAAGCCCTGAAGTTCTACATGATTGTGTTGAAATTTTTTCCTCTGCAATGTAAAATTTTAATACCTTGTGTTAATGTGTACCACCAGTATGTTCTGGCACACTCATTAACCAAGTGACATAATGTCTTTGTTGACATGACAGATTATGTCTAAGTTTTTACTTTTTGGACTTAATTCAATTTATGTTATTTGTTCCTTTCTAGTTTTTGTTAAGAACTTGGTACTGTTAGTAGTTGGTCACTTGGTTGTGTTTTTGACATTGCCACATTGGGGTTTTTTGAATGACTTTGCGGTTTATTGAGTATTTGTGGCATATTTTGAAAATTTTCACTTATCTATGGTATTTTATATTCATATATATATATATATATATATATATATATATATATATATATATATATGAGTTTAGGAATTTGGTAGGATCTTCCGATTCGTGTTACGATCCCTCGAGTTACGATCTTGCTACCCCTCTCCGTTCCCTAGTAGGATCTCGAGTTTGACTACCTTGGTTGTACCACATTTGCTGCGTGGGTTTCATGTTACTTGCCTTCTCGTTATTATATCTATTGTTAGCTCGCAAAGATTCTGTATTTTAATCTTACAAAGCTGAAAAATAAAAATGATATATGTGAAGGGATTTTCAACATGGCCCTTAACCCTTTGTTGAATGAGACAATGCTTGTGCTTTAAGACCATGATTACTTTCAGTCAACCATGATTCAAATTGAGCTTATGATTTTCTTTAAACTACTTTCAATTTGAATGTGTTACTTATGAAGAATAATATCTTTTTAATTAGTTATTCTGAAAGTAGCATGAATGTTTCCCACTTTGAAATTGAGCAAGCATGTTTGTTTCCCACTTTGGTCACATGATTGAAAATGGATTGAGCAAGTATGATGTTTCCCACTATGAAATTGAGAATGTTTATAACAACTCAGTAGCTTTTCAAGTAGCTTTTGATTTTTTATTTGGGCTGGGGGGTCACTAGCCATGGTTAGCATTTGTCTCAATATTAATGTGTTTTGTAAAAGTTGCTAGATTGATCAATTATAAAGGAGCATCTGGGCTCTTCAATTACGCTGTAAAACTTTTGAATATGAAATTTGTTTGGATTTCATCTTTTTTAATGATCCTTGGTTTCTAATTAATGTTACTAATACCAGCTGAACTCAATTTGTCCTTGAGTTTCCAACTGAAATTTACTTTTTCTGTTTGTCTAATACTGAAATGATAGGAGAAGATCAAAAAAATTGAATTAGATGATGAACCATACATTAGAGCTTCCGAAGCTCAAATGGTCTATTATGTAGAGGATGAGAATGAACAAGGTTGGAGTATACCAGTTCATTTGAAACCAAGAGACTTGTATGATATGGGTGAAGATGAGAATGAAATTGTGGCATCCAACGAGACATACCCATCACAAAATCTGGAACAATTTTTCTTGGATGATAATACACATATTCCTTTAGCAAGAGTAGTTTTAGATAATGAACCTGAAAGTTCTGCTGTTAATGAAAATGTTGATGACGATGATCAAGATATGGTTTTATGAATGTGATTGGTAGTTCATTCTATGTAATATTGTTGCTAACTCTTTTAGTTTAACTATGACATAGTTTGTTTGAGATTGATCTCAATCCTTTTAATGTTTCCATTAAATGATTTACTTTACTTCGAATTCCTTTTTGATACGGTGTTATGAATTTACTGTCCATTACTTATGCTAATCTGAATCAATGTTTATGATTATGTCAGAAGCTTTATGCCATTACTTGCTAACCAAAGTAAGTTTTCTAATTTAATATGTGCATGTGAGTTTTCATAGAATATATGCATGCGATTTCTTCTGATTTTGATTTATTGCCTAACATGTATTGGTAGGTATGCCTCCTAAAAGAAGATATGATGGCCTCCGTAATGGTCAACCCACATCCGTTCAAGGACATGATTCTTCTGTGAGAAGCACCCATAGGGTACCGCTACCCCAAAGGGTGTGTATGCCTAACCCATCTTCATCTTTGGAAGATGACATTCCGTAGGACAAGTTGGGTTAGATGATTCTATTTGGTTGTATTTTGATGTTATGAACTAGTTTTGCTAGTTGGTTGTACTTTGATTTTATGAACTAATTAAGTCGGTTGTACTTTGATGTTATGAACTAATTTAGTTGGTTGTATTTTGGTGCCATGAACAACTAGATTTGGATGTATGAACTAAGTTCTAGTTATTATGACCTAAATTTGGTTTCTAGAAGGCTGTATGTGATTTTGGCATAATTGTAGTTTCTTTAATAGGTACAAGTTGGGTTAGAAAGGTACAGAAACAAAAATCAGGTTTGAAAGTTAAAAAAATATTATTTTTAACTTGCGCGCGATTAACCGCCAGGTAGTGTTGGTGGGAAAATTTTTGGCGCAGTATCTTTGCGATGCGATTAATAACCGCCGCTAGTGTTGGTGGGAATTTTTGGCACGCACCTTGGCGGCGATTATGAACCGCCGCGAACTGTTTGTAGAAAATTCAAAATGCTTGTTGACGGCAGCTTGCAAACCTCCGCCAAACGTGCGGCGGTTTGTCAGGCGACGCTTCTTGGAACCGCCGCCAAAACAACTCCCGGACGCTAGAAATAACGGCGCTACAGGAACCGCCGCCAGAATAAATCCACGGCGGTTAGAACTGCCGCCGCTCTCAATTTTACCCGCCACCGTTCCTCCGTTTCTATGTAGTGATTAAAGATTGTTGAGTCCTCTGTCAATATCCAGAAGAGGGAAAAAAAGAGCATCAAATGACATTTCTGTGGGAAATCTAGACATTTCTAGAAGGATTGCCCAAGGTGTAGGGTTGGTTCGAAAAGAAAGGTGAGCTTATTGCTTATGTATGTTTCGAATCAAATTTAACTGAAGCTCCACATAATACTTGCTGGGTTGATTCTGGATGTACAATTCATGATTCTAATACAATGCAGGGATTCCTTATGAGTTACGATCCAAACTATGAAGCCAAATGAAAGATTTGTCTTTGTGGGGAACAGACCGAAGGTTCCAGTGGAAGGTGCCGGGACTTATCGTTTGATCTTGGACACTGGACATCATTTAGATTTATTTGAAACTTTGTATGTATCTAATATTTCTAGGAATTTAGTTACAACTTCTAGACTTGATGTTGCTGGATACACTTATAATTTTGGTATGTTTTAGCTTGTATAAGAATACCGTTATGATTGGTTCTGGTATATTTTGTGATGGTTTATATAAATTGAATCTTGATAATTTATATGCTGAAACACTTATGAGACTGCATCATAATGTTGGCACTAAACGTGGTTTAGTGAATGAGCGCTCTGCTTACTTGTGGCTTAAGCGCTTGAGACACATTTCCCAAGAAAGAATGAAACAATTAGTAAAGAATGAAATCCTTCCGGATTTAGATTTTACTGATTTGAATATTTGTGTGGATTGTTTTAAAGGAAAACAAACAAAACACACAAAGGAAGGAGCCACGAGAAGTACTCAGCTTCTTGAAATTATACACACGGATATTTGTGGACCTTTTGATGTCAATTATTTCAATAAATAAAAATACGTTATCACCTTTATTAATGATTTTTCACATTATGGTTATGTCTATTTATGACATGAGAAATCTGAAGCAGTAAATGTCTTGGAAATTTATGTAAATAAAGTTGAAAGGCAATTACACAGAAAGGTGAAAATTGTTGGGTCAGAAAGAGGTGGTGAATATTATGGAAGATATGATGAATCAGGACAACACCCAGGTCCATTTGCTAAATTCCTTGAAAAGCACGTGGTATTTATGCTCAATACACAATGCCCGGAACACCACAACCAAATGGTGTGTCAGAAAGGGGTAATCGAACCTTAATGGGTATGGTTAGGAGTATGTTAAGTAATTCATCTTTACAGGTATCGTTGTGGATGTATGCCTTGAAAACTGCCATCTTTACAGGTATCAAGTGAGACACCTACTGTTTTCTCTTGCACTTACTATCAGAAAGGGAATCATGGTTCTCATAGATGCCCTATTCGTAGATTGTGTGAGTTTGGTACCTTATACCTACCCTTAAGAAACCAATGTGGATTGTGAAAACAAACTCCTTGAGAAATAACCTAACCCCCATGGACCCAATAAAATTAGGGTACCTCGTACTAATTGTTGATGCTCCTGTTGCAGGTTGGTCAGTCATCCAAGAATAAAAAAGTGTGGATGGTTGACAGTGGATGCTCGAGGCATATGACTGGTGATGCCTCACTATTCTTGAAGTTGAGCAACAAAGCTAGTGGATCTGTGAAATTTGCCAACAATGAATCTGCACAAGTAACAGGTAAAGGTTGTGTGGGTAAGGAAAACACAATCAAGATTAAAAATGATTTACTAGTTGATGGTGTGAAATTTAACTTGCTAAGTGTTAGTCAATTATGTGATAGTGATTTTGATGTGAAGTTTTCCGTTGATAAATGTGTTATTACTCATAGGATTTCTAAATTTTATATTATTGGCTTTCGAGAAAACAATGTGTATTATGTTGATTTTGACAATGTGTATATTTGTTAATTGTCATGGCATTTGATATTATTGCGTAGCTTTCATTATCACTGTAATTGTTTCTGCCATTGTTATAGCTTGGTTAGTTGTTGCATATAGTTTAACTTCTCTTTTCCGCATTTAATTTACACTAGCATCTTTAATTCTCAAAAATCAAAAAGATTTCATTTTTACCATATAACCTTATTCACCCCCCTCTAAGTTATCATATAGTCCAACATATACCCCATTGAGAGAATGGCCAGGGGGCCGATAAGGAGGTGAGCTCGGCTGGAGGTGCATTGTGCACATCTGCGTATCGCTAAGCGTGTATCACATTTTCTTACCACCGACGACGCGTCTTTCATCATAGTTGGCGAGTAGTATCCGGCCCTAAGGGCTTTCTTTGCCAAGGTCTGCGCTCCGAGGTGATGTACATAAATGCCTTCATGGATCTCGGTGAGTACTTACTCAGCCTCTTCCCCCCAACACATTTCAACAGTTTGCCATCAATCAGAGAGTAGGATGTCGCTTTGGACGCCGCTTTGTTGTAGCTTTTGCTGCGTCTGTTGGCTCAACTTGGATTCGATGTAGTTCCGGATGGGTTGGATCCACCCCTGCCTCACCGATTGCATGTATGTATGATACCGTGATAGGAGAAAAGTCAACATTGGGTTTGACCAGAGTTTCCTGAATGATGCTTGGGAGGTTGCTGGAAGGTTTGGTACTGGCCAACTTTTCCAGGACATCGACTCTAGCGTACGTTCTCTGTCTGAGGTACATGTTTAACCTTTGCCTGGTCAAAACGTTGAAGTAATATCTGGACCTGTCCCAAATACCTCTGCAATATTGGATCTTTTGTTATGAAATCATCTTTAGCCTTGGACACCACCTGTAATGAGTCAGTAGTTAGCTCAATGACCTATGCCCCAAAGTCTAAAGCCAGTTTCAGCCCGGCAATGCATGCCTCGTACTCTGCTTGGTTATTTGAGGTTCTGAAAGAGAAGCTAAGCGATACTTCAATCATTAATCATTTATAATTTGCAAGGATGAGCCCTGCCCCGCTGCCTTTACAATTAGAGGAACTGGCCACGTAGAGCTTCCACTGTAGCGACCCTGAATCGGTTGAGGTTGGTGTCATCTCGGCAATGAAATCGGCCAACACTTGGGCCTTGAGGGCTGATTGAGACTAGTACTTGAACCCAAACTCAGACAGTTCGATGGCCCATTTGATGATTCTTCCTGCCAGGTCCGGCCAATGAGACTTGCCGGATAGGCTGGTTCATTCTCACGACAATCTGGTGTGCCACAAAATAAGGTCTCATTCTTCTGGCTTCCATAACAAAAGCCAAGGCTACTTTCCAAAAGAAAGGGAGTGACCTATTGGCTGCCTTTGACACGAATCTTGATAGTGCAGCTATCATGCCCGTCAATTTCTGTACTTCTTTCATGGTGGTGGGTGGACGCATATATGTCGGTCACGACCCTGCATTTATCTGGGTTGGCCTCTATTCCCCTCTCTGTGAGGCAGAATCCGAGGAACTTCCCTGCTCTGACAACAAAGGTGCATTTCTCAGGAATGAACTTGAGTTTGTTCGTTCTGGCCTCAGCAAAGATTTCAGTAAGGTCGTATCGGGCATCGACATCTATAAGATCACCTCGTTGGCCGACGATGGTAACTCAGGGAGTTGCTGATGTTGACGCCGGGCTACTTTGAGGGACAAGTAGTGGAATCTCTCAACTGCCTCGAGATTGGCAGGTTTGGCTATAATCTCATCCGTTAATGAATATAATTTCATCTTAAGGTGTAACGTCAATGCCACGACCCTGAGTTTGGGAAGAGTCGACCTCCCGATAATACACTAGTATAGGGACGTCAAGAACCAGGAACTAGGTCTTGACAGTCCGAGACAGTTTCTGCTGTCCGTAAGTCACCAACACATCGAAATAGCCTAACGATCGAGGCTGTTCTTCCCCTAAGCCGCACAGGTTCGTGCCGAGGTAATCAAGGGTATGTACTCATTGGGCTTCTCGGTAATTAGGAGATCTTGGTCAGAGAAAAACAAAGGGCTTCTGGATGACGTTGACATAGAATTGGAGTCTGTGGTTGGCTATTTCTTGCCATTTGCGTTTTAGCATCCGCGTGTCTCGCCTGTAGAGATGGGGTGGCCGTCTGTTACTACCATTGTTGTTGATTAAATCTTGCCTCGAAAAGAGGGAAGGAATTTGGGAGAGATTGCACCTACTGTGGTCGCCAATGTTCGTACCTGGGTCGAGAAGGAGATTAGAACCAGGGTAATCTATTGTAGTGTCTCAGATGGATCTGTGATGTCTCGGACATGAGGGAGTCCTCCGAGGTTGAGATCGGGAAGGAGGATATCTGCCGACGGGGTGGTACCTGCAAGCACTCTAATGCCTAAGTCAGCAAGGGAAGTGGAGACGTATGCAAGAAATGAAAGCGTACCTGATTTGAGGCGATGAGGGTGTATTTATAGATGCGGGAGTGAGCGCGCGTCGTTGGATGCGGCATTCTGATCTGGACCGTTGATCCACGATGTCGTTCAATAGCGGTCGGTTCCATATCTCGTTAGTGGGCATGGCCCAACTGCTGGCGGTGATGCGCTCAGCGCCATGGTTTTGAAGTCCTTTAGCGGAGTGGGCTTTGGCCCAGTTCAAAACAATTTACTTTTAATATTCTAGGCTTGCGCTTTTAATTCACCAATTCTAATTTTAACATGTGTTTGTAGGCTTTTGCAATGCTCACAGTTCAAGCTACTTTAGATTTACACCCCTGATGAATGTGGTAAATCAAGCTGTGTCAAATGAGATAAAGCTGTCATGTTTTACAGATCACTGTGTTTGTTGGCTTTGGGTTCGGGTATAGTAAGAGGATTCGTGATTGCATTTGATGCTGACTGCTGATCAATTTCATGAAAGGGATTCAAGATAAGTAGAAGCTTACATTTTGGTATATTTTGGAATAATATTAGAACATTAGGAATTTGTTTATATGTTTTTTTTGAATCGATGAAAGTTTAGTATTAATGTACATTTTGATATGAAATCTAAGAGTTTAACTTTATATTCAAGTGAACTACTTTAATTACCTGTGTGTGTATGTGTCCCTCTTGTCTAGCTGAAATTGTAGTAGTTTTAGTTTAATTACTTTAAAGTATGTGTAGGAAATGATTGTGTATGCAAGGTGAAGAAAAAAATAATTAAAACAAAAGAATAATACTTTTATAACAAAAGTGTTATTCTTTTGTTTTAATTATTTTCAAATTTATGTTTTAATCAATTAGACAAAATACAAAAGAATAATCAAACTTTTAAAGTCGGATGTCTATGCAATCGGACTTTAAAACTATTCTACAGAGAACAAAAACATAATATACAGAGCAGTGGCGGATCTTGCCAAAAAAATTGGAGGGGGCCAAAATAGTAACAAATATATAAAACAAAATTAATTGTGTGTTAATAATAGTTTGTTTGGTTTAGTGGTCAAAATTCCCTATGTCAATTTTAATGTCTAGAGTTCCAATATTGCTTAATGCAGTTTTTTATATTAATTTTTGAGAAAAATATACAAATAACTGCAAAAAAGAGGCGTGGCCATGATAAGAATTGAACTGGGGACCCTAAATACACCAATAATGCTTTTAACCGCTTGGCTATTGATACCTCTGTTGCTTAGTGTTCATTCGGTTCTATATATTCTAACTTTGAGTATAAAATATATTTGTGTATATACTAACTTAATGGGAGCCGGGGGGTACCGTGGCTCCCCCCGGCTCCTTAAAAGATCCGCCACTGATACAGAGGGTATTTAAAGTCGGATGTTGTTTATCCGATATAAAACAGACTTTTAAAGTCGGGCTTCAACCCGACTGTAATATTTAAGACTTTCTAAGTCCCCTTGATAAAAGTCAGACTATCATCCGACTTTAAAAGTCCAAAATATCCGACTTTAAAACCTGTTTTTCCACTAGTGTCAAAAGCTATTTGTTTAAGCTCTTTCAAATAGTCTCAAAGTATTTATACAGTAAATAAATTCAAATAATTCAATTGAAACAAGTACATATTCAGCCAATATTGCTATGCAAAAATGGAACCCAATCTTAAGTCAAAATCTTTATAAGATACTCTTTGTTCAACCAAATCTGTGAGAACAAATTCTCACTGACCAGGCCATAACCGACACATGCATGGGTGGTAAAACACTCTCCACAATTAGGCTCTTCCCTTATTTTATTCTATTCCCACAGCAACAGTGTAATTAATCAATCAATAAACAGTGAAATTAAGTCAACTTATAATTTTGCTTGTTCCTACATATCCAATCGTCAAAACTAGGAAAATAATTGATTCCAGAAAAGAAGAACGGTTCTAGATAAGGAACATAATAATGAACACTTTTACTAAATTTGCGTGTTCCATTTGTGTGTTGGAATTTCAGCCTTTGACTTTGTTTACTTATAAATACATTGACAACCATAATGCACAACAGTATAGACAATGAATTGTGAAATGCGAGTTTAAGAATGTTGATTTTGCTCAAGTGTCTTGCATGAAGAGGGAAAGAGAGTACATTTGAGCCAAGGATGACTTGCCGGCATCTCTGCAAATGTAGGATCCCTTCTTATGAGGGTGTTGCCGGTGAGGAATCTGGGCTCATATTTGCTCTCTTTCCTCTCATATGAGACTTAGAACCGAGCTTTAAAACAAGTCGGACTTCAATCTGAACTTCATTTGATCAAATGTATCAATATGGTTAATTGCTACCAATGTGTCATGAACGGCATAGTTTCAGAAGGAAATCATAATAACACACGCACACAAAAAGAAGGTTTGCTCATATAGTTTGGCTATTCGCATTTCTAGTTATTAGAAGAATAAATTAACTTTAAGGTTACTTATCTTATATTTTAAGAGTTTAAGTTAGATCCTTTATCTTTATTTTAGGTTTTAATGTGATCCTTTCCGGTTAACTTTGTAAGAAACATATGTCTCATGTGTGATAAATGCTATGGTTTAATAATTAATTGTAGGGACACATTGGTTTATATTTAAATGAATGAATGTGACCGTTAGAGAAATTATCTAGTGAAGAAAGAGTATATATTGTTTGGTGAAGAGATACATTGTTTGATGGAAACAATATATATATATATATATATATATATATATATATATATATATATATATATATATATATATATATATATAAAGATTAAACATTCCTTATCTCTACCTAAGATCCATGGGAAGAATGCTCTCAAAGTGCTGACAAGTATCTTGCAGGGACATTAATGAGTTCTTTCACCACGAAGTTTGATGATTCTCGTACCATGCATGAACATGTCACTAAAATGACAAACATCGCAACAAGAATTAAGTCACTAGGAATGACATTTGATGAAGGTTTCCTTGTGCAATATTAAGTTCATTACCGTTTGAGTATGGATCTTTCCAAATGAACTATAACACTATAAAGGATAAGTGGAATGTGCATGAACTGCACAATATGCTAGTCCAAGGGGATGCCCGACTCAAGAATCAAGGAAATCACTCCATTCACCTAGTGAATCATCAAGGAGCTGGAAAGAAATATCAAAGGAAGCATGGAAAGGGCAAAGGACCATTAAAGATTTGCTGAGTCCTCTGTCAATATCCAGAAGAAAGAAACAAAGAGCATCAAATGTCATTTCTGTGGGAAATATGGACATTTCTAGAAGGATTGCCCAAGGTGTAAGGCTTGGTTCGAAAAGAAAGGTGAGCTTATTGCTTATGTATGTTTGGAATCAAATTTAACTAGAGCTCCACATAATAATTGCTGGGTTGACTCTGGATGTACAATTCAGGTTTTAATACAATGCAAGGATTCCTTACGATCCAAACTATAAAGTCAAATGAAAGATTTATCTTTGTGGGGAATAGACAAAAGGTTTCAGTGGAAGGTGTCGGGATTTATCGTTTGATCTTGGACACTGGACATCATTTAGATTTATTTGAAACTTTAATTTGTATGTACCTAATATTTCTAGGAATTTAGTTTCAACTTCTAGACTTGATGTTGCTGGATACACTTATAATTTTGGTAATGGTTGTTTCAACTTGTATAAGAATACCTTTATGATTGGTTCTGGTATACTTTGTGATGGTTTATATAAATTGAATCTTGATAATTTATATGTTGAATCACTTATGACATTGCATCATAATGTTGGCACTAAACATGGTTTAGTAAATGAGCGCTCTGCTTACTTGTGGCTTAAGCGCTTGGGACACATTTCACAAGAAAGAATGAAACAATTAATTAGTAAAGGCGTAATCGAATGGTGTGCTAGAAAGGCGTAATTGAACCGTAATGGGTACGGTTAGGAGTATGTTAAGTAATTCATCTTTACCTGTATGGTTCCTAGTATTTGTTAAACATGGTTCCTAGTAAGGTAGTTCAAAAGACACCTTTTGAATTCTCGACAAAAAAGAAGCTTAGTTTATGACATTTGCATATTTGGGGTTGTCAAACGTAGATAAGGATATACAACCAACAAGAAAAGAAACTGGATGCAAGAGCAATCAGTTGACATTTCATTGGTTATATCTAGAAAAATTTAAAGGGTATAGATTTTACTTCCTAACCATAGTACAATAATTGTTGAAACTGAGAATACTCGGTTCATTGAAAATAGTAAAAGTAGTGGAAGTGGAGATTAAGGAAGTAAGAGTACAAGTATTAACAAAGCACAATGGAAAATCAATTGACTTGTTAAGGCGACACATAAACAGGGTAAGTGATCCAACAGTATTCCTAATTCACATGGCAAATCCATGATTTAAATTGCATAACAACTTACAGATTCTAAGTTTTCCAATTTTGCAAGGACAGCGGAGGAACCAAAAGTACCTTGAGTCTTCTATAAAAGAATAAAGTTGAAAAGAATATATATAATTAAGTGCTGTTTGGGAATATTTGCATAGTAACTTATAGGGGTGGACAGAAAATTGATGTCCGACCGAACCCGTAAAACCCGTTAAATTCTTTTGAGATGCGGATGGTTTAAGTCGGTTTCAAATTAATCGGTTAATTTAAGTAGAATAATTACGGATTTCACTGGTCGGAAGCGGATGCACATGATATCATCCATTACAAACCGAAACTGACCGAAATAATTTATCATATGTGTTTAGCCGTTGGTTTTTACATGTGAGACGTAAAAGTCCAAAGCTAAAGTTGAAATGACTCCACTATGCATTTGCAGGAAACAGGTACTAAAGTGCGTAGGTAGAGTAGGCTACGCTTTCCATACCTTCTGCAGGCCTATGCTTTGTAAATGTAACCCATATATAATATTTAATTATTTGAACAGCTTCATAGTACTTTATTTTAGTATTTTATGTTCTAAATGGTTGTTCTTTTTCAACTCGTCTTCTTCTTCAACAGCTCTTCCACCTGCGAGAAAAAAATTTTGACAAGCTGGTAAAGATGTTGCTTCTTTTCTTCTTCACTTACTAACCGTTGAAGCCCACCCGCCAACCCGTCTACCCGCCATCCGAATAAACCGACAGAGAAAACGGATTAAAATGGGCCTCGTATTTTCAACCGTGGGTAGTGACGGATTTGAGTTTTCTGGACCGAATCCGGCCGTAACCGATCGGTGTCCAGCCCTAGTAACTTAGACTGCTACAGCATAGGGAGACACCTGGACCAGGATATGGACTATGTACAAATAAACAATTTAATTAAGTGCTGATTGTTTATTATACAAGCCCATAATCCGTGCGATGCACAGGATTGACTAAATTCCCTTGTGTGAATAACTAATAAAATTTTGACGCATTTATTAGCAAGTCTCCTTATAAAAATTCATAGTCAGTTTCTTTTTTAACTGTACAGCGTGTTCACTGCGGGAATTGAACTCGAGAGCACTGAGCCGACTCTGTGTCCCTAGGTAGCTTAAGTCACTAGACCAATTGTGTTAGTTTGTAAAATATATAGTCAAATAGTTGTGAATAAAAATTAAATTATAACTATAAATTTGATAAGAAGATAATAAAATTTAAAAAGAATATTAACAAAGACGTTGAAATTGAACATCCATAGATAATAGAAAGAAAATGTCTAAAATTTGAACATCTAAAATTTTCTTCACAAAACAATGCTCCCGTAGCAACAAAACAAGTACATATGAGAGAGAAAATTTTTATGAGAGAGAAAAATCAAACTGTATTTTTGCATAGCAATATTGGCTGAATATGTACTTAATTGGGTTCCATTTTTGCATAGCAATATTGGCTGAATATGTACTTGTTTCGATGACTTATTTTGAACATCTAATTAATGTTATTCTATGTAAGCTTATTGCTATGCAAAAATGGAACCCAATTAAGTCAAGATCTTTGTAAGATACTCTTTGTTCAACTAAATCTGTGAGGACAAATTCTCATTGACAAGGCCATAACCAAAAAGAGTAAAGTTATTTAGCCAAAAACCTTCAGCCAAAAATAGTCAAAAATCAATTTACATAACCAATTAATTAAGTTTTTTAGGACATTAACCAACCTGCGTTTTTACAGTTATCTAGGCCATTGACTAAAAACTTGGTTAATTGGTTACTTGGTTAATGACCTAAAAAGAGCAATGTTATTTATCCAAAAAAAATTCAGCGAAAAATAGCCAAAAACCACTTTATAACACTAATTAACCAAATTTTTTAGGTCATTAACCAAATAACCAATTAATCATTAGTCAATGGCCTAAAAAACTGTGAAAAAACGGGCTAGTTAATGGCCTAAAAAACTTGGCTAATTGATGTTGTAAATTGGTTTTTGACTATTTTTCTCTAGAGTTTTATGGCAAAATAACATTATTCACCTAAAAAACTTGGTTAATTGACGTTGTAAAGAGGTTTTTGGCTGAATTTTTTTAGCTAAATAACATTATCCTAACACATGCATGGGTGGTAAAACACTTTCCACAATTAGGCTCTTCCCTTATTTTATTGATTCTATTCCCACAACAACAATAGTGTAATTAATCAATCAATAAACAGTGTTGGGAAAAAATTGGGGCAAGTCAACTTATTCCTACAAATCCAATCCTTCCTCAAAGCTATGAAAATAATTGATTCCAGACAAGAAGAACGGTTCTGGATACGGAACAATGAACACTTGTACTAAATTTGCGTGTTGGAATTTCAGCCTTTGACTTTGTTTACTTATAAATACATTGACAACCATAATGCATAAGAGCATAGACAATGAATTGTGAAATGTGAGTTTAAGGATGTTGATTTTGCTCAAGTGTCTTGCATGAAGAGGGAAAGAGAGTACATTTGAGCCAAGGATGACTTGCCGTCATCTCCGCAAATGTAGAATCCCTTCTTATGAGGGTGTTGCCGGCGAGGAATCTGGCTCATATTTGCTCTCTTCCTCTCATATGAGACTAATTATGAGACCAATATGGTTAATTGCTACCAATGTGTTATGAACTGCATGGTTAAACAACTTTGTGTTAATCCCTAAACCTCGTATATTTTTTTGGTATATGAATTCATGGCGTCGTACATTTGATCACATTTTACTTTCTTATTCACTTCCACACACTTCTCGAAAGGAAATCTCCTTGCAATCTAGTCATGGCCTTTAAAACTTCTTCCAACTCACTCATTCCTATGTAGTGTTGATTTTAATTAAAAGACTACATATGAATTCATGGCTAACAAAGTTATAACCCAGATTTTGTAGTTTGGACTTTAATAGAATTATATCATAAGAATTTATATCTAATAATACAAACCATTACCAAAAACTCAAAAACAACCATCTCTCATTGTTTGCTACATCATCAAAATTAAGGGCTACAATGTCAATACAATTTATCTACTATCTATCTGCTATCTAACTATCTATCTTTTGATTCATATTTGGTGCTTGCTTAGTTTATGTTAGAAGTAATTTTTTGGATAATTTTGGTAATATGTTATGACTGTGTACGTCAGACACCATCATGTAAAATATGATTTATATGGAAAACAATTAAGGTTGTGCTGATTAGATTTGATAATATGTATTTGAGATTGTGCTGAATATTTTGTAATATGTACTTGAGATTGTAATGTTTCATCTTTTAATCATTTGAAAATTTGAGATTATACAGTATATAGTCCAGTCCCATGTATGCTGATCAGAAACCAATGTTTTTTTTAAAAAAAACTCCAGTTTTAACATCGGTTCTCAAATCACCTGATGTTAAAAATCAATATTTAATGTCGGTTCCTCTAGATAACTGATGCCATAAGTAATTTTTAATATCGATTCCCATAAAAACCCGACGTCAAAAAATGTTTTCACACCGATTCCGCACCCGATGTTAAAAGTGCCTTTTTATCACTAGTGCAGAAAAGGCTTTTTGTATCGGTTGTTTTGTACTTTTAGTATCGGTTATCTGTCGATACTAATTCGACCGATACTAAATGTATGACATTTAGTATCGGTTAAATAACCGATACTAAATGTCACTTTTAGCATCGGTTATTCAAAAAACCGATACTAAATGACGTTTTTTTTGTGATTTTTATGTCTTGAAAACGTACTATTAGTAAAAGTGACATTTAGTATCGGTTATTTAAATAACCGATACTAAATGTCACTAAAGCATTGTGTTTCCTGTCTAAAAAATGACATTTAGTATCGGTTATTTAAATAACCGATACTAAATGTCACTTTTAGCATCGGTTATTTAAATAACCAATACTAAATGTCACTAAAGCATTGTGTTTGCTATCTAAAAAATGACATTTAGTATCGGTTATTTAAATAACCGATACTAAATGTCACTTTTAGCATCGGTTATTTAAATAACCGATACTAAATGTCTATTTTTTAAAAAAAAAATTAATTGGCTAATTTGATCATTACTATGGCAACATAAATAAAGTTGAAAAATAAAATTTCACCAATGACAAATACTACTCATCATGCACCAACTAACATCAACAGTTTATGGAAAGCTACAATCCAATAACAATATTTATCAGCAGAAGCATCACACTTGATCATATTTACAATCTTTTGAATGAGACAACAATTTTCTTTTAAGTTTTGTTCAAAAGGATAGTGAAAATACATTGTTACTTATATCACAAGAGACCACACATACGAGGCCTTGAACAGAATTGCCTCCCATTAGCTTTAACAATGGCCATAACCCCAGCAGTTATTCCAGCACAGAGTACAGATGCCATATACTGCTGTGCATTGCGGCCCGCTATAACATAAACAAGAAAAAATTTTTAAAAAAATGAAAATATAAGAAAAGAAAGCATCAAGGATAAGAACCCTTTATTCATATGGAAGAAACAGATAAATAAAAATACCTTGCTGAAGAGTGAAGGTTGTTGCTTTCTCAAACCACCAATTATCAATGCCGATGCGACAGGAGATATCGCATGTTTACGCTTTTCTATAAAACTTGTCAATTCCACATATAAATTGTTTCTTAAGCTATTTTGAAAGATTTAATGTAATGCAATCATCTATGTCCACAAACAGAATTTAAATTTATGTGTGCCTAAATATAATGTAATAAACTTTGTTATGCACTCAAATTAGAACTAGCTCCTTAGGTTCGAAGCTACTTACAGTTAAAGGTTCGAAGCTAATGGGCTGGAAGGGAGAAGAAGCGTTTCTTCTGACGGTATAGTGACCGCTTATTAGATCCAGGGCATCCTGTAAAAGACATAAAACTTATTAAACATTTTAGGATCAAGTGCACGTTATTTAAATGAGTGGAAAGAAAAAAACGTGAGTGAACTCTTTGTCGAATCCCATCATGGAAGTTATTTAAGTAATAGCGCGAAAGTGCACTCATCCCATCTTTAATTTTTCCAGCTTATTGTTTGTTTTCCATATCTCGCACCATAAATCGAAAATTTACCACTATCATAAAAGGAAAGATAGCTTGTCCGTGATCTAAGGCCTAAGGGACACCGAAGGAGTTTGAAGCGAAAGTTCGTGGTTCGGAAGGAAAAATAGAAACATGATTACCCAAAAGTTCATACCTAACTAAGTCCCCTTTAAGGGCATTAGTACCAAAGATAGTGAGATGACAAGCGGGAATCCAAGTCCAATCTCGGCATGTGATGTCGAGATATTGAGGGTAGTCTTGTTTGACTCCACCCAAACACAGGGCTCTTCCAAGTACTTCCTATTCAAGCAAAAATGCTACTTATATGTTAATGCATATTAAAAATAGTGTCCTAAGTAGGTAGCTCGGCTAGTGAGCTTAGGGACACCGAAAGAGTTTAAAGCAGGGCGTCCAGGATTCGAATCTTGTAACTTGTAAATTAACATTTCCTCCTCCCTCCTAACTAATTAACCACTAACATTTTCTTATCGAAACAATATAAAAAAATAGTATCTTTAAACAAAACATCTTGTCAAATCCATTATTTAGAGTTGAGCTAGGTTAAAGCCAAGCAAAATTATCAAAAAAAAGCAATAAACAATTATGCCTCTTGATCTTAAAATAATCACTCAAAGTTGCAATTTGGTATGAAGTAAATCACGTGCTTTGGGCATCCAGAGATCAAAATATAATTCCAGAAAACAAATTGAAATTGAATAAGAAATACTATGCTTGGCTTTGGCCATTAAATTTTAAAGAAAAACCAAATATCAGAATTATCATCGGTATGGTTTCTTCACGCCACATGATGATATGTTCTTTTAACCGATAGTACATTATGCAAACTATGTATCAATGAATCACGATAAAGAAGAAGGTAGAAATAATAGAGAAAGTGAAAGCCAAGTATAATATACAGATAGAAGATAATAATGCAGTGATGCTATTTTTTAGCAAAGATTATATTTTTACTAGTATAAACTTTCAAAAGCTTATTACTGTGCATAAGGTAGAGCGGTGAAATTACGTCTAAGGAACTTGGCAACATGTTCAAATGACCAACATAAGATAGGGATCAAAGCAATCGCAACATAATGAAAACATGTTATAGCAGCGGGACGTGGCGGTGAGATTAAGGAATTATAATACGAGAAGCAAGCAAGAGTGTAATAGAATTAGACCAAGGAGTTCACATTTAAGGCAAAGATGTGATGTAACAAATGTAAAGCGAAAGACGAAGTATATAAAATCCTTCAAGCAATTATAGACTGAAGTAAACTTGCAAGGCCTGCATATTCCATGCTCTTGGTTTCTACAATTTACAAGAAACATGTATTAAAGATAGAAGAATAAGAACATCAAGAAGATATCATTAATCAGTAACTCCGAATAAAAACTTACCCTCGTATTGCGAGTACAATGAGTACAGAGAAGAGATGAGTGCCCATAAAAGATAGTCGATAAGCCCTATTAGAAAGATGCTTAGGTATCAATGGAAAAGTTGCAAGGAATGCCACAACAAACACTGCAGTAAGTATTTGAATGCATCAAAGAAAAGAAGTTATTCGAATAAAGACGCAGACAATCTAAGGATATTAAAAATTGATTTATAAAAATAAAAGGATGCAAAAACAAATGTACAAGGGGGCGAAAATAAGAATTTTAATAGGCAAATGATTTAAAATTTCACCATCTTTGTCACGTAATAAATAATTTGGCTCCGAAAAAACAACTTGCTTGATTCGGACATGTCCTAGAGGTAACAAATTTGGCTCCATCTAAAGGGGACGGACTCGGCTAGTACCCGGTTCGATCCGGATGGGAACAAATTCAAGTAGCGATCAATCGCATACGTCACGGCCATCACAATCCCATTTAACGCAAGGCCGGCAAACTTCAACCACTTCCAAAGCGAGTTCACCCGGCTTTAATGCACCATAACCAGCCCATATGCCAAAGCTCCAATGACCCCGCTCTCCATGGCCGAGATTTTATGTTCAGCAAAGGCGAGAGAAAATGAAAAGCAACTTTCCACTAGTGATGCAACTAACTCCTCCCTAAATATACTTTTACTTGTAATGCTATTAAGATCATCATTCACTCTGCATCCTCAAATAGGAAAGCAATATCGGTTCCGTGCAAGAGGTTTCGACCTCTTGGACGCTTTCCTTGGCAAATAGGTCCACGCAAAGAGTCGTTTCTACAAATACACGCTAAAGCATGCATGCGGTCCGATTCTGCTCTCGGGTTTCTCACCATCAAAAGTAGTCTCTTGAACAGTGATACCTACAAGTAGCCATTTATAGACAATAGACAATAATAAGTATTGCTACATCAAGCACAAGCCATTTTGTGTAGCCAAACATCTAATGTTGTTTGTATATGCTTCAGTATCACACAAGATACAGAACAAAACATGTTTGAAGCACAAGACTGCACTAACGACAATAGATCAAAGTAATAACAAACAAGTAATATAAAGTTAAGAAACCGGATCAAAAGTCTGCAAATTTGAAGGCTCACTTCACCCATTAGCATGAGGGAATACGAATAAGATTGGTAAAATTCTGATTCGACTCACAATTCAAAGATCAAGATCCAACTTCACAATTTAAGAAATGCATAACCTAATGAAGAAAAGAAATACACTAATCAAGGTTTCAAATCTCACAACCCAGATCAATATTGTGAAAATTGTGGGTAAGTGAGTGATGTGATGAGACCACACTTGTGGTTGCAATTTGGTCATAGGGACTAAAAAAACCATGACAATGAGGATTCCAATTTAAAACCTTGAAACCGATATGTAATTCATGGATTTAAATGAGACTAGGTCTAGGGGCACTACCGCATGTTAAGATCAAGGAGATGAAGATTGGTAACAACATGACCACTAACAATACTCTCTCTCCGCGGAGGAAAAATTCCCGCCTATCCCACAATGTGAGAATGGCAATAATGGATCATGATGCCCATTCCGTCTTCCCTCCGGGCACATCGACTAGATACAAACATATTAATCCCCACTTCATAAATCAATGCCTGGTTCCAACGAATAAGTGATTTTCAACCTCGAAATCAAAACGAATCACTCATTTTCGTTGTTAAACAAGAAAAACAAAACAAAAATTTGATTCTCGAGAGATGTTTACCTAAGATTTCTTTGGGTTTGAAGATGAAAACTTAGGGTTTCGAATATTTCTTTGCAGATCGAGTAACGGCGACGGCGAGAGAGAGTAATGGCGACGCGCGAGCAAAGAACGGTGATTTGATGGTTGTCTCTTCACGTTCTTCTCCTTTCTTTGTGAGGCTAGGGTTTTTGCATTTGTGAGTGCGAGAGGAACAGAGATAGGATCGAACTTAGGGAAACCTTGTGAGGAAGATGGAGAGAGTTGAGAGTGAGATTTGAGAAAGAGAGTTGAGAGTGAGATTTGAGAAAGAGAGTTGAGAGCGAGATCCAAGCTTCTGAGAACGAGAGCCAGAGTTGAGAACGTGAGAGAGTGTTTGTGAGTCATCGTGAGTGAGAGAGTGAATCAGAGAGAACGCCTCTGGGAGGAAAATTAAACGTGACCTGTAGTACCGGTTATCCAAAAGACCGATACTAAATGTGTTAAATTAGATGACATTTAGTATCGGTTGACTAAAAACCCGATACTAAATGTGTTAGAGACACACATTTAGTATCGGTTGTTTAAACAACCGATACTAAATGTAAGCGTGTAAATTGAAAACTTCAATTTAATTTCAAAATTGCCACCGCGTCTACATTTAGTATCGGCTGTTTAAACAACCGATACTAAATGGTGCTGTCTAAAGTCATTTTTACACTAGTGTATTATCGCCTTTTTCTACATCGGTTCAGTACCGATATGAAGAGTCATTTTTAATCGATGTTAAATGACATTTCTGCAGTAGTGCTTGATAAAATAAGTTGATGATTGATAATAGTTGAGTTTTATAAATAATAAATAGAAGAAAGAAAATACAAATGTGGAGAGAAAGAGAGAATAGAGGGGAGAGAGATAGAGAGAAAATTGGGAAGGATAAGAGTGAGAGAGGAAAGAGAAAAGTGAGTTTTAAATGTGATATTAAAAAATTTAAGAGATGATGTAAGAAACTGGGGCCCACATAATATAAAAAGTGAAATAGAATAATTAGAAATGACATATTTGTCCTCAAAAAGTGATTTTCAGAAAAGGGTAGATTGATAATTTTGGTAGTAAGTGTTTTTATTATAGTTATTATAGTTGATTAATTGATTGATGATTATAGTTGAAATGTATAGTTGAGTTTTTTTTTTGGTAGATGTATAGTTGAGTTTTATCAATAATAAATAGAAAAAAGAAAAATAGAAATGTGGAGAGAGAGAGAGAGAGAATTGAGAAGGATAAGAGTGAGAGGGGAAAGAGAAAAATGAGTTTTAAATGTGAAATTTAAAAATTTAAGACGTGTGAGAAAGTGAGATCCACAAAATATAAAATGTAAAATAGAATAATTTAGAATGACATATTTGTCCTCATCACGTTCAACCTTCCATCACTCCATCACGTTCATCCATATTCATCTCCATTTTTGTTTGCTTAAACTCCATTGTTGGAGCTCATTCCGCAAAAGCTTGCTCCTGTTACAACACTGGACAAATTTGAAGGGAGCAAATTGATGATTGTTGGAGATCACTTCAGATGCGTACAAGTTTATCTCATCAACTTCTTTACTTGTTCTGAATATTGAGTAGTAAGCTTGAAGTGGCATATAGAGTCACAAGAAGGGGGGGTTGAATTGTGACCCTTTGAAAATTTATATCATGCAACTTAGAAAATGTCCTCTCAAGTTGATACTTGGAGATGAGATAGTTAGCTTAAAACAATTTCACAAGACATACTCTTCTTGAGTAGGTTCCATGCGTTGAACCTTCTTTTTGTTAAGTAGGTTCCACACGATGAACCTTCTCTAGTTAAGTAAGTTCAATTCTTAATGAGTCTTGTGTTGTATTTATGCATAGAAACATTTTGTACATCATATGAATTTTATCCTTTTGTTGAACATGGTAATTTAGTGTTTGATAACTTGAGGAACATATTACCAAGAAATATTTATGTGAAGCATAAACTCTTTAATGTAGAGAAGCTTATGAGGATGAGAACATTTCAGATTGAAGCTTCTATAAATGCTTTTAAAACAATATATGATTTATGCATAAAATACTTGAGTAGGTTAGTAACAATAGATGATCAATATAAAACACTAACTACTCAATGAAGAAGGTTAGTAACAATAGATAATCAATATAGGATACTAACTTCTTAATGATGAGGGATAGTCATGAACAATAGCTTGTAAGAGATATGTTGGTTTTAACTTTGAGATTAAATCATAGATTATAACTTCTTAGTTAAAAACCATTTTCAGAAGGTTGAATAAATTAACCTTCTCTTAGTTTGAACAATGGTGAATATGTTATAGCATGTTAGAAGATAGTAAGGAAAGCTAATAAATAACACTGTAGAGTTATAGAGGTTCACCCAAACCTGGCTACTCCTCTCCCCACGTCCACGTGAGTATTTCCACTATTTTCCAAATAGCTATTACACTTGCTTTTGATCAACACACAAAAGACTTCACCACCACTAGCTTTGATCACACACAACAGCCTAGTGTACTCTTACACAGCTACGCCTAGCTGTTTCCACTCTCTTAGAAACTCTCCACTAGTTTCCTAAGGATCACCTTATCAAGTATAATTACCACCAACACTCACCCATTCTAGGTAGCTTAATAGAACAACACACACATTGTAGTTTCTCATCAACATTCACCTACTCCTTAGGTAGCTTGATAGAACACTACACATGTTGTATTTTCTCATTAACACTCACCTACCCTAGGTAGTTTGGTGAGATGTTTACAAGATAATGTTTACAATAAGGGTTTTGGGTTTTGGGATGTTTAAGAGCTTGAGAATAGATTACACAAAGTGTATACAATGATTCTCATCAAGCTAACACACACTCACTAAAAGAATCCCAGAAATTTTACATTTGAAGCTTTGAGTGTGGGATGAGAAGGTTGGATGTTCTTTGAGAAGCTTGAATGATGAGAGGTTCCAACCCAATCTCATGCCTTGAATCTTCAAATTCCAGCATTTAAATAGCCATGGGGACTGAATATAGCTGTTACAAATTGAATTTGAGTTGAAGAGAGCCGTGGAAAGTTGTTGTAGGCTTGTAGATAGGATATGATGACTTTGTGCTTTAGTTGTAGCCTATCAACCTTCTTACGCAACCTTTGGTGCTTTAGCTGTCATAAAAAGCATTCTATGTCAGTCATAGTACTCCCCTAGTAGTCTATTCAACAGCTATGCTTCAGTTTGTAACCGTTGGACATCTTAGAATTGAATTAAAGTAACCTTCTTAAGCTTCGTTCCTTGCATGAACAAACATCTAAAATGTGCCATATGAATAATCATGCATTACTTTCTTTTATATTCAAACTTCCAGCACATTTTATGACTTGGAATCTTTATTTGATTCACCTTAAGATCATTCAAGAAGAGTTAATGTATTTGGGATAATTTTGATATGGTATCCAGCAACCTTCTGAACATTGTTTCTTCCTTCACTCTAACCTTCTCAACATTGAACTTATACTTCCAAGGTGTTTTGTTAGTCAAACTTCTTTTGACTTCAGTCAAACTTTCTGTTGACTTTTGGTCAACCTTCTATTGACTTTCGGTCAACCTTTTGTTTGACTTTCAGTCAACCTTCTGTTAGATTGGTCAAACCTTCTTTTGACTTAATTTAACTTTCTCATAAGTTAACCTTCTTAAGGATTTTCTACCTTTATAATATACCAATATTTTAGACCATGGTAGAGCCTTAATTTGCTAAGTCTTGGCTTGGTTAAACCTTCTCAAATGATTATTCCTCAAATAAATGAACTTTGATGCTCCTAGGAAGAATCATTTATTACCTTCTCTTTTTCTAATACCTTCTCTTGACTTTGTCAAACCTTCTGTTGACTTAGTCAAACTTTATCAATTGATTATTCCTCAAACAAATAAACTTTGATGCTCCTAGGAAGAATCATTGATTACCTTTTCTTCAGTTCATCAATGAGAATGATTGTTCTTTAGTTGTTGAAGTTTCCTAGATAGAGTAGGTTGCTTGTTTAATTGAACCTTCTTATCTTTGAACCTTCTTCAACTATTTTAACATTCTTTAACTGTTGAACCTTCTCATACGTGAACCTTCTTAGGTTTATTTCTACCCTTGACTTCTTGCATGTTTTGGTCATGCTTTTTGATATGCTTCTTGATAAGCTTTTGAACATTTGAGTAAGAGAACATTGGTAGAATATAACCCAATTAATGACTATGAGAATCTTCTATGTAAAGACTTGTAGAAACCTTTGATCCATCTAGTCATTAGGTTCTTAGGACTCCTCTTGATAGGATTTCACTTAGATGATTTGAACTTTCTCTTGATTGTCTAATGTCTTCTCTTTTCTCTTTGTGAATTTCCTAGTCCAACACCATTGTAATTTAATAGTAAAGATATTATGTCTTCATGAGGCTTGCATTACTATTCTTGTTATTTGTTGGTGCTACTTTGATTCTTCAATTTGTTGAGAATGGCATGCATTGGATTGATCTAATTTTGTTTCTAGCATGTCCATTTGTAGGAAATCTATTCTCTCAACAAATTCTTTATTGGTTCTACTTTGATTCTTCAGTTGTTGATAATGACATACATTAGATTGATCAAATTTGCTTCTAGCATGTCCACTTATAGGAAACCTTCTTTCAACAAACTCAAGAGCACCCATTAGTAGAACACCATTCAGAATACTTAAGCTTTAGTTCATAAGGTTTGTTATCATTAAAACCATATATCAAAAAGGATTTTATCTCAACAAAGCTTTGTAATGACTTCACTTTGGCAATTTAATCGTTGTTAATTTAAGCTCATCATAAGCTAATTTCCCTTTTAGTCAAGACTCAGGTTATGTGTTTTGGAACCAATTGATTAATGTTATGAATGCTACTATGGAACTTTTATCTTGTGTATTTTTATTGTTATAAACTCTATCTAAGCATTCACAACTTAGTTAGGGTAACATGGTTTAACTACCAAAAGGAGTTTGATCATTGATTTCACAAGGTAATATGTTAGTCTAGGTAATAGGAATATTATCTAGCTTGGTAAAGATGGAAATATTACACCAAAATCATAGTTTGTTCTGAATCGTACTACAAAAACTATAGAATGGACCTAATGAGAGCTTACGAATAAGAGAATCTTAGCAACATTTCTATTTAGCCGTGGCTGGAAAGCCCAATTTTATATTTTGTGTGCATGTGCTAAAATAGCAGCTTCCATAGCAATGAGTCAATTGGGGAAAAATTATTGAACTGAGTCTTGAGTGCGTTTACATGGATTTTTAAAAATAAATTATTTTTCCGTCTGTACGGTTCCGGCGGATTTGGTGCATTTCCGGCGGATTTTTAAAAAAAAATTAAAAAAAATCCGCCGGAAATGTTATCGGCGGATTTTTAACATGTCTGACGGATTTTTGAAATAAATAAATCTATATTATAATAAACCATGGATTGTCCACCTAGGCATCCATGTCAATAATTACATCAGCACAATTTTAATCCACCTCAGCATGTTATTTCGAAATATATCACAAAAAAAGCAGAAGTTGGGGATTGAACCCATTCCCCCACGCTGCCACCTCCTGACGCTAACCATTTGAGCTACCGCAATTTCATGTTACTAAAGCGTATTACATAATGTTTATCCTATTCTTTCTTTTATTGCAAAACTTTTTACCTACTTTTTATATCTATTTATTATTTATTTTGATACATATATATTTGTTATTATATATTACATTTATATATTATATTTATTTACCATCTAATATTTTGTATCACATTCCATAGATTTTATTCTATATATTTACTAACTAGAATGTTATTAAATATGAGTTTTTTTTAACAAATAGACGGATTGCCCGAATTTATTAATAAAAAAGGAAAAAAACAGAGAAAAACGAAGGGGGGACTAGACCAAAATCCTTGCCAACAAAAAAGATCAATATTAAATATGAGTAATTTTATCCATTTCAACCTTTTTTAATTCTCATCTTATAAATAATGTTATTTATTAAAAATGTTTGTCACATATTTTTGTATTCAGCTTGATGCACATACAATTAGAATCAATATACAACTTTGATCGATTAGTATATTTGTAGTTTACAACGTTTGTGCTTAATATTCTTCTATTCACTACGCTGCACTTAGAAAACAAGTAGAGAGAATAAACAAGATGACAGAGAATATTGATCCTACAGTTGTCAACGTCAATCGGCTTAGTCAAAAGCAAGCTACATGTCCTTATGCAAAGGTATATTTGCTATATATTTTTAAGTTACTATTTACTAATACTATTTTGGACCGTATAATACTTATAAGTAATTCCTTTTGTAATAACATCTCAATATGAAAATACTCCTAAAATTATATACATTGCGGTTGTCACTACTAAAGTATTATTTGATTAGTACTCATGTAGTTGTTAAAGTATTTTTATATACGGGTTGTCACTACTAAAGTATTATTTGATTTCACGGGATCTCAAAATTATAATATATAATTATATATATATATATAAATCTAAATTTAATTTCCTACTATTATATAAATATTTAAAATAGTTGAAGTAATTATCTTACGGTGTCTAAACAAATGAATTTACGACCGTCTTTGCACGAAAATAAATTATACTAGTATTTAAAAAACCGCCAGTAATTTTAAAAATCTGCTGGCAAAATACAGATGAAAAAATCCGCCAGTAGTAAGTAGTAGTAGAAAAAGATAAAAATAGTGACAAAGAAGAGAAGCCAAAGGTGAGATGTGAAGAGAGTTATGTGACATTTGAAACTCAACCTATGGTAATTCAATAGAAGAGTCATCCGCACAACAAGTTCCATTTTTCTCCAGAATGGAGGAATTTATATCCCAAATTTCTAATTGTTTGGGCATGGGAACACTTGATTCTTTATGCCAAATACATAAGATTTCTGGACAAAGGAAGAAAGTGGGCTGATGAGATTTTCTTCTTGTCCTATTATCCAACATAAGTTGAAAAGTCTAGCTAAAGACTAAAAATTAAGTGCTTCTGGGAGGCAACCTAGGTTCTAACCTTGTCTTGTATTTTTATTGTTTTTTTTTTCAATCATAGGATTTGAATTGAAGTGGTGGAAGAGGTGGAAATGCTGGTTTGGTGCTGATTTGAAAAGTGACGAAAATTTATGTGCGAGTTCTATCATAGCAGATTGTTTTCGCACTCACATTTAAAAAACACAAAAGAAGAAAAAGCGTTCTGTTTGAATAAAAGGGTGTAGTTTCCTCAACCTTTATCCTAATGGTTTTCAGGTTTTTTTTGTTATGTTTGTCTTTTCTCATTTTGTTGTTGTTTCTGTTGTTGTTTTTGTTGCTGCCTATTTTGTTTTGTGTTGTTGTGTCGACAAGTTTGTTTTTGCTCTTTAAATTTATTCCTAGGTAGTCAGGACACTACTAAATATTAAGTTTGGGGGCGAAGCAAATTCCGCCATTACGTTCTTAATGGTGTTTGTTGTCTTGTTCTCTCCTTTAGTTGATGCATTTTGCAGTGGGGACACTACAAGGTCTTAGGTTGGGGGTAGGGTTTTTTGTTTAATTGTTGTTATGTTGTTTGAGTCAAGGCATGTCAAGTTGTATGGTTTTTTAATAAAAAAAAAGTGTTTCTAGATGGGCCAAGCTTAATGATGATGATGATTTGCATGTGAGTGATTAAACTGTGCTAGAATGAATGACTGACTTCTTGTTGCTTCTACACTTTTACTCTAGGCTTAGGTAGGAACCTAGTTAGCTAGAAATGGTCTGATGCTAAAGCTAGTCTAGGTGAATCAAGACTTTGTCAAGTTTCTACTAAAAACTTTGAGTAGCATATGAAACTAAGTTTGGGGGTACAATGGTTATATTCAGGCTAAGTATAAAAGAATAGTAGTAGGTCAATGCACCAGGCAAAAGGCTTATACAAAATAATAATAAAATAGAAAAGAGAAAATATAGAAAGAAAAGAGTGTAAGCTACAATTTCCAAGTAGGGAGGTTGTTTTGTGGGTGACACATTATAGTTTCAGTCAAAAGACATTGTAGTTAGGTTGGCTATGAAGCAGGGAGGCCAATTTGTGGGTGACAATTTTTGTTTTAGTCAAAAAAGTGGCTAACCTGTGAGAAAAGTGAAGTCACTAATGTCATAAGGAAGGGGGGGTTGGAATTGTGACCCTTTTAAAATTATCCTGAAATAAAAGAACTTTGATTCACAAGTGTTATTGAGAATCAAGAGAGTAAGTGTTATGTGTTAGATAATAACAATCTTCTTAGTTAATTAGATGAGCCAAGAAGGGTGATTGAATAGTCTTCACAGTTACAACAAATTGAGAAGGATCAGTCAGTTCTTCCTTTCACACTTCTCACTGTTATTTCAAGACTGCTTCGAGTTTTACTGTGGATGATGTGTTATGTTTATAAGCAACTTATCAAGAGTTTTAAAAACATTTTCTATACTTGAGAAGGTTCTGAGAAGGGTTGAAAAACTCTTGTTCAAGTTACTGCTAAGAAGGGTTAGAAATGACTCTTCTTAGGTTTTCATAAATCTCTCCTTAAGAGGAGTTTTTCACAAACAGTAAACTAAAAGACTTAAAGCAGTAAATAACACAAGGATTTATAGTGGTTCACCCAAAAAGAGCATGGGCTACTCCACTCCTCACACCCAATGAGATTTTCTACTATTTTCCAAATAGTTTGCACCCTTTCACACTTCTCACAAGTTGAAAGCTCTTGGTAGTTTTCTTCTCACAGCACTACCTATTGTATACTCCTCTAATAGACTTCTTCAAAGCTATTAGACAGCTTTTAACACAAAAGCACTCACTTCTCAAGCCCGACAGCAACACATGCTACTTGAGAAGGTTCCCTATTCAAGGTTCTTTTGATTACAAGGATTTTGGGATTACTTAGAGCTTGGTTGACATAAATGGAATATACATGAATGTATAACAACACAAGACTTAATACATACTCAGAGACTAGGTGAATCCCTTCTGGTTTAAGTGCGGCTGAGTATGGAAGAGAGAAAACATGAATGAGTGAGAAGGGTGATAGCTCAGAATTTTAATCCACTCTCTTGAAGATCAATGAAGACCAGAGATGTTGTTATATAGAGTTGCTGTAGTTTATTAACTCATGGTCCAAGAATTAGAGTTGTTGCATCAAAAACTAGTCGTTTATAGCCGTTGCAAATACGCTCCTGTGCTGTCACTTTCACTTCTGCAGAATACAGCTGTCATGACTCTTCTCACAGTGACTCTTCTCACTATGACTCTTCTCAGGTGTTTTTCTTGTTGAAGATGATACTTCTCAAGTTGATGCTTCTCATGTTGATGCTTCTTGTTGATGCTTCTTAGATTGATGACTCTTCTCAACATGATTCTTCTTATTATGACCCTTCTCAAGATCATGACTCTTCTCAACTTGATTCTTCTCATGTGATGCTTCTCATCTACACTTATTCTTCTGTCATGACTCTTGCCTTGATCTTCTATAGCTATCCTTCTCATATTGCCACAAAACACAATGACTCTTCTTCAAGTAGAATTCTTCCAAGATTACCAAGGGTTCTTGATCTTAATTCTTATACTTGGGAAGTTTCCTTTCTTATAATAGTGTGGACAATGATTCTTGTATGTTTTCTCTTAGAATGATGCTTCTTATAAGCAAGTAACTGTTGAGATTGATTATGTGATCTTGTTCTTATGAAACACTCAACAAGAGGCATTAGTAATACACATGATCAGAAACCTTAATTCTCATCATTGTGGTTTGTTGAACACCAAAACATTATTTGGGATTTTGCCTCAACAAAAAGTGAGGATGAAATAAGGGTTACGCAACTGACCACTAGATCTTAATTATTTAAAAAGCCCTTTGTCGTGCCTTGAAGCCCCCCGATGCTTATGACGAAGTTGTTAGCCTACTCTTCTTTTTGAAAAATTCTTTGGCAAAGTCAAAAGAAGACCCTTCTTTCTAAGGCTAGGTGAAGTTTTGAAACTAGTTAGGAACTGAACTATGCTTAGTAGTCACACACTCACCTTGAGCAGTTAATAACTCAGGAAATCTTGAAAAGCATGGTGTGGATTTGAGTGATATTCTAAAAGTAAAGCCAATTTAGAGCATGTTTAGAAATATTGGTGTGAAATAGTTGGGCAGCTTGAATGTGTCTTTGTGTCAATCATCTTAGTTCTTTGTCAAGTGTTATTACTCGAGGACGAGCAATCGTTCAAGTTTGTGGGTGTCATTACTCGACCCCGGCCTGGGGGGCAACTGTTCTGGCCCGAGATCTACTCCGGACCGACCTCAACGAACTGCAACGACGTACGTAGCTCGGCGTGCGCAAGACCAAAGCAAGCCGGGGCTCACAGGCACAAATCGCCATGTGCCTCACCCAGTTCGACGGTCAGGATCAACCCAGATCTAACGGCTTGCAGCCAGGCCGCCCACACTATAAATACCAATCAACCTCCGCACCCTGAATAAGATCTCATATCTCATCATACAATTCACTATACTGACTTGGATGTTAGAGTGTGTGCAGGTACCACACCCACGTCGGTCAGCAACTCATCAACTTGGAGGGTATGTCGGTCTAACTCGGATTTCATCTCTACTCAAGTTAACATGAGGACTTAAAGTATTTGTACTTGCATATAAACTCGAATAAATCAACCGAAATAAGTGCATATAAAAATGTTACGCTTCAGCCAATATTGTTATGCAAAAGTAGAACCCAATTAAGTCAAAATCTTTATAAAATACTCTTTGTTCAACCAATTTTGTGAGAACAAATTCTCACTGACAATGGCATAACAGAAACACATGCATGGGTGATCCACAATTAGGCTCTTCCCTTATTTTATTCTATTCTCCCAACAACAGTGTAATTAATCAATCAATAAACAGTGTTGGGAGCAAGTCACTGAGTCAACTTAAAGTTTTGCTTGTTCCTACATATCCAATCTTTCCTCAAATTAAAGCTATGAAAATAATTGATTCCAGATAAGATGAACGGTGTAACACTTGTATTAAAAATTGCGTGTTCCAGCTGTGTGTTGGAATTTCAGCCTTTGACTTTGTGTACTTATAAATACATTGACAAACTATAATGTACAAGAGCATAGACAATGCAATGTGAAATGTGAGTTTAATGATGTTGATTTCACTCAAGTGTCTTGCATGAAGAGGGAAAGAGAGTACATTTGAGCCAAGGATGACTTGCCGGCATCCTTACACATGTAGGATCCCTTCTTATGAGGGTGTTACCGGCGAGGAATCTGGGCTCATATTTGCTCTCTTTCCTCTCATATGAGACTTGAAATGAGCTTTAAAATAAGGTCATCAATCTCAACTGTATTGATCAATAATAATATGGTTGCTACCAATGTGTCATGAACTGGATAGTATGAGGAGAAAATAGTAACAACATGCAAATGGAAGGATTGGTCATATGGTTTGGCTATCCTTATTTCTAATTACTACAAGAATAAAATTACTTTATGGTTACTTATCTTATTTTTTGAAAAGTTACAGTTAGATTCTTTATCTATATTTTTGGTTTTAATATGATCCTTTCTGGCTAAATTATAACACAGTCCATTGAGATTACAATACTTGGCACAACCTGACAAAATCAGTAATGCAAGAAATTGAGTTACAAGCTTGTGTAGGTGTACAATCCAATGCTGGTAACTGAAAGAAGAAAATATTTGCATCTCTTTTAGCTACACTAAGCAGTGGCTGATTTGAATTCTGCATAATCAAGCACCTATTAGTCTTGGCACAAAATTCAACACCACAGTTCAAAGAATCCATCAATCTAGGGACAGAAATCAAATTGACATTGAAAAAAGGAATATAATACACATTATATATGAATAGTAATAGAATTAGAAATCTTGACAGGTCTTGAAATCTTGATCGGTAGCACCCATGTCAATCACCCAAAACGATAGGATTCTCACCCATTAGAGGTGTAGAAAGAGAGTTAATAGAAGCATTTATAGAAACACCTTATTTTGAAGAAGACTCAAGATTTGTTGGTATTGATCTTGAATGTTAGTTAAAGAAGGTGTTTGAATACTCTGTTTTTGAATAGTAGATTGTTGAGAGTCCAATTAAGTAGCAAGATTGGCAGCCTTTGAATTCTTCGAGTGCTGCAACCCTTGTGAATTTGTTTTGCATAATTATTTTTCCATTGTAATGTTGTACTTGGTACTTTAAATTGTACACCGACATAATATGTTTTTTTAAGATTATATATATATATATATATATATATATATATATATATATATATATATATATATATGAGAACTGTGAGTTTTTAGTGGGTTTGATACTTTGTAGGTAAAATTAGTACACTATTAGGTATCAGCCCAACAAAACTAATGAGTATCGAAGTGCTCACTATATATATATATATATATATATATATATATATATATATATATATATATATACACACACACACACACTATTGCAGAAAATATATGTAGCATCGGTTATTCTGCACATTTAACATTGGTTATCAGTCGATACTAAATGTCTCACATTTAACATCGGTGATTAAACCGATGCTAAATGATACCTTTAGTATCAGGTTTTGGAAAAACCGATGCTAAATGTTGTTTCGTAGTTTTTTATGCCTGAAGACAAACTTTTAACATCAGGGATCCTAATAACCGATGCAAAATGTCTCTTTTTATGACATTTAGCATCGATTATATAGACAACCGATGCAAAATGTACTTTTTTTGACATTTAGCATCGATTATTAATTTTAACACAACCGATGTTAAATGTCCATTCTTTGTGACATTTAGCAACGCTTACTTAAAAAGCCGATGCTAAATGTCCATTCTTTGTGACATTTAGCAACGGTTATTTAAAAAAACGATGCTAAATGTCTATCTTTTGTGACATTTAGCATCGATTCTAAATGTCCATTCTTTGTGACATTTAGCATCGATTACTTAAACAACTGATGCTAAATGTCTTGTTTTTTTTTTGTTTTTTTATTTTTAATCTCCATCAGTCGACAAATTTATAAGAATCTGTTATATAGATCATTCCAGACAGCAATGCATTATAAATTTATCAAAATACTTCGAATTCCATTAAAATTAATACCTTACATTTAGAAAGCAAAAGAGCAACAATATATGTTCCCAATGTGGTATCCAAGGTAAAAAGCATTGATTTGGATACTATAATTAGAGTTGTTCCACTTGATATACGTAGCTGACCAGATATACATAACTGACCTACCTACTATACATATTGTCGCAGTTGTTATTGCTGTCTCAATATACATGCTGCCTGACCTGATATTTATATTAGATTTATGGCAAAATATCTCCCAAATAGAATCCATGATTACAATAGAATCCTAGATTTATAGCACAAATTGTGATCCCAAATAAAAATAGAAGAAAACAAAGAGATGAATACCTTTCACACTGTTCTGGAATTCGTTGTGCAAATTTTTATTTAAGAAGCATCTACACTGACATCCTCTACTTGCAGCAAACAGGAAGGGTTCTGGAATAATTACCAGAAACAACGTTAAAGCTACTTAGCAAAAACAGCAACCCTATAAAGTACCTGAATTGATTTGGGGATTTCCTTCGACGGTGTCCTTCTCCTTCTTTCGTTCATTTTTGTTCAGAGAGAAACAGAGAAAGAGGGGGAAGAAGAGAACAACCGAAGGAGACGAAGATAGGGCAACCGGAGATGGAGTGAGGGAGAAGAAGAGAGCGAAAATCGGTGAGCAATCAAGCGGCGATTTCTTTGTAGTGAGCAGCCAGGCGGCGGCGTCCGTGAAAAATCGGTGAGGAAGAAGAAGAGTCACGAGAGGAAGAGGAGAGTTTCGTGAAGAGAGTGTGCGTTGAGGAGGTTTGCGAAGAGGAGTTTCGTAAAGCTTGTTTCAGAGAGCGAGAGAAGTGTGCGTTAGAATTATTGAACAATCAAGAATAAAAAGAATAATTCATTGAAAAAACTAAGTATCTGATATTACAATGAGTTGAAGATCCTTATATACCAGCTGGATCCAACAACAAGAAGATATCTCTAAAATAACTAAGACTCTAAATCAAAAACAGAATCTAACTGAATATCACAACTAACACAGTTGCAATAACAACCTAACTGCAACCGGGTAAACTAACTCAACTATTAACTATAGTTACACTTAGGATATAAAAGGAAAAGTACATTTGTAAAAGGGATATAATTGTAATACTCCCCCTCAAGTTGGGAGAAACAGATTGTGAAGTCCAAACTTGAAGATAAGACTCTGAAAGAGGGGCCTGGGCAGAGCCTTTTTCAAAGCATCAGCAAGTTGTTCACTTGAAGAAACATGAACAAGGTTGAGAAACTTGGAATGGACGTGCTCCCGTACGAAGTGGCAGTCTATATCAATGTGTTTGGAGCGATCATTGCAGGTAGGATTAGTGGCCATTTGTATAGCAGAGTTTCTATCACTGTAAATAATAGCTGAGGTGAGGCTGATGTTGAAGGCTCTAAGAAGCTGCCTTATCCAAAGCAACTTAGAGGTGAGGGTTGCAAGGGCACAGTATTCTGCCTCTGCTGATGATCTAGCAACAGTAGATTGCTTTTTGGACTTCCATGTGACAATAGCTGATCCAATATATACGCAGAAACCAGTTGTTGAACGGCGGGTGGTGGTGCAACCACCCCAATCAGCATCACAGTATGCTGTAACTCGTAGAGAGGAAGCAGTAGGAAATAGAAGACCTTGACCTGGAGCTTTCTTTAAATACTGCAGAACAACATTTACAGCAAGAAGATGAGGTCTACGAGGTTGATTCATGAACTGACTTAGCCTATTGACAGCATAGGATATGTCAGGTCGTGAAATTGTGAGATAAATCAAGCGACCCAACAGTCTTCTATACATAGTAGGGTCAGGTAGTAAGTCTCCATCAGTATCATTGAGGGAAAGATTGGAGTCCATAGGAGTATCAAGAGGCTTGGCACCAATATGACCAGTGTCTGTAAGTAATTAGAGTGTGTACTTACGTTGTGAGAGTGAAATGCCTTGAGGAGAGTGTGCAATTTCAAGCCCAAGGAAGTAATGAAGATCTCCAACAATTTTGAGCTTGAATTGACTCTCCAAAAATTGCTGAGTTTGAGACAGAAGCTTTGGATCAGGTCCTGCGAGCAGAATATCATCAACGTAGACCAATAGAACGACTAAGGAGGGGCCAGAGCCCTTGGTAAAGAGAGAATTATCGGCTGAGCTCAGTTGAAACCCATGTAACATGACTGTGGAGGCAAATTTGGTGTACCATTGCCGAGAAGCTTGCCTGAGGCCGTAAAGGGACCTGTTGAGTTTGCAAGCAAGTTGCTCCCCCTTGATGTGATAGCCCAAAGGAAGCTTCATGAATACCTCTTCAGCTAGCTTACCATTCAAGAAAGCATTATTTATGTCAAGTTGCATAATGGACTAATGTTGTTGTGCTGCTATAGCTAGGAGAATTCTGACAGTGGCAAGCTTTGCCACAGGTGAAAAGGTCTCCAAAAAATCGATTCCAGCTTGTTGAGTATAATCCTTGGCAACTAATCTTGCCTTATATCTGTCAAGACTCCCATCAGCCTTGTATTTCACCTTAAACAACCACTTACAACCAATTGCCTTTTTACCAGGAGGCAAAGGTTGAACTGTCCAGGTGTTGTTAGCCTCCAAAGCAGTGAGTTCTTCATCCATGGCATGGCGCCACTCAGGGATATTGACAGCTTGGTGAAAGAACTCGGGCTCATATACTGCCTGAACATGCATGATGTAGTTAGTATAGGCAGGGGAGAGTTTGGTGTAATCAAGGGAATGTTGTATGGGATATGTGAGGTTGCAATCATAATCCTCCAGGTATGCAGGGGGCTGAGTAACTTTGGAAGACCTGCGCAGAGTAGTAATAGTTGTAGGACATGGAGGAGGATCATCAGTGGGTTCATTAGAAGTTGTAGCAGAAGTAGTAGTCTCAGAAGTGACAGTTGTTGGAGTAGAAGAAGCGTGATCTGTGGTTGAAGCAGTAGGAGTGTCTTCTTCGGGTGGAGTGGCATCTGGTTGGGGAGGGTCAGGAGCATCTAGATCAAATGTGGAGGTGGTCATGGCAGTAGGTAAAGGTGTGTTATCTGTGGAGGTATGTGAATGAAATTGGGAACTGTCTTTGAAGGGAAAAATGGACTCATGGAAGATAACATCACGAGAGATAATGAATTTGTGATTGTGGAGGTCAAATAATTTGTAGCCTTTGTAACCTTGGGGATATCCTAAGAAAACACAAGGGATAGCTCGGGGTGTGAATTTGTTTCTGTCAGAGGCAATGGTGGAGGTGTAGCAGAGGCATAGTTTGGAGGCTTAGAGAAGATCATAGGGAGAGTTGTTGTCCAGGTTAGGGGTAGGAGTTCTGTTGATCAAATATGTTGCAGCAGCAAGGCATTCTCCCCAGTATTGCAAAGGAACTGCAGCTTGAAACATTAAAGCCCTGGCAACATTCAGCAAATGTTGATGTTTCCTTTCAACCACAACATTTTGCTAAGGTCTGTAAGGACAAGAAAATTGGTGTATGGCACCCTTTGACTGCAGAAAATCAGTTAGTTGCAATTCCCTAGCATTATCAGTTCTAATACATTTGATGTGTTTGCCAAATTGAGTGTGTGCATATGCAAAGAATTGTTTGATCAAGTGAGGTGCATCAGATTTTGATTTCATCAAATGAGTCCATGTGAACCTTGAGTGATCATCAACAATTGTGAGAAAATATTGGTAGCCATCATGGGTTAATTTTGAAAAAGGACCCCATGTGTCACAATGTACCAAATCAAACAAGGTGTTAGACATGTTGTGTTGAGACATAAAAGGTAGTCTCTTTTGCTTAGCTAAAGGGCATACATTACACAAACCAGAATGAAACTTGGAATTAGCATGAAAAGGAATTTTATTACTGAGAATTTGAAGTATAGGGTCGGACAAATGTCCCATGCGAGTGTGCCATAAATTGGCAACATCAGAGTGTACATTAGCAGCATTACAAACAAAATTGCATGGTGAAACAGAATTACAAGTAGAATTGGAAACTATACTACAATCATGGGAAATTACATCAGTCAATAAAGGTGCAGTGTACATGGTGGAATTAATCATGTGCACAGAGTGTGTGATGTAACTGAGGGTGAGAGGAAACAGCCCATGAACAACTTCACATATTCCAATCACTTGCTTGAGAGTTAGATCCTGGATTGTGCAAGAATCATCAATGAAATGAACATCAATGTGTTTAGTATACAGCAGGGCTCCAACAGATATAAGATTCATAGAGAAAGTGGGAATGTATAAAACCTTTGTAAGAATGAAATTGTCATTCAACTTTATACTACCAACAGCAACTACCCTAATTTTTTGATTATTAGGTAATGTGACAAAGGTGTGCGGCAGTTTAGTGTATTGAAAAAATAGTGCAAGATCATGGCAAATGTGTGCAGAAGCTCCCGAGTCTACAAGCCATAAAATTCTAGCACTGATAGGTAAAGATTTTAAAACAGAGAGACTAATGACTAATGCGAGAGGATACAGCGTGTCACTCTCGGTGACACTTATTTGTGGCAAGTCGTGCTCGAATGTATGCTAGCATTTGTTGGTATTGCTCGATGGGCGGCGCGATGGTAGAGGCTCGCTCCGTCACGAGATTGGCCGAGGCAGTGTGCTTCTTGTGACCCGGAGGATATCCGTGCAACTTGAAGCACTTGTCCTTGGTGTGCTCGAGAAGACCACAATGAGCACATAGAGGGCGATCACGCTTACCAGATGTCTTGGGTGAAGCCGAAACAACACACACAATTGCAGAAGGTGAAGGATCAGCAAGATTGCCAATTCCTCGCTGAGTTTCTTCTTGAAGGACCAAGGCAAACACCTGCGTGATGGATGGTAGAGGATTCATGACCAAGATTTGGCCACGAAGAGTGCCATAAGACTCGTTTAAACCCATTAGAAAGGTATACACGTATTCTGAGTTAAGATGATCGATGAGAGGTTGAACTCCTCCACAATTGCAAGTGTGGCCAGGAACACAGTGACTCAACTCCTCACATAACGCCTTAATCTTGTTATAGTATGCATTCACCGAACCGGAACCCCGAGTGCAACCAACGAAATCACGCCGGAGTTGAAAAAAATGCGGACCATTCTGTTGTTGGAATCTTGTTTCCAAATCAAGCCATAAATCTCAAGCAGTGGAGTGGTAAACGATGCTAACAACAAGTTCCTTACATACGGAATTTAGCACCCAAGAAGCGACGGTGTTGTTACAACGGAGCCACGCCGGAAACTGAGGATCGTGCTCCGGTGGCTGAACGATAGTGCCGTCAACAAATCCATATTTGTTCTTGGAGCTGAGGGCCCAAACCATTGCACGTTTCCAAGAATTGTAGTAGCGAGAACTTGTCCCGGGTTATCTGAGTGGTGGAGAAAGAAAGGGTTTTGAGGGTCAACGACGAGAGCCATGGTGAAAGAGAGCGACCAACGGCGAAATCGACGAAAGAAGGAAGCGAAATCGATCAGAAATCGAAAGGGGGCGATCGGAGCGGAGGGGAAACCCTAAAACGATTCTACTGATACCATCAAGAATAGAAAGAAGAATTCATTGAAAAAACTAAGTATCTGATATTACAATGAGTTGAAGATCCTTATATACCAGCTGGATCCAACAACAAGAAGCTATCTCTAAAATAACTAAGACTCTAAATCAAAAACAGAATCTAACTGAATATCACAACTAACACAGTTGCAATAACAACCTAACTGCAACCGGGTAAACTAACTCAACTATTAACTATAGTTACACTTAGGATATAAAAGGAAAAACATTTGTAAAAGGGATATAATTGTAATAAGAATAGGGAAAATTAAGAGGATTCCGACTTTTAGTGTCGTGTGTTTTAACACGCGATGCTAAATGTGTTTGAGATACACATTAAAAGTCTCACAAATACTTTTAGCATCGGTTTTTTAAACACTTGATGCTAAATGTAGGCACAAAAATTGAATACATCCATTTAATTGCAAATTTGCCACCCCTTCGACATTAAGCATTGGGTGTTTAAACAACCGATGCTAAATGATGTTTTTTAATATCAAATTTACACTATATATATATATATATAATGATAAATTATTATTATTATTATTATTATTATTAATTTGCATGTCGATGAGTATGATTTATTTTAAAATATAAAATGCCATAAGGAAATTTGCATGTCGGCCAATTGCGTGGGTATAAGGAATTTTCAAACTTGAAAATGCCAAAAGGGCTACAGAAATAGGAGTGGGACAATTCACAACACCTTTTCTCAGATTATATTTTAATATTTTTAAATTAAGATTTATAGCATTTTTTTGGGTCAAAGGAAGCTAAAAAGTATTGATTCGTTAATTAATGATTCTGATATGAAGTGCTGTCATCTCTATCGCATTTGGATGTCCTTCAGTCTTTATACATTCTTCATTTGGTCCAGTTGCTTAAATCTCCATTGAGATAAGGAGGCGATTTTGGTGTTTAAAGAAATTTAATTCTAAGTACAAATGGATATTATTCTTTAATCAAAAGCTTTAGAACACAACATAGGTAGCCAGTAATAGTTCAAAAATAAATAAAATGAAAGAGTTTATTTACAGCTTATTGCGACCTGTTTTATAATAAAATAAAATAAAATTTGATAGGAATTATATATTAAAAAAATAGGCGAGAATTGTGGTAACATTTTATTTTAAGATATGGTTAACACATAATAGTTCAACATTTTAACTCTACAATAAATATAATAGCAAACCACAATATTAAAGTATATTGGTAAATTAGAGCTAAGTAAGATCATACTACTACGTTAATGACTAACTTAAATAAAAATTCATTAAAATATAAGTTATTTAAGTGAAGAAAATTTAAAAAAAAAACAAGAGTTAATTTGACCTCAATAAAACAAAAGAAAGAAAATACTAAAAATGTAAATTTAAATTCATAAATCCAATATACACTTGCACATAGGTAATTCAACTCAAATAGCTAACGAAATTAACTAATTATTTACAACTTAAGGTCATGTTAATGTAAAATTGTACATAAGTAAGCTCGCACTAAAAGTGAGAGTTTACCGATTTTACGAGAGTTTACTTGAACTTGTATGGGTTACGAAAAAGAGAGTTTACCTCCTAGTTAACTCGTTCTAATTGTGATCTAGAGTCGTAAACTCATAAGAGTTTAGGAGTTAACTCAGTAACGTAACAATCATACATGCAAATAGGCAACCGGCCGGTCTTAGTTTATCTATAAGAACCTTAATATACTATGATAAAAAGTTAGATACTTAATTAAGAATTTCCTACATCTTACACTCATAAGTGTAACATCTTGAATTTTGATACATTTTTATTGAAATTTTATTCCAAGAAAAGGTGTTTTCATTTATCATCGATCTTCGTTAGTGTTATAGTGAAAATTAGAGTTTCTAAAGAACTAGAAACTCATTAAGCGACTATTATTCGCTAGATGTGAGCTTCTCTCCAACAGCTGCTGATAGAAATGACATGTTCTTTCGCCAAGTGAGGCGGTGTAGGCACCTTCTTTCGCTAAGTGAGTGGGACTCGTTAAGCGTGCTATAGACAGACAGATAGCGACGAACCTTATATAAGTCGATGAAGAGGTCGTCACTCGCTAAGGCGAGAGGGACTCGTTGTGTGAGGGTCATTTTTTACTCCTATAAATATGAAAAATTACATAAGGTGAAATTCTGTTTGAAGATCGAGTTTGTTTGAGAGCGTACGAAGCAAATTAGGGTTCAATTGCATGGATGCTACTAGCTTTACTACAAGTGGGGGAAATATACCATATACATATATAGCCTTAAACAGACATTTAAATGTGTGTAGAGTGACCTAAGCTCTACTAGAGTTAAAGAGTCAATGATACCTAAAGATCATTTGATAACTCTTCAAAGTAATGTTAAGTGAAGTTTAATTCGTTGAGAACGAGTTAACACATAGGAAAGTTCTATATATTGTTGTTTGATTGTTTTCTTAAGATGTGATTATGAAAATTTAGGATATAAGTTATGAACCACTTTTTTCGAAGATACATTGTAGAGTATGCATATAGAAATATATCAAAGGATACATATATTTGAAGTGATAGTATTTTGGGCTATGGATATGATATTTCTAGGATAAGGATACGTATATATATCACATTTATTTTGTAAGGTTAACAATCATATTATAGGCATACGAGGTCAACTCGACGGTGTTTTTAAGAAAACATTGTTATTTCTATTATTATTAGTATTGTTGATCAGGGTGGTAATGTTACAGGTTACACGGATCAATTGTGGGTGTGGGACCTATAACCTCAAGACTCCTTCCAAGATAGTCTAATGAACGTCTAGGAACTTTTGTGGCATCGAGATTATGGCTAATGTTTAAATTCTAGGGCATACATAGGAAACAAAGGTGTTATCAAGAAAGGATACAAGTTGATCATTGGGATATATGATCAAGGTATAGAGCACAGCTCAGGTTATGATAAGTCTATAGAACACAAAGGAAAAATAGAGGATGCATAGTGAGTCAATAGGAGAAGCATACAGTTGAATGTATTGTATAACATGTGTAGATGTTGTTTATTGCTCTCATCCCATCTTTTTGATTTATACTTATGTGGTCGCCCCTTTATTTTGTATATGTTTTAACAAGATGATATGGGAGTAGATATACCAGACGAGAGGATGTGACAAGATACATCCATAGATCAAACTCATAAGAGAGGAATTGAGCATAGGTATACTCATGAGGTAAAAGAGGTAGATACTCTTCATAAGGAATCATATTGAAAAAAGATACTAAATGAGAGTACAATGTGTGCTCTATATATAGAGCTCTAGAAAATACTAACTAACTACTCAATTACTAATTAGTCCCTAAGAGAATGTAACACCTCCTAAATCACTATTATTTTTAATAGCCTCCCTCAAGCTGATAGTGGGATCACCACGTCAGCTTGAAATACAAACAATTATTCCAATTACTAAAACTTAAGCACAAGAAAAGCAACATAGCTAGTAAAAAAATGAAAATGGTATTCTGGTGTTAATTTGATGCATTGAGGAGTGGGCCAAAGTGTAATATTAAGCCCAAACAGAGAGTGTGTGGTCCATTACCATCGTGAGTCCAAACAACACGTCCAACAACACTTCCTTGAACCCTACCGTTTCTAGAACCTTCTATCGTGGTTGCAGCACCAAATTTGGCCGATCTCTGGTGGTGATGACTGCTCCAGCGTCGTTGACGGAGATATCCCAAACATAACTCATCCACAGCAACGATGCAAGACGGAGTTTCGCCGGGATCGTAGTTGAAAGCTCATGGTGTTTCCTTCTCAGTCGTCTTCTTTGGCAACGATAGAGTGATTCCCAAACCAAACGCAAACAATGTGCCATGAATCAGATCAAGCGCTGTGAAAATGAAATCAAGCCATGTGAGATGGTCTGAAGTTGGTGCATCGAAAAAGAGACTTGATAGAGTTCCGCCATGATCTATGAATATTGTGAGTTCTGGTGTTGCCTTCTCCGTCGTCTTCTCTGTCAGAGTTTCGCCTGGATCGAAGACGAAACCAAAGTGTCGTAGAAGTACTGCAAGGATCAGATCTGTAAGGTCATCCAATTTCTCCAACAATGATACAATCTGTTCTGAAGGATGCTTCGAATCTACTTCGCGAGACTCAAACTTGTCATTAGTAATGATCCTCTGTAATTTATTTTCATCTTCCACCTCTCGATCTAAGAACGATGATGCATCATAACGTGTTTTGGTTTGTGGCTTTGCTGGTTTTGATGCGTTGAAGATGACATCGGCACCGAGCCTCGTATCGGAGTGATTGACGATTATGGAGGTTAAAGGAACGATATCAGGAGACGTTGTTTGCTTCTGTAATTGGTCCGCCAGATCTGGATCTTCGTTATCATTGTTGCTATCAGAGAAGCCAGACTCACATCCAGTTGCAATCTCCTTTGTAGTCTTTGCTATCAAGTTCGTGTGCAAATGACATTCTCACCTTCATCGGTGTTACGCTTTCTGATCGGACATATGATCTCTCCTATCTTGATGTTGAATTCATCAAATTCTGGTTCGATTGAAATTAGTGGAGAAACTGAAATCGATTCCATATCTGAATTTTGATCGAAATTGCCAAAAGTGATTTTGAGATGGTTGTTTTCATGAAGGAGTTGTGAAGCTTTTTCCTCTTCTTGATCCAAAAACAACCATGGTGGAACACCATCTTCCACATTGTTAAAATCTTCATCAATGACCGAATCGGAATCGGAAGCGCAATCCTCATCTCTAGGGTATCGCTCTGATACCATGTTAAGAATCATAGGATCATACATCCATAGATCAAACTCATAAGAGAGGAATTGAGCATAGGTATACTCATGAGGTAAAAGAGGTAGATACTCTTCATAAGGAATCATATTGAAAAAAGATACTAAATGAGAGTACAAGGTGCTCTATATATAGAGCTCTAGAAAATACTAACTAACTACTAAATTACTAATTAGTCCTTAAGAGAATGTAACACCTCCTAAATCACTATTATTTTTAATAAATTTCGTCGCTAATGCAGCAAAATTTGTCGCCAATCAATGGTCTTGACGGAATTTCCGACGGACCAAATTACATTGCCAAAGGCCTCGTCACAAACTATATTTGATGAAAAATTCTGTTGCAAATGAATCTGTCGCAAAGAAGCCTATGAGGTGCGACGAAATGACCATGTACGTCGGTAGTTGGGAATTGGTGTTAGGGTTGATTGGGGGAAAAAGGAGGAACAAAGCCTCGGTTTGGGGGAAATTAAATTTGGGCTTCCTTGAGAAATCAAGACAAGGATTAGCGTAAAATAGTGAATCCTCTGCCGTCAATGACAAATTGACGCTAGGTGACTAACACTATGTTGCAGATTCCTTGTGATGAGATTCGAGTGAGTGAAAGGAACGATGGTTAGAGAGGTGAGAGTGTAGGAGGAGTCTCGGTGGAGGGGAGAGAAGTGATCGTGGTGGCAAGTGAGTGAGGGTGAGGGGGTGGTGGCAATAGAGTGAAGGCTAGTTATGGGAAAGATTGAGAGAGAGAAAGAAAGAGTTCTTTGACCGAGAGTAAGGGTTCGAGGGATTAGTTCTTTTAATGTTAAGTGAAATAACATATCGGTGGATTTGCGACAAAAATATCCCTCGAAATTTGTGACTGAATCCATTTTTCGTCGAAAACGTGAGCAGGAAACCATAGGTAACACGTAGTGACTGATTTTTCCGTCGGAAAACACATGCATTAGTGACGGAAAAAATCTGTCAGAAATACTTCGTAGGTATTTTAGGTTATCCTTGTAGTGGGGAAACACCTTGAGATTCGAATCCATGTCCTTGTGAGATATTGTTTGCCAACGGAGGTTGGAATTGGTAAGGATTCAACTATATCTCACAAGGACATGGATTTGAATCTCATTATATTGTTGATGTAATGGCCTCGTTTGTGGGTAAGTATATATCTGTAAGCGCTCTTTGAGCCTTAGGGTTTTCCTAACCCTAGTGAGTCCTTGAGATCAACCCGTCTAAACTTTTCCTCATAAAAAAGTATCTCTGATATTGTTTCTAAATTGTCTTTTAATAAACTCTCCCAAATACTTAGTCGCTGAGTTTTGTATAATTAATCGAAATTTTCAAATCAATGGAATAAAATTTGATAGGAATTATATATTAAAAAAATAGGCGAGAATTGTGGTAACATTTTATTTTAAGATATGGTTAACACATAATAGTTCAACATTTTAACTTGATGGCGAAATTGGCAAGTGTACCAAATCGTCGCAAGTACTAATAAAACGGTAAGATCGAGTGTCGAACTCAAGGATCGAATGCAAATACCAATAAACATTAACAACAACTAGACGAACACAAATGAACCGAATTTGAGTGATATCATAAAGTAGCTGGAACTTTTAAGGTAAAGATAATAAATATTTTTGTATTTTTGATAAAGAACCGAATAACGCAAAGTTTACGAGATGATAAAATAAGTTAGGGATGAACTTCAATTGATTCCACACTATTGCAAATTGATTTAATAAGGAAAAGTAACCCTCTCTTTTACTTTGTTATCAAACCCACAACATTAATTAATCCCTAATTCCTTAGGTGAATTAATCATTTGTGAACAACTAAAAACCCTAATTCCTTAGGTGAATATAGTTGACAACAAGCATTAGAATCAAGGATTTGCAAGATACAACAACTCCAAGGCTATCCCTAGACTAAGAATTGAAGACATTCAATCTCAAGCATTCAAATATAAAACTTCCATTCCATAGATGAACCATAAATCATTCCATGGGTGATCAAATCATGAAAAGCATTAAGAATAGAGATTAAACATATAAAGCAAGAAGGAATATGATATTTAGAACAATCAAAACCAATTACAATAGTGATTCATCAATGTTAATTCATCCCTAACCCAAATGGGTTTAGCTAGACATGGATAAAGAAGAAGGGAAATAGAAAATCAAACTCAATGGAGAGAATGACCACATTGAAGCTCCAAAATCTTGTTCCCAAGCCTTGAATCTTCAATGGAGATGAATGGTCTTGAGCCCCTAGCTGCCTCCCTTGCTATCTCTCTCTCTTAGGTCAAGAAAATGGTAAAAAGCCACTTTGGTTGGATGAAAATCGCAACTTTAAACAAAATCGCAGAGCAAAAGCGCCCAAGCGCATGACAGAAGCGCTTGGGCGCATGACAGACAGCATCAACAGACCCAGACGCATGCAGAAGCGCTTGGGCGCACAGGCAACAGAATCAACAGGTACAGAAGAGCCCCAAGCGCATGCAGAAGCGCTTGGGCGCATGGCAAACAGAAACTTCAAATGTAGAAGCGCCCCAAACGCATGCAGAAGCGCTTGGGCGCTTTGTAGCAGATTTTTGAAGTAGTAGGAGCTCCAAATGCTAGGCAAGTGCATCCTTGGGCGGACGACATAACTTTTAAAAACGCAACCCATTCTTCAAGCTTTAAAATATCCAAAGCATCCATTTGCACCTGAAAATCATGGTTATGACAAATGTGGCATTTTGTGGTCCAAGATCAATGTAATTTCCCAAGTACGGTATAAAAAACACCTAATTTCGGACCAACCAAACTATATTCAATGCGGACTTATCATAACTCTACAATAAATATAATAGCAAACCACAATATTAAAGTATATTGGTAAATTAGAGCTAAGTAAGATCATACTACTACGTTAATGACTAACTTAAACAAAAATTCATTAAAATATAAGTTATTTAAGTGAAGAAAATTAAAAAAAAAAAAAAAACAAGAGTTAATTTGACCTCAATAAAACAAAAGAAAGAAAATACTAAAAATGTAAATTTAAATTCATAAATCCAATATACACTTGCACATAGGTAATTCAACTCAAATAGCTAATGACATTAACTGATTATTTACAACTTAAGGTCATGTCAATGTAAAATTGTACATAAGTAAGCTCGCACTAAAAGTGAGAGTTTACCGATTTTACGAGAGTTTACTTGAACTTGTATGGGTTACGAAAAAGAGAGTTTACCTTCTAGTTAACTCGTTCTAATTGTGATCTAGAGTCGTAAACTCATAAGAGTTTAGGAGTTAACTCAGTAACGTAACAATCATACATGCAAATAGGCAACCGGGTCTTAGTTTATCTATAAGAACCTTAATATACTATGATAAAAAGTTAGATACTTAATTAAGAATTTCCTACATCTTACACTCATAAGTGTAACATCTTGAATTTTGATACATTTTTATTGAAATTTTATTCCAAGAAAAGGTTTTTTCATTTCGCATCGATCTTCGTTAGTGTTATAGTGAAAATTAGAGTTTCTAAAGAACTAGAAACTCATTAAGCGACTATTATTCGCTAGATGTGAGCTTCTCTCCAGCAGCTACTGATAGATATGACATGTTCTTTCGTCAAGTGAGGCGGTGTAGGCACCTTCTTTCGCTAAGTGAGTGGGACTCGTTAAGCGTGTGTTACCTCAAAATCTCGACAACACATTAAATGAAGCTTTAAATGGGGCTGACTTCACATTTAATATTGTTCTGTGGGCCATAGGTCAATATTCAAGTCAATGCACCATGGGTTCGACAGGGAAGACAGATAAGAGCAAGGAGTGCAGGCAGTCTTCGACAAGTTAGGCTCTCAAAGCCATGAAGTAAACAAATTTCGACAAGCGAGGACACAACACTTCGACAGAGTTGGGCTCAACATTTCGTCAAGCAGTCGACAATGAGTCAGTCGAAGGTGCAGAGCAGCAAAGTAGTGGGCGGTTACTCCCCCGTAGTTTTAGGAGGCAGTTACCCTTTCCCCCACGATTGTTCCTAGGAGTATAAATACCCCTTTGTAATAGGAAACAGGGGTCACCACATTTTACAAAAACGCTGGGAAACTCAACTTCCAAGTCAACGAGAAACACGAGTGAAACAGATCATTGTATGTGTTGGTGAACCACTTTTATTTCTTCGTTTAATGCAAAGTCTTTACTTTCTTTTTACGTTGTTGCATTTATTGCTTTTACTTCGCTTTCAAATCACTTCTTTCTACCATTCTCTGTTCTTACGTACTTCAAAAAACACAAACTCGATGGCAATTGTCAAAGAGATTTTCTAGTTTGATCTCACAGTCTTAATATTGAAAACTAGTGATTGTTTGCTAAAAACACCAGCAAACAAATTGGCACGCCCTGTGGGACCTTTGCCATTAATTTTGTGTCTTTTCTGTTAATATACGTGTTTGTATGCACTTGAGGAGTGGTAGGATGGTACGCACCAATTCTAACAACGCCTCTAGTTCCAGCCCTGTGATATCACAAGTGCAAGGAACAACGGTAGATTCTGCCAATGTCAGCGTTGGAAATGTTGCAGGGACTACGGCCCCAGTGACATCAATAACCGTTCCCACGATGTCAATGACCAACGTTGGTTCGACATCGTCTATGGCCTTGCCACAAAACATAGGACTTCCTTCTAGTCCTTATGTGGCAACAGAAATAGTTTGGAGACACGTTTCCAAAACATGAGTCTACCACCATACCCTTTTGGGGTATATGGCATGCCTTACTGGAATGCCACATGTCTCGACCTTTTCTCCTTCGCACGTCTCTTACGAGGCGCGCTGCACTCGGTCGAAATCCTCTGCGTTAACCAACGCGTCGCTTGTTGGCGTTAAGACAACAAGTAGACGAAAAGCAATCATGATATGGTTAATATGCCGACTCAACAGATTGGTGCTCGTGTTCAATCCTTTGATTCAAAGACATACAAATACCGATTACCAAATGTTAGCAAACCAAATGGGTAGGATTGCGATTTCTTTGGGGCTCCTACGAAACAATAGGCGTTACCCAATGGTGGGAATAATGCGCCTAATACCCCACAGAGATCAGTTACTGTCGAAGCCCAGGCAGTTATGGGCGAACAACAAGGGGTGGGAAACCACGTCCCTGAAGTGGTCGTGGTAAATCGAAACGAAAATGCCGACGAAGTTGTTCGACAAGTGCAACGAAATAACGTTTGTGCTCAAGACAACATAGCCACTTTGGTAGAAACCATAATGGCGCAGAACGGCCTTAACGTAGGTTTACATAGGCCCTAATTTCATATCGCCCCGTGTGTGAGTATATCTTACAGCGAGACTGCCGAGGGTTGGAAAATCCCTAAATTCACTAAGTTTGGGGGTGACACCAATGAGTCCACTGTCGAACATATTGCCCGGTACATGACTGAGGCAGGAGACATAGCTCAAAATGAGAGTTTGAAAATGAAGTATTTTCCAAATTCGCTAACTAAAAATGCCTTTACGTGGTTTACCACTCTACCCCCTGGTTCCATATATACATGGGGGCAATTAGAAAAGGCTTTTCATGAGCAGTTCTACATGGGCCAGTCGAAAATTAGTCTTAAAGAATTGGCTAGTGTTCGACGTAAAGTGCCCGCCATTGATGACTATCTGAATAGGTTTAGGTCATTTAAAGGCTAGGTGTTTCACACAAGTGCCTGAGCATGAGCTTGTCGAAATGGCTGCAGGCGGCCTTGATTATTCAATTAGAAAGAAATTGGATACCTCTCATTTGAGAGACATGGCCCAGTTAGCCGATAGAGTTCGACAAGTCGAAAGGCTTAAAGAGGAAAAGGCTAGAGTGAGTAAATACAATAGAAAAGAAAACTCAGTTGGCTTTCACAAGAAAGAAAAGATAGCCTATGTCGATGAGCAATTCGACTTTGCGTTTAGTGATGTCGAATCTGAGGAGATAGACGTGGCTGAACTTAAGCCTGGTCCTCCCTATGCCTGTAAAATTATTAAGACACGCAAATGGGAATAATCCCGTGGAGCCAAAGAATGATAGATTTGTGCCTAAGACATACACTTTTGATGTTACTAAATGCGATGAAATCTTTGATTTATTAGTAACTGATGGCCAAATCATAGTGCCAAATGGCCTGAAAGTTCCTCCTCTCGAATAGAGGAAGAAAAAGGGTTATTGTAAGTTTCATAATTTTTGGGACATACAACCGACCGTTGTGTTCTTTTCGTGGATATGGTTGAAAAGCAATCGAAGAAGGAAGGCTCAAATTTGGAGACAAGAAAAATAAAGCACCTATGCAAATCGACACGACCCACTTCATCAAGTGGAGGCTATGTATGCAGAACCAGTGGAGATGAATATCAATATGGTGGATGCTAAAATGGTGGATTCTCCAAAGCCTATCAAACCCTCAATCGACAAAATCAAAAGTGTAGTGCGTATGGATGTTAATGTACAACATGTCACTCAGGAAGAGTATAATGAGAAGGTGCAATCTGTGTACCCCAAAGCTGAGGAAGAGTTGATAGACTTCCTGAACAGGTGTAAACTGAACTCTGAAGTCATGTTGTGCCCAAGGTGCAGTGTTGTGTTCGATAAGGAGGCAGCTAAAAGTGTCGAATGCTGTGAGGTTCGACAACCTCTGAAAAGGAAATGGCGGACAAGAGGCCAAACTTTAGCTTTAAAAGAGGGACACGCTTTACAAGGTCAAAGGGTCGAACAAGGCTTCGACAAGCAAACCTCAGTTCGCTGGAAAAAGCATAGGCAAGAAGGAGTTCGTGTTATCTGCCTCTGCTAAGCCATTTATTCCAAGAGCAGATCCCTCCAACGAAAAGTGGATACACGCTGGGTGTCGACACTATAGGAATGTTTGCTCGAGAATCTTCAAACGGTCAAGCCACGCATGCGTGAGGCGCAAAATATAATTATAAGAATAATTATAAAGGGAAGAATCCCATGACTAAGACCCAATGGCGGCGTTCGTCAAGAAGAAGAAGCGAAGATTTGTCGCTTTCGACGAGAAAACGCCAGAGGTCCAAAAACGCTAAGAGTGTGACATCTAGAGCCGTGGGAGCGATTTAAAGTAAACATCGTTCTTGCCAATCGTAAAGGTTGGAAATAAGGCTAAGGAAAATCTATTGTGATAGAGGAACCTAAAAGGCTGCGCATTGGAGAGAATTTTTCCTCCATTAACATCTTTGAAGAAGGAAAGCGCTTGTTCGACATGGATGAAGAGACGCGTTACCGGATTTCAAGACTCGAAGCCGATCTCGACATCATCCGCAACGTGGTGTCCATTCGCCTAGTGAGTATGACGATTTATTCTGATGCAAATGATGTCGAAGAAGACTTCATTGGAGATATGGCAAATCACAAGCCAATGTGCTATTATGTCATGAACAACGGCTGCGTTGAAGAGCAGATGGCAACTTTTGAAAGGCCAGATGGAAGCATGCAACATCATCTGAAGCCTTTATACGTCCAAGCCAAAGTTAATGGCGTGGGTGTCAATAAAATCTTGGTCGATGGAGGTGCTGCTGTCAATCTGATGCCTCAAGCCATGCTTTGCGCACAATAGGGATGTATGATACAGACCTTAGGCCCCATAATATAGTGTTGACTAATTATGAGGGTAAGTCTGGCCGGTCTTTGGGGGCCGTTGAAGTGGAAGTGGTGGTAGGAACTGTTAGAAGGACTACCATGTTCTTTGTCATCGCTTCGAAAGCAAGCTATAATCTGCTCCTTGGGAGAGAGTGGATACATGGGGTAGGAGAGCTGTCCCTTCAAGCCTACACCAGAAGCTGGTAATGTGGAAGGAAGATGGTCTTGTGGAGTATGTTGAAGCGGACCAAAGTTATTTCCTTGCTGACGTAAATAATGTCACCAAGGAAAATTTCGAAAAACAAATGGCGAACATTGCGCCATGTTCATCTTCGAGCCAAGCATATATCTCTTCAAATAATGTGCTTTCCTCTGTTCGCCTATACCCAACACATGGCTTTGTGTGGGAAAGAGAGGTGATAGAAGGTGCAAATGTCTATCCTGAGGGTGTGCTACCTCCAACAGGATGGGACACTGACTCCTAAAAAGTTTTAGATGTCAGTGCCCAATGCTTGGGATAGAATTACGGCTTACATTGCCGAAAATAAAGTAAAAACGGCTTTGGAAGCCGAGATAAATCAACAAACAATGGCTGTCGAAGCCATAACTTCATCTGAAGAAAATGGTGAAGTCCTAGATGGCAAGCTTGATTGCATTTATGATGACGAACCATTAGGTTTTGAAAAAGACCCTAAAGATTCGACAAAGCGCGCATGCAAGCTCAAGATCCAAATGGAGGAAGTGGATTTGGGAGATGGCCTAGTCAAAAGGCCAACATACATTAGTGCACACCTCGATCTCGCCTTCAAAACCCAAGTTGTTTCACTTCTGCAGGAGTTCAAAGATTGTTTTGCTTGGGAGTACAATGAAATGCCTGTCTAAGTCGAGAAGTGGTGGAACTTCAAATACCTATTCGACCAGGAAGGAAACCAGTAAAGCAAACACCAAGAAGATTTGCTCCTCCAATATTGGCTAAGATCAAGGAAGAAATAGAGAGGCTGTTCAAAAGCAAATTCATCAGAACTGCCAGGTATGTAGATTGGCTAGCTAATATTGTTCCCGTAATGAAGAAAAACGGAAAACTTAGAGTTTGCGTAGACTTTAGGGATCTAAATAATGCAACACCTAAGGATGAATACGCAATGCCTGTAGCAGAAATGCTAATAGATTCAGCGAGATTTGATTATCTCGGTATGCTAGATGGCTACTCGGGTATAATCAAATTTTTATTCTTTGAAGAGGGGCGTGTCGAAATGACTTTTCGATGTCCGGGGGCATTGGGTGTTTATGAATGGGTAGTAATGCCCTTTGGGTTAAAAATGCTTTGGTGCCACTTATCAAAGAGCAATGAATTCTATGTTTCATGATTTTATTGATGAGTTTATGCAAGTATACATAGATGATGTGGTGGTTAAGTCATCCTCGTAAATTGGTCATTTAGACCATCTTCGACGTTCTTTCGAACGAATGAGGAAATATGGATTGAAAATGAATCCAACCAAATGTGCTTTACGTATGCGTGCGGCAGGTGAATTCTTGGGTTTTGTAGTGCACAAGAAAGGCATTGAGATCAACCAAAATAAGACTAAAGCAATTATGGAAACGAAGGCTCCTTCGACCAAGAAAGAACTTCATCCTCTTTGGGAAAAATCAATTTCCTCATGATTTATTTCAAATCTAAGTGGCAAAACGCATAAGCTTTTTCGCCATTGCTGAGACTAAAGAAAGAAGATGCATTCAAGTGGGAGCAGGTTCACCAAGATGCTTTCGACGCCATCAAGTCTTATTTGGTCAAACCACCAATTTTATTGCCTGTTATTGGAAACAAATTGCTAAAGTTGTATATAGCAGCTTCTGATAACACAATAGGTAGCATGTTAGCGCAAGAGGATGATAGTGGTGTCGAAAGGCCCATTTATTACCTTAGTAGGGTTTTGATTGATCTTTGAAACTAGGTATAGTCCAATAGAAAAACTATGCCTTTGCTTGTATTTCTCTTGTACAAAATTGAAGCAATATATAAAGCGTGAGATGTTTATGTTTATTCGCATTTTGATGTAATTAAACATATGTTGTCAAAACCAATGTTACATAGTCGAATTGGAAAGTGGGCTTTGGCTTTGCTAGAATACAACTTAACGTATCAGCCCCTTAAATCAATCAAAGGACAAGTGGTTGCTGATTTCATAGTGGACCACTCTGTTGTCGAACATGAAATACATTCGTTAGACATACGTCCTTGGAGATTATACTTCATGACTCAAGCCATAAAAATGGAGTGGGTATTGGAATATTAATTATTTCCCCAAAAAACATTCCAACAAAATATAAATTTAAAATTCGAGACTCTTGCTCCAATAATGAGGCTGAGTATGAGGCCCTAATTGTAGGCCTTCAAATCTTACTCGACTTGGGGGCAAGCCATGTCGAAGTAAAAGGTGATTCACAACTAGTTGTCAAACAATTGACAAAAGAATACAAGTGCATCAGTGAACACCTTATTAAATATTTCGTCATTGCCAACACGTTGCTAAAAAGGTTTACATTTGTACACCTAGAACATTTACCACGAATTGAAAATCACGTGGCGAATGAGTTAACAACAAATTGCCTCGAGCTACAAGGTATCAAAACAAAGCCTAGAAGAGTTAATTGAGATAAAAGATAAACTAATCTCGAAGAAGACTCTCTTTATAATGCTACTACTTGACGCTATTGTCAACACCAAAAATTGGGGGCAATAAGTGCAAATGAAATCTGCGTCGAACAACGCCACATTTTCGACGATGTTGACTTAGCGTAAATTTTTGCTATTGACAACATGGCTGATGATGATTAGGCGCAAGCCCATTGTAGAGTATTTGCAAAACCTACAGGGGGCACTAATAAAAAGTAAAGTATAGAGCTCTAAGCTATGTGTTAATTGGAAACGAATTGTACAAGCAAACTCTGAAGAGAATCTTATTAAAATGTCTTAGTGAAAATGAGGCATATTTAGCGATTCGATACACACAGTGGAGCATGTGGCTCACATCAAGTAGGCCACAAAATGAAATGGTTGTTATTTCGACAAGGAATGTATTGGCCAACCATTTTAAAAAATTGCATAGAATTTGCTAAAGGCTGCCAAGAATGCCAAAAGCATCTTTGGAATCCAAAGATGTGCTGCAAATGAATTGCATTCTATAGTGAAACCTTGGCCATTTAGAGGTTGGGCTCTAGATGTAATTGGAGAAATAAAACCGACGTCGTCGAAAGGCCACAGGTACATCTTGGTAGGGATTGATTACTTTACTAAGTGGGTGGAGGCAGTACCTTTAGCAAACGTTGATCAAGAAGCGATGATAAGGTTCATTCAAAACCATATCATTTACGGATATGGAATACCGAAACCATTACTACGGACCAAGGCAATCGCTTTTTTCTTGGTCGAAAAATGGTAGATTTCACTTTGAAATTGGTTTCAAGTTCTTGACTTCGACACCATACTATCGCAAGCCAATGGTCAAGTAGAGGCTGCAAATAAAATCATTATTAACTTGATCAAAAGCACGCGTTGGGCGTAAGCCTAAAAGTTGGCACAGTTCTCTTGACCAAGTGTTATGGGCTTGTCGAACGTCGCCTAAAGAGTCTATAAACACTACTCCTTACAGGTTAACATTTGGGCATGATGCAGTGTTACCTGTAGAAATTTGTTTACAATCAACAAGGATTCAGAAGCAATGTGAAATCCCCTTTGATCATTATTGGGATATGATGATTGATGAATTAGTTGATCTCGACGAAGAAAGGTTGTTAGCTTTGGAGATGCTTATTCGACAGAAAGAAAGAATAGCTAAAGCCTACAATAAAAAGGTTAAGTTAAAAACCTTCGAGGAAGGAGAGTTAGTGTGGAAAGTCCTATTACCTATGGATAAAAAAGATAGAGTTTTAGGCAAATGGTCACCAGGGTGGGAAGGCCCATTTCGCGTGTTGCGATGCTTTTCGAATGGCGCTTATGAAGTCGAAGAGCTAGGTGACGAAAATAGAATCTTTAGAATAAATGGCAAGTACTTAAAGCGATACAAGCCAACGTTAACTGAGATAAAAATTGAGCAATTATAAATAAACGAAAATTGTTCATAAATGGCAATGTATAAAGAAATGTCAAAGTTACACAGCCATTTTTAGAATTCTAAACTATTACAGTCTCAGAAGTTCGACAGAGTAGGCTTATGCCTCTCCATAATGCTAACACTCAAAGAAATAGAGGTGTCGAGAAGGTGTAGCTCTTTGTCGAGGTCGGCGAGAATGGCTTGATGCGCGTCAATCTTCTCCAAGTGCTCTATAGCTGCCATTGCTTTGGTGGTTTTGGTGGACGAAGAGGCAGCACTCATTCTTTCGACGATCAGGCCCTTCCGATGCTTAGTGTTTGACAATTGGAGTTGAAGTGTCTTTATCTCTTCGTCAATCACGCGCAATCTCTGCATCCCATTCAGCGATTGCTTTCTCATCGTTAGCCATTGGTCTCGAGAGCCTCGATGTCATCTTGATCGGCCTTGAGAGAAGAGAGCTCTACCTCGCGAGTTGGTTCTTTGAACTTTGCGCTTGGAGGTGGTCGGCCGTTGGTTGATTAGAAGAGAAAGTTGCTCAAAAATGGGGCCAAATTCCATGAAGAACGAAAGGATGCTTTGAGGAGGGTCCAATTTGGTGATTTTGTGAATGAGGATTTTACCTCAAGATACACGATGGGTCATTCTCAATGGTTGCCACCAAGTCCCCTTCTAACACCTTCGTCTTGGTGGCGCGAAGCGAGCTTTCGACCGAATCTCTTGATTGATAGAACTTAGAGAGTTGTTCGAGGAACTGCAAATCAAGCGGCTCGACGAGCTCTTAAGACTCAACATGATTTTCAAGGCTGCCAAGGGATTCGTCTTCTTTAGCTCAGCCAATTCTTGATCGCTAACAGCGCTGTTGGACGACTCTTTGGCAGAAGCACTTTGATCTGCAGGCTCCTCCACTCTAGGCACCTCTTGTTCTTGATCGACCATGTTTTCTTCAGGAATTTCGACGGAGGTAGCCACTGCTGCTTGTCTTTCGACTTCTGGAATGTTAGGCTCTGGAACTTGAACGTTCTCTTCGACAACCGCTTCTACGCCCACATTGGGAACAAGCTCTTCGAAAGGAGGAATTCCAGGGTCAGCAAGGGCCTGAAAAACTTCTTCAGACGTCACACCTTGAGGCGAAGAAGGGAAAGGAAGCATCGGAGCCGACAATTCCCGTTCGGCAACCTCAACCAAAGATTCGACGCCAGGATTCTCGACGAGCAATCCACCTACCTGTTCACAGTAAGTAATAACACTTAAGTTAAAACGAGAAAGGTGAGATCAAAGAGTTTCGAAATGACGTCGAAAGGAAAGTTACCTCATGTACCTTAAGCCTCTTAATGGCAGGGGAAGAAGGTGATTCAGAAGGCTCAACGATTGTAATGCCTTGAGATGCCCTTTGGGGTTCAGGTAAAGCCCGTTTCTTCGACCTCTGAGTGAGAGGAGTGTTGTCTTCACTTTCGATGTCCCGCAAAAGAGATCAAGTTATGGTACAGTGGTGCCACAAGAAAGTAAATGATAACATCGAGAGAAAGTTCGACGTGTAGTAAGGTATCACGAGACCTCGGAGTGGAGGATAACCAATTTCTTCTTGGCTTTAGGCTTTTGAGGAGGCTTAGTTGTTTGGGTTGTCACCTGGTGGGGATATCTAAACATGAGTAAAAGCCATAGTCAACAGACGACTTAAGATGAGTGGAAAGTGCCATACCTTCTTTGGAATGTTGTCTGAGATAGGATTGGCTGCTACTTTCTCCGTAGCTTGGGGAGAGGATGTTGATGTGGTAGTTTTGCCCACCTTAACCTTCGACTTGGTTGCAGGTTTCTCTGAAATTGTCGAAAAATTGGTAAGCAATTGGAAATAAAGCCAAGGTATAAGTAGTCAAAACTTAAAAAAGCTTTGAGTGTCGAAAAACGTTTACCAGTGTTGTTCGAAGGGAAGGCCGCTACCACTTTCTTCACAATGTTGCTAGTAAAAGCATCAATGGCTTCCCCAGCCGCTGTGGTATAATAACCGGTCCACCATTCATGAAACTTCACAGTACAGGAGAACCTTGGATTGAATTTGAGAGGTTCAAAGTTCAAGGCTTTGTAGTGAAATTTCTTGAAGGCTTGTTTGTAAGCAACTTCCGATTCTGGACTCAAAACTCTCGCCTATGAAAACATACTGCAGCAGGCGAGCGAATTTGACAAAAGGCCAAACCGCTTAGCAAGATAACTTGGGAAATATCTAGTAATTCCCAAACTATTCTTTGTCTTGCCAGGGGTAAGCCTAGTGGAGAGGACAGCAGGAGAGAGGTAAGCTTGCCAAATACGGTTGACTTCCTCAGCAGAATCGACAGTGGAAGAGGGAAATGGTTGCTTAAATCACGCAGGGCACAAGACCTTTGGAGAAAAGGGCCATTGAATGCAGTAAAGGTGGTACAGATTCGGAAGATTTCAAAGTAGATCAAGAAGGATTCTTCTGCGAAAGGTTTTGCTTGTTTGGGCACGAATTGCGCTAATCGAATCCGCTTCATCTTCTTTGTTCTCCACAGCTAGTCGAGCGGACTTAGGGATATCTGAGTTTAATCTAGATTCAAAAGTAGCTAGCAGCCACAACTGTAACAACCAGAGAGGGCCGAGGCCAAGAACTTGGTAGCCGGTTCATTTTCCTTCAACTCTATAACAGCATTATCAAGCTGCTGATAGAGAGAACCCAAAATCAACTTGGCCAGGTTGACATCTTCTCGGTCATGGAGTTGACATGCCAAGGGGACGTAAGTTTTGGAGACTTGGAGAGAGCGTGTGCAGAAAACGAAAATGGACAACCATAGAGTTAGAAAGGCCACATGCTCCATGACGACATACTTTCTTCATGTCGTCGCTTGTGGTGTCTGCGACAATGTAGGGAGCAAAGGTGGCATTGGTGAAGGTGAAGCCGTATGCATAGTCGGGGCGTGCGAGGATCGAAGGTCTCCCTAAAGGTTTTAGGCTCAGAATGGCGGCCACATCTAGTAGAGTGGGAGACAACATGCCACATTTCGTGGAGGCTATGGGTGGAGCAATCCCAGAATCGCATAGCGACCAAGAGAGGCTGCTATCGTATTTGGGCCCATACCTAGACAATTGGATTAGGTCAAAGATGCCTTGTCTCTTCCGGGCTTTGGCCTTCTTAGCTTCTACTTTGTCGAGCCAGTCTATGTAATTTTGTTTGGTCGAGCCTAGGAGCAGAACCTAAAGACCACTAGAGGGTTAGCCGAAAACTCTAAATGAAAAGGGGTTTCAAAGAAAAAAGTCTAGGTTGGAGACGAACATGGTGGGAAAAATCTCGAAACCTCAGCGAGCTTTCTAGCAAGATGTCGGGAAGAGGACCCAAATAGGCATGAGTGTAAATCTCACAGTGAAGGATTAATACACGGGTTTGCCATTGAGTAGATCGTTAAATCGTTGACGTCGGGTTCATCAACGAAACCATCTAGGGTTTGGAGGTTTCTGGGTTCATCGTTCTTCTTCGAGCTCTCAGGTTGTGTCATTGCAGCAGATGATGAAGCCATGAGTTAAGAAAAGTGAATACAGGGTGGAATCTGGGTGTAGACTAAAGAGAAGAGACGAAAGTTTGAAACTTTAGTGATTTTGGAATCTTTTGCAAAACGCAGAGAATAGAAAGTGCGAAAAAAAATTCACAAAGGTTCAAACTGGGTAAAAAGGAATTTGAAGGGTTGTGGCCGTTTATATATGTTTGGAATTAAACAGTTATTGGCACGTTCGCCATAACTCGCACGCGTTCATGACGTTTGAGAGACGTGATGGCCCACCAACTACGCGATGTGTACCAATAGAGCGGTTCGCTTTGCTGCGCAAGTAATGATGATCGCTCTTTTAAACCACTTTGTTGAAGTGCAAAAGCGCGTAAAAGTGACCATTGCACAAGATTCAAAAATGCCTTTTCTTGACTCCTTTCCTTATTCCGTCGAAAAAGCATTTTTGGGGGCAATTTGTTACCTCAAAATCTCGACAAAGACATTAAATGAAGCTTTAAATGGGGTGACTTCACATTTAATATTGTTACGTGGGCCATAGGTCAATATTCAAGTCAATGCACCATGGGTTCGACGGGAAAGGCGGATAAGAGCAAGGAGTGCGCGGTCTTCGACAAGTTAGGCTCTTAAAGCCATGAAGTAAACAAATTTCGACAAGCGAGGACACAACACTTCGCGAGTTGGGCTCAACATTTCGTCAAGCATTCGACAATGAGTCGATCGAAGGTGCGAAAGAACAAAGTAGTGGGCGGTTTACTCCCCAGAGTAGTTTTAGGAGGCGATTACCCTTTCCCCACGATTGTTCCTAGGAGTATAAATACCCCTTTGTAATAGGAAACAGGGGTCACCACATTTTACAAAAAAACTGGGAAACTCAACTTCCAAGTCAACGAGAAACACGAGTGAAACAGATCATTGTATGTGTTGGTGAACCACTTTTATTTCTTCGTTTAATGCAAAGTCTTTACTTTCTTTTTACGTTGTTGCATTTATTGCTTTTACTTCGCTTTCAAATCACTTCTTTCTACCATTCTCTGTTCTTACGTACTTCAAAAAACACAAACTCGATGGCAATTGTCAAAGAGATTTTCTAGTTTGATCTCACAGTCTTAATATTGAAAACTAGTGATTGTTTGCTTAAAACACCAGCAAACAGCGTGCTATAGACTAGGGCGACGTGGAGAGAAGATGTGCACGAAACTTATATAAGTCGATGAAGAGGTCGTCACTCGCTAAGGCGAGAGGGACTCGTTGTGTGAGGGTCATTTTTTATTCCCATAAATATGAAAAATTACATAAGGTGAAATTCTGTTTGAAGATCGAGTTTGTTTGAGAGCGTACGAAGCAAATAAGGGTTCAATTGCATGGATGCTACTAGCTTTACTACAAGTGGGGGAAATATACCATATACATAGGGACACTTAGCCTTAAACAGACATTTAAATGTGTGTAGAGTGACCTAAGTTCTACTAGAGTTAAAGAGTCAATGATACCTAAAGATCATTTGATAACTCTTCAAAGTAATGTTAAGTGAAGTTTAATTCGTTGAGAACGAGTTAACACATAGGAAAATTCTATATATTGTTGTTTGATTGTTTTGTTTGATTGATTTCTTAAGATGTGATTATGAAAATTTAGGATATAAGTTATGAATCACTTTTTTCGAAGATACATTGTAGAGTATGCATATAGAAATATATCAAAGGATACATATATTTGAAGTGATAGTATTTTGGGCTATGGATATGATATTTCTAGGATAAGGATACATATATATATATATATCACATTTATTTTGTAAGGTTAACAATCATATTATAGGCATACGAGACAGTGTTTTTAAGAAAACATTGTTATTTCTGTTATTATTAGTATTGTTGATCAGGGTGGTAATGTTACAGGTTACACGGATCAATTGTGGGTGTGGGACCTATAACCTCAAGACTCCTTCCAAGATAGTCTGATGAACGTTCTAGGAACTTTTGTGGCATCGAGATTATGGCTAATGTTTAAATTCTAGGGCATACATAGGAAACAAAGGTGTTGTCAAGAAAGGATACAAAGGAAAAACAGAGGATGCATAGTGAGTCAATGGGAGAAGCATACAGTTGAATGTATTGTATAACATGTTTAGATGTTGTTTATTGTTCTCATCCCATCTTTTTGATTTATACTTATGTGTTTGCCCCTTTATTTTGTATATGTTTTAACAAGATGATATGGGATTAGATATACCAGACGAGAGGATGCCACAAGATATAGTGGCCGAATACAATGGTGTATCTAAAATTTCGTACATTGGCTCTAATCCCACTATTGATGTGGGGACCTTACTGGTGATAACATGTAAGTAAGTATCCCTGTCAGCGTTCTTTGAGCCTTGGGGATTTTCCGACTCAAATGAACTCCTTGGGGCCAACTTGCCTAAATTGTTTCCATCAAAAAATATCTATGAACTCCTCTTTTATTGTTGCTGCTTTTAAGAATCTTGGAATTGTCCCCTTATCGTTGGAGCACTACAAGAAATTTGTTAATTATCGATGAGAAAAATTTAAATCGCTAATGCAAAGAAAAATTTGTCGCAAATCAATGGTCTTGACGAATTTCTCGACGACCAAATTACATTGCCAAAGGCCTCGCCGCAAACTATATTTGATGAAAAATTACATTGCAAATGAATCATGCAAAGAAGCCTGAGGTGCGACAGAAATGACCATGTACGTCGGTAGTTGGGAATTGGTGTTAGGGTTGATTGTGGGAAAAAGGAGGAACGAAGCCTCGGTTTGGGGGAAATGAAATTTGGGCTTCCTTGAGAAATCAAGACAAGGATTAGCGTAAAATAGTGAATCCTCTGCCGTCAATGACAAATTGACGCTAGGTGACTAACACTATGTTGCAGATTCCTTGTGATGAGATTCGAGTGAGTGAAAGGAACGATGGTTAGAGAGGTGAGAGTGTGGGAGGAGTCTCGGTGGAGGGGAGAGAAGTGACAGTGGTGGCAAGTGAGCGAGGGTGAGGGGGTGGTCGGAATGATTGAGAGAGAGAGAGAAAGAAAGAGTTCTTTGAACGAGAGTAAGGGTTCGAGGGATAGTTCTTTTAATGTTAAGTGAAATAACATATCGGTGGATTTGCGACAAAACTATCCCTCAAAATTTGTGACTGAATCCATTTTTCGTCGAAAACGTGAGCAGGAAACCATAGGCAACACGTAGTGACTGATTTTTCCGTCGGAAAACACATGCATTAGTGACGGAATTGGTAACACCTTGAGATTCGAATCCATGTCCTTGTGAGATATTGTTTGCCAACGGAGGTTGGAATTGGTAAGGATTCAACTATATCTCACAAGGACATGGATTCAAATCTCATTATATTGTTGATGTAAGGGCCTCGTTTGTGGGTAAGTATATATCTGTAAGCGCTCTTTGAGCCTTAGGGTTTTCCTAACCCTAGTGAGTCCTTGAGATCAACCCGTCTAAACTTTTCCTCATAAAAAAGTATCTCTGATATTGTTTCTAAATTGTCTTTTAATAAACTCTCCCAAATACTTAGTCGCTAAGTTTTGTATAATTAATCGAAATTTTCAAATCAATGGACTAAAAATGATATATATGATCCAATACGGGATCAAAAACTCACAAGCTTCATCAGCATTTGTAGCAAGTTCCCTTAAGCTTTGATATGCTCCTCACAAAAAAAGGAATGCCCATACTGAAGCACAAATACTCAATTTCAAAAGATTCTATTCCCACAAATGAAAATGGAATGTAGCATTGAGGCCAGTTGATTGAAGGGAAGGTCTCTAGACCCAAAATGTTGAAAGATGTTTTTAAGGGACAAAAAATCGGAATACGTGAAAAATGGATGCTTTAACTAAACGAATAGAACGTGTGAGTGCCTTTTAGAGGAACAACTATTGCTTACCTCTAAATGATTGTGAATAGTAAGTCAAATTAGAATATCGTAAAGGCACTAGAGCCACATCACCATTACCATTAACATGTATTCTTAATTTGCCTATAAAATGGTTGCAACCTGTGACAAAGTAGAACATAGGAGATAGGCAATAGATCATAGTTATATGTGAATGGAGAACATACAATTGTTCACTCTAATCTATTCATTTTTGGTCGAAGGGTCTTTTATGGAGAGGTTGGAAGTGAAATGAAGCCAAGGATGACTTGCCGGCATATTCATATGCCATAAAACTAGCTAGTTAGCTACTTTTATTTGGTGAGTATTTCGGCGGGTTATCCTTGGCTATATTTGATTTTCTTCCTTTCATGGGAGACTTTAACGACTTTCTTGTATTGACAATTTTTGGGACTCGAATAGCTCTCGATCTATAGCTAAAATCTTTATGACACTCGCTACATCTCTATGATCTCTCTTTTCATCATGTCGATATTATTTCGTCTCCCACTCGAATAGAATGAACTATTTATTATTTAATCCACCGTTAATTCCAAAAAAAAATATTATTTTGCTGCTAATTCATTTCTTAATGTTTTGTTTACATCTAGTTTTTGGATTATGCAGCCTGTTGAAAATAAATGCTATGAAGATTGAGTTGTTTGTAAACTTTGATCTCGTTGGGTTCATGCAAGGGTGAATCCAACATTTGGTTGATCTATCTTGTAATTCTAGACTTCTTATGATCATCGATCGGATTTGGATCACAAAACACACGAAATTTAAGGTAGTTTTTAGCATGGACCCAGGACCCTTGCTTAGATGGGTCCATACGAACTTTTATTTGATTAAACCTTCAATTTTCTACTTTATTTGACTAGTTTGGGAATCAATTACTTTTCTATTTTTTAGACAATTATGCTTTTGAGGAATAAAAAGAATGGATTGCTATTGATTTGACATGCAATTATATAGGGGAGGTGAGGGCGTAGAAATAGATGCATACTAGTAAGATACCCGTGCATACGCACAGGGGCTATTGTGTTCTTTTTATGAGTGAATTTAGACAGTATTTAAATAGTATGAACATTATCCCCGTGAAAATAAAGACAAAATTAAAATAGATAAAAAAGGAGTTTCAAATAAAAAATAGATAAATATTAAAATCTAAAAATGTAAAAGTATCATTTAAAAACAATCTATGCATTTATCCAAAGTTTTTATATATCAATGCGATGTCTTTTATATATCGATTGTTTGTTATCCCGTGTTTTTATATATCGAAGGCAACTATCCTGTGTTTATATATATATATATATATATATATATATATATATATATATATATATATATATATATATATATATATATATAGTTGATTATTCCCAAGTATTTTTTTATATACTAAAAGTTATCCCGTGTTTTTATGTATTAGTGCAATTATCTCATAGTCTCAATTGATTATTTGAGTTTATTAGTAGATTATAGTAGATAGTAAAAGATAGATATTATATTATCAATAAGAAATATTTATCCCGTGTTTTTTTATATATCAGTGACAATTATTTGTCATTTTTTAGGTATTAGTGACAAACATTTATCACGTGTGTTTTAAATTATCAGTCCAATTATCCCGTGTTTAAATTATTAGTGCAATCATTTCTTAAGTATTAGTAACAATTATTTGTCATTTTTAATTATCAATGACAAATATTAATCTTGTATTTTTTATATATCAGTGCAGTTATCCCGTTGTTTCAATTGTTATTTTAGTTGATTAGTAGATTATAGTAGATAGTAAAAGTGAGATAGTAGATTATCAATAATAAATATTTGTTTTAACTATTAATCAGTAGTTTGAATAGTCATTAAATCTTCTTGTTTTTTAGATAGTAGATTAACAATAAGAAATATTTATCCTGTGTTTTTTATATATCAGTGACAATTGTCATTTTTTAGGTATTGGTGAAAAATATTTGTCACACGTGTTTTAAATATTAATCGGTTTAAATAGTCATTAAGTCTTCTTGTTTTTTTAGATAGTGGGTTTATAGTAGTCTTCAAAAATTATAATTATCAATGGCAAATATGAATCCCGTATTTTTTATATCACTACAAGAAAATCGTTGATTTGCCACGGACATTTCCGTGGCAAATGTACAAATTTCCGTGGCAAAACAACATCTGCCACGGACCAAAAATGGTGGCAAAAACGCTCGTCGCAAATCGTTTGCCACGGACTTTTCCGTGCCAAATATTTCCGTCGCAAACCCGTGGCAAATCCGTCGCAAATATCCGTGGCAAAGTCGTCGCAAATTTCATCGCAAATCCGTGGCAAAACCGTCGCAAAAATTAGAAAAAATTTTAAAAAAAATTAAATCATAATTTTAATTCTTCAACCCATTCATTAACAAAATTTATTACAGCATCAGGAATTTTTAAATTTATCAGTGAAAACGATGTAATTGGAAACCAAAACAGAAAGAGCAGTAGCTAGTATATCATACAAAAAAGATCAGTGACATACTAATACAACACCACATACATGAAAGACATATCAAGTTAAGTTAATACAAAAAATAACACTAGCTACTAGTATATTCTACAAATTACAAAGACGATAACTAGTGATATTCTACATATATTCATAATATTCATAACCTAAAACAAAGGCCGTATACGGTTAATTATCTTCTATGTTTACATTTATATGCGAAGTTCTTTCAACTATGAGCTCTCACTGTGTGTGTTGAGGGTCACATTTCTGCACATACAAATAAGTAGAGTTATACAACTTATTGAATAAAGATAATATGAAGCAATAAACTAATGCATTTTATGCAAAAAAAGACGTTTACTTGAGGTCGAAGTTGGACAAAGAACTTTGGTACACGGTGTGCTTCACAGTTTCCTTGTGTCTCCAAGTAACGTGCTCACAATGCTGACGAATACTCCAATCTTATCTTGTACCTAGTTGATTTTGTAACTACTCCAGCTGGAAAAGTATTTAGCAAGGTTTAACTTGTTATCATTGTGTTGTAATTGCCATTCTTTAAAAACTTAATGACATCACTTTATAACTACTCTTCACAGAGTTCTGTTCTAGCAAGCTCTGAACTATAGAAAATTGAGTGAGCAATGAAAGAGAACTTAAGAAGAACAGAATCAGAGAATTAGTGAAATTGTTTCATAACATCTTCTACGTACAATACACGTTCATATAGAGATCAACCTAAGATAAACAACTTGGCTGACTAAGCATAATAGATAAACTATGCTCACTACTGCTCTAGGATGTACTAACATCAAAAGGTTCAAAACTACGCTTACTACTGCATCCATAGTAATTGACACTGCTCTAGGATGTACTTTCAGATGAAATGATATTTTTAACATGTGGATTTCAAACTAAAATATTATCTAACATATGAATATTGTTGGAAGCAAAACTTAACTTGCTTGACATCTTTTCCACCTACACTGACTCCAGCTTCGACAATGAATGGGTGTCCTTCAAAAACTTGAGCATTGTACAATTGTCACATGGAAAATAACTTTTAAGCATTTTTAATTATCTATCACCTAAAAAAGGCAAGCCAAGCACATAACTAATATTAAGAACTCCCTAATGGGCCTCTAGCATAGTAGAACCCCTAAGCCCTTTAGAACTTCAAAAAAAGCAGTCGGATAGATCGGATGTAAAGTAAGCTAAATGCCCATGATGGTCCACAACAAGAAAGATTAAAAAGAATGGTTAATAATTAAGCCACGAGAAGTTACAAGCAATAACTTTAGGTAAGAATGAGATCCGGCAAAACAATAGTATTGAACCACAACTCGCTGAATAAGTTGCAACCATATCCGGATGCAGCTCTTTTATAATTCCTAGTCGAAGATTGTATTCGCCAGCAGGGCTAAGACACTGAAAATAGATAGAAAGGGCACATGCAATGACAGAAGATTGTAATTCTTGAGCACGAGCTTCTTTTGCTAATCGTTTCTGCATAGGCAGATATAATGTGAGACAGACAGAGAGTTTACTCAATTTCAAGAAAATAAATTCACCTGAAGAATGCCATCTGCACTGCCTCCTTGTTCCATTTTGACAATGGCTTGCTGCAACTCCTCCTTCCTTTCCTAAATAGGTAACAAATAATGGTTAAATGAAGAACTGAAATGTTTTAGGACAGTCATATTCATCTATCCTCCTAAGAAATTATTTTTAAACTAACTGAACTCGATTAATGCGAATGCAGATTTATTTTCAAGCAAGCTGTCACCAGGGGGACTTTGTGAAATAAAGGAAATAAAATGGAAGAATGTAAAAACATAGAACCTTCTCCTTAAATCTTAAATCATGCTGTCAAAAAATGTAAAAAAATTGAGACTAAACAAGTTAGCATTACAAAGGAGATTTATACCCCTAGAAGCAAAAAAAACATAAAAATCAACATCAAAAGGAAGAGAAGTTGAAAAAGAGGTTTCATCGGTTGAAAAGATGAAATCACTCAACATGATAAATCAAAAATTCATTAAACATGATAAGTTGAAATCAAACTCAATAAGAGAACATGATAAGCGTAAATCAAACTCAAAAAGAACATGATAAGCGAAAATCAAACTCAAATTCATTAAACGTGATAACACAAATCAAACATCAAATTCATAAAACTGAAACAAATCCCTCTTTCTTTTTTTGCAGAAACCCTAGGTTACTCACAAAAACCCTTCTTTGGAATTAATTACCAGTAGAAGAAGAATGTTAGAGAAACAACATCATAAGTACAACAACACCGTTTAATTAATAAATAATCGCAACAAAATACTTACTCCAAGCTTTTTATACCCGTTAACTCCTCAGGGAACGAACCAGTAAATTGGTTGTTTTCAACATTCCTGTTAAAAATTAAAATACCAATTCATTTTTTGATACTCAGCCTCTTGTCTTGGATGGATGAGTAAAACCAATTTACTATCTAATTTCAGGTGGTATATCAATCATTCCTTTAAGAGATTGCATTACAAATTCACATTTTGAAAATTAAAAGAACTTACAATTCTTCAAGTGGGAGGCTGGCAAGGACATTTACGGAACCAGTGAATTGGTTGTTTTCCAGATACCTGCACAAAAACAAATAGAAGTTAACAGTGCTGATGTCAACTAGGGTGGTGTATGTGTGTGTTCCTTCACAGAGATAGTGATTGATTTCTTACAACTTCTTGAGGCTTGTGAGTGATTTTAAACTCTGAGGCAGGTTTCCCGATAGTGAATTGAATGACAAATCCCTATATTGTTATTCAAGATTAATGGTCAATAAAAAATTAATGTGTGAAGAAACCTGAAAATCTTATAAAAAAAGCCAAATAAGACGAGGAAAAGCTTATATACTTATTTCAAATACACAAACACCCAATTGAACATCAAGATTGGGGGAAATCGGAATTGGGAGAATTAGGGGAATTCAGAATTGGGAAAATTGGGGAAAAATCACAACATCAACATCTACAAATTCAACATTGGGAAAATTGGGGGAGAATTACAAGAAATTCAACATCAACAGATTCAATATCAACAGAATACGAGTTAATAAGGATTTAGGGTTTTGAGAGAAAATCAGTTTCTGACCTTAAAGCTACCAACAATGATAGAGGCGACGAACGGAACCTTCACTAGTAGAGGCTGCGAACGAAGTGCAAACGGAAGGAAGAAACGCTATTCCGCAAAGTCATTGGCGTCCACGAACGGAAGTTCTTGGGTTCCTCTTTAGTGTTATTTGCGATTGGTATTTGTGAGGCTAGGGTTTGGTATTTGTTACTGCACGAGGAAGAGGAAGAGCGAGGAAGAGGGAGAGCGAAGATGGAGGCTAGGGCAACAATGAGAGTTGAGGGTGAGATTTAGAGATGAGAGTTGAGAGGGAGAGATGAGAGTTGAGAGTGAGGTTCAGAGATGTGGGTGGCGGTGAGGTGGTGGTGATTGAGAGTGAAGGAGGGAGGCGGATTGAAGGTGAGGAGGAGAGAACGAGAGGGTGAGGAGGAGAGAGCGAGAGAGCGAGAGGGTGAGGAGGAGAGAGCGAGAGGGTGAGGAGGAGAGAGTGGAGCGTTCTGTTTTTAGGATAGGAGGGATCGGGCTAATTTTATTTTGATTAATGGGTTGCCACGGACTTGCCACGGAATCTCCGTGGCAAATTTCTGTCCTTTCACATGTCCGTGGCAAACCCGTGGCAAACACCAGCGGGAAATTTCGCGCCCTTATTTTTTACACATGCCGTCGCAAATCCGTGGCAAATTACTGACGGAATAAGCTCCGTGGCAATTGCTGGTGGCTAAAACAAGCTTTTCTTGTAGTGTATATCACTGCAGTTATCCCGTGTTTTTTTATATATATCAGTGCAATTATCTCGTAGTTTCATTTGATTATTTAAGTTGATTAGTAGATTATAGTAGATAGTAAAAGTTAGATAGTAGATTATTAATAAGAAATATTTATTTTAAATATTAATTAGTAGTTTAAATAATCATTAAGTTTTTTTTAGATAGTAGATTTGTAGTAGTAGTCTTCAAAAATTTAATAATCAATGACAAATATTAATCTCATGTTTTTTTATATATTAGTGTAGTTATCTCATGTTTTTTTATATATTATTGCAGCTATCTCGTAGTTTCAATTGATTATTTTAGTTGATTAGTAGTTTCTAACAGATAGTAAAAGATAGATAGTAGATTACCAATAAGAGGTGATAGTAGATTTTCAATAAGAGTGTAAACCGATTTTAGAGAAAAATTAAAATTTTAAGGTGATAATTTTTTTAGTGTGAAGTGATAAGAGAAAGAAAATAATTGTTTATGGGAAAAGTAAAATGAAAAAAGGAAGAAAAAGAGTGTAGGAGAAACGTGAAAAGGAAAAAAAAGGGTGTAAGAAGAAAGAGAAAAAAAGGAAGAAAGAGAGTGTAAGAAGAAAAAGAGAGAAAGAGTGAGTAATGACATTTTTACCTTTAAATTATATATGTGTCATGTTAATAAGAGATCCAAATTGGTAATTTCATAGGAGGTTTGTTTGTATAAATAGATAAGTATATTTGTATAAATAGATATTAGATTAGATATTAGACAGATATTAGATTAGATTAGATAGATGATTATTTTAGTTGATTAGTAGATTCTAACAGATAGTAAAAGATAGATAGTAGATTACCAATAAGAGGTGATAGTAGATTTTCAATAAGATTGTAAACCGAGTTTGGAGAGAAAAATTAAAATTTTAAGGTGATAATTTTTTTAGTGTGAAGTGATAAGAGAAGAAAATGATTATTTATGGGAAAAACAAAATGAAAAAAGGAAGAAAATGAGTGTAGGAGAAAAGTGAAAAGAATGAAAGAGAGTGTAAGAAGAAAGAGAAAAAAAGGAAGAAAGAGAGTGTAAGAATAAAGTGAAAAAAGTAATAAAGAGAGTGTAAGAAGAAAAAGAGATAAAGAGTGAGTAATGACACTTTTACCCTTAAATTATATATGTGTCATGTTAATAAGAAATCCAAATTGGTAATTTCATAAAAGGTTTGTTTGTATAAATAGATATTAGATTAGATAGATAGATTTGCTTGAAAGGAACCAAATGTGATGTGGTGGACCATATATAGTTTGTCACGGGTGTTTCTTATTTTTTTTGAGAATAAACGGGGCTCAGGGGTGTTTCTTATGTGTCAATGGAACATAGAACAAAGTGATTGATTGTCTAAGCCTATGTTTGGATCAAGAAAGAAAAGTAGAAGAAACTAAGAGAAAGGAAAGGAAAGAAAAATAAGAGAAAATAAGTAGAAAGTGAGATAATTTTTGGGTTGTTTGGTAGAGGTGAAAAGTTAAGGAATAAAAGATAAAAGTTTTTACTTCCCTTGTTTGGTTGAATGGAAAGTGAAAAGAAAAGAAAGTAGAAAAGTTTAAGATTACAAAAATACCCTTAGAAAAAGAAATAAACTATAAAAGTTTTGGGTAAAATTGGAAAAAGATAATTATTTTTTGTCTTATTCACCTTTTCTTCTCAAATTGGAGAGAAAACATTTTTGTGGGTCCCATGTGATTTTTTTCATCCTCCCCACTTTTTCACCTCCACCAAACAAAGGAAAAATTGTTGGAAAATGTGTTTTCTTTACTTTCCTTTCTTTTCCATTGCTTTTCCATGATACCAAACATACCCTAAGAGTAAGACTCTTGGGGTCTGTCTCGGAGTTTTTAGAGGGAAGGGAGGAAAATGTGTTATGAGTTCCACATGATATGACTTTTTTTTATAATCGAAATAATATTATTAACGTCCAAATAACTCAACATCATTGACACAACTCTCACCATGCACCTTCTATGAATGGTTTTAGAGGGTGTACAATCATGTGCTAGAACTAAGAGGAAAAAGATTACGCTTTGATTATACATAATATCCCAAATGGGGAAAACACCAACGATGCTCAAATAGAGACATCCAACAACACCAAAGCTAGTTAGACTAATTTGTTACATGTGAGACTAAAAAAGACTTGGGATAAAAGTTAAACAAAGTAACTAGCAAGTCCAAAAAAGCCACAGGTTACATCAAAACCACTCCTTATGTGTTTATGTGTTTATGGTAGGCAGAACCAAGACCATGATCCAACACCAAGAATAGAACTTCAACACACCTCACAATCCAAAATCACACAGAAGCAAAGTTCCTAAATGATCAACAAAACTCTCTGCATTGTGACAATAAAAAGAGAGCTCTAGTCCAACACCAGTACACCAATGGTTAACAGATCATCCTTGCTTGAAACATCCAGATCCTTTTTACCTTGGAATTTTAGAGCACTATGGACTGGTGTAGGTTATTAAAGGGACTCTCTTCCAATCTTGCTCTTCTATATATTATCTACACTCTTGCATAGGCAATATCTGAGGAACAAGTTAGCTATGACAGATCCGAAAATGAAGGGAAGCAGGTAACAGTGTTTTGTTTAGTGTGAATGGTAGCTTGGGGTATTCTTTAATCAACTTAGCTAAGACATTTCTTCAAAACTTGTACTAGCAACAAGCAAACTCCATGATACTGATACAGATAGGTCTTCTGATGTATACCCAAGAATGAATGACACCAGAGTTCCTAGAAGCTAGGAGGACCATCCGATTTTCGAAATAAGACCAGAACACTTCTATGCATTTCACCATCAAAAAGTAGTTGCAATCCCACAGGTTCCAAATATCTCAGTAACCTCCCAAGGTTAGTGAACCTACAACAAGCATCGCGTAAATACTAGCCGCCACAAAAGGAGGAGTGAGCACCTCCAAAAGAATAACAAAGACACCAAGAAATTCAAGCTAACAAAGACTGCAAGATCAAGAAAGGCTAGGGAAAAGACAAAAGTCAAGAAAAGGTTGTGACAACTACGAGTTGTGTCTAGCCAGTGGATGAACAGTTTCACAACAAGGATTGGCACCTGATCAAGAGCCAAACACACCAATGTAGAACCCATACCATGCCCAAACAGATACAAACCAAACTATGCATCGCAGTTATGATCAAACCACTTCACCTAAGAACCTTCCAGAGAGGAGCCTTCCTCTGTCAGGCTATCTGCAATTTCATTTGACTCTCTGGTTTTGTGGACCAGAGACACATTTTTCAAAAGTAAGAGAAGATTTCACAATTTATTGCCAAAAAACCTTAATTTCCAAGGGCATAGAGATTTGACCTAGGAGATCGCCACTCTAGAGTCCGATTCCACAATCAAACTCCCTTGCTTTAGCCACTCTTTAGCTAAGATTGTCCCTCTATTATCTCGCAACACCCATCCAATGCCAGCTAGCCCTGGCTTCCCTTTTGTAGAGTCATCCATGTTCCACTTCCAGGTTTTCAAGGGTGGTCATTCCTATATCAGTTTTAGGCGGGGTTTAGGAGATACTTTCCATGATGACACCGCCTCTAATTTGGACACTAGATCACCTACGTTGTATGGACATTTTGATTCCCAGCCTTTCATCCAATATCCTAGTCTTAGCTTGAAATGATAGAGCTCTTGGTTCCAATCTACCTTATACTTTTCAAACACCACTTTGTTCCTAATGTTCCAGATGGACCAAATGACTACATAACGTAATGAGATCCACAACTTTCTTCGAAAGGATCCCTCAACTAGCTTGAGCCAGATTTCCATCCATTATTCACAAGTATCTGAAATAGGGATTTGCATATTCCACCACCCCAACACTCCTATCCATAGTCTCCAGGAGAATTGACATGTAGAAAGATGTGTTGAATTGATTCTTCTTCCATTTTGCAGAGGGGGCAAAAGACTTCATCTTTAGATATTAGGTTAAGCTTTCTCAATCTATTTTTTGTGTTTAATTTGCCTTGTAGTATGAACCACTCTAGTAACTCGGCTCTGGGTGGTTCAAGGCCTCTCCAAACCATTCTTCTGTTGTTATCTTCAACATTCTTATTCCACCAAGCACTGACAAATGTCTTAACCGAGAACTCCCCCTTTGTATTAAAGTGCCACCATTTTTTGTCTTTGGAGTATCTAGAGAGGTGTACTTCTTGATGGTTTACCAGTAATTCATCAAATTGCTCCACTTCCCATTGGAATAGGCTTCTCCTCCACACCATGTTCCATTGCCATTGGAGGCCATCCCAAAATCCCATATTTGCTATGGTTTCATCCTTTTGCAAGGAAGTAGAAAATAGTCTCGGGAATTTATCCTTTAGGGGGAGAGATCCAATCCAAGTCTCGTGCCAAAATTTGGTAGCTTTCCCTTCTTCCACTCTTTTGCACCATCCTTCCAAGATCACTTCATTGATTTTCTCATTCCATGTAGCCACCTTTGAAATACTCCTCTATAAGCTACTTTTGAGTCCTTTATCCTGTTGGTTGATTATCTCCAGATCAGGATTATGGTTGTGGATAGCGCACATTGTTCGTTTCCATATGGGGTTTTCTTCCATAGAAAAGTGAAACCACCACTTAAATAAGAGACCTGCATTTTTTATAGTCAGGTCGTCAATCCCAAGGCCCCCATAGATCTTTGGTTTCTGGATGATTGACCACTTGATTAGCGGTAGGCCTCTCCCACTCCCCACAACTTTGCCAGAAGAATTGTCGTTGCATTTGGATGATTTTCATGACCACACCTTTGGGGATTCTAAAGATACTCAAATAATACAATGGGAGGCTATTGATAACAGACTTAATCATCATAAGCCTACCAGCTCTTGATAGGAGTTTTGCTTTCTAAACTGCCGACTTTTGATGAATTTTTGTAAGGACTGGTTCCCAAGTTGCTAGCTTTCTCGAGTTTGCTCCGAGTGAAATTCCCAAATATCTCGATGGAAGCTTTACAAATTGGCATCCTAGCTTATTATCCATATTAAAAGCCCAGTTCCCCAACCTTCCAATTACCATCAGACCCGACTTTGCTAGGTTTATTTTCAGCTCTGAAAGAAGTCGGAAGCACTCCACGATCCTCCTCAATCTGATCATCCATTTTTTTTGGCCGGGCAGAACACAAATGTATCATCTGCAAATTGTAAGTAAGAAACATTAACACATTGGGTTCCAATCTTAAGGCCTTCGAACAATCCAAATCTTCCTGCCCGCTTCATCAGGACATTGAACATCTTTGCTGCTAAGACAAAAAGGAAAAGGGACAAGGGGTCACCTTGCCTGAGACCCCTTTCCATTTTAAAAGAAGCAGTGGGGGATCCATTCACTAGGATAGAGATCGAGGCAGTGGACAGACAACTTCTTATCCATTTTCTCCAAGTATTACCAAAGCCCATGAGATCAATGAAGTTCCAATTCACCGTATCATAGGATTTTTGGAAGTCAAGTTTCAAGAGAGCTACTTCCAACTTACCTTTCTTAGCCCAATTAATGATTTCATTTGCAATAAGGGCTCCATCCAAAATCTGCCTACCTGCCACAAAACCAGTTTGGGTTTCCCTACCAACGAAGGAAGAACTCTTCTTAACCTTGTAGCCAATACTTTTGATATAATCTTGTATATGCTCCCTACTATGCTTATAGGTCTATACTCAGAGAGCTTAGAGGCGCCATCCACCTTTGGTATTAAAGCCACCCAAGTGGTGTTGATGGACTTGGGCATGTAGCCATTCTCTAAGAAGGCCAAAACTGGTTTTGTAAGATCATCCGCCACTGTATCCAACATCTTCTTTAGAAATCCAAAATTGAATCCATCATACCCCGGTGCTTTTGAGGATTCACAAGCCCATACTGCATTCTTGATTTCCTCCACTGTTGGCATTACCTCCAACTCTTGTACTTGTTCCTCTGAGAGTCGGTTGCCTTCAAAATTCTCTAACTTTAGGAAAACCGCTTTATCTTCAGAGTACAGGTGCTTAAAGAATTTGATGACCTCCTTTTTTTGTCCCTCGGGGGTTTGTCACCACATTGTTTTCCCATTGCAAGGATTTTATGAAATTTCTACTTTTTTAAAAGAGGCAATGGTGTGGAAATATTTTGTATTTTTATCCTTTCCTTTAATTGCTTTGATGCGTGCCATTTGCAAGTATTGTTCTTTGCACTGCAGTCAGTTCCACAATTGAGATTTTAGGGCATTGCCTCTAGCTACCTCCACCTTATCAAGGATCTACTCTTCACTTAAGATGTCTAACTTTTTTATCTCCTTTTCCAAGGACTGGATCTCAGATTCAAATTTCTAAAAGCTTCCCTGTTCCATTTCCTTATTGGGTTTTTTAGACGCTTAAGCTTTTCATGGAGAGGTAAGTCAAGCAAGTTCTTCCATTAGCTTCTTAAAATTTGGGTTAGAGAACCACGCATCCAGGGTTCTAAAGGGCTGAAAAAGAATATATAAGAGGGGGGTATCTCTCACCTTATAAGCCGATTTTGTAGGGTTGAGTTAGGCCCAACCAAAACTCTAAGATGGTATTAAATCCAATCTAAGATCTGCTGGGCCACCCACTATCGGGCCACTCAGGTCACGTTTCAGTTGTCTAGTCTTTTGCTTGAGGGGGTGTTAAGAGTCCCACATCGGGTGTGATATGACCTGGAAAAAAAATATAAGAGGGAGACATCCCTCAACTATACAAGCCGGTTTGTAGGGTTGAGTTAGGCCCAACATAGATGCTAAGAAAAGGCTCAGGGAGGAGTGGAGTAGAGTGAAAGATATAGAAATGTTTTACCATAATTGAGAGAGTAATTTTGTAGACAATGATAAGAGAATGATTATGTTTAATATATTTTTTATTTCAAAATTACATTAAAAGTATGTAAATGATTTGAAGAAATTTGTTAGGGTTTGACGAGTTCCTCCAAATTGGTAGGGTTTGGTTTTATTGAAGTTGACGGTACATCCTTCCTTCTATTTGTCTTTCATCCTTCCTATTTATTTCAAGTCTTCCCATCCCCTCTCCTCCAAACTCCCAAACAGACTCTTGGTTTAGAGCGATTAGTTAACATGCTTTGTGGGTGTGATTTCCCCCTTCTTCTTCATCTTCACCAATGTAAATTTAGTTCCCCATCACTTCGGGTGCGTTTGATTTGCTAAAAAACAGGGGATTAGATTGGACAATTCCAGTTGTACGCTGTTTGATTTAAAAAATTGTGCATGGTAAGGGTATTTTGGTCTTTGCGCAGGGCTCGTGGGGGTATATGGGGAAGTGGTGGGGTACGAAAAAATACCCCCCTAAAAATTATAAAAGTACTATTTTTATTTCATACTCAATAATTGTTTTCTCTCCTATCTCTCCTCTATTCTCTCTCTCCCTCCTTTTTCCTTCTCTCTCTCCTCTATCCTCTTTCTCTTCCGTTTCGTCTCTCATATCTCATTATCCTACCTCCCCCTCTCTCTACATCTCATCTTTCTTCTATATATCTTCTCATATCATCACCCCTCCCTCCCTCCCTCTCTCTCTCTCTCTCTTCATCTCTCTCCTCTATCCTCTCACTCCCTCTCCAACCTCTCTCCTATCTCATTCTTATTTCTCATTTCTCTCTCCTGCCTTCTACCTCTCATCTCTCTTCTATATATCTTCTCGTATCATGACCATTCTCTCTCTCTCCCTTTCTCTCTCTAGCTAATATTATTTTTACTATTATTTTCTAATTATATTATAATATATGTTATATAAAATCATTATAAACCACAGAAAGAGAATTATAGTAAATTTTACATTTTTGCTTGTGTTGTCTAGTATTCACCAAACAGTGTACTAGACAATATGTTGCCATGTACTATACTGTCCATTCCAGTACTTAACTGTTTGCAGATCAAAAAGACCCTTCATGTACTCCTATATTAGTATTTTTTTTCTCCGTTTGGGAAAAAGCAAATTACAAACGTTGAATTCTACTAATTACAAACAGACCCTTCATGTACTCCTATATAGACGTTGTGTCTGTTTAGTCCAATGCTCTTGTGCTTCACTCAAACTTGCTTAAACCAACATCACTATTTGTGTTTGCTCATCTAAGTGTGCTCGCAAAACACTCTGTGAAAATTAAGTTTTTAATTATACATTTCAACTCCTCTTTTTGTGTTTTCTTATTACATTTTACAATCCGACAGGGCACACCTAGATTATACAATTCCACTATTTAGAACTTGAGGAACCAAAATGACCAAATCGCATAATCACGACTCTTGTTGGACTCAATTTGCGCAGTTCGAACATGATAGACTAGAATATCTAAGAGACTGAAGAAGTATAAATAAGCTTACTAATATTAGATTTTAGATAATAGATTTCATATCAATGAATTGACTCTCCTAAATTTTATTTTAGTTTTTCAAATGGAATAGAAAATACTAACTATATGTTGGTTTTACATTTTTGGCAACCCATCCTTTTTTAAAAACGATATACAGTTTATGCAACCTATAGTTAATTATGAGAGTAAAAATTTGATCAAAAAAATATTATGAGAGTAAAAATAAAAACAAGAAAATTATAAATAATTATTTGTGTTTAAGAGAAAAATCGCAACAGATAAAATGAATTATGGTGTAAGTGGCATCCATAATATCAATTCCAAGTGTGGGGGAAGAAACAACCTATGTGTTTTTTTGAGGGTGAGAAGAAAAAAGGAAAGAGATGTCGTATTCCTCTAGTTGGACATGCGTTGGCAGAAGTTTCTGAGAAGAAGAATGTCGTTAGTAACGGTATGCACAGTGTAGCGTCTAGCAGGAGGGCGAATTCATCCTCTATGTTTTCTGCAGCTGCAGTTCTTTGTGACGCATCAATTTCCAGTTCAAAAATTGACCAGTGCAATAATCACTTTTGGTCTCTACAAAGCAAAGCAGTGGCAAGAAAGATGTGGGATGTCGCAAAGCAAATAGGCGTAGAGGGTCACTTACTTGACGAGTTGTATATTGATATGATTGAAGATGGTGAAAAGAGAGACTAAGACGTCAGGGACAAGAGGGGGATCAACACCGGTGTTCCATGAATATTTTGTCTCTCAATCTTCGTGGGTGGGGCGACAAGGCAAAGCGTCGCCGTTTAGCATCTCTTATTCATTCAGGTAACTTTGATTTTGTTTGTTTACAAGAAACTAAGAGGGGAGATTTATACGAGAAACAGTTAGGATTGTTATGGGGCAATCAATTGTTTGATTATTCTGTAAATTTTACTCAAGGTTTATCAGGAGGTATTGTTTCATCTTGGTTGGTGAGCGTGTTGACAGTTTCTTTTTATTTTTCTGGCACTGATTTCGTAGGGGTTTGTGGTATGGTTCAAAATTTTCTTCTTTACATTGTGAATGTGTATGCTTCGTGTTCTTTAGCAAAGAAGCGTAGAGGGTGGGAGGAGCTGATTGGTTTGAAACAAAAATTGATGTTGGGGAGTGGTGTGTGGTTGGGGATTTCAATGCAGTGGCTAAGTTTTCATGGTTTTGTTCAGATAGTATCTTTATGAGTCGGTTGGACAGATTTTTGGTGTCGAGGGGTTAGCTTCTTTTTGGAATGTTTCGAGTCAATAGATCTTCTTGATGTTCCGGTAGCTGGTAAGAAATTTTCTTGGTTTTGTTCAGATAGTATCTCTATGAGTCGGTTGGACAGATTTTTGGTGTCGAGGGGTTAGCTTCTTTTTGGAATGTTTCGGTCATGGATTGGGAATCGGGATATTTCGATCATTATCCTATCGGCTTATTAAATCAATCAAGGATTGGGGAACCCTTTAGGTTAAATCGATGGTTGGCTGGAAAATGATGATTTTATTCCTTTTGTGAGTAGCTATTGGTCTGGTTTTGTGGTTTCAGGTAACAAGGCATTTATAGTTAAGGAGAAGTTCAAGAAGCTGAAGGAGAGGCTAAGGGTTTGGAATAAGGAGGTATACGGTGCTCTTGATCTAAACATTGACAATGTTGTTAAGGATATCAAGGCTCTAGATCAAATGCTAGTGGAGAATAATGATAGCAAAGTTGTTTTGAGGAGGAAGGAGATGACGACAAAATTTTGGAAGGATATTAGATTGAAGGAGAGTTTATTATATCAAAAATCCAGAGTAGATGGATCAAAGAGGGTGATTTTAATTCTAAGTATTTTCATTTTCTCATGAGTTTCAAAAGAAGAAGGAATGGGTTACTCTTAATGAACGGTAACGGTGACTTGATTGAGGATGTGGAGGAGATTAAATCGGTTGTGAAGTACCACTTTCAAGATTGTTTTGAGGAACCTTGTCAGAACCGTCCGACTCTTGGTGGCGTTAATTTTAACACTATTTTGATAGGATCCTAAATCTCTGATGATGATAATGAACTTTTATTGAAGCCTTTCTCAGAGGAGGAGATTAGAGCGAAAGTTTGGAGTTGTGATGGAGATAAAAGTCATGGGCCTGACGGTTTTAATCTCAGATTCATTAAGGAGTACTGGGATTTGTTGAAAGCGGATATTGTTGATTTTTACAAGAGTTTTATTCTAGGGCAGTTTTGCCTAAAGCATTTTCGGCCTCTTTCTTAACACTCATGAAAGTAAACAATAATGTCTTCTTTTCAAAGTTGATTTGGAGAAGGCATATGACTCAATCTCATGGAATTTCTTGGTGTATATGATGGAGAGGATGGGTTTCAATTCGGTGTGGATTAGGTGGATGAAAGCTTCAATTTGCTCTAATTCGTTATCGGTGCTTGTCAACGGTAGTCCTACCAATGATTTTAATGCGAAAAGAGGTCTTCGGCAAAGAGATCCCCTCTCCCCTTTCTTATTTCTTATTGTGGCTGAAGGTTTGTAAGGCATGGTTTCTAGAGCTATAGAAGTTGGTTTGTATGACGGTCATAAGGTTGGAGATCTTCTATTTTCAATCTCTCAATTTGCCGATGATACCATTTTTGTTGGGTAACGCTTCTTGGAAGAATATTTGGAGCATCAAATCTATTCTTAGAAGTTTCCAGCTTGTTTCGGGCCTAAAAATAAATTTTCACGAGTAAACTTATCGTTATTAATGTGTCGGAGGATTTCATGGAATTAGCTTCATCTTTTCTTCTTTTCCGTACAGAGTGTCTTCCTTTTCGGTTCCTAGGAATTCCTATGGGTGCCAATCCTAGGCGGGAAGCGATGTGGAAACTAGTGTTGGACTCTATGCGTAGGAGGCTTGCATCTTGGAAGGGGTGTAACTTGTCCATCGGAGGTCGGGTAACTCTAATCAACTTTGTTCTGAATAGTATGCCTTTGTACTTCTTTTCTTTTTATAAGGCACCGAAGGCGGTGATTTTCTCTATGGTTAAGATCCAAAGGAATTTCCTTTGGGGTATTAAAGAAGATGGAAGGGGCATGCATTGGGTGTCTTGGGACAAAGTTTGCAAGCCCAAGAAGGAAGGTGGACTAGGCATCATAAATCTATCTTATTCAATTTAGCTCTTTTATCTAAATGGAAATGGCGCTTTTTGACGGATGAGGAGGCTAGTTGGCTTGTAAATTTTAACTCATAGGTATGGTGATCTTCCTTTGTTGTTGTTTAATGAGGCATCCCTGAGGGGCAGAAGGCGTAACTCTTTATGGTGGAGAGATATTATTGGTTTCGGTAATGGGCGGTTTGAGGCGTGTGTTCGTAGACGATTGTGGGAAGGTCACCATGTAGATTTTTGGAATTATCATTGGATTGGTCATCAACCGCTTAAATTTGATTTTGCAAATTTATATGCAGCTTGTGGTTATCAGAACATTATGGTGTCAGAATTGGGAGGGTGGAATAATAATACTTGGCATTGGTATATTCTTTGGAATGTCACAACAGATCCTTGTTTAATGGAGGAGTTGCAAAACTTAAGCTTTATCATTTCAGAGGTGAATATTGAAAGAGGTAAAGAAGATTATTGGATTTGGGTGTTGACTTCTAGTAAAACATTTTCTATAAAATCTTACTGTGAGCATTTTAGTTCGGCCAACAACAATTCAGCAGGTACTAGTGCACTCAGCGACATTTTTCAGCAGCTTTGGAGTACTAATATTCCATCTAAAGTTATCATTTTCGGCTGGAGGATCCTTATTAATTCTCTTCTCGTTCGTGCAGAGTTGCATCGCCGGCATGTGTTGCTTTCTGATGCAGAATCGGTATGCCCGATATGTAGACTTCATAGCGAATATCTCTACCATTTGTTTGTGCAAAGGTCGGTTGGCGCGTGAGGTGTGGACTCATGTTGGAAGGTGGTGAACACTCGATTTCTCATTCTAACGATAAGCTGCAGCATTTTGTGAATTTTGGTGAGTTATGTAAGGGTAAGAAAGCGAGCATGGTTAGATACATTTTGTGGCCGACAACGTGTTGGTATATTTGGCTAGCCCGTTATAATCTTGTGTTTAGAGGGGAGGAGATCTGTTTGGATTCCATTGTTTCCCAGATCAAATATTTATCCTAGAGCTAGTTTATTTTTAGAGCGGGTAGACACTACTCTAGTTTTTCTTCTACCTGTTGGTGGAATAATGCTCTTCAATGTATTAACAATTTTTGAGATTGTTCTTTGTATTGGTTTTGAGCACTCCTAGTGCTCCTATCAATGAAGTATTGCTTATCGAAAAAATTCCAAGTGTGGGGCCGTGATTTTTTTGGGATGGTTTACATTCCTATCTTTGTATTGTTTTTATATTTCTTTTCATTTCCATAAATCAAAAAACATCCTACTAAGAAAATCAAGTATTTATAAAACTTTCAAAAATAGAAAAAAACATTGTTTTCATCGTTTCTAGAAATGCATTCTCACAAACTAGTTGATGTTATGATTGGTTGAAATAAACTCTCTGTCTATTATTGATTGGTGAATCAGTATATATACAACAAGTGGGAAAAGACCAAAAAGGGCTATCAGCAAAAACTAGCTAACACTGATAACAACTAACTAAGCTAATTACTCACAAAACTATCAAAAATGATTTACAATATAAATACATATAATCTAACAGCCTCCCTCAAGCTAAACAATGAATGTCCTTCATGTTGAGCTTGGACAAATTGATCAAACTGAGACGGATGTAGGGGCTTGGTATACATATCAGCAAGCTGGGCCTTCGTAGGGACGGGCATGAGGTGAACCACTTCAGCTTGGACTTTGTCACGCACCAAATGACAATCCAACTCAATGTGTTTAGTGCGTTCATGAAAAATTGGATTTTGAGCAATATGAATAGTTGATTTATTTTCACAAAATATGGAAACAACAGCACTATATGGATGAGAGAGATCCTGCAACAAATATAAAAGCCACTGGACCTCTGAGGTAGTGATGGCGAGAGCACGATATTCTGATTCGCTGGAGGACCGAGAAACAACACTGCTTCTTGGATTTCCAGCTAATCAAAGAAGAGCCATAAAATATACAAAAACCAGTGGTAGATCGCCTGCTATCAGGGCAAGCCGCCCAATCTGCATCACTAAAAGCAGTTAGTTTTCTATCAGAGTCACTAGCAAGAAATAAGATACGACCAGGGCATGACTTGAGGTACTTGAGCACATGAAGGGCAGCCTCCATGTGAGGAAGAAGAGGATTAGCAATGAATTGACTGAGCTTATTCACTGCATAACACAAGTCAGGCCAAGTATTGGTCAGGTAAATAAGACGGCCAAGGAGGAGCCTATACTGGGTTGGATCCTCCAAAGGAGTGTCTGTGTGTGCACTGAGCTTGAGGTTAGGAATCATAGGTGTGGAAACAGGCTTGCAAGCAAGCTGACCTGCCTCCTCTATCAACTCAAGAGCATATTTGCGCTGGGAAACCACAATACCAGCAGGTGACTGAGCAACCTCAAGCCCCAAAAAGAATTTCAGTGTGCCCAAATCCTTGATTTTGAACTCATTATCAAGTAACAACTTGATCCTGTGAATTTCATCTAGATTGTTGCCAGTGATAGTGGAACCAGAATGCTTAATCAAAAGGGAATAGTCATGTTTGGGTTGAACAAAACCCAAAGGAAGAAGAAATGAAATGAGCTTAGCATTCCATTGTCTGCTTGCCTACTTCAAACCATATAGGGATTTTTGAAGCTTGCAAACCTTAGTGGGAGAGGATGTAGGCATGCCTGGAGGAATCTTCATGTAAACCTCCTCTTGAAGGTCACCATGGAGAAAAGCATTATTGAAATCAAGTTGGTGGAGATGCCAATTATGGGTGGACGCCAAGGCAAGAACAAGCCGGACAGTGGTCATCTTGACCACTGGAGAAAAAGTTTCAAAGTAGTCCACTCCCTCAAGTTGAGTGAAATCCTTGGCCACTAATCGAGCCTTATACCTCTCTATAGAACCATAAGCTTTGTGTTTGATTTTGTAGACCCATTTGCAACCTATAGGAGTCTTGCCAGGGGGAAAGTCAGTGATGATCCAAGTGGAATTCATATCAAGAGCTTGAATTTCTAGTTGCATAGCATCAAGCCAACATTGGTGTTTAGATGCTTGAGCAAAGGATTTAGGTTCAACATGGGTGCTAATAGCTGCAAGAAACATGTTATACCCTAATTTTGTCCGTCTTCTTTTTCTCGCTTTAGTCGTTTATTTTTAGTAAGGGCGTGTTTCGGAGTCGCATGATTGCAAGAATTATTAGTGTAGAGTCTCGGTTACTAATTTCAATCACTCCGTTCAACTAAATCGAAACGCCGTTGTTTAAATTAGGCACGCACGCGAATGATCGATCTTTTCGCGCGTTCTTCAATTTAACGTCCGTATTCGAGTTTAGTCGTACGTAAGCAGGTCTACCTAAAGTCTTTTTCACAAAAAGTTGGTTTAAATTCAGATTTAATAATGCAATTCCGAGTTAATTTTGGGGTTTTAGTTAACGCGCCCATTTCTTTTATTTTTGGTCTCGTTTTAGCGCAGTTTGTCAAATCCGGCCGTTCTCGTCTTTGTATTTGGCCGGACTCCTTTTTTCCTATTATTATTTTTATTCTTATTTATTTTGTTCACTTAGTTTATTTAAACACTTAATAGTTCAAAAATGTCAAAAATTCTATTTATTTTAATTTACAATTTAAAAATGTTTAAGAGTCAAATAAGTCCAAAAATGTCAAAAAATGCTATTTAATTTTAAAGCCCTTAAGAGTCCAAAAAGTCCAAAAATACAAAAATAGTAATACAAAATATATAAAAAATACACAAATCCGAAAATAACAAATTAAACAGCGAAATAGGGTTCCAGCAAAGATTCAAGGCTGCTGCCAGTCTTGATGGGCTTGGACCAAGACCTGAAAATTATTCAAAACCCAGTCAAAAACAATAAATGCCCTAACCTAATTTTTAACTATAAATAAGCAGTCAATTAGCAGTCAAAAACACACAGAAAATAGTGCGAAAATCACCCTAAAAAAGTAGGATTAGAGTTTCAGATTGAAACCCTAATCCCCAAACACGATTCACGAAGTTTTTGAGATCAAAAGAACGACGCATGCATGCAGCAGCGATCGATGAAAGGCCAGATTGCGATGGTTACAATCACTCAAACAGACGCACAAAGGAACAAAAACAAAGACTGGATTTGTAGGTTGGTATTCAAAACCCAAGTTCTTATTTTTATGCCCATACGGTTTAGTAAATTAGGATTCATTGCTGAAACTAATAACGAACGTCAAAAATTATAAGAGTAATTTTCAGATCATGTTTTCTGTTTAGTATTCTGTCATCTTGAAATGATTTGATTCAAAGAGCAATACCAGCAGTGTTAGGGTTCTGAAACCGATTTTTCTAAATAAAATTAGCAAAGAGTTACGATAGAAATTAGATCTAGATTTCCAGAATTGAAAAATAAGTTACTCAGAGTAGAAAACACTACAATCAGGCCAAAGACAGAACAAAGGGAGGAATAAGTGGGTAGAAAAGAAATCACAGCGAAAACATAAATAAAAAAAAGACATAGCACACTGACCTTGAGCTCGTCGGAGCTCCGGTCGTCATCTCCGGCGGGAGCTCCGGCGAGAGTTCCCACAAACCGATCCAAAGCCACCGTCCCACCAGCGCCGAAGCTTCCTTCAAACGAACCAACACCCTAACCGAAGCCTGTCGTTTTTTTTCTTCCCCAAAACCGAACCCAGAACAAAGAAATATAGGTTAGATCTGTGAATAAGAAAGAAAAAAATAAAGAAAGAAGGAAGAACAGAGAGGTAACGAGGCTCATCACCGACGAGATTCTCTTCGCCGTCACTGTCACCCTCACCTCCATCTCCTTCACTGTCGCCTCCATCACCCAAAACCGAAACCGCAGCTGTCATTTTCCCTCCCTCACCGTCTCGCTCTCTCACTCCCAGAAAAACGGCGAGTTCCTCGCCTCCAATCTCGCCCACGCCGCGGATAACGGCGGAAAATCTGCCCAGACTCTCTCTCCCTTTAAGCGCCGCAGCAGCAAGCAAGGAGGAAGGGAATGAATGTTTTTTAGGGTTTCCTGTCTTTATGATTTAGGTTATATGCTGTGGCTGTTTCTTTTATTTTTATTTAATTGATTTAATAATCAGATTGTTATTCACACCCCCCTTATTCTTACGCTACAGCATTACCTCTCCCACTTAAGCCCGGTTTAGCATCACTGGGCTCCCATATGCTTGGCCGGGCTTTCCTCTTGCACCCTTAATAATTGTACAACACCACTATATTAATAAAAATCCAAATTTACTATTTTCACCCTCTGATTTACTTATTAATTCTTTTTCCAATTCCAATATAATTATTTTCTCCCTCAAAATTAAATAAATAGGCTAAGTCGGTTGTACAACCGGGTTAGTCATTATTTTAGGTCCAATGAGCTGTACAGTTCAGTAACCCTGCAAACTTAATAAATACGAGTAAACCGTTTTTCCTAAAAAATAGAGGATTAAGTCGGCTGTACAGTCGGGTTAGTCAGCGTTATAGAACTAATGAGTTGTACAGTTCAGGAGTCCTAGAATACCTATTCTAAAATCAACCCATCTCACAACTCTCTTCAAAAATCCTAAAATTATTTTCAAAAAGTAGGGGACTAAGTCGGTTGTACAATCGGGTTAGTCAGCGTCTTAGGAATCAGTGAGCTGTAAAGTTCAAGGAATCCTAGGACCCCTACACTAAAAAACACCAACCCATAAACTTTTTCAGGAAGAACTACGTAGCTTTGATTCCTCCATTGCATCCGGAGGTACGTAGGAGCAAGACTCAACCCTTGTCAAGCACTAAAAAACAAAAATCTAAATAAGTCATTTTCTTTACAATAAAAGGGTAATAATTAGATAAATCTTAAATTAATTAGACAATGGATGTCGTGGGGTGCTAATACCTTCCCCACACATAACGACTCCCGAACCCTAACAATGCTTTGTCCTAAAAAGGGATTTTCCGAATTTGCCCTTAAACTAAAATTTGGTGGCGGCTTCCTTTCGAACTTCGAAGAATCCTTTCCCGGATTTTTCGGTCGCTACAGCTGGCGACTTCACTGGGGACTTAACTTTTTAGAGAGTCAAAACCTAGTCTAATTATTTAGGATTAACTTAATTTTTACCCTTCCCTTTATTTATTTGTTTATTTATTATTATTATTCTTTGCATATTATATTTTTATGTTATATATAAACTCTAGGATAGAAGACGATATTTGTATATACGTTTGTTTGTCTTCTTGCAGCTTTTGGGTTGTTTTTTAAATTGCTCCTACACACACTTCACTTCTACACTTCACACACGTGAGAAAAGTCCCCTACCCGGACTTGAGTGCAAACCTAAGTTAGAACGAGATTGTGTAGTGATGGCCTGCGGGACGTACGTCTCGTTGGGTGGTCACGAAAATCTCACCTAGAGTTTGATTCCTTTTGAGGATGCTATCCCTTCTAATAGCTTGCCTATTGTTGGGGTCAGTATTCTTGACTGGGGTCCTTGGCTCTAGGGACCATGTGTAGGATTCTTTAGAACTATCCCTGCGAGGTTCACTATAAAAGAAACCTTAGACCCACTCTGTAAGATACATTTCTAGGGTCACAAAGGAGCTTTATACCCTCGCATTCAAACAAATATTTAGGCATACCGTCTTCTATCAAAAAAAATCAAAAAACCAAAAATCATTTTTTTTACTACTTTTTTTAGAAAATATACCACGTGCATACAGCAAATAAACATCTACTGTTGCATGCACTTTTATGATGTCGAAAATTAAATCTTTACCTTGGAGAGAAGCTGTTCACGCTGGAAGTCAAAATTAAATTTTGTACTTTACTCTCCAATGAAAAGTTTATAATTCCCGACATGACGAATAAAATCATATATTATCATTTCATACACATACATCACATTCGCATTTCACATACATTCATTCGTTCATTCGCATTCGCATTCTCATTTCATGCGCATTCATTCATTTGCATACTTACATCATGCATTATAAAAACGAAAAAAACATAATTTTGAGAGAAAGATTGTGATGAGAGGTGAGGCATTCTTGTGAGATAAATAATTCTTTTTGAAAAAGTTTAGTCATACTTCGTTGCGAACTCTAGGTGTTTCAAGTCACTCCGTCTTTCAAATTTTTAGCTTGCTCACATTTTTTAACCAAACGTTGCATCTCTTCCATCCCATGATAAATGACCGAAATGCCCATCAAAAATTTCTATCGTGTTTTAAATGTTAACTCTCTACGAAGCATTTGTGTAGTGACTTGGGTAACATGTGTGTTCATTTTTGTCTGAGTCAGTTAGCGTCCCTACCTTACCATCATCCCCTATCAAAGTCTAATCCCACCCCGACCACCCATAAGGTACATACTCCCCACATCCGTACATAGTTGACGTTTCTGGTTGGTTCCCCTAGTGAAATAACACTTTAGGCCCTCCATACTGGGGCAAATGTGTGATCTCTAAAAAACTTTGTCAACGTTGTATTCCCTTGGTGCAAGTCCTTTAAAAAAAAAAAAATCAAAAAGGCCCGGTAAGTCGAAAACTCGTAAGAGCGGCCTAAGCAAAAATTAGGGCATAAAAAAGGAGAAATAAAGAAAAAGAGCAAATATATAAAAGTAAATAAATTATTGTCCTTAAGTTAATTTTTGAGAAAACGAGCAATCATGATTTGAAATGAAGTTTGATCATCTTCTCATACCCTCGAAAAAAACCCCATGCTACCCACCTTAAGCCAAAGTCTAAAAACCTTTCAATCACCCTAGACAAGGATCAATTCCACATCAAAAGCTCGAAAGAAAGAAAAAGAAAAAAATCAAAATCAAAAAAGAAAGTGAAATAAAAAAAGAAGAGGGTCGAAAAACCACGAAAAAGCAAAAGTGGTGCAATTATGAGCTGATACTTCTCGCCATTAAATGCATAAGAAATCCTTGTCTGAAACAAACCCCCAAACACTTCCCTTGTCCTCAATATCATATCCTTCATAAACCCTTGGCCAAGTCACATCCCTAAACAAGTCCATCCTACAATGAGACACATCAATTACTAGACCCTCAAACACTCCTTTTTGAGCCTGACAACCATTTCCTTCATAAATCATCACCCATTAGCCAAGTTACTTCACCAAATCATTTGTCCCATCAATCATCAAACACTTCATTGAGCCTAATAACACCTTATTTCACAAACCATTAACCATTAGCCAAATCATACCGCTAAAAAAAAAATCATCCGTCCCATCAATCCCCAAACACTACCTTGAGCCCAATTATCATTTCCCTCATAAACCACTAAACCATCGGCCACATTCCGATCAATGACCGATTGCTTTTGTTTTCTCAAATTTTAATCTTAGGACAAATAAGTCTATTTATTTACAATATGTTTGCTCAAAAAAATATATCTAAAAAAAAAACTCAAAGGAAAAGAAAAATCAAAAGGCTTGCACCACAAGATTCATTCAAGTTACAGTTATACTAAGACAAGGTCTAGTGATCACCAAGTGTAGTTTTCATCATAGCAAACTCAAGACTATTGTAGTCTGAGAGTCATTCTAAAGGTAACCAAAAGTTTATACTAGGATCGTCACCTAGATCCTAAAGTGGGCATCCCTTTCACCATCTATTTGAACTTGGGAAATTTGTCCAAAGTGTGCTTCCCATACCACTCCCGACCTATATCAAACCGCATTTAACCATCTCCAAAACCCATAACCCTAACTCTGTCACCTTTCCCAATCTCACTAAAGGCAACCATTCAAACACCATTCCAAGTGGGGCAATCCTGTCATTCTTAACTCCACCTACAAATGGGGAAATTCACCCGACACCCATCTCATCCCTTCATTATATTCACAAACCATAAAACCATACCGGGCAATTTCTCAACTCATTACCCAAAATGCTACTACTCTAGCTGTGGGCAATCTTGTCCTTACCATAAATGGGGCAACACCAAACTCTTTGGGTTGAGACAAAGTCTCTTGCTTTCCGCTTTTCATTCCAAAGCCAATGCATTCCCACCATCATTTTCTACACCTCTAGCTTGTTAGCACTAGACAGGGTGTTATTCACTCACAATCATCAAATCTAAATTGGGGCAATCTCGTATTTCTTGGCTTGGAAAACCTACCTTTCATGACATTGACGAAGACCAGGTCATTCATCCTTTCATGCGTCGCATTCGTCCATAACCTTGAACCAAGTTAATCGACTCATTCATCTATGTTTGCATTACTATACATGTTTTCTTAACAATGCTTCAAATGAGATAGAACATAAGTTGATAATGCGATCACGAAAAATCCACTTAGTTAACTTTGTGGACCTAAATTTCGGTCATCGGGGGCATCATAATGGAAGAGAAAAGAAAGCGAGCTTGCAAGTACTTTTTCACATCGATGTCTCAGAAATAACAACCTTGAGATTGCCGAAGTTTGAATCAAATCTAATCTTTCCAAAGAATTATCAATATTCATCTCCGCCTCTCGCATCCAAAGTCTCACATCTCATCATCACAAAAAAATGTTTCGCACTCAATCACTATTTCATATCATCACACCATGCACCATAGCATTTGCATTCAAACATTTCATTTGCATCATATTAACATTCATACTTCATGCATCCATCAGATAAATAAATAAAAAAGCAAGCAAAAAAGCAAAAAGCAAAATAAAAAAATAATAAAAAAAAAAAAAAAGAGAAAGGAATCACCTATTTCATCCATCACCCCACCAAAAATCACCTGTTGCATGTGCATGTATTATTGGCGTTGTATGTCCATTACATGATGTATTGCCTCTGAATCGACTTCAAGTGTCGATACCCATATTTTGTTCCTCTAAGATCAAAGCTCTAAGCGTTGATCCCGTGATCGCATCACGCATCACCGAGTGATCCCGCACCCGAGTGGTCCTTCGAGCACTACGCCCTTCGCCCCTAAGTGGCCCAGTCGCAAACGCCGGAGTCGAGCCCGGCGGACCTTCCGACTCGCGCGGTCCTTCGCCGGACTAGTTGTGTCGGCCCTAAGACACGCACGCCCTTCATGGTCAACATATCGATTCTAGACCGATCTTGACCCATCATGGCCGCCGAGTATAAAGGCCCCCTCGCATCGCTTAATTAGTACCGTAGCTAGTTGCGCTCCTTCGCACCACGATGGTCCTTCAATTAAGGCTTAGCAGCCTTCCGGACCTTAAGTGGTCCTCCGAGCCTTATCGCTCCTTCGCACCACTGAGTGGTCCTTCGAGCCTTAGGGCTCCTTCCGTGTCCTTGTTGACCCTTCATTCAACTCTCTAATCACGCGCCAAGTATTAACCACTCCTCTTATCTCTCAAACCTCCCACTCCCCCCTCAAACGGACAAAATTTGCGTCTATCTTATCTTTATTCCTATTTCTACTACGAAAGTTCTAGAGCTCAGCACTTTCTAGTAAAATATTAATAAAGAGGGGCAGCTGTAATACCCCAATTTTGTCCGCCTTTTTAATTTAAGTCAATTTCGATCGTCGACTCAACTAAATCAAAATACCGCTGTTTAAATTAAGCAGGCACGCGAGTGACCAATCTTTTCGTGCGTTCTTCAATTTAATCTTCGTATTTGGGTTTAGTCGTACATAAGTAGTGTTTTTTAGGTAATGAGCTCATTTCTTCTATTTGAGTCTCGTTTTAGCGTATTCTTCTAGTCCGCCCGCTCTCGTCTTAGTTTTGGCCGACTCTTTTATTATTATTATTTCTTGTGCGATTAATTTAATTTGAGAATGTATATAGAGTCCAAAATGTCAAAAATTCTATTTAGTGTTATTTACAATTTAAAGGTGTTTAATAGTCCAAAATGTCAAAAAATACTATTTAATTTTTATTACAAGTTAGAGGTGTTCAAATGTCCAAATGTCCAAAAAATACAAAAAATAATAATACAAAACATACAAAAATAGAATAGAAGGCAAAGAATAAAGAAATCTGGGTTCAACAAATGCTTCTCTCAAGCGTGTGAGCTGGGTTGATCCGCTCCAAAACCCGAAAATAATTCAAGGCCCAACAAAGAGCAATTAATGCAAAAAACCTAGAATATTAGTATAAATAAACAGTCAACACAGTCTAAAAGGGGCAGACACGAATTTCAAAGAAGACGACTACACAGAAATTAGGGTCTCACTGTGAGACCCTAGTCAGCCAAACAACACAGATCAGAAAAATGTAGCCACCACCACTGCAGACCGTCCCCCATCTCCACCAACAACCACCCTCCAAACAATCGACCACCCACAAACCGAACCACCATCTCTCTCCACCACCACCACCACAAACATCATCAACCACCTCCCGAACCGATCCAAAACCACCACAACCTCACCACCCTCCACCACAATCGCCTCTCTCCACCACCACCACCACAAACATCATCAACCACCTCTCAAAACCACTCAAAATCACCACCACCGTCACCTAACCACCTTCTCCCTCCCCACGCCACCAAAACCGAACCACCACAAAACACACCATAACTCCTGATCGAAAACCGAGAAGATGGAGAGGAGAGGAAAACCGAAAAATGGAAGAAGAAGAAAGACGCAGATCGGACAGAAAACGAACTCGAAACGCTCCCATCGGCGCGCGGCGAGCTCGTCACCCTCAACGCGTCGCGATCCTTCCATCCGACCACCCGACCACCGCCGCTTTCTCTCCTCATTTCGCTTTCTCATCGGATCTCTCTCTCTCTCCTGCGCGTATCTCTCTCTCTCACCATCCCCGATTCTTCGCTCTTCCTCTCTCTCTCTCTCCAACTTTCATCCGACGGTTCCTCTCTCTCACTCTATCCATGGAACCGAACCACGCCGTGAATCTCTCTCTCCTCGTAGTAGCAACCGCGGAACTTTCGCCGTGAATCTCTCTCTTGGTTGAAGTCGCGGTACTGGGTATTGTAAAGGGGTGGGTCGGTTCTTGGGTTTTTTTTTTGGGGTTTAGGGTTAACCATTAATAGTTTATTTATATTTATTTTATTTTTTATTTGTTTTAATGTTCAGAATACTAATTACACCCCTCCAATTCAGGCGTACACCTCCCTCACTTAAGCCCAGTTTCGCATACTGGGCTCCCATATGCGAACTGGGCTTGCTGTTTACACCCCCTGTTTAGTTATACCACTCCCCGTAACTAGTAACACCCCCATTTTGCAATTTTCACCTTTTTCTCGTTTTCGTTTTAATTCTTTCTCAACTCAAATAACTTCTCAATAAATCAAAAAACTTTGTTAATGGTTTTGCGAAGCCTATGCTTGCATAATCATTAACAATGAGGAACTAGTGGTGATCACTTGGAGCCTTTGCTCAATTGATCATCATGAATGCCTAATTTTTCTAAGTACTTTCAATAAATCAAAGAAACTTTGTTAATGGTTTTGCGAAGCCTCCGCTTGCATAACCATTAACAATGAGGAACTAGTGGTGATCACTTGGAGCCTTTGCTCAATTGATCATCATGAATGCCTAATTTTTCTAATTATTCTCAATAAATCAAAAACTTTGTTAATGGTTTTGCGAAGCCTCTGCTTGCATAACCATTAACAATGAGGAACTAGTGGTGATCACTTGGAGCCCTTGCTCGATTGATCATCATGAACGCCTAATTTTTCTAAAGACTTTAAATAAATCGAAAAACTTTGTTAGTGGTCTTGCGAAGCCTTTGCTTGCATGATCATTAACAATGGAGTACTAATGGTGGTCACTTGGAGCCTTCGCTCAATTGATCATCACGAAAGCTCAATTTCACAATTAAACAAAATAAAACCAAAAACTTAGAACTACGTAGCTTTGAATTCTCCATCGCACCTGGAGATACGTAGGAGCGGATTCCCTCCGTCAAGCACAACAAACTAAAAACATTTTTCCTTTCAAAAAAACCAAAGCGACTAGCTCTCGTCAAGCGCCAAAGAAATAAAAATTTTCATTAAGTCTTTTTCAATTAAGAGGCAAATTTAAGTATTTTTCAAATCAACACTTAAAACCACACGTTTAATTAAAGGTTCCCTTTCGTAGAAAGGAGGTGTGGGTGCTAATACCTTCCCCATGCCTAACCGAATTTCAACCCAAATCTTCTGGTTTTCCAAAAGACCATTTGCCCCCCCAAAAGTTAGTTTTTCTTCAATATTTTCCTTATAAAAATATTGGTGGCGACTTCATTGTTTTAAAACGTTGTAAACGAATAAAACCCCTCGGGGACTTTTTCGGTATAAGCAAATTGGCGACTCCATCGGGGGATTTTCTTTTTAAGTGGGTCGTTTCTAACTAATTAAATGTGTGGTTTGTTATTTGATTTGGATAACTTGTTTGCCTCTATCCCTTTCGGTTTCCTTTTCTTTTTTATCATGTTGTATGCAGGTGCATTTGTTTCCTCTTCTTCCAGGTGTATGCAGGTGCATTTGTTTCCTCTTCTTCCAGGTTTGTTTTTCTTTTCTCCTTTTTGCTTATGTGCTTAGTACCCTCATGCATTTCCCCAATCCCCATCATGGTTCCCTTCTTCTTTGCTCCCTTTCTTCAAGGTAAGCTCATGCATTTCTCCCCAATTCTATCATGATCCCTCTTCTTGGCTCCTTTTCTTGAGGTAAGCAATGTACTTGATTATTGTTGAAACCCTAGGTTAGCTTATTTGATATTGAACCCTAGGGTAGACGACATGTTATTGCTTACTATTGTCTGGACTGTTCTGGGTTTTTCATTTGCAGGTGGGGAAAGGTAGTTATTTCTAGGTGTCGTGCCCTCAACACACACTTCACACCCTATACTTGTGAGCATTGAGTGGGGCCTAAAACCCAAGGTCTGAACGAAAACCTAGGAGAGTGGGAACGATTAGTGACTGCCATTCGTAGACCTTTGTCTGTATGGCTCTCATGAAAGTTCCGCCCAAGAGTGCGCTTTGTCATGATGCCTCACACTCGGTAGCTTTCTACGAGTGTGGGTGTCATCATGAGGGAGACTTTAGCTCTTGGTTGCCATTGTGAGGAAGTGATTAGAACCTACATGGGAGGATTACCCTTTTCGTCGACTCTAGACCCTAGGATTCCCACCCTTCGTAGGACACAAGGGGCATACCAAATTGTGTGTTGCATAGAATCTAGGCATGTTTTCAAAAAAGGAGAAGGAGATTTTTCAAACAAAGAAGAAGAGAAAATAGAGAAAGAGCTGTCGTTGCAGCCTTTCTTTTCTTGGTCTCAGACGGCAACATGTGGTTCACCCTTTTCAAAAAAGAGAGAAAGAGCTGCCGTTGTAGCCTTTCCCTTACTAGGTCCATATGAAGCCACGTACGACCCGCATCTTCCAAAAAAAAAAACTTGAATCATTGCCAATAAAACCTCTTTCATTTATCTTGCATAGAGCATCATCATCATGCATACATCATCATTTGCATTGCATAAAACAAAAACTCGATGAAATTCATACATGCATTTTTTTCTATCTCATTAAGGTTTGTGTCTTATTAGGGGCGCGTCTCATGCATTATTGTTTTCATTTTTCACGCATCATGAAAAATAAACACTAACGTCTCATTTCACATGCATCTCCATTCAATATCTCTCATACATTAGAAAAGTAATTGTAAGCATCACACATTTCATTTTCATAACATAAGAAAAATGAAAACCATAAGCAATCATCATCCGCATTGCATAAGCATCTCATTCATAATCATGAACAAAAATCATCATCAAATGCATTCAAAATACAGCATTCATGCATCATTTCATTATCCTCATCACTTTGTTCGAATACATCATTTCTCCCTACATGCATCCTTTCGAAACAAAGAAAAATTTCCTCATGTGATGGCTTAATGGGTAGAAGTGCACCTTTGAACGACGAAGGGTAATATCTCAAATTTGTTTGTCGACTACAAATTTGAGGTGTTACTCTACGATATCGAGGCACTTCACCCGATCCTACACACGTGTTTTATTTTCAAGTAAGAAGTTAAGTTGAGTCAACTAATTGTCGAAACGTTTCAGTATATTGTGTGAAGTATTGAGTCAGGATCCACTCAATGTTTCATGCATGTTACTCAGGGTAACGACAATCAGTTGCCTCATATCACCATTCTTGCATCTTTCGTCATTCAAAAGAAAAGGGAAGGGGCATTGGCATTTCATACTTTGCCTTGCCTCTAAAAATCATCATTTAGGAAAAAGCATCATCCTGCATCTTTCAAAAGAAAAGGGGCATTGGCATTTCATACTTTGTCTTGCCTCTAAAAATCATCATTTGGGAAAAAGCATCATCCTGCATCTTTCAAAAGAAAAGGGGCATTGGCATTTCATACTTTGTCTTGCCTCTAAAAATCATCATTTGGGAAAAAGCATCATTCCTGCATCTTTCAAAAAGAAAAGGGGGCATCGGCATTTCATATCCTCTCTTGCCTCTATAAAAATCATTTTGAAAAGAAGCATCATTCTTGCATCATTCATCATCCAAAAATGCATTGGCATTCCATATTTCGTTTTGCATTAAAAAAAAAAAAAAAAGAAAACTTTTAGAATAATCACACTTTTCAAGTGAACATGCTTTCATGCATTTCATTTTCATCATGTATGCATCATACTGTTTTCATCCATACAACAAAAACATTGTGATGAGAGACGGAACGTTCTTGCAAAGTAATCTTTCTTTTTTGGAAAAGTTTACCCTCACTCATTTGCAAACTCAAGGTGTTCCAAGCCCCTCAGTTTTTCACATCAATAGCTCATTTGTATTTCCTTTAAAAAAAAAGTTTTGCATCTCATCCATTCCATGATAAAAGACTGAAACAGTTCATCAAAAAGTTTTTATATCATGTTTTAACCGATGTTAACTCTCTGTGAAGCGTTCTTCTAGTAAGTATGTGTGCCATGTGCAGTTTCTCTTGTTTGGGTCAGTCAATTTCCTTCATTTATCATCATTCCCCATCCGAGTCTAATCCCGCCCCGTCCACCCCTAAAGCGCATATTTTCTCCCATCAGTACATACTTGACTTTTTGGTTCATTCTCATTAATACTCTAAATCCTCCATGCTGGGCAATTCTGTGGTCACTAATTTTCCTTGTCAGTATCATATTCCATTAGTGCAAGTCTTTCTAAAAAAGGTATATAATAAATAAAAAAGATAAAATAAGCTCACTAGGTTGAAAACCCGCAGCGGCAGCCTAGGCAAAAAAAGCGCCTATGGATTGAAAACTCGCAAAGAGCGGTCGAGCAAAAATTAGGGCACACGCAAAAAAAAAGAGGAAAAAGAGCAAACACATGAAGGTAGATAAATTATTGTCCTAAAGTTAAGTCTTACAGAAATAAGCAATCGGGATTTGAAATGAAGTTTGGTCATCTCTCCATACCCTCAAAACCTAAAATCCCAAAGAAGTCCATTTCCTACCCTCTTAAGCCAAAGATTCAAAGTCACAAAAATACCCTTTGTTACCCATCCTAAGCCAAGAAAAGCCCAAGATATCTCCACACCCTAGACAAGGGTTAATTCCACATCAAAGATGGTATATCATTTTCACCCTAGAAGAAAGGAAAGAAAATTCACAAAAGAAGGGGAGTAACAAAGTTTCAAAAAGGAGAAATCCCAAAACAAAGAAAGGAAGACAAAGGGAGTATAAATTAAGAGTCAATATATTTTGTCATGAAGCATAAGAGCTCCCTTTCAAAAAGGCCCTCAATTCATTGGGTTTAACCATCTCTTCTTTCATAAAACCTTCAAACACCTCATCAAACCTAATGACCATTTCCTTCATAAACCATCGACCCTCGGTCAACACCGAACAAGACCCATCCTCCCCATCAACTCCAAACACTTCATTAAGCTCAATCATCCCCTTCTCCACGCCACAACCCTAAAAAGACCATTCCGATCAATGACTAATTGCTTTCGTTTTCTCAAGTTTTAATCTTAGGACAAATAAGTTTATCCATTTACGACGTGTTTGCTCAAAAAGAAAAAACAAACAAGCAGAAAGAAGAAAGCTGCTCAAGAAAAAAAAAAAAAAAAAAAAAAAAAATAAAAAAAAAAAAGAAGGACTTGCACTCCAAGATGCATTCAAACAAGGTTTAGTGGTCACCAAGTGGAGCCTCTCCTCATACTAAAAAGTCAAAACTTTCATTGCATTTGAGTTGCTCTTAAAGAGAACCAAAAGTGTGTACTAGGGGGCATTCCCTTCACCTCTCACTCCACTTAACTTTGGGGAGGCTTGTTCATTGCTCACCCCATTCATATATCACCCTCAGTTCATAACCATCACCATAACTCTGTCACCTTTCACAACCTCACTCAAAGAAACCATTTGAGATGTCATTCAAAAGTGGGGCAAGTGCGTTCCCATTCCTTCATCTCATAAAACCTCACCGGGGCAATCTCTCAACTCACTATCCTAAACAAGGCCTTGTCATTCTAATTGGGGCAGCTTTGTCTTTGTTATGACTGGGGCAACATCAAACGTCATGGGTTGAGACAAAATCTCTTTTGCTCCACCCTTCATTTCAAAAGCCAAGCATTCCCAATTCATCATCTCCTACACCCCTAGTTGGTGTCACCACTAGACAGCAGGGGGCAAGCTATTTACTCATCAAAGACTGAATTGGGGCAATCTTGTATCTCTGGATCCTCATGAACTTCGGCAATGTCTCGGCTCATTCCTTCACTTGCCATAAATGTCCATGCCCTAAACCAATTCCAAGTTAACTGACTCGTTCATTCACATTTGCACTTCCATGCATGCTTGCTAGACAATGCTTCAAGAAGAGAGAACACAAGTTGTTTACGTGATATCTAAAATTCAGTCATCATGGAAAGAAAGAGAAAACAAGTGAGATTGTTTGTAAATAAAAACCTTGAGAACACCGTAGTTTGAATCAAATGCAATTTTTCAACGTAATGGTCAATAATCATCTCAATTCCTTGCATCCAAAGTCTCACATCTCATCATCACCAAAATGTACACCTCATGCATCTAGGCATTTCAATCTATTCATTATGGCATTTGCATCAAAGCATTACATTTGCATCTTCACATTTTGTGCATTCATCACATAGCAAAAAGCAAAAAAAACGGTCCACGTCAGTTGCATCATACTAATACTTGCATTTCATAGAAAAAATAGTAAAGAAGAAAAAGCATAAATCTTTGCATTGCATTGACATCCCATTAATGCTAGCATTTCCATAAAAGGAAAAGAAAAAATCATTGCATCGAGCATTGCATCATATTAAGGTCGCATTTCATAGAAGAAGCAAAAAGAAACAAATGTAAGTTAGAATAGGAGCATTACATTCATCAAAGCATCAATCACCGCATACACTTGCATTCAAACATCAAAGCAGTCGCATTTCATAAACTATAAAGAAGAAGCGAGTACAAAAGAACAAAAGCATTCCATAATATTCAAGACATCAATCATGGCATATGTTTGCATTACATGTGTCATTCATTGCATTGCTAAGCAAAATGTGGACGAACACAAGATGTTAATCCTCATGCCTAGTTCCAAGAATCAGCACGACAAGTGTTCATTTACTGCTTCCTTTCTAGCAAACCAAGCATTCATCAGATATAGACAAAACAGGAAAAGTGTCTCACCAAAATCAATCATTCATCATTCTCATATCATCCATACCATTCATCACTCCATAACATCAAACAGTACATTACACTTTCAAATTCGCATCTCAGAAAATGCGAAAGAATCACAAAAGAAAAGAAGAGAATGAAAAATCAAGCAGAAGAAGCATCCCACCAAAATCAATCATTGCATTCATATGCACCCAAATACCCAATTGCATGCATTTCATGCACCATTCAAGAGAAAAGTTACTTCGGACCCGAGAGTCCCAAAAATCCCGTTTTTAGAAAATCACCATCAGCACAGAGTTCGTAAACTCCATCAGCACAGAGTTCGTAAACTCCATCAACCCAGAGTTAGTGAACTCCTTCAGAGTTAGTGAACTCCTTCCACGAATCACAACATCGCACGTGCGAGCACGCGATGGATCCATCGACTTCGTTAAGTCCTTCGGATTAGTTGTGTCAGCCTAAGGCACAACGTAAATCCATTGATCAAATCAGTTCCGGACCTGATGTTGATCGGCCGCTCGAAAAGGCCACCCCCAGAGTTCGTAAACTCCATCAATCCGAGTTCGTAAACTCCATCAACCCGAGTTAGTGAACTCCTTCGAGTTAGTGAACTCCTTCCACGATCACAACATCGCACGTACGCGAAGCACGCGATGGATCCATCGACTTCGTTAAGTCCTTCTGATTAGTTGTGTCGACCTAAGGCACAGCGTAAATCCATTGATCAAATCGATTCGGACTTGATATTGATCGGCCGCTCGAAAAGGCCACCCCGCAGAGCTCGTGACTCGACAAGAGTCCGTTAAAAGGTTTTAGGCAACCTCCGAATTTCCAATTTACCGCTTTTCCCAATTTCTTGCTTTTTCCAATTTATTGCTTTCTCGTTAATGCGACCGGTGTTAACCCCAAAAGGAAAATAACAAAAAGATTTGAACTTTTCTCGGCGGACAAAATTAGTATTATTTCTATATCTTTATTTCCATTTCACCAACAAATATGAAAAGGCCAATTCATATTTTTTGGCGAAATGTGAAATAAAGAGAAGCAAATTATAATACCCCAATTTTGTCCGCCTTTTTAATTTAAGTCAATTTCATTCGTCTAAATTCAACTAAATCAAAATACCATTGCTTAAATTAAGCGAACGCGAGTGACCAATCTTTTCGTGCGTTCTTCAATTTAATCTTCGTATTTGGGTTTAGTCGTACATAAGTAGTGTTTTTAGGTAATGAGCTCATTTCTTCTATTTGAGTCTCGTTTTAGCGTATTCGTCTAGTCCGCCCGCTCGTCTTCGTATTTGGCCGGACTCTTTTATTATTATTATTTCTTGTGCGATTAATTTAATTTGAGAATGTATATAGAGTCCAAAATGTCAAAAAATTCTATTTAGTGTTATTTACAATTTAAAGGTGTTTAATAGTCCAAAAATGTAAAAAAAATACTATTTAATTTTTATTACAAGTTAGAGGTGTTCAAATGTCCAAATGTCCAAAAAATACAAAAAATAATAATACAAAACATACAAAAATAGAATAGAAGGCAAAGAATAAATCACTGGTTCAACAAACGCTCTCCAAGCAGTGTGAGCTCAGGTTGATCCGCTCCAAAACCTGAAAATAATTCAAGGCCCAGTCAAAGAGCAATTAATGCAAAAACCTAGAATATTAGTATAAATAAACAATCAACACAATCTAAAAGGCGCGGATACACGAATTTCAAAGAAGACGACTACAGAAAATTGTGGTCTCACCGTGAGACCCTAGTCAGCCAAACAACACAGATCAGAAAAATGTAGCCACCACCACTGCAGACCGTCCCCCATCTCCACCAACAACCACCCTCCAAACAATCAGCCACCCACAAACTGAACCACCATCTCTCTCCACCACCAGCCACCACAAACATCATCAACCACCTCCTGAACCGATCCAAAACCACCACAACCTCACCACCCTCCACCACAATCGTCTCTCTCCACCACCAGCCACCACAAACATCATCAACCACCTCTCAAAAACCACTCAAAATCACCACCACCGTCACCTAACCACCTTCTCCCTCCCCCACAGCCACCAAAACCGAACCACCAGTCAAAACACAGCCATAACCCAGTCAGAAACCAGAGAAGATGGAGAGGAGAGGAAAACCGAAAAATGGAAGAAGAAGAAGACGCAGATCGGACAGAAAACGAACCTGGAAACGCTCCCATCGGCGCCGGCGAGCTCGTCACCCCCTCAACGTCGCGATCCTTCCATCCGACCACCCAGCCACCGTCGCTTTCTCTCCCTCATTTCGTTTTCTCATCGGATCTCTCTCTCTCTCTGGCGCGTATCTCTCTCTCTCACCATCCCTGATTCTTCGTTCTTCCTCTCTCTCTCTCTCCAACTTTCATCCGATCGGTTCCTCTCTCTCACTCTATCCATGGAACCGAACCACGCCGTGAATCTCTCTCTCCCTCGCCGTAGCAACCGGCGGAACTTTCGCCGTGAATCTCTCTCTTGGTTGAAGTCGCGGCGCAGCTGGGTATTGTAAAGGGGTGGGTCGGTTCTTGGGTTTTTTTTTGGGGTTTAGGGTTAACCATTAATAGTTTATTTATATTTATTTTATTTTTTATTTGTTTTAATGTTCAGAATACTAATTACACCCCTCCAATTCAGGTGTACACCTCCATCACTTAAGCCCAGTTTCGCATACTGGGCTCCCATATGCGAACTGGGCTTGCTGTTTACACCCCTGTTTAGTTATACCACTCCCCGTAACTAGTAACACCCCCATTTTGCAATTTTCACCTTTTTCTCGTTTTCGTTTTAATTCTTTCTCAACTCAAATAACTTCTCAATAAATCAAAAAACTTTGTTAATGGTTTTGCGAAGCCTATGCTTGCATAATCATTAACAATGAGGAACTAGTGATGATCACTTGGAGCCTTTGCTCAATTGATCATCATGAATGCCTAATTTTTCTAATTATTTTCAATAAATCAAAAACTTTGTTAATGGTTTTGCGAAGCCTCTGCTTGCATAACCATTAACAATGAGGAACTAGTGGTGATCACTTGGAGCCTTTGCTCAATTGATCATCATGAATGCCTAATTTTTCTAATTATTCTCAATAAATCAAAAACTTTGTTAATGGTTTTGCGAAGCCTCTGCTTGCATAACCATTAACAATGAGGAACTAGTGGTGATCACTTGGAGCCCTTGCTCGATTGATCATCATGAACGCCTAATTTTTCTAAAGACTTTAAATAAATCGAAAAACTTTGTTAGTGGTCTTGCGAAGCCTTTGCTTGCATGATCATTAACAATGGAGTACTAATGGTGGTCACTTGGAGCCTTCGCTCAATTGATCATCACGAAAGCTCAATTTCACAATTAAACAAAATAAAACCAAAAACTTAGAACTACGTAGCTTTGAATTCTCCATCGCACCTGGAGATACGTAGGAGCGGATTCCCTCCGTCAAGCACAACAAACTAAAAACATTTTTCCTTTCAAAAAAACCAAAGCGACTAGCTCTCGTCAAGCGCCGCAAATAAAAATTTTCATTAAGTCTTTTTCAATTAAGAGGCAAATTTAAGTATTTTTCAAATCAACACTTAAAACCACACGTTTAATTAAAGGTTCCCTTTCAGTAGAAAGGAGGTGTGGGGTGCTAATACCTTCCCCATGCCTAACCGACCCCCGAACCCAAATCTTCTGGTTTTCCAAAAGACCATTTGCCCCCCCCAAAAAGGTTTTTCTTCAATATTTTCCTTATAAAAAATATTGGTGGCGACTTCATTGTTTTAAAACGTTGTAAACGAATAAAAACCCCTCGGGGACTTTTTCGGGCGCAACAGCAGCTGTTATACCCTAATTTTGTCCGTCTTCTTTTTCTCGCTTTAGTCGTTTATTTTTAGTAAGGGTGTGTTTCGGAGTCGCATGATTGCAAGAATTATTAGTGTAGAGTCTCGGTTACTAATTTCAATCACTCCGTTCAACTAAATCGAAACACCGTTGTTTAAATTAGGCACGCACGCGAATGATCGATCTTTTCGCGCGTTCTTCAATTTAACGTCCGTATTCGAGTTTAGTCGACGCGTGGCGTGTCTACCTAAAGTCTTTTTCACAAAAAGTTGGTTTAAATTCAGATTTAATAATGCGATTCCGAGTTAATTTTGGGGTTTTAGTTAATGCGCCCATTTCTTTTATTTTTGGTCTCGTTTTAGCGCAGTTTGTCAAATCCGGCCGTTCTCGTCTTTGTATTTGGCCGGACTCCTTTTTTCCTATTATTATTTTTATTCTTATTTATTTTGTTCACTTAGTTTATTTAAACACTTAATAGTTCAAAAATGTCAAAAATTCTATTTATTTTAATTTACAATTTAAAAATGTTTAAGAGTCAAATAAGTCCAAAAATGTCAAAAAATGCTATTTAATTTTAAAGCCCTTAAGAGTCCAAAAATACAAAAATAGTAATACAAAATATATAAAAAATACACAAATCCGAAAATAACAAATTAAACAGCGAAATAGGGTTCCAGGCAGCAGTTCTAGCTGATGCAGATGCTGATGGGCTTGGACCAAGACCTGAAAATTATTCAAAACCCAGTCAAAAACAATAAATGCCCTAACCTAATTTTTAACTATAAATAAGCAGTCAATTAGCAGTCAAAAACACACAGAATTCAGCACAGAAAATAGTGCGAAAATCACCCTAAAAAAGTAGGATTAGAGTTTCACATTGAAACCCTAATCCCCTAAACACGGTTCTGAAGTTTTTTGAGATCAAAAGAACGACGCATGCAATCGAGCGATGTCTGTGAATGGTCATTTGCGATGGTTACAATCACTCAAACAGACGCACAAAGGAACAAAAACAGAGACTGGATTTGTAGGTTGGTATTCAAAACCCAAGTTCTTATTTTTATGCCCATACGGTTTAGTAAATTAGGATTCATTGCTGAAACTAATAACGAACGTCAAAAATTATAAGAGTAATTTTCAGATCATGTTTTCTGTTTAGTATTCTGTCATCTTGAAATGATTTGATTCAAAGAGCAATACCAGCAGTGTTAGGGTTCTGAAACCGATTTTTCTAAATAAAATTAGCAAAGAGTTACGATAGAAATTAGATCTAGATTTCCAGAATTGAAAATAAGTTACTCAGAGTAGAAAACACTATAATCAGGCCAAAGACAGAACAAAGGGAGGAATAAGTGGGTAGAAAAGAAATCACAGCGAAAACATAAATAAAAAAAAGACATAGCACACTGACCTTGAGCTCGTCGGAGTCTCCTCGTCACATCTCGGCGGGAGCTCCGGCGAGAGTTCCCACAAACCGATCCAAAGCCACCGTCCCACCAGCGCCGAAGCTTCCTTCAAACGAACCAACACCCTAACAAAGCTCATGCTTTTTTTTTTCCCAAAACCGAACCCAGAACAAAGAAATATAGGTTAGATCTGTGAATAAGAAAGAAAAAAATAAAGAAAGAAGGAAGAACAGAGAGGTAACGAGGCTCATCACCGACGAGATTCTCTTCGCCATCCTTTGTCACCCTCACCTCCATCTCCTTCCTTCACTGCCGCCCCATCACCCAAAACCGAAACCGCACTGTCATTTTCCTCCTCACCGCCTCGCTCTCTCACTCCCGGAAAAAACGGCGAGTTCTCGCCTCCAATCTCGCCACGCCATGCGGATAACGGCGGAAAATCCGCCAGACTCTCTCTCCCTTTGCGCTTGCAGCAGTTGAAGCAAGGAGGAAGGGAATGAATGTTTTTTAGGGTTTCCTGTCTTTATGATTTAGGTTATATGCTGTGGCTGTTTCTTTTATTTTTATTTAATTGATTTAATAATCGATTGTTATTCACACCCCCTTATTCTTACGCGCATTCTCTCTCCCACTTAAGCCCGGTTTAGCATCTTTGGCTCCCATGTCTTAAACCGGGCTTTCCTCTTGCACCCCTTAATAATTGTACAACACCCTGCTATTAATAAAAATCCAAATTTACTATTTTCACCCTCTGATTTACTTATTAATTCTTTTTCCAATTCCAATATAATTATTTTCTCCCTCAAAATTAAATAAATAGGCTAAGTCGGTTGTACAACCGGGTTAGTCATTATTTTAGGTCCAATGAGTCATCTGATTCAAGAACCCCTGCAAACTTAATAAATACGAGTAAACCGCTTTTTCCTAAAAATAGAGGATTAAGTCTCACTGCATACATCGGGTTAGTCAGCGTTATAGAACTAATGAGTTGTACAGTTCAGGAGTCCTAGAATACCTATTCTAAAATCAACCCATCTCACAACTCTCTTCAAAAATCCTAAAATTATTTTCAAAAAGTAGGGGACTAAGTCGGTTGTACAATCGGGTTAGTCAGCGTCTTAGGAATCAGTGAGCTGTAAAGTTCAAGGAATCCTAGGACCCCTACACTAAAAAACACCAACCCATAAACTTTTTCAGGAAGAACTACGTAGCTTTGATTCCTCCATTGCATCCGGAGTGCGTAGGAGCAAGACTCAACCCTTGTCAAGCACTAAAAAACAAAAATCTAAATAAGTCATTTTCTTTACAATAAAAGGGTAATAATTAGATAAATCTTAAATTAATTAGACAATGGATGTCGTGGGGTGCTAATACCTTCCCCACACATAACGACTCCCGAACCCTAACAATGCTTTGTCCTAAAAAGGGATTTTCCGAATTTGCCCTTAAACTAAAATTTGGTGGCGGCTTCCTTTCGAACTTCAAGAATCCTTTCCCGATTTTTCTTGGCCGCTACACCGGCGACTTCATCGGGACTTAACTTTTTAGAGAGTCAAAACCTAGTCTAATTATTTAGGATTAACTTAATTTTTACCCTTCCCTTTATTTATTTGTTTATTTATTATTATTATTCTTTGCATATTATATTTTTATGTTATATATAAACTCTAGGATAGAAGACGATATTTGTATATACGTTTGTTTGTCCGCTTGCGACTTTTGGGTTGTTTTTTAAATTGCTCCTACACACACTTCACTTCTACACTTCACACACGTGAGAAAAGTCCCCTACCCGGACTTGAGTGCAAACCTAAGTTAGAACGAGATTGTGTAGTGATGGCCTGCGGGACGTACGTCTCGTTGGGTGGTCACGAAAATCTCACCTAGAGTTTGATTCCTTTTGAGGATGATATCCCTTCTAATAGCTTGCCTATTGTTGGGGTCAGTATTCTTGACTGGGGTCCTTGGCTCTAGGGACCATGTGTAGGATTCTTTAGAACTATCCCTGCGAGGTTCACTATAAAAGAAACCTTAGACCCACTCTGTAAGATACATTTCTAGGGTCACAAAGGAGCTTTATACCCTCGCATTCAAACAAATATTTAGGCATACCGTCTTCTATCAAAAAAAATCAAAAAACCAAAAATCATTTTTTTTACTACTTTTTTTAGAAAATATACCACGTGCATACAACAAATAAACATCTACTGTTGCATGCACTTTTATGACCGTCAGGGAATTTAAATCTTTACCTTGGAGAGAAGCCGTGCACGCTGAAGTCAAAATTAAATTTTGTACTTTACTCTCCAATGAAAAGTTTATAATTCCCCGACATGACAAATAAAATCATATATTATCATTTCATACACATACATCACATTCGCATTTCACATACATTCATTCGTTCATTCGCATTCGCATTCTCATTTCACATACATTCATTCGTTCATTCGCATACACAAAAATCCTAAAATTATTTTCAAAAAGTAGGGGACTAAGTCGGTTGTACAATCCCAAGTTAGTCGTCCTTTAGAATCGATGGTTTGTAAAGTTCAAGGAATCCTAGGACCCCTACACTAAAAAACACCAACCCATAAACTTTTTCAAGAAGAACTACGTAGCTTTGATTCCTCCATTGCATCCGGAGGTACGTAGGAGCAAGACTCAACCCTTGTCAAGCACTAAAAAACAAAAATCTAAATAAGTCATTTTCTTTACAAATAAAAGGGTAATAATTAGATAAATCTTAAATTAATTAGACAATGGATGTCGTGGGGTGCTAATACCTTCCCCACACATAACGACTCCCGAACCCTAACAATGCTTTGTCCTAAAAAGGGATTTTCCGAATTTGCCCTTAAACTAAAATTTGGTGGCGGCTTCCTTTCGAACTTCGAAGAATCTTTTCCCGGATTTTTCGGTCGCTACAAACCAGTCTATGGGAAGCAGAAATATTATCATAAGAGAGATAATCAGAAATTGAATATTCAGTACCCGAGGGTGATTCATCAGCAGAAGAAACAGAGAGCATCCAACAAAGAAAGTCTTGTAGGTATGAGGGTTTGGTTTTGATTCTAGTTGAAGTTCTAAGAGTAGCAGGGGGTCAAATGGAGGGTGAGAGGTCTCAACCGTGTGGGGGAGTGATGTGAAGGTTGTATGAGGGTTGGGAGAGGCATCTCAAGAAGGATTTGATGAGGAATTGGAAGCTGGTTTTGGGTGAGAGACATTTGGAGAGGAATTTGGTGAGATTTGGGATGCGGGTTCTCGGTTAGGTGAAGTAGAGGAGGATCAAAGGGAGGGGAGGAGGGTGCAAATAAGTCTGTGATGGCTATTTTGGAAGGGGAAATGGATGGAGAGGAGGATGGTGAGGGAGAGGAAGATGTGGGAGGATAAGAGAAGATGTTTTCATGAAAGAAAACATTCCTAGAAAGGAAGATTTCATGAGTGTGTAAATCAAACAATAGGTAGCCTTTTGACACCTTGAGAATGTCCAATGTGAATGCACTTGCGTGCTCTAGGTGAAAATTTGGTTCTATGTGCTGTGAGGGTGGAAGCATAACATAGAGAGCCAAAAACACGTAAAGAAGAGAGGTCAGGGATCTTATTGTATAAAATGTAGTATGGTGATTGAGAGTTGAGAGTGGTGGAGGGAAGTCTATTGATGATATGGATTGCATGACATACTGCAAAATCCCAAAATTGGGTGGGTAAGTGAGATTGGAACATTAGAGAACGAGCAACATTTAAAATATGTTGATGCTTACGTTCAACTATGCCATTTTGTTGTGGGGTTTCCACACAAAATTTTTGGTGGATGATGCCTTTGGTGAGATAAAAGTCAGGGATATGAAACTCAGGGCCATTGTCGGATCTAATCACTTTTATAGTGGTATGAAATTGGGTTTGTACATAGGCAACAAATTGGATTAGGTGATTTCTAGCCTCGGATTTAGCTCTCATGAGTTTGATCCAAGTGAACCTAGATCTATCATCCACAATAGTCAAGAAATACTTATTTCCATTAATGGATGGGGTAGCAAAGGGACCCCAAATGTCAATATGAACAATATCAAAAGTGTGTAGTGAAGGTGAATCATGAATAGGAAAGGGGAGTTTCTTTTGCTTGGCAAAATGGCAAGCATCACAGTTTTCATTTGATGTAGAAGGCATGTTACAATGTAATTTTTGTATAAGGTGATAACATGTGGGGGAGGGGTGTCCTAAACGATTATGCCAAATGTCTATGATGATAGTGGAAACAAAAACAGAATTACAGTGTATAGGACTAGACTTAGCTGAAGTAACTAAAGGAGAAACTTTCATCGTGTAGAGCTTTCCATCTCTTCTAGCATGGCCAATCACTCTCTTGGAGGGGATATCCTGCAACACAGCAAAATCACCATCAAAGACAGTTTTGCACTGAATAGTATCAGCAAGTTGTCTAGCAGAAATGATGTTAGAGTTAAAGTCAAAGACATAGTAAACATCATATAGAGTGATTGTAGGTGTAAGGTGGATGGTGCCCTTGTAGTGTGTGTATCTCGTATCTCCGGATGGTAATGTGATAAGAAGAGGCTTGATAGCATAGTAACTTGAGAAAATATCAAGGCAACAATAAATATGATCCGTAGCTCCACTATCAACCAGCCAAGTGACTAACCAAGTAATGAAAGAATTACCTAAAGGTGCAGAATGCGCATTATTCACACTGACCATGTTTGCAGAAGCTGTTGCAGTTGTAGGAGTAGCCGGGAGTAGAGAAAGTAGACTTTGAAGTTGGTCAGCAGTGAGTTGCACAGGGGAAGAGGCAGGTGGAGTAGAGGCAGAGGATTCAGCCACAGAAACGTTGCTAACAGACTTCACATTGTTCTTATAACCAGGAGGATATTTGTGCTTCTTCCAACAAGTCTCAACGATATGATTCGTGCGATTGCAATGCGTGCAAAGGCAATTACCACGACCAGGAAACAGTTTACCCCTACCACGACCTGCAGGAGGTAGAGCAGTGGTTTGTACAGCAGCAACAGATATGTCAAGGGTAACCGGAGCTCCAATTTGATGCTCTTGTTGCAAAATCTTGGCATAGGTCTTCGCAAGAGAGGGAAGAGGTTCCATGAGTAGAATTTGTGACCTAACAGCCGCGAAATTATCATTCAATCCTTGAAGAAAGGACATTACAGCATTACGTTCACGGTAATCGTTCACAGTTTTCACAACATTGCAGCAAGTGTTACCAGTGAAGCAAGACAAAGAGGAATCGGTCTGTAATTGCATAATTCATCCCACAAGATACGCATCTTTGTAAAATATGAAGTAACAGAGGTACCACCTTGTTTCAAAGAGAAGATGTCAAGGTGGAGATGAGAGATCCGAGTATTATCGCCTTGAGAGAATCGATTTCGAAGTTCTTTCCAAACGTTATACACATCGGTGATCCAAAGGATGCTGGAAGAGATCTCCGTTGAGACAGAATGATTAATCCATGAGAGAGTTAACATGTTACAGCGTTTCCACAATGCGAATTTTGGATCGGAGGTGTCCGGACGAAGAATTGAACTGTCAACGAAGGAGAACTTGTTCTTCATCTCTGTAAATAGAGTAAAACAGAATAGAGAGTGAAACTGATTCTTTGATTTTCATTCACTGAATTGCAAAGTGTTACAATTGGGAATTTATAGAGTTCCTTATCCTACACTCAGTGGTGCTAACATGTGCACTCATCAGAGTCAAGCATAATTTGGGAATTTATACTAACTTGAAGTCAGTATTTAAGCTACTGCTACATCTTCTATAGCAACTACTGCTTTAACTTCTATACACCCACGTGGGTACATAATACATCCCCACGGGTGTATTTTACTTTTCCCGTTCTTTGATATTTTCACCATAACTTCTATAACTCACACACCTCCCCCCCCCCCCACAAGCTCAAGGTGGGGAATGTTGAGTAACAACAGAGTACACTTTGAGCTTGTCACGATACTCAAGGAAAGATGCAGTAGATAGAGGCTTTGTTAGAGCATTTGCTATCTGCAGATGACCAAGAATGTGTGATACTTGAAGTTGCTTTGCTAAGACCTTCTCCCTCACAAAAAACAAGTCAATTGAATATGTGATAGCACATAGATGCAAGATGACCAAATTTAAACCACACTTGGCACTGCACATTGCCAAACCTGCCACGACCACCGCGACCATTCCGGCCACCACGGCCACGAAAATTACCGGAGAATTGATTCACAAAATTATTATTATCAGGAGTAGAGTTTGAAACAGTGTTACCAGTGGTTTGTTGAGTAGAAACAGACTCGGTAGCAGCATTACCAGAGGCAGAGTGCAAAACAGAATGCGTAAGATTGAGTGAGGCAACTTCAGACTCTGATTTCTTCTTGGATCTTTCACTGCGCATTTCATGTGCAAGCAAGAGAGCTTCAACTTCTTCGAGTTCCATTGTTTCAAACTTCATCTCAATAACAGAGATCACCGGTGCAAAATCTTGAGGCAAACCTTCGAGATCGACATCAATGTGTTGTGCAAGAGGAACAGGATCACCAACAGATGCAAGATTGTCAACTATTGTCTTGATGCAAAGCAAATATTCATCAACGGTGCGAGAATCAAGCGTCGTGGAACGAAGTTCTGAGCGTAATTGTCTCGCCTTCGCACGCGTCAACTTCTGGAAGTGATCGTTGTTGTGAGAAAATACGCGATAGTGCAAGTATACACTGTCTAACAAGTAATATAGAGTAAGTGAGATCGTTCCCACGAGGATTTAAGCTTAATCTTGAAAGTTTAATGTGATCAACAATTTAATGCAGAAAGTAAATGACACACAAGTTTTTGGTAACATAAACAGTATTAAGAGTAAAAAGGGTAATGTGAAAACAGTGATGAGAACAAGCTGAGATGCATTCACTTCAGTAGCTTCATTAATATGCAATTAAGTGTATGTTCAATGTTTGCAAAGATTAGGTGCTTTGCAAAGAATAAGACGTTATTCTCTTGAATACTTCACAATAGGTTTCCTTGCAAGAGTTTATCTCTAAACCCTAAAGAAGTACCTCCTAGGCTGCTTGAGCACCGGCAGTATTCACCTTATGGGTTATGCTCTCCTATCTCTAAGGTTAAGCAAGAAACATCAAGATCTCTCGTTAATGTCCACTACCTGTATTACCTTGTGAGATTAAATTACAAACCATCTCTGAATTTATAAATGCTATTTAGAGTAGACGGCCAATCCTACTCTAAAATGGAAATATTATCACACACAAGGTAAAATGCACAACATTAAACACACTTCATTAATTGCATAATAAATCTAACTACATCAGATCCAGCATCTCAACTATGAGTATTTAGCTCATATTGAGCTTACAAAACATGGAAAATAACTTAAACAAAAGAGTAGAAGTCATATTACAAATTTCAAGGTAAGAAATGATACTATAACGAAGAAACAGAGAGGGAGCTCCAATGGTGACAATGGAGTTCTAATCCAGCTCTTCTAAGTAGAAATCCACCAAGAAAAATGCAATTCCAGTGTTGCTAACGCAATAGTCTCAGCAATGTATCAAATTTGGTAATGGTGAGCTAAGCACGCTATGAGGAGCTATATCTAAACTTCCTTTTGACGACAGAGCAGTGGCTATCTTTTGAATGGGAAATGGAGGCTAGCTTATATAGTGTCTCCTTGCACGCAACCCTAGAAAATATCTTCTTTGGGAAATGTGTCCTAGGTTTAAGGGCAATTGTATCTTTCTGTGCCATCCAGCTCTGACAACTGTCGTTGCCTCATTTTTCGTGTTTTCTGCACTCCTCTTGTGCTTTCTCTCTCATCTTCCGCATTTTAGCTATTGCGCACGCACCTGTTGCTGCAGCACTACACAAAACACAATTAAAAGCACAAAGGGCATAAATATGCCCAATTCAAACCAATTCATTCCTGCACCATTAACTCTATCCTAAACACTTATTTACAAACTAATTCACACAACATGCTAATAAATTTACATAAAAAACAAGCTTAGAAAGCACGTAATAACCATCATAAATGAGGGTTATCAATCGTGAATACGATCCCAGAGTTGAAACGCATGAACACTTCCAAGCACACGAGGCATAATCGCTGAAGAAAGAGTGGATTGCAACCATGATAACAACCACTGATCTTGTTTAAGCCAAATACGATACAAAGGATTCTCTTTTTGAGCGATACGATCCTCGTCGATAAGAAATTGAGTAGGAATTTCTGGAAAGTGAATGTAGCTTTGTAGATTATGCGCATTAATCATTGGTTCGACTTGCTGACGCCATACGAGAAAATTCTTCTCGACTAGCTTGTCAGAAATCTTCAAGACGAACGTGACTAACGGTTCAATAGCAGAAGCATTAGGGTCTTCCGTCGCCATGGACCGACTAGGCTCTGATACCATGTAAATAGAGTAAAACGGAATAGAGAGTGAAACTGATTCTTTTATTTTCACTCCTTTGACGTCGTTAAAACTCTTTTAATCACACCTATCTTAATGATACAAACAACGATTTATGTAATGTACAAAATCAATGCTACAACCACCAATTACACAGTTTCGATCACGTATACCTTAATAATGCAATATAGCTTTCAATCGTAATCCAGCAAATAAGTCACAAGGCACGTCAATAAATAAACAAACCAACAAAGTTAACAGTAATAACAAAGAAAGATAATTATGATTTAGAGCGAGTACCAAGACTCGAGGGTTAACAGACTCGACAACTTGGCCGGACGGACCGAACTGCTCTGATACCACTAATGTAACACCCCCTTCTATTTAATTGCTATTTTACTAACTAAAAATCAGAGTTTTCAAAAACTCTTCCACGCACCTCAAGAGAGTGCTACATTTCACAAAACGTCATCAAAGTATAATTAAAATTCAAATGCATCTAGTGCGCGCGCGCAATAAAAATCATATCCAATTGGGCGAACCCTCAAAAACCTGTCTTTAGTATTACAATAATCCAAGAAATGGTTCGCAGCACAGCGGAAGTAAAACCAAGTTCAATATGCGCAGTACATAATCCAAATCAGTTCAAATACATAATATCAAATAACTACACTACAATCCCGCCCCGGGTGTCACTAATCAGAGTTGACTCGAAGACGCAAGAAGGTATGGCACCTTCACTCATAATCACCTGTTTGTCGCCACGAGAGCAGGCAACATAAAATGCTAGGGTGAGTCTCTTTACATAAATAATAACAAGTAAGATAAGCATTATAAGCAGAAAGCATCTAGCAACAATAACCCTTCACAATTAAGACATTTACCATTCAAGTATAATGCTAAGAACAACAATCACAAATTAATTAAGTATCAGCAAGCATTCTATGAATGTATGAGTTTATGCATGTATGCAATATGCATGTGGATCCATCACCTTCGCTTTTTGCCCAATGGGCACCCTTCGCTTTGGCCGAAGCCGCCTTCGCTTTTTGGCCGAAGCCCCCATCGCTTTATGCATATGCTTTAGGCGACACTATGACAATGCACCATACACAATACATTACCACCACATTCATTGTCACGTCATTTAAAACATCACCACAGCACAACCCGTTGCTTTTGGCCGAAGCCCCCTTCGCTTATTAACCCTTCGCTTTGGCCGAAGCCCACATCCTTTATTAATTCAACACCTCAACATTAACTCACATGTTGTTGTCACTTCACCACACAACTTATTGATTAAATTAAATCTCACCCATGGACTAAAACCCACCTAAGGACCATTTTGACCCACAACAGTTTAATTTAGTACCCAAGGGTTATTTTAACACATTATGATTAATTTAGTATTTAGGGACTTATGTTAACCTATTAGGATTAATTAGACACTAAGGGATTATTTTGTCGCGCCAAGGATTAATTTAATTCTTAGGGACTATTTAGTCACACCAAGGATTAAAGTAATTCTTAGGGACTAAACCATCCCTTAGACACGTTTTTGGGCACCAAGGCGCCAAGGGGCAGCCACTTTGGCGCCCCACTTAGCGCAACACACACACACACACTGCACACCACACACCACAGGCGCCAAGTTTCTAGAAATCGCCCCCCTGCTGCGTGCCACTCGCTGCAGCAGACACACGCATGCTGGCGCCAGTTCCCAATGGCGCGCTTCCTTCCTCGCACCACGCGCGCACAGACAGACCACCACGGCCCAAGCGAGCGCCAATTCTCCCAAAGAACCCGTGCCCCTTGCACACACTCACCCAGCCAGCCCAGCACAACACCCCTGGCGCCATTTTGCCTAGCAAATGGCGCCCCCCTCCTTGCCAGCCTAGCCAAACCAAAACAAAACCCACAAAACAGTAAACTGGGCGCCACTTTGCCTAGCAAATGGCGCCCCTTGCCCTGCACAAAATACACATATGCCAGAAAATCAGCCCCTAGCGCCATTTGCCTAGGCATTTGGCGCCCTCCTTCAAACCCTCACCAAAACACTTCAAACCTAATTTTCTACCCAACAATTTAATTCTCACATGATCAATACACACATAGGCATTAAATCCACTTCATTAAATTACCATATTCACATACTTCTCTTCATGGAAACATTTCCTCAAACATATAACATGCACAATTCACAACACACAATTTTTCCAACAACAAGCAACATGATATCAACAAAGTAGGCATCTCGTACATCAACCAACATACAGTCAACATCAAAATCACACAAACAAGTCATTCCTAGAGCTATTCCATCTATAATAAATATCCTATAAATTATTATAAATGTAGTAGAGAATCCCCTAACCTTGGGTGAGCTAGAGCTTCAACCAAACACCAACAATCAACAAAATGAAGCGCCCCCACATCCTATTTCCAAAGAAAAAACCGAATTCCTCCTCCCTAGAGTCAAAGTGAACAAAACCCCATTAATGGCAAAATGCAAACAAGAAGAAATTAGGTGTTGAAACTTACATCAATAGCTAGAGGAGGAAAAATGGAGAAGATTGATACCAAAAAGCCCTCACCTTGAGCCAAGATGGAGAAGTTCTCTCCACTTCTTCTCCTCCTCCTTTCCTTCTTCCTCCCACGGTTTCCTTCCTTTTCCCAGCCGTAGCTTCCTTCTTGCTCTCAATCTATCCCTTTTAATCCTCATTTGACCCTAGGCCCAATCAATTTGGGCCCTATTACTTACACCCACCTCCCCTCTTTACTACCACCACTCCTAATACTTAAACACCTCCTAACTAATAGAAATAAATCCTAACTTAATTATTCCACTTAATTAAATTAGACCCCTCATTTATTTACTACACCTCACTCTTTAAATAAATTGATTACCTTATTATTTATTTTAATATAGACAACTAAAATATTACTTAATTAATTTCGTCAAATAATTACTTAATTAAATTAATTAATTAACCACCTAATCAAATTAATTAAATAATTCACCTAATTAATTTTGGGCATTACAACTCTCCCCCACTTAGAATATTTTCGTCCTCGAAAATCTAACTATCATGGACACTTAAACTTAAACACTCACCACCAACAAACAATAGGTTTCTAGTAAAGCACCCTAAATGGAACGCTAACCTCTAAATGTAACCATCACTCCTCCGTAGGCTCCGAACACGCCCGGACAAACACTCTCCCGATATAATTCTCCTTCTTCGGCTTTGGATACTTGGTACCAATGTGCCCAATTCCCCATAGTTGTAACAGACCGCGCCCTTCTTCTCACACCTAGCAGCTACTTAACCTTCCTTACCACACTTGAAACACTTATCGACCATACAATCTGGACTCTTTGCCTCGGCTTACCACAATAGTGACACACAATCCCCTCTGTAGCGTCTCCCCCACTTAGCTCTTTGCCCGAACTCTCCTCTCTCTTGCCCTTACCACCTGACACATCAGAGGCTTCCTACTAAACCGAGGACTCCTCTTCTCCTTCACTATCTTGTACGAACGATTGCTATCCTCTTCGAAGATCTACGCTAAACTCATGGATCAACATCCACTCTTCTTATCCCTCTAACTGTCCTCCTCCAAGTCCTACCGTATACACAACAGATCACACACTCTTTCCTATATTCTTACTCTCCAATTTGGTATTCTAATCTGTAGGTGGTCAAAATCCTACCCGACTACCCAACACAAAGATCAACAACAATTATGGCCGGAGGCCCAACAACCTAACAACCGTAATCAACACAACAATACCAGTCTCAACAATTATCATATATCCCATATCATTCACATCAACAATTAACACAATCATATCAACAAAATTCGAGTTCAGCCTATTCTACAATTAATCATTTTACTCAACGTTCAAATTATTCTTTCTAAACTCAGGTGCAGAAAATTCTGCAACTTTGCGCCTACTTTGGCGAATTAATTAAAATAGTAAACGACCTCGGATTTCGACAAACAAATACTTGTTGGAAAGCCACGGATGTGTAGTTTCTGAATATATCATTAAAGTTTCAAAACAATGAGCCAATTAGTACAGTTTTTAGAAGCAACCCGAACAGTCCCTAGACTTGACAGATTCTGTCCTCCTACTTCATTTCACGTTAAACTGAGTTAAACTTGACCAAATGGGACAAAACTTTAGCCCGAATAAAAACACTTTGAGTGTAGTTTCTAATGGAAAAAGAATCGTTCAAAACGGAGTTCGTTTGGAGGCATAAAACTTGCAAGCACCGAACCTACCCACAGATTGACTCAAAAAATTGGCTCGACTTTGGAGACTCATAACTGGAGCTACACAACTCCGAATTTAATGGAACTAGTGCCAAAACGACCGGCTTTAAGTCTATTTTCGAAAACACTCAGCCACATAATTTTTGACTCAACCAAACAGTACCAGTTTTCAAAAGACTGAAACAGTGTCCAGATTGTTTTCCAGAAGTTTAACCAAACTTGTTTCACCTATAACTTGAGTTCTATAACTCCAAATTCAACCCAATCAGCGGCAAATTAACAAGCATTTCAATCAAGTTTCCGAAATGACAAACCACATAACTTTTCAATTGACCAAATAATACCAGTTTCTAAAAGTCTGTAACAGCATCTAGTAACGCACCGAAATCATACGCAAATAAACTCACCATTATAAATCACCAAAACCGATTATAGTTATCACACACTCATGCATTTCATTCAAACACCAAATAAGCATAATCAGTCATGCAAATAATTTAAACACACAATTCTGAAAAGATTAAACATTTAGGCATCTTCTTCGGTTTTCTCTATGCCTAGGGATTGGCTAGCATGTAATTTTTACATCTTCCCTAGAAAATATTATGGGTGCATAATCCCACCAAATTGAATTGACTTTATATCACAAATAATACAACCAACGTATGTTTCATAATACAATTGTTTTGGTTCAAGATTTGATATTAGTTTAAACAAATGAAGTTACATACTATCGTCAATTCTTAGCAAAGAAAAACTAATCAAATACTAGAAGTGCACAAAAGTCTCATTGCACAGTTTTTCATCGTTAGATTTATGAGCCACGTAAAACAATTTCAAGAAGTGACAAATCATAATAGTATTAGCAACAACAAAGACCACAGTTAAACCATAAATCGAACAAAATTTTCACCATTGTAGTTCACAGTTAGAAGATACTCAAAATTGTATATATTTGTTTCTAAAAATTGACACTTGAAATTGGACTCACATTCTCATAACATAAGGACTTTAACTCACCTAATCATGCAATTAGTGTAATATCTCATAATCTCAAACAACACCTAACCACAACCTAATTGGTGCAAAAGTCGAAATCATGTCTCATTTTGAAATAAAATCTTAGAATAATTTGGAAACAAAATTTCAACACTAATTTGACATCCCCTTCATTTTCCAATATAAATTTTCCAAATACCATTTTTCGAAAACCTTGGAACTCACATTTTGTTCAAAAAGGAAATTGTATGCAAAACCCAAATCTCACTATCACATGAACATGCACCCACATAAACAACTACTTATTAGTTCAAAATTTAATTTCCGACAAACCCTAACGGTAAGGAAAATTAATCATTTAATTTTGACGAATCACATCATGCTCACGTCACACGTCAAATTGAAACACCGAAAGTGTCAAAACTTCAAGTTATGCAACTTTAATTGAATGAATGAAAATATATCCTTACACAACATTTCATTTTAGCACACTAACTTCGAAACAATTAAGCACAAACCAATTTAGTTCATATGCATCACAAAAACAACCAACTTATGTCAAGGACGTTAATCAAGTGCAATAATATTCAACAAGCAATCCTTCAAATATTGCCTAGTGTATAATTTACCGAGATTAGGTCACATAAAAGTACTCTCTATATCCTAATAAGCTACTCGAGCAATCAATTAAATTAAAATTAGTGCATGCATCCCAATTTAATAATAGCTCTGAGTTATTGTCGCCTCTCTCAGTGGTGATGAGTGATTGGGGTGATCAGTCCCTCCTACTCACACAACCAACTAATTAAGGTCACAAAAACTACTCCCTTTCAAATTTATAACTATCACATTAAAAGATTTTTAACGCAGTCCGGGGTGCGAAGGCGTCGTCACGACTTTCACTCCTTTGACGTCGTTAAAACTCTTTTAATCACACCTATCTTAATGATACAAACAACAGTTGCGAACAGACAAAATCAATGCTACAACCACCAATTACACAGTTCAGTCACGTATACCTTAATAATGCAATATAGCTTTCAATCGTAATCCAGCAAATAAGTCACAAGGCACGTCAATAAATAAACAAACCAACAAAGTTAACAGTAATAACAGCAGCATAATTATGATTTAGAGCGAGTACCAAGACTCGAGGGTTAACAGACTCGACAACTTGGCCGGACGGACCGAACTGCTCTGATACCACTAATGTAACACCCCCTTCTATTTAATTACTATTTTACTAACTAAAAATCAGAGTTTTCAAAAACTCTTCCACGCACCTCAAGAGAGTGCTACATTTCACAAAACGTCATCAAAGTATAATTAAAATTCAAATGCATCTAGTGCGCGCGCGCAATAAAAATCATATCCAATTGGGCGAACCCTCAAAAACCTGTCTTTAGTATTACAATAATCCAAGAAATGGTTCGCAGCACAGCGGAAGTAAAACCAAGTTCAATATGCGCAGTACATAATCCAAATCAGTTCAAATACATAATATCAAATAACTACACTACAATCCCGCCCCGGGTGTCACTAATCAGAGTTGACTCGAAGACGCAAGAAGGTATGGCACCTTCACTCATAATCACCTGTTTGTCGCCACGAGAGCAGGCAACATAAAATGCTAGGGTGAGTCTCTTTACATAAATAATAACAAGTAAGATAAGCATTATAAGCAGAAAGCATCTAGCAACAATAACCCTTCACAATTAAGACATTTACCATTCAAGTATAATGCTAAGAACAACAATCACAAATTAATTAAGTATCAGCAAGCATTCTATGAATGTATGAGTTTATGCATGTATGCAATATGCATGTGGATCCATCACCTTCGCTTTTTGCCCAATGGGCACCCTTCGCTTTAGCCGGCGCGCCGCTTTTTGGCGAAGCCCCCATCGCTTTATGCATATGCTTTAGGCGACACTATGACAATGCACCATACACAATACATTACCACCACATTCATTGTCACGTCATTTAAAACATCACCACAGCACAACCCGTTGCTTTTGGCCGAAGCCCCCTTCGCTTATTAACCCTTCGCTTTGGCCGAAGCCCACATCCTTTATTAATTCAACACCTCAACATTAACTCACACGTTGTTGTCACTTCACCACACAACTTATTGATTAAATTAAATCTCACCCATGGACTAAAACCCACCTAAGGACCATTTTGACCCACAACAGTTTAATTTAGTACCCAAGGGTTATTTTAACACATTATGATTAATTTAGTATTTAGGGACTTATGTTAACCTATTAGGATTAATTAGACACTAAGGGATTATTTTGTTGCGCCAAGGATTAATTTAATTCTTAGGGACTATTTAGTCACACCAAGGATTAAATTAATTCTTAGGGGACTAAACCATCCCTTAGACACGTTTTTTGGGCACCAAGGCGCCAAGGGGCAGCCACTTTGGCGCCCCACTTAGCGCAACACACACACACACAGCACACCACACACCACAGGCGCCAAGTTTCTAGGAAATCGCGCCCCTTGCTGTGCCACTGCTGCGCAGACACACGCACCGGGCGCAAGTTCCCAGCCGAATGCCGCCCTTCCTCGCACACGCGCGCACGACAGACACCACGGCGTCCAAGCGGCGCCAATTCTCCCAAAGAACCCGCGCCTTGCACACACTCACCCAACCAAATTTCCGGACAACACACCTGGCGCCATTTTGCCTAGCAAATGGCGCCCCCCTGCCCGGCCTAGCCAAACCGAAACAAAACCCACAAAACAAGATGGCGGGCGCCACTTTGCCTAGCAAATGGCGCCACTTGCTCTACACAAAATACACATATGCCGTAAAATCAGCCCCCTAGGCGCCATTTGCCTAGGCATTTGGCGCCTCCTTCAAACCCTCACCAAAACACTTCAAACCTAATTTTCTACCCAACAATTTAATTCTCACATGATCAATACACACATAGGCATTAAATCCACTTCATTAAATTACCATATTCACATACTTCTCTTCATGGAAACATTTCCTCAAACATATAACATGCACAATTCACAACACACAATTTTTCCAACAACAAGCAACATGATATCAACAAAGTAGGCATCTCATACATCAACCAACATACAGTCAACATCAAAATCACACAAACAAGTCATTCCTAGAGCTATTCCATCTATAATAAATATCCTACAAATTATTATAAATGTAGTAGAGAATCCCCTAACCTTGGGTGAGCTAGAGCTTCAACCAAACACCAACAATCAACAAAATGAAGCACCCCACATCCTATTTCCAGCAAAACCGAATTCCCTCCTCCCTAGAGTCAAAGTGAACAAAACCCCATTAATGGCAAAATGCAAACAAGAAGAAATTAGGTGTTGAAACTTACATCAATAGCTAGAGGAGGAAAAATGGAGAAGATTGATACCAAAAAGCCCTCACCTTGAGCCAAGATGGAGAAGTTCTCTCCACTTCTTCTCCTCCTCCTTTCCTTCTTCCTCCCACGGTTTCCTTCCTTTTCCCAGCCGTAGCTTCCTTCTTGCTCTCAATTCTATCCCTTTTAATCCTCATTTGACCCTAGGCCCAATCAATTTGGGCCCTATTACTTACACCCACCTCCCCTCTTTACTACCACCACTCCTAATACTTAAACACCTCCTAACTAATAGAAATAAATCCTAACTTAATTATTCCACTTAATTAAATTAGACCCCTCATTTATTTACTACACCTCACTCTTTAAATAAATTGATTACCTTATTATTTATTTTAATATAGACAACTAAAATATTACTTAATTAATTTCGTCAAATAATTACTTAATTAAATTAATTAATTAACCACCTAATCAAATTAATTAAATAATTCATCTAATTAATTTTGGGCGTTACACTTTAACTTCTATACACCCACGTGGGTACATAATACATCCCCACGGGTGTATTTTACTTTTCCTGTTCTTTGAGATTTTCACCATAACTTCTATAACTCACACAATCTCCAACGCCATGGTCATTGCTTGAATCCAGCAATGATAGTTTGATCCATCGAGCACAGGAGTGACAAGAACAAGAGAAGGATTCTCGTTTGGATGAATGTAGTAAGGATCGGAGTAATCCTTCGGTTTAGTCGATCGTCGGCGAGGAGTTTGGATAGATGACCGATCAGAGTGATCGGAATCATCGGAGGAGGATCCAGAACCGGTTACAGTGGTGGTTGCCATGAGTGATCGACGGAGAAGAAGCAGTTATACCGGAGAAGAAGAAACAATTGCGGAGGAGAGAATACGGTTACGGAGGAGAGAGAACAGAGTGTTTGGGAAAAGTCAATATCATTGATACCATGTTATGATTGGTTGAAATAAACTCTTTGTCTATTATTGATTGGTGAATCAGTATATTTACAACAAGTGGGAAAAGACCAAAAAGGGCTATCAGCAAAAACTAGCTAACACTGATAACAGCTAACTAAGCTAATTACTCACAAAACAATCAAAAATGATTTACGATATAAATACATATAATCTAACAGTTGATATGTATCTAGTTGAATTCATGAAAATTTTTAAGGATCTAACCTAGCGTATTAAAAATCAATCATGACATATAAAATTAAAAATAAAAAGGGAAAAGAAACATACAAATAAAACTAGATAAGAGGTGAAGAAATTACGACATCCAAGGGGTAATTAAAGTCACTTTGTTTGTCTAACTTAAAAACAGACTTTTTAAGACGGTTCGCTACTAGACTTTAAATCTCTGACTTTCTAAGCCACGTTAATAGAAGTCGGACACACTGCGACATTAAAAGTACAAAACATCCGACTTTAAATCCTCTCTTTCCACTAGTGATGTTTCCGTATCCAAACCATCATACAAAACCTAAAAGTATTAATTATTAGCTAGTAGAAACTATGGTGTAAAGTAGTCCGCTCCATTCTTACTGTTCTCTACTTCTTATTTACGTTACTCGAACCCACAATCGTATATACCTCTTAAGGACATATATACGATGTGTTAAAATTGAGCATCGTATATATGTCCAAAATGACATATATACGATGGGTTTGAAATTTTTTATTTTTGTTGTAAAAAAAATTTCAACAGTCATGATTTCACTTTCAAAGTTGTCAACGGTGTGGATTGCACGACAAAATCAACGGTTGATAATCTTTTACCTCATATAAATACCCACTCCCACCATCACTATTTTCACACCAAAAATTCAACTTCCTTCTCTCACACAACACAAGTCAAGATGATGCAGGCTTCGCTAATGTCATACTACGAGCCTTCTTCCATCGCTATTGTTCATTGTAATTTGGGTCTCATTGATCATCAGGGCATCACCTTAGAAGATGATGGTGAAGCTTTCAATGGGAGAGATGTTATGCAGTGTAGGTTAAAACATTGCATATCATTTGCTGCTCTTAAGCAGAAACTATTGCGGATGGTTCAACCAGAGAACGACGAGCATAAGATAATTCGTATCGTTTATCGGAAACCGGAATCGACTGATGGAGGTATTTACTGGTCTACCATGGATGTCAACAGCGAGGATGACCTCCGAGACATGATGTCCATTCATATTACGTTTAAATGGAAGAGTTACATTCATCCAGCGTCCGAAACCGTAAGGACCGTCACGAGATTCGGTGCGTCGATTAACTCCACCAACTCAGTAGTTTCTATTGTATTTTTTTATCTGTCTATTAGATTCTAGTTGTTTATGTTTTATCGCTTGTGTAACTTTGTTTTTTCGAATCAATGAAATTGAGAAATTATAGAAACTCGGAACATATAATAACCAAAAAAAATTAATAATAAAGTGTCAACAACAAAGTAATATGAGTACAAATACATCAAAGTACAAATACAAAATCCCTAACGTCATCCTCGTCGCAACACGCTGAGAATCCTGAATTAAAAATAAATAAATGACGTAAGCAAAAAGTGCAGAGCAGACTATGTGCGTTAAATAAATTATTTAAGCAAAAAAAGCAAAACTTACCGGGTCAGCGAGTATAGAACTGCAGACATGATCTGCCATGTTTGTGAAGAGAGAGGCCTGAGGCTGAGGTTGAGGCTGAGGCTGAGGCTCCTCTTGATGCCCCTAATCCTGCTGAGGCTCCTCCTCCTGATGCTCAAACATAGACTCATCTGAGAACGACGAATCAGTCTGATACCCCTCATGCCCCTGAGGCTGCTCCTGCTGATACTCGGCAAGCGGGGGATGGTAATGAAGAGGTTGTGGCTGGTACTGAGGAGCCTGGTGATGGTACTGAGGAGCCTGGTGATGGTACTGAGGAGCCCGGTGATGGTACTCAAGAGGCGGCCTCGCCGATACCAATCCTCGTGCTGACTCTGCTGTAAGAAATCCCCATGATAGAAATCTCCAGCATCCTGATACTGAGCTGGGTGATGATGGTGCTCAGCTGGCTGCACATCATACCGGGGTGGTTGGGGCTACTGATACTCAGCTGGGTCAGCCTGTCTCCTATCCTGTCTCCTCGCCGAAGCATGGAGCTGATTATGCCTCCGAGTCCTCGTACTCGGAGCAATAGATGACTCCCCTCTCTCTCCGAAAGGAGATACGTCCCATCTCCCTCTGCGATGCCTACCGGACACTGCAAGCAAATAAAAAAAACAATCAGAAAAAAAAATAATAAAAATGCGCATCGTATATACATGAGAAGTGGGGTATATACGATGCTTACTTGTCAAAGCGTCGTATATATGTTGTGCTAGACGTAAATGCGAGTGGCTGATATGAGGTGTAATCGTATATACGCCTTAATAAGGTATATACGATGGGTAAATAAAAAGGGTCGTACTTAGGTGGTTCAAGACGTATATGAGAGTGGCTGAAAAAGGGGGCGCTCGTATATACGTTTCAGATATGTATATGCGAGTGAAAGGTGGTTACTCGTAGATATGACTACTAATGTGAAGAAATTGGGATTTTGTAAAAACACAGGGGTATTTTGGTCTTTTCACAGAGTGTATGGGGGGTATGGGGGAAATGGTGGGGGTAAAAAAAACTAAAATCTTTTCTCTAATCTATAGCTAAAGTTGCCAGCCCAAAATGTTGAAAGATGTTTTTAGGGGACAAAAAATCGGAATACCTAAAAAATGGATGCTTTAATTAAACGGAAAGAACGTGTGATTGCCTTTTAGAGGAACAACTATCGCTTACCTCTAAATGATTGTGAATAGTAAGTCAAATTAGAATATTGTAAAGGCACTAGAGCCACATCACCATTACCATTAACATGTATTCTTAATTTGCCTATAAAATGGTAGCAACCTGTGACAAAATAGAGCATCGGAAATAGGCAATAGATGGAATTATATGTGAATGAAGAGCATGTAATTGTTCACTCTAGTGTATTCATTTTTGGTCGAAGGGTCTTTCATGAAGAGGTTGGAAGTGGAATGAAGCCAAGGATGACTTGCCGGCATATTGATTTGTCATAAAACTAGCTAGTTAGCTACGTTGATTTGGTGGGTATTCTGGCAGGTTATCCTTGGCTATGTTTGATTTTCATCCTCTCATGTGAGACTTTAACGACTTGCTTGTATCAATAATTTTTAGGACTTGAGTCGGCGGCCTCTATTACCAAAGTCTCTATGACATTCTCTACATCTCACCTTTCATTGTCTCTCTAAACTATCTTGTCTCCTACTCTAGTTTTTTTTAATAGCAAAATTATATATGTCACAAAAGGTAAGTGTACAAAGGGCACTTCAACCCTTACATAAACCAAGGAAGATGGGGGAAGCCCAGATAGGAGCCTCAAACTCAAACAAATAGGGAGGGACGGAGATGGGGAGAAAGAAGAGAAAAAATGAGGGAGGGAAGGAAGTAGGAACCCTAGCAAAAAGAATACCCCACCATACACGTACCCAAGGGCATCGACATGTCATTCATAAAAAGTACATGTTCTAATCCTACTCCAAAACATGTGTTCTGCCAGCCCACCATTGCTATATTTACATGTACCACAGGCAAAAGAGTAGAACACGAAAGAGTGATGAAACAGACCATTGCTAATTTTGGAACTATGCAGCATCTTGAAAATAAATGCTATTTTTTAATCAAACAGACATCCTGCCCGAATTTATTAAAAACAAATAGAGAAAAAAGACAATGAATAACACAATGGGGGACTAGGCCAAAACCATTGGCAAAGAGGAGCTAAGGCCCAGGCAGTAATAGAGAGCCTCTAAAAGAGGCCCCTAAAACACAACAACCTAGAAACAACAAAACCAGCTAACAATAGTTAGATAAAGATTATTCCCTTGAGACAGGAGATAAAACCAAACCAAATAATGGACAAAAACTGATTTTCTAAAAAACCTAGGATCTACTCACAAAAGCTAGATCAAAAAGAAATAGAGACAGAATTCATCTTAGAACCGAGTTATTTATAAACAGAGACATAATTTGTCTTAGAATTCCCTAAATGCTATAAAGGTTGAGTTGTTTATAAACTTTAACCTCATTGGGTTCATGTTGGAGCTTACCAACATGAATCCAACGACGGTTGATCTATCTTGTAGTTCTGGACTTCTTGTGATCGATCCGACTTAGATCACAAGACTTGCGAAATTTAAGGAGACTTTTAGCATGGACCCCTACTTACATAGATGGGTCCATATGAACTTTTATTTGATTAAATAATGAACTTATTATTTTATTTGACTAGTTTGGGATTCAATCACTTTTCTATTTTTTAGATAATTATGCTTTTGGGGAATAAAAAAAATGGATTGATATTGAATTGACATGTGTTGTTATGTAGGAGATTTAAAGATGTAGAAAGAGATGTATATTTGCTTGAAAGGAACCAAATGCGATGGGGATGGTGGACCACATCAAGATTGTCTCTTGGGAGTAGTTTTCAGCCATAGTTGACGGGTTGTTGCTTTGTGGGTGTGTGATTTTCCTCTACATCTTCAACATTGGAACAATGTAGTGGAATATTTCTCTTACTCTTCCTCTTTCTATTCTTAAAAAAAATGATGTAATTGGTAGAGCACCTCATGTACTCTGATATGAGTATAACTCTTTTTTGCCGTTAGGAAAAAACCAAACTACAAACGCTGAATAAACCTTGTGTCTGGTGGTTAGTCCAACGCTTGTGCGCTTCACTCGAACTTGCTTAAGCCGAAAACATTGTTTGTGTTTGCTCACTAACTTTGCTCGCAAAACACTATGAGAACATTAAGTTTTTAATTACACAATTCAACTCTTCTTGTATTTTCTTGTTGTATTTCACAATCAGAGGACACCTAGAGGATACAATTCCCGTAATTAGAATTTGAGGAACCAAAATGACAAAATCGCAAAATCGTGACACTTGTAGGACTCAACGTGATAATCAAGTTTTAACTTCATGTTCCAAGCCAAAGACAACAACATCCTAGGAAGCATTTGAAAACCAAATTACAGAGTAAGTTTTTTTTAGATAAAAAATTACAGAGTAAGTTGAAATGGGATCAAAATTTAATCACAGCTTCCATACCACTAGCGTGAGGAGTAAGTTTTTTTTTTTTTTTTTTGCTAAAATGCTCCTAAGGTCCCTTAACTTAATTTAAAGTAACGATTTAGTCATTTATCTTTTTTTTGTCTCAAATCAGTCCTATATGTTTTAAATTTTTTGCACATAAATCATTTTCCGTTAAGCTCCATCCAACTCTGTTAACAGTGCTGATGTGTCCATTAGAGGTGCTTATGTGGCTGTCTAAAATATTATCCACCTCATTTAGATTTAAGTTTTATTAAAAATTAAAAACGAAAGTTAAAAATAATTGCCAAATCATTTTTTCATCATTCTTCATCATCATGAAGACAAAGTGATTGAGATTCTTCATCTTCATCAACAAACACTGTCCTCACACCTACGTCAACTGTTGAAGTTCCATTCTTTCATTGAACCCTCAATTCTTCATCTTCATCACATTTATTCATGGAATCTAAAGCAACAACAAATGCAAACCCACAAATGTTCTAAGTTTTCTTAAAATTTCAATCAGAAACATAACGGATCTAGAAAAGAAAAAGCGAATCTACTAACTATCCATAATGAATCAGAAACATGACACAACCACTTGAATCTGTAACGAAAAATGAATCGAAAAGGAAAGACGAACCTGTAATGAAAATTGAAAGCGAAAACAAAGAAAACGAAACACGAATAAAGCAGATCTGGAAACATAACATATCTGTAAAACGAAATATGAAATCGAAAAGGAAAAACGAAACAGTAACGTAAATCAAAAGCGAAAAACGAAAATTGAAAACGAACAACAAAAAACGAAAGAGAACAAAGTCAAAATGAACTCGAAATCAAAAATGAATGGAAATCAGAATGAAAACGAGCGAAATCGAAAACGATTCAGTCTTGGGGTTGTGATTTTCCTAATCGGCCATGAAATTGAACACCAAATGCTGGGTTTTTCCTATCGAAAATGATTCTGGCGTTGTTTGATTTGTGTAAAAATTGATTGCTGTTTTTTTTCCTGTAAAAGTTGGTTTTTCTCTTATTTTTAATAAAAATAAATTATAAATGACATGTCAGTAAAAAATAATAAAGAATGATGTGGATTCTAACACATAGGCAGTTTTAACGGAGTTAAACGGTTGCTAACGGAAAAGGGCAATGTTGCTCAAAATATAATAGATAAAGGACTTATTTGGGACCAAAAAAAAAGATAAAGGACTAAATCGTTACTTTAAATAAAGTTAAGGGACCCCAAGAGTAGAGCCGTCAGTTTGGCCCACGTGGGCCAGCCCACCCTAGGGCCACGTGGGCCTAGGGCCAAAAAGCCCACATAGGCCCTAAAGCCCACTAACTCATATGGGCCGGGGCCAGCCCACAGGCCCTGAATTCCTACTTTTTTTTGCAGAAAAATGAAAAAATGATCACCCAATTTGGTGGGCCTAGGCCAGCCTCTGAACGTCGGAGCAAGATCAAAGACATTTAGATAATTCTTTTTACTTCAACCAGACTTTGTTAATAGGGTGGGGTGGGCACATGTAGTAGTCCCTCGTTGGATTAAAATGTCATACTCTATATCCGTGTGAGTTTTCGCATGTATGAGTTTTTGCGAGTAACTTATATTCTAGATATATGCAAATATTTGAAAAATCATATCATAATGATTATATGAAAAACTAAATTCCCAAAAGACCAATATTATAAATTATAAAATAAAATTTGTTATGGAAATAATACAAGTCTTGATTATTATATTTTTTATTGAAAGTATCAACTGATATAAAAAACAAATACATATCCGTAAGGCCTAGATCAACTGGTAAATGTCGTAATTGTTAGGCTGGATATTATGTCTTGGGTTTGAACTTAGGACTCCACAGTTGTGTGTGTGAATTTCTAGTCGTAGTTACCACTCCGTCTACATACAAAAACAAAACAAAAAAAAACAAATACACTTGATAGATGAAGTAGATGAATTACGTAGAAGAATTATACTTCTTTCCGTCGTTTATGACTGCACTAACATTAATAATATTGCTCTTTGTCTTTGCAAACAATAAAAATAAAAAAGAAACTGCACCGATATTAATCTCTAGAAACATTGAAAGGGACTTTCAGCCTTTGAAAAACATTTGTTAAGAAAAAGCCATTGAAAAGATAAATATATATTATTATGCAAGAATTTGAGACATGCTGCTTTCTTTGTTATTTGTTGTCTTACAACTTTACAAGTGTGTTATAATTGTATATGTATATGTGTGAGAGAAACTTTTTTTTTTTGACAAAGGTGTGAGAGAAACTATCGAAGAGCAATATTATCACATTAACAGTGAGCGATGAAAAAAAAATGAATTGAAAAGTTAGTATAAGAAAAAAAATAACAATGCAGTATAAAACAGAACATGACAATAAAACAGAGGCTTTGTTTTTATATACCCCCACCCCATCCCCTCCCACCCCCACCCATTATTGTTATTCCAATTTTACCCCTGGCATTAATCACTTTTTGACTTTCATTTATTTCACTCTGATTGGGACCCACAAGATAACGCATCGTATATACCTCAATGGAAGGTATATACGATTATATTAAATATTGAGCGACGACGAAAAATTGCCGTCGTATATATGTCCTTCAAGACATATATACGATTACATTATTAAATGTTTTGTTGATTACCCATCGTATATATGTCCTTCAAGGCATATATACGATTGCGATATTAAATCTTGCGTTGACTACCCATCGTATATAGGTTATATACGAGTGGGCTATGAAGATCTAATCGTATATACATCCGGGCCATGTATATATGATGTGAAAAAATACCCATCGTATATACATGGTTGAGGAGGTATATACGATCGGGCTATTTTTTTCGCTTTTTCTGAGTTGCTATCTGTTTTGTTGGAACAGATATTGACCCGCTCTACGCAGCAGATCAGATGCCGACTCGGTTGGCTCTCGTTGATATTGATACTACACCGACTTTCACGACGGATACGGTATATTTTTGTTACTCAAGTTTGGTAAATGGAATTAAATTACTTAAGTACTTAGTAAGTTATATATTTTGTAGATATTTTCTACACGCAGTTTGTGTAGGAGTGGGCCAAAGTGTTGGTAGAAGTATTGGGGTAGTTGTTGTTATTGTGAGATCTGGCAAGCAAATGGAAAGAGGAAAGCGAGATAAGATTGTTTTTGGTGTGAGAAACAAGGCGGGTTTACTAATGATTCAAGGGTTTTCGGTTCTAAAAGGAGAGGTTGTCCTTTTAGATTGAAAGCTAATTGCACTGTTAGCCGTGGGGGTTGGTGTGTCACGGTTAAATGTGGTAGACACACGCACGAGTTGCTCAAAACTTCGTTGTACTTGTTTATTTGGGCGTCGCTCTGGCGCAAAAAGATCCGTTAACGAGCATGCGGATCTTGATGTCGGACCGAAAGCTACTATTCTTCGCTTTGTGAAGCTAGATCCGAGAATGTGACTAGTCTTCGTCAAGTTTATAGCGCGTCACAAACACCGGTCTACAAAGAGGGGTCCTAGAACGGACATTCGGAGAGTGTTGAGATTGATTGAATCCCATAATTATCTATGTTGGTCTAGAAAGATTCCGCAACTGATGTCGTCAATGATATCATGTGGGCTCATCCCACTTCTATAAAGTTGCTCGGGTTGTTTCCCAAAGTTCTCATTCTTGACTCAACCTATAAGACCAACAGATATAATTTGCCTCTTCTACAGTTGTGGGAGTCACAAACACTGAGATAAGCTTCCACGTTGCATTTGCTTATATTGGGCAGGAGCTTGCTATTCATTTTTCTTGGGTATTGGAGCATCTGCGAGGTATATGTGAGTTGCATTCTATTCATCCTCAGGTTTTCTTGACGCATGAGATCTCTGGTGTATATGTCCGCTATTCTTGATGTCTTTCCTGCTTTGCTACAAATTTATTGTGTCATTGGCATGTTACAAAAAATGTCAAAGCGAAGATTAAGGAGTTGGTTCACAAGGATAGACGGGAGGAGGTCGAATCTCTCTGGCTATGTATTATTGATTCTGTTGATGAGTCAGAGTATCTATCTAATCTGAAGTTTTTTGAGGCTGCTTGCTCTGATAAACCTGCTCTCATTAAATATGTGCACGACACATGGTTGACAACGCACAAGGAGCGATTTATCTCAAAGATGGACTAACCGGATCCCACACTTGGGGAATTCCACAACCAACGTGTATTTCTACGAAACTCGATTTTTTTGACACGTGGACATATTTTTTTTCGATTAAATTTCTTTGACACTTGTTTATTATTTCTATCCGAAACTCGATTTTTTTTGACACGTGGACATATTTTTTTTTGTCGATTAAATTTCTTTGAACTTGTTTATTATTTCTATCCGAAACTCGATTTTTTTTGACACGTGGACATATTTTTTTTTTGTCGATTAAATTTCTTTGACACTTGTTTATTATTTCTATCCGAAACTCGATTTTTTTTGACACGTGGACATATTTTTTTTTGTCGATTAAATTTCTTTGACACTTTTTTATTATTTCTATCCGAAACTCGATTTTTTTTGACACGTGGACATATTTTTTTTTGTCGATTAAATTTCTTTGACACTTGTTTATTATTTCTATCCATTACTCGATTTTTTTTGACACTTGTTTATTATTTCAGAGCGGAATCCTTGCATTGGTCTTTGAAAAGACAGTTGAAGACTTCGAAAGGTGATCTATCAAAATGTTTGATATCTATTGATGACCTGCTGGCAATACATTTTGATCAAATTATCGGGTCTTTTCAACGAAGCATCAGCAGAATTGAAGTCAAGTCCAATATTCCACTGTTTAAAAATCTTCAAGGACTTGTTTCTTTATCTCACTGAGACACATGGTTAAGGAGTTTGAAAGGTCGAAATCAGGGTTGGATACGACAAAGGGCGTCTGCCGTGCATTCAAAGGAAGACACATCTACTTCCTTGTGCTTGTGAGATATGTATTTTTCATGCTTCCTAAATTCTATTCCGCTTCTCGTTGTTGATGATCACTTTGAAACAGATTGAGTTTGGATGCAATAGATGATAAATCCACTCGTGATAAATCATCCGGATGCGATATTTCTTACCGGTTTGATGCTATCTTGGCAAGATTTAATAAAGTGAGTGAGGAGGAGAAGTTTCTTATTAAGAGGCAACTGAATGAGATAGCTTTCCCTTCTACTTCTTCTATGGTTGCACCTAAATCAAAAGTCAGAACGAAAGGTGCACCAAAGAAGAAAAAATGGAAAATTTTTGATGCTAAGCGTGATCCTTCTGGGTGGGAGCACGTGGATGAGAGGGTAAAACAGACTGAAGAATCCGGGGCTTCCAAAATTCCTACACAAATCAACCAAATTATCTCGGGTGCTTCTAGAGTATTATCACGAGACAGCTGAGACTAAAATCCACTTACCGTTTCTTCCAGCAGTCGGGGTTGGACTTGACATGGGTGAGGACTCCTAGCCTCTGATTAGGCAAGCTTTGATTCAGGAAACAAAGGACGAAAACCTTGTATTCGACATGTTTGGGAAGAACCGATCGTTAGAGCTTCGCAAAGCTTTAACTATCGAGTTATACGGACGTCACCGAGTCAAAGTGGTTTGATTTGCTCGAGATGGGGTATATGGTTGCAACCGGTATAATGTTGCATTGGTTCGATTTTCTTTACCTATGAATTTCACTTATCCGCCTTTGAGAGGCACTTACAGTTCATCTAAGTTGAAAATCATATCCGCTCGAACGAGCAAAATGTACACCGGTTGCATCTTTCAATCTCTCCCACTTGTCCGTTGCCTCCTATTGCCCCACAAAGGTACCAAAGACTACTTACCGGAGTCCGCTTCATGGTTGCATCTGTATGCTTGACGCGTTTACCCTATGGCGCGCTATGTGTCCTCCCGCGGCGCCTCCCACTCACAAAGTGATGCGTCTAGATGTATAGATTTAGCCGATGATTCTATTGACGGCTTGTAGATAGATTCACACATTTTTGTATTACACGTGTATATATATTATATCGCGCTTTTGTAATTATACGCGTTTACTTTATCCAATATATCTACACCGTTGATGTTAATCAAATCGCGAGACTTCAAATTATAACTGGTAATAAAATCAAAACTGTTAACAAAAACAAAGCCCATCGTATATATCTCTTTTGGGACATATATACGATGTCAAATTTTTACCCATCGTATATAAGTTCATTTTGCGTATATACGATTGACTTAAAACGCATCAATCGTATATACTCACACTGAACATATATACGATGTCAAATTTTTACCCATCGTATATATGCCCCAAAAGAGATATATACGATTCGTGTAATTTAGTGAAAAAAAACAGATTTTTGAAGGGCATTTTGGGAATTTCAGCGTGGGTGGGGGTTTAAGGGGAGAGGGTGGGGGTACAAAAAAAAACCATAAAACAGAAAGGGCCAGCCCACAAAAGCCCCAGCCCCAAAAAAATATAAAAAGGGGTGTTTTTTCCATACCCCCACCCCTTCCCCATATACCCCCACCCAAATTTAAAACCCCAAAATGCCCTTTGCAACCTATTATTTTTTTTAAAAAAAAGGTCAATCGTATATATGTTATTTTGGACATATATACGATGGTCAAATTTAATCCATCGTATATATGTCCTTAAGACGTATATACGATTAGCCGTATAAGATGCAATCGTATATACGTCTGAAGGACATATATACGATGTGATAAAAGTAGACATCGTATATATGTCCAAAATGACATATATACGATTGCATCTAATTTTTATTACTAAAAAACTACTAAAAATTCGTTAAACAGTCAAAACTACTGTAAAAAATTATAAAAACACCACTAAAAATCTAACAAAACCAAAATAAGGCTATACAAATTTTTTTAGATTTTTTGGAGACTATTAAAAATTTTAAAAAATCGTAAAAAATAGTAAACGATGGAATTTGGGATTTTGAGGCCGTAGTCCTGTAAGAAGTCCCTTCTAAAGAAGTATGGATTCTTGATTTTTTTCGGATTTAATGGTTGTGGTTTCATTATGATCGGAGTATGTTGCCCGAAAACTGATTTTTTAGCCTAAATTATTCGTTCGACGTATAACATCGTCACGTTTTAACGAACTACACACAAAACCTATTTTCAGGACTTAATTAATTTTTATTTGATTTAAAATTAAATACAAATCGTATATACACCTGGGGGTGTATATACGACCCTATGTTATAAGGCATTGTATATACACCCCCCAAGGCGTATATACGATTATGGTGGGGGTGTGCCAATCGTATATACGCCTTGGGGTGTATATACGATGCCCAAATGTAAGGGTTGTATATACACCCCCCCCCCCCCCAGGTGTATATACGATTGGCCAAAAATTTAAAAAAATATGTTTTCAGAAAGACATTTTGGGATTTAACTTTTGGGTGGGGGTATATGGGGAAGGGGTGGGGGTACAAAAAAAACCATATAAAAAGTGTGGGTTGGGGTTGACATTAGCTCACAAAAGTAGGGGGCCTTGATTTTGTGGGTTTAGGAGGGGGCTTAGTGGGGTGGGCTGTGGGGTATAAACAATGTAAGTGGGGTGGGAGAATGTTAGTATCAGGAGTTTGAGCCTGCACTCCTTCTTATACTCATTCGTTTACTCCTTCAAAGATCCCTGTCACATTGGCATCAACTACCTTAGTGAGGAGTAATTTTATATGTTCTCCATACATTTTTTCTAACTATAAGCCTTAGGCCATTCTTTGTAGCTCTTTAATGTAGTAAAAGTTGTTTACTCAATAATACCTGAAATGAGCACAACCCACAAGGTTAGTCGGACCATCCACTTCCAAGTTCCAACCAATCATCCACCCCCTGCGAAACAGATTTAGAAACTTTACAAGTGAAAAATAAGTTTGTCGCATTTCGTCCAATTCAAAGCAAAGAAAACAAGACAACACATAAGCACATGTAAGAATACCATGTGAAAGTAAAACATCACTAGTGGAAAGAGCCATCAAAATGATCCCAACCCAATAGGTAGCCCAACCCGCCTTACAAAATAAAAGCGAGTTGGGTTGAACTAAAAAGCTGGCCCACAGTTTGACACTTATATGATTTATATGTCAGATTGTTTTACATTAATGGTCTTTAGGTTGACGCTTAAGCGATTCAAAGCTTTAGCATGACAAGTATAGAAGCTCTGTGGAAAATACATTTAAGCCATGTATATGATATTAGTATTGATGTATATATTATAATCAGTTCCAACTTTCTCACCACCTCTGTCGACGTTGTATTTATAATTTGGTGGAAATTTGTTGGTGAAAACTGAAAATATCTGGTTTTAGAATATGTTGAACCAAACAGGTTCAAAATTGCGGCAAATTTTATTTTTAGGAGCCCATGAGCTAGCCTGCAACCCGCACAACCCGCATTGGACTGGGCTGGCCAATATAAATTTTGTCCAACCCGACTGAGCACAAAGTTGTTTTGGCCCGAATGGGCTCACTGATATGGGCCAAGCCCGCCCGAATTGACAGTTGTAATAAGAATTGATGAATTTACTGTAGAACTCGCCCTTATTCCTAAGACAAGTAACCCCCAAGGATTGGACGAGTATAGGCCTATTTCCCTTATTAGTTGTTTATACAAGATGATTGCCAAAGTGTTAGCGGGAAGATTAAAGAAAGTTTTGAAGGGTGTAATATCGGATTGCCAAAGTGTGTTTCTAGCAGGAAGAAATATTCTAGATAGCGTGGTTGTTGTGAATGAAGTCATGGATATGGCCAAGAGACGAAAGCAGAAGTGTGTAGTTTTGAAAGCGGATTTTGAGAAAGTGTATGACTATGTGAGCTGGTCATACTTGGACTATATGTTGGCTAGGTTGGGGTTCGGGGCTAGGTGGAGACGTTGGATTGGTGTTTGCGTCTCATCTAACTCTATATCTGTTTTGGTTAATGGTAGCCCAACGGAGGAGTTCGTGGCTCAAAAAGGCTTGAAGTAAGAGGATCCGCTTGCTCAATTCTTATTCTTGATTGCGGCGGAAGGCTTAGCGGTAATAAAAATGGGGGTGGAATAAAATAATCTCAACGGGTTTAGGACTCGGTTGAATGTTGCAATTTGCCGACGATACAATCTTTTTCAGTGATGGAGGGGAGAAGAGCATTTGGTGTTGGAAGGCTATTCTTAGAAGCTTTGAGTTGGCATCAGGCCTTAAGGTGAATTTTGCAAAGAGTAGTGTCATTGGGTTGAATATTGAAGATGGTGTTATGGAAGGAATATCTCATTTTTTGGCATGTAAGGTGGGGACGACTTCGTTTAAATTTCTAGGTGTCCTGGTTGGTGCAAACCCGAGAAGGATGTGTACTTGGCAACCCATTTTAGATTCAATTAAAGCAAGACTAAATAATTGGAAGAGTAAACAATTATCCATTGGGGGTCGTGTTACACTCATTAATTCGGTGTTAGCATCACTCCCATTGTATCTCTTTTCATTCTACAAGGCGCCAAAGAAGGTAGTTGACGAAATTATAAAGTTACAAAGAAGATTTTTCTGAGGCGGCGATGGAGAAAATAAGAAATTGGCTTGGGTAAAGTGGGAAACTATATGTACATCTAAAGACAAATGGGGGTTGGGGGTTAAAAACTTAGAAGTCTTCAATATGGCTCTTCTAACAAAATGGAGATGGAGAATTTTAGTTGAGGAAGGCAATCCACTTTGGAAGGAGGTTTTGGTGGAAAGATAAGGCTTGGAAGGCAGGTGGCCCGATAAGGTGGAGTGTCGAAGAGGTTGGGAGAAGAAGTCAATTTGACGGAGGGATTTATATTTGCACATTAGGCGACAATAGTAGTTTGCAAGAAGCATGGTTTAATGATTTGGTAAAAATCAAATTGGGATAAGGGAATAAGGTAAGATTTTGGTGCGAAATAACTATAATAAAAGTCATAAAAGAAGGGGGATCATTTGGTCAAAAAAAAAAAGAAGAGGGATCAATTAAAGGGAATAAGAATTAATTGGATTTGGGCTAGTAAGTTAGTGAGAGTTGGGTTGTAGTTGCATTTGCGTTAGTAAGTTAGTAAGGAATGTTGTAATTCAACAAGCTTTAGTGTTACTTGCGGTTTGGTTTGGTTTGGTTTAGTTTCAGAAATCAAAATCGCGAACCGAACCGAACCGCGCAGTACAATGAAAAAAAGAACCGAACAAAACCGATCAAAAGCAATTTTTTGCGGTTTTCGGTTTGGTCTGGTTCGGTTTGCGGTTTCCCTATTAGTTTGGTTCGGTTTTGAACACCCCTAACGCAAGTACTCGCAAAAAATTAAATATATAATAAAAAGAATTATAAGGAAAAGAAATATGAAAATAAATGAATTTTTTATAAAGTGGTGGATTGCACTTTACGTAAATTAATTTTTGAACCATTAAAATTCTTTCGAACACTATAATAATTCAAAACACATTGTTTAGCATTGTATTTTATGCATTTTGTTACGATTTTTTTCACGAAACTGTGTTATTGAGGAACAAACTTCACGTATTTAAAAAAATTGGACTCTGAAATATCTCAAAACACACTGTTTAACATGCACTTTAGGTATTTTGGCACAAAATTTTTTAAAAAAAAAAATTCTACACCAAACCTGTTATCAAGAAAAGAACTTCACACATTTGACTATAAAAATTGTTTTTCGAACTCTAGAGAATACTTTCACAACACATTGCTTAGGATCACACTCGTTGTACCGATGAAATTTGTTAAGTATCAATTTATCTCATGAAAAGGCCATTGGCCGGCTGCACGACTATTCCAAAGGTTCAGAGTACAAACTCCCACTAATTTGCTCGATGTATGTGAGGTTTTGGTAAATGTAATTCCCAAAAAATTTATGTAATTAAACCTTAAATCCAAATTAAATATCGTTTTCTCCCTTCTCTTTCAACGAGGGGAATAGAAAACGACGGTATAAAGTGAACAAGTCCCTATCACTTATTTCTTCTGACGTGACAACTTCTTCCAGAATGAAAATGGCGAGGTCAAGTCCCTTCATATTCTACATCATCATTCCCATCCTCTTCATCTTTATTGCAGTACTATACAAACAATACCAACCTTCTTCCTCTCTCAATATTCAGCTTCACCTCCAACTCAAATCAAGGGTTTCAATTTTAGAATCCATCTTTGAAAAGAATTACAATGAATGGCGAAGTAAGAAAGATGATATTTCACTGATTAAGAAAATCATTTTGGAAAAAAGAAAAAGTATTATGTCCCTTCATAATAACATTCGCTCTCACTTTACTCAAGTAAGTTTTCTCTTTCATATTTTTCATTATCCTTATTTATAGATTTTATAGATACAAAACAAAGAACTTATTTATTTTTTTTGAGATTACAAAGAACATTTCTGTTAAACTTAGTTTTTGCAGTACTTTTAAGTTCTACATATAATTTTTAGCAACTTTTAAGTGTCATAATTTATAAGTTATTCTTGAGAGCTTAGGAAAATAATTTGAAAAAAACTTATTATAATGTCATAAGGTCTACCAAAAAGTCTCAAAAGTGTTTGTTGTAGGGTACCTATGACAATGTCTTTCCTTAAAGTGTTAACCGTTAATGTTAAGTTTGATGTACAATCCTAATTGTTAGGGGCACTCCTTGAACTCAAGCGATTTCTCTATTTAAAATTCTTTATATAGAGAGAAATTGAATTGCTTAGCTAATGTTTATGATCAACCTTTTTTTTATGTTTAGATGAAATGATAAATTAAGTATAAACATCACACACACATTACTATCACACGATCACAATTAAGTTTGAACTTAAGAGTCGGTCATAATGTTGCTAAAATTATCAATGCAACCATATGTGGGAGATTCAAATCAAGTATAACATTTAGACTTTATGTTGATTTGATCCAAATTTCATCAATTTAAAAGAATTTCATTTAGTTGGACCAAAACAACTTTAGAGTGAAGATTCTCTTACACCCTAATTTTAACTTGTTTATAATTCATATGTTAATTGGCAACTTCAGTGATATTTAATTATTTATGGTCCCATTATGTATGACAGGAACTGTACAAGTCTGCTAAACCTTATAACAATCGAATTGCATCATTGATAAAGGCCCTTGTAAGCGTTGGAACTCTATTAAAGGATTTCCTTCTATGGGGGGTGTTTGGAGGTTGAATGATATGATTCAGTAGAAGGATCTTCATTGACTGGTTGAATCATTAAATTCATGCTATTAAGCTGAAGTGTAGTTTTTGTTGTAGTTTTTGGCCATTTCGAATTATGACTTTCTAGTGAGTTGGTCATATATGTACATATCGGTTTTTGTGTTCTTTAAAACACTACTTATAAGAATAACTACATATTTTTGTTGCTAAATAAAAAGCTGAAGTAGGTTATCATTTTCCTAAACATGAAGGTGCCATGCATTATGAATTATGTAAATTGGACATGAACAAATTTGGAAAGGCTATTTTGCATCCCCACTATAAAAGATGGTACTCGGTAGATACAATGATTTTAAAAGCCTGCATTTTTTATTGGAACTTTACAGAGAGAGAAATTTGAATTTTTTTCTTTGAATAAAATAATTGTGGAAAATAAAAAAATTAAAGAATATTTTTAGTAAGAAAGAAATTTCAAATTCTTCGGCCTCGTTCGGGGTGGTTCTGAGTTTTTGGTTTTAATTTCAAAACAGAAACATGTTCGTGTAAAATGGAGCTGAATTGATTTTTTTCTTAATTTCAAAACAGTTTTTCATCAAAATTCAAAACCACAAAAATAGGTTTTATAATTTTTGTTTGTTTTTGTTTTATCCACCTCTGATCATCAATATATCTGACCACCACCAACTAACACTCCGACCACGCCAACCACCACCGACCACTGCCGACCACCACTCCGACCACCGACAATCACCACTTTAACCACCACCAACTACCACTCCGACCACCACCAACCACCACTCCGACCACTGTCAACCACCACTTTGACCACCATCAACCACCACTTTGACCACCATCAACCACCACTTTGACCACCACCAACATTACTTTGACCACCGTCAACCATCACCACCGACCACCACTCTGGCCACCGTCAACCACCACACTGACCACCATCAACTACCACTCCGACCACCGACAACCACCATCAACCACCGCCAACCACCACTCCGACCACCACTTCGGCCACCGTCAACCACCACTTTGGCCACCACCAACACCACTCTGACCATCGTCAACCACCACCAACTACCACTTCGACCACCGCCAACCACCACTGATCACCGCCAACCTCCACTCTGACCACCGTCAACCACTACTCTAACCACCGTCAACCACCACTTTGACCACCACCAACACCACTCCGACCACTGCCAACCATATCACCATTGACCACCACTCTGGCCACCGTCAACCACCACACTTACCACCATCAACTACCACTCCGACCACCGCCAACCACCATCGACCACTGTCAACCACCACTTTGACCACCATCAACCACCACTCTGACTACTGTCAACCACCACTCCGACCACCGCCAATAACCACCACCACCCACCACCCATAACCACCGACCACCACTCTGGCCACTGTCAATCACCACTTTGACCACCACTACCCACCACCCAGAACCACTCTGACCATTATATAGTTGTAATATTTTAATTTTTTCAAACTTAATGTTATATATTGTTTTAATTAAAATAAGCTTATGATGAATTTTTATTTTTATGTTCATGTTTGAAAGTAATTTTGATTTTTGAAAATTTCTTAACTGAAAACTGGTTTTGGTTTTGGTTTTTGAAATTTTTAAAACTCAAAACAGAAACTGGTTTTGGTTTTTGAAAATTTTAAAACAGAAAACCACCGGTAACGGGGCCGAAACTTTTAGGTTGTTTTTCAAATTCTTCACTTTTACCAATGAAGATTTGCTCAGCCGATAGGAGTATCTCTTATGCTCCCCTTTAATACAACTTTTCTTATAAAAAAAGGGATGCAAAATATTCTCATGTATTAGTACTTTGTAATTTTTCTTTCTTACACATTGACCAAGTGGTAGAAGGAATCAACTAAAAAGGTATTTGTTGCTTATATTTGCAAAATTAAAAGAACTATCTAGAGAATATCTGGACTATATATTGTCCAGATATATTATTTTTTTAATGAACCTAAAAAAGTATTTGTTGCTTATATTTGAGTCCAGAAGGAGTATCTATCTAATTTAATCTATCTAATCAATCTAATCTAATGATCTAATGAATGAATGAATATCTAATCAAAACATATACCAACAAATTGACTTTTCTAGACATCTTACAATTTTGTCATCTATCTACTCTAACCAAATAAAAACATATGTGAACACTTTTATATTTTTAGACATCTTACAATTTTAATATTTGTCACAAAATGAGGATAAAAAGGTAACTTACTAGCAAAAGTTGCATCTTTTGACTTTTCCTTTTCCTATTCTCCCGCTCTTTCTCTTATACTCTTTCTCTCTCTCTCTATCTTTTTCTTTCTCTGACATCTTTTTTTTCTCTCCCTTATTCTCTTTTCTTTCACGTGTTTCTCTCCCCCTCTCTCATTCTTTCTTTTTTATTTTACTTCTCTCTCTCTATTTTTTTTCTTTCACTTTCTACTTTAATTTTTCCTTATGCCTAAAAATAATACTTCACATTATACATTTCTCAGTTTTGTTTTTGTTTAAAAATTTTACTACGCATTTAATTCTCAATTTTTATGAATCAATTTTTTGCTTTTACTTTAAATGTAAAAAATAAATTTTGTTGTCAAACTAATTATTATTTTTAACTTTAAATATGTGTGTTTTGTTTTTAGATTGAGCATAACTAGAGCTTTGGCAAAAGCAGGGGCTACCCGAGTCGCATAGAGCTCGAATAATGACTCACTTACGACGTGTACATTTGTCGATTTTTTTCTTTCCAAAAACATAATATTTTATTTACTATTTTAATAATTTGATTAAACTTATTAAATTAATATTAAATGATCTAAACGGAAGCGGCATTCTAACATTCTAATATAGACACTCTACTAATATGCCATGTGTCTCTTTTTTAGGACAGATAAGTAATTTTCTCATTAAATGACAAAAATAATGCTGACGGCCAAGAAAAAAATAGATAGACTAACGCAGACCGACTCGATGTAGACACGTTGTCGCACTGTATTTTTTCTTTCCAAAAACATAACAAATTAATTTTTTTACTATTTACTATAATCTATTAAAGCTACTAAAACCAATCAATTTAACTACTAACAATTGTCAACAAAAATTCAACCATTATCAAAATTTCCAAAATAACTTTTTTAAATATATTAATAATTTAATTAAACTGATTAAATTAATATTAAATGATCTAAACGGGAGCACCAAATGGAGGCGCAACGGGAGCGCCAACCGAGGGGCATATTTTATATTAAATTTCATTTTCTTTTTTTTCTGATTTTCACTCAATTATTAAGATTATAAGAAAATACTGAATATCTTCCAATTTACTATTTTGAATATCTTCCAATTTACTATAAGAAAATACCGATTTTCACTCCATTTTAAATTTCAAATCATACATTTTGGACATTATTCACAACTTATGAATATCTTCTAATTTACTATTATGACTTCAAGGCAATACACCAACCATACGGTATCACCCATGCGTATGCACGGGTAAAATACTAATTTGTTAAAAAATGAGGGCAAAATAGTAAATGCACCAAAAAAGACAAAAGAGTTCAACTCTTTGCAAGTTTTAAAAAAAATATTGACTTGCTGACGCACGCTGACACGCATGTTATTTTTGTTTTATTTTTATTTAAAAAATATTTTTTTGTTAGTATCTTTTTCCTAAAATTATTTTTTTTGTCAGATTTTTTCCCCATAAAATTTTATGTTTATTAAAAATTTTATGTTTATTAAAAATATAATTTTTTAAACTATTTTTATAATTTACTCAAACTACTAAAATCAATCAATTTTACCGCTACCAATTTTTCAGATAATAAATAAAATCAATCAATTTACCCACTAACAATTGTAAAAAAAATTAACCACTAACAAAATCACAAAATAACTTTTTATTTTAAAATCAATATGATTAAATTAATATTAAATCATATAAAAATAAAAGGAGAAAACATGTGGCAAAGGGAGCGGCAACGATAGACAGACAATGGGATCAACAACAAGAACGACAACGGGAGCGACAACGAGATAGGCAACAAGAGTATCTAATCAAAACATATGCCAACAAGTTGACATTTCTAGACATCTTACAATTTTACCATTTGTTAAAAAATGAGGGCAAGACAGTAAATGCACCACAAGACGACAAAAGAGTTCAGCTTTTTGCAAGTTTTTTCAAAAATAAATAAAAAATATTGACGCACTGACTCGCATGTCTGTTTTGTTTTTTTTCTTTTCAAGTTTTTATTTTTTTTTAAAAATATATTTTTATTAGTTATTTTTCCTAAAATCATTTTTTGAAAGGTTTTTTTAATTATTTTTTCCCATAAAATTCTCTTTTAAGTAAGTTTTTGCTTACTAAACATATAATTTTTTAACTATTTTTATAATCTACTCAAGCTGCTAAAATAAATCAATTTAACTAATACCAATTTTTCAGATAATAAATAATATCAATCAATTTACCCACTAACAAGTGTGGCAAGGGGAGCGGCAACGATAGACCGACAATGAGATCGGCTGCGGCAATGGGAGTAGCAATGAGAGTAGCAACGGGAGTGACAACGAGAGAGGCAACATGAGTACCAACATGAGCGACAAGGGTGCATATTTTACTTTTTACTCCATTATTAATATTATAAGAATACACCGACTTTTTTTAACTGTTTGCAACACAACTATTTTAATAAATTTGAAAATATAGCCTTTTATCGAGTTTTTCCTTTTTCTTTTATTACATTTTGCAACTTTCAACGTTAACGTATTTATAATTTCATAACAAATCATAACAAATACAGTATTACTCGTGCGTATGCACGGTGGCACGGGTAAAGTACTAGTGAGTAAATAAATATTTCATTTCTAACAAATACATTTTAAGTAATTAATAAAATAGGAATTATGATTTAATAGTAAAAACCAAAACTAAAATAATAAACTATTGAGATAATTATTTTTTTATTTTATGAAAACTCGAATTAATAAAGAGTAGTTTAGTTTAAAACTGAAGTAGTGTGCTAGCTCTAGAACTACAGTTAGAAATTGAGTCGGGAATTTGGATTCTAGGGATTAATCTCATAAAATTCAGTCTCTAAATTAGGAATTTCAATAATTAGAATGGAATTCGGAACAATTAGGAAAAGTGTAGAGAGAATTAGAGAATTTTTAGAGAGAAGATAATATTTGTCAAATGTTGATTGTTTATCAAATGAAGCACAAGACCTTCCTAAATACAATCACAAAAGGCTAAAATGGTAAATGATATAAAGTAAAGTTAGTACTTAAAATTAAAATAAAATAAAACTATAAACTAATACTTAAATTCCTAATTGAAAGCTGAAAGTAAGTTTAAAACTAATACTTAAAATAAAATAAAGCAAAAAGATTTTCTTATTCCTTCGCTCTTATGTTCTTGTGTGTTGTTCTACGATTTCTAGTTTTTTGTTTTCTAGAAATCAAACTTTTTAAAAGAGTAAGAGAGACACGAGATTAATCTGCCCCTCAAATATAGAGATTAAGAGCTCCTTTGAATTGATTTTTAAAAATAGTTTTCTGTTTTATAAAATGTTCCTGACTCGGCCAGAGACCCAACTAGACAAAATGGGCCCAACGCAGCCCAGCAGATGACTTGCCGCGCAAGAAGCGTAGGGTCCAACGGCCAGAGCGCCTAGCACATTACTTGTATAAATAAGGTCCAGAGCCCAAGAAAAAGGTACGCTATCTACACCCATTTGTGCTCCTGCTCGATTGAACTTCTCTGACATGAGCGTCAGAGTGTCTTTGCAGGTACCACCTGCGCACGTTCAAGACCAACACTCCGGTCCATTCAATCCACTCAACAATCGGGCCAAATCTCATTAATCAAAACCTCATTGATCAGGTATGATCACTTGGCGACCACATTAGGAGTCGAACCCACGACCTTCTGAAAATTAGTAAGAAAAAAATTTGTCATTTGAAAATTTTTGAAAACTAGAATGTTTTTAAAAAAGATTTCAAACAGATCCTAAAACGTCTTGTTCCTGAAAGTTCTAGAAAAGTTTAATTGAGGTTCCAATCTTTATATATACATCTTGTAGAGTCTCCCTTTGTGGGACCTACAAGATTTCCCTCCAAAATTCTCCCATTCCCTCCAAACCCCAACCCCTCCCCCTTTTTTTTCTTCCTTTTTTCCCCTTCATATTTTTATTTCCCTTTTCTCCTCTCTCACTCTCTTCTTTCATGTTTTATATTTTAGTGGTACTTTACGATTAAATAGAAAATGTATCTCCATAATCAAATTTTTGGAATCGAACATTAATTTCGTAACAAATTATAAAAAGTGTAACGCTATATCTGATGTACCTTTTAAGACTTTATCAAAAAAATTTAATTGTTTAAATATGCAAAGTTTATTTCTTAGTAACAGAATCGAACATTAATTTCGTAACAAATTATATAAAGTGTAACACTATGCAGTATACTTTTTGGGTACTTTAGTGTGTGAAAAATTTTAATTGTTTAAATATGCGAAGTTTATTCCATAATAACGAATTTTATTTTAAAAAAAGTTAATTTTGTAACAAAATTTCAAATTAATTTTGAGCCAAAATATGTAAAGTGTGACGCTAAACCATTGCCCCCTCTCTCTATAGAACCTGAAGCATTGGCCCCGTCCATCGGATGGGTCACCACACTAGTTTGGATAAAAAAAGTTATGTGTCACTTAACGTGCCACACGGAAACATAAAGTGCCACAAAGAATATGTTAATTGACAAGGTAAATAGTCATTTTGATCCTTGAAAATGTAACTCGCTGTCAATTAGACCCCTGAATCGAGCGAAAATGCAAAATGGTCCTTGAAAGTGTAATCCGTCTGTCACGTTAGTCCCTCCCGTTAATGTGTGTCGTTAACTCCGTTACTGTCAGTTTAGTCTTTGAAAGGTGCCACTTACTGTCAGTTTGGTCCATGAAACATATACGTGAATTCGTTTTAGTCCCTCGAATCTTAAGTTAGTTCAGCAAAATTTTAAAATGGCTGATTAAGGACGCCAATAGACTCATGGAGTACACAGATCTACTGTAATTGGAAAATCGATGGTTAAGGGTGACCTTATTTGCTCCAAGAAAATCATGCAGTATAACTTTTTATAATCATTGATCTATATTGAAATTAGATAGCAACTGTAATTTTTGATGTTAATTCGAAAGCTTTCCACTACTGCTGAACTTAATAAATTACGATTATTAATTCTAATTCCTCTTTGTTTACAATGAATTTTATTTTATTTATTTCATAGATTAAAATAATATTTTTAAAATATAAAAGCCATGTGGCATTCCAATGTGGCTTGCCACATAAGTTAATTGAACTCCACATCAGATTTAATTTTGACAAATTAGGGAAGGACTTTGATTTTAGAAATTGATTTTAGGATATTCAACATGAAGTGATTTGATTCGGATTGAATCGATATACACTCCTAATGATTAATGAAGGTAACAAATCAAAGTAAAAGAGAATATGATACAGCCGCAAAGTCTTGTTAATTAGCCTAGCAAAGCCAAGGCACAAATTGAGTCAATGCTAGTAAATTCTAGTTTAAAATTTTGCTGAAGTAACTTAAGATTCGAGAGACTAAATGAATTCACGTATATGTTTCAGGGACCAAACTGACAGTAAGTGACATCTTTCAGGGACTAAACTGACAGTAACGGATGAATTAACGAAGTTAACGACGCACATTAACGGGAGGGACTAACGTGACGGATGGATTACACTTTCAGAGACCATTTTGCATTTTCGCTCAATTCAGGGACCAAATTGACAACGAGTTACACTTTCAAGGACCAAAATGACTATTTATCCTAATTGACAATTTTAACATTAAATGGACGAAGAGACCAATTTATCCTTATTTGAAAATTTTATGAACTAATTTTTCCCTAAAAAATTGTTAAGGATTAATTTTGTTTTGTGATGAATATAATGAACACAAATTTTATGTTTGAATATAATGAACACAAATTTTATGTTTGATGGTCTCTGATATAAACAAATTCTAACTAACTAAATTTAGTTAGTGATATCATTTCTAAATGTCCTTGAGTTGCCTTTGACTTTACTTTTCGATAACCTTTTTATTCCTATGGAACAAGTTCCTATGTGGGTTAGTTTTGGAAATGCAATTATTTTATTACTCAAAGAAAATTTAATAGGCTTAACTAATTATTTAAAGGGTGGGAAATCATTTTTTTTGAGTTAATAGTCGGTTTAGCCCCTCAAATTTTAGAAAAATTCAGTTTAGTCTCTAACATTAACAATATTCTTAATTCGTTCGTGACATTTTTAAACATTATTTAATTTAAAATCTCTCGAATTGTCGATGTCACATTAGTCTTTGACTTTTACAATTTAATATCCATATCAATTAAGCCCCAGATTTTTACAACTTTGTATATGTTTCATATCAAATAGAAACAAATAACAGGTACCAAATGATGTTAAGCTTATTGTCAAAAAAAAATGATATTAAGCTTTAAAAGTAAGATACATAATTGTTATTACATAGATTTAATTTCACTTTTGCTCCATTTATTATAACTCATCCACGATTTTGATTCCCTATTATTTTGATTTCTAAAATGCTTGCCCCTACAAAAAATGGTCAAACCTGAGGCTGACGTGATACTCACTTAAATGACGAGGCATGCCACATATTGACCGTCACATGGATTTTTAATTAGAAATAATATTTAATTGAGTTAAATGTACCATACCACGTCTTTTAAATGACTACCACCGTGCCACGTAGCAAAATTTTGAATTTAATATAAAAATATAATTTTTGATTGAAAAATTCATGTGGTGGTCTAACGTAGCATGCCACGTCATGTGAGTATCACGTCACCCTAAAGTTTGACCAATTTTGATAAGGGAAAGAATTTTAGAAATTAGAATAATAGGAGGACCAAAAATACAATTAAGCTTGCGTAAAAAAAATACAATTAAGCCTATGGGTGGACACAGTTGACTTTGACCCAACCCAACCTGCAACCTAATCCAACCCGACCCACAATATTCGAGTTGGTTCGGATAAATGGGTTGGGTTGGTTTTAAAATAAGAAGACCATAGAGTACGAGTTGGGTAGCGGGTCTGAAAAATTAGAACCTGCTAAACCCAACCCAACTCATACCATTATGACCTTACATATACTAATTTTTGTGTGTGTGACCTTACATATTCCAATTGATAACCGAAGTCTAGGTGCAGAGAAATCTTAAATAAATTCCCAATTTCATTCAACCAAATTTCAATTTTTAAAATAATATCATTCTTCATTGAAAACGTGTTAAAGAGAACTTGATTTAGTCTACCCTGAAAATTGATTCTGATGTAAGAATTAACTAAAGTCTAGGTGTAGAATACTGCTAAATATGTAGTTGATGTGACTTATAACTTTTTTGTTTTGCTGTTTGTAGAAACAAATTGAAGAAAACGACTTCATGGGTACGATATAATCTTTTTAATTTCTCTAAGACATTTTCGTATTTGGTTTAGTTAGTTGTAATGGATTTTTTTGCTGTTATTTTTTATACTCGAAAAAGATAAAAAAAACTAATGAACCCAGTACTGATAACTCGTATTTATATGAGTTATTTATGCCTTTATCCATGTAAATCAAGTTAGTTCTCAAGTAATATGAGTATTTTATTTTTCTAATTAGTATAGTTGTAGGAAAAGAAGGGTTAGAAACTGTTTTGTGTTAATTTGGCACATCCGGTGCCCTTATGAGCAATTTAATGTGTTTTGTGAGTGCTGTAGTGTTAAGCGCTATAGCGTCTTACGCTATAGCGGCAAGAGGGCATGCCAGCTGAATCTTTAAAGCAAAAGTGTATTTTTGGCGCCAAACTCTTTACTCCAAATCTCGTTTATAGTGCCCACTGTGCAGCTGACACGGCCGGATTTTATTGGATACTAAAGGACACATGGCATTGTGTGAGTGGGAGGCTAGCTTGAGTTGGTGAAATGGCTACATCACCTTTTGTACTAACTTTGAAAACAACAACTACAACTACTACTTCTTCTCTTCAACAACATACATTCGAAGACATAGAGAGAGTTTAGAGAGAGAACTTGTGATAGATTTTTCTCCATTTTTAAACACTTTGAAGCTTTTGCTTTTATTGTAATTTTAGTTTACTATTCTCTTAGGTGTTAAACTGACGTTATAGCGTCATCTTTGTGGATGAGTTGGAAGCTTCGGTGTGTATCTTTTGCCACCATTTCTTCCCACTTTGTTCTAGGTAATATGAGTGTTCTATCTTGTATTGTTTTGATGATGCTCAACATGAGCTAAACACCTTGAGTTGGATTGCTTGAATCTTTGTAATGAACCATTAGTATTACATTTATAATGTTGCATGCTGTGCGTTTCAATCTTTGTGTTATACTTCTTTCAAACTTGTTTTAGGGTTGACCACTTAAAGTGGGTACATTCGTGGGTTCAAACATGGTCCATGGATAGACTTCAAAGATTGATATGAATGAAAGTTTATTTAAAGACATTTAAATAGATTTTGCTCCCTCTAGACATAGAAATGCAATAGTTCATAGAGCAAAGGCTGTGGGGTCTTTATTATACAAGGGTGAACTTATTTAGAACCTAGACATAGGTATCTTGTAATGAAACCCTGGCGTTAGTGACTGAAAAGGACAAAAACAATTGCAACAGCGCTTGACGCTATAGCGTGTGCCGTTAAAGCGCTGTACTAATTGGGAAATTACTTAGTAAGAGCAATCCAACTTATTTCTCTCATATCTTACAACCACTCTTTTACTGTTTTCCTTTAACAAACACTTTTCACTGATAACTTGTGACTACAAATATTTGCTACTTGTTCCACTAAGTGCTAGTATAGCTTAAACTCTAAAATTAACATCAATCCCTATGGAGAATGATCTTTACTTACTACTATATTACTTGTTGCGATTGTGTATACTTGCACATCACCTTTTCGCACAACAAGTACCCAACCCATTTTGGATCGGTTGAGTTGGTTTGGGTTACACAAAAATTTGGAAAAAGTTTGCCCAACCCAGCCCATAAGTATTTAATTGGGTTAGGTGTTAAGAAGCATCAAAACCCACCCAACCCCCACCCCTAATTAAGCCTTATAAGTTTTAAAAGTGGAGGGTTTTTTTTTTGACAAAGAAAACTCGTTGCATTTCATTCATAATCAAAGACATAAATACAGGTTGGACTATAATCAAAAACATAAGAGCTAGCGTAATTCCTTGAAGCTCTAGCTAGAGAATGAGCAATAAGGTTTGTTTGCCTCCGAATAAAACTAATCCTGAAGTTTTGTAAACTAGATAGTAACATTTGACAGGATAAAATGATTGAGCCATATCAGTTATAGAATTATACACTTCTCTGATTCCATCAACAACCGCCTTGCAATATAGCTCGATGGTAACTCTTCAGACATCTAGTTCTTGTAACCATTTGACTGCTTCCAATAAACCCATAGCCTTAGCGTCTTGCGGATCTGGAGTACCCGTAAACCACATTGTCTTCGCCCTTACGAAAGCGCGGTGTTCATCGCGTACACAAACAGAGCCGCGTCGACATTACAATTGAAAGAATTTGCCGCTGGCTTCGACCAAACATCTGCTCCTCCTCGTTGTTGATCCAGTACTGGAACATGGAGGTGAAGCTACTTCGATCAATTTGCTTCCTCCCAACGGAAAAGAATGTCTGTCGCAAGAGTAATAGAAACTGGGATCAGGACATTAACATTTTCCCATAATCTCTCATTGCGTTTTAATATAACTGAGAATTTTAAGAGACAAAAAAATGTTGTTTATATCATCAATTAAACTTAACTATTCTTAAATTTCAGAAATCAAAAAAATGTTGTTTATATCATCAATTAAACCTGGATGGCATATCTTGTTACGCTCATCTGTTTCGGGTAAAGGGGCGACGAAGGGTGCTCTGTTGCACCTTCCCATCCAGGGGAACTATGCCACACCTTCCACCATCACTGTGAGCTCGGAGTATGCCACACAGCTTGCAGAGACATATCTGGGTGTGTCACACATTGAGGCTAGCGCCAACACCCGTGGGGGTCCGTATTTCAGCTTCAATTGGCTGAAGCAGATTTATGAGCGTAATCTGGAGGAGGGGGTGACATGACAGTTGCTGTGAGGGCTTATCTGCTTCTGCTTCTGACCTACAGTATCTTCACTACGAAGACTGGAGACAGGGCTGAGGCTAAGTGGTTGATCTACCTGCATGATCTGAGTGCAGATGTTCTTGGAGGTTATGCATGGGGTGCAGTGCACTAGTTGCCATGTATGAGTCCTTGAACACTGCGTCTTTGAGGGAGACAGCGCAGTGTGGAGGGTATGCCAGCCTATTTCAGGTACACATTTTAACTTCATTTTTTTTGTTAAATCACACTGACTTTGGGTAAAATTTTTTGAATTAAATATGTTGTTTATTTTTGCATTTCAGGCTTGGATTTTGTGGTATTTCCCTCGGATGGCGGAGAGGTTGCCCAGTCATATACGGGTGCGGACCCACTGGCTGGGCGCTTTAGGAAGACGAAGTCAGACCACCTGAAGCTGAGCCACTACAGGAGGATGATTGATGAGCTGAGGCCAGAGGATGTCTGCTGGCGGCCATTTGAGGAGCACATGGATGGTAGACCCTTTGAGCAGATCTCCCTATACAGAGGCTTCATCAGCTGGGCTGACTTCAGAGTTTCATACATGCTTGATAGGTGTCTGCGACAGTTTGGGTACCGTCAGTACATCCCGCGTGACCCTCTCAGAGGTCGTCCGAGTCATAATGACTGTGTCTTTCAGATCACCCACTTCATGGCATTTGTGGATGACATCCTGCACACTACTCGGTTTGCTCAGCGGGCGGATGAGACTGTACCTAGGTACTTAGAGTGGTACGTTCGTGCATCTATCCCCAGACTATTACCGGCTCCACCATCACCAGTAGCTGAGGACTGGACACCCTCCCCAGAGCTACGATCCGACGATGCTGAGTGGGTGAGGGAGATTGTGACCGCTTGTAGGGAGGAGATTCGTGATGGTGAGATCACGCGTGGCAGTCGGGCTTATCGGACACTCCATAGGCTGGTGGGGATGGCAGCAACGGATGACATTTCACAGGAACTTAGACGACGGGGACGAGGATGAGGGCGACGAGGAGGGCGTTAGGGATTTTTTATCACTTTTTTGATGTATTTGTACTCATGTTACTTTGATGTTGGCACTTTATTATTACTTTTTTTCGGGTGTTTCATTTTACGAGTTTCCATAAATTTTTAATTTCATTGATTCGATAAAACAAAGTTACACAAGCGATAAAACATAAACAACTAGAATAAAAATAGACAGATAAAAAATACAATAGAAACTACTGAGTTGGTGGAATTAATCGACGAAGGATCTCAACGACGGTCCTTCTAGTTTCGACGTACAGATGAATGTAACTCTTCCATTTAAACATAATATGATTGGACATCATCTGTCGGAGGTCATCCTCGTTGTTGACATCCACGACAGACCAGTAAAGACCTCCATCAGTCCATTCCGGTTTTTCGATAAACGATACGAATTATCTCATGCTCGCGCTGCTTTCTGCGGTTGAACTATCCGATGGAGTTTCGCTAATAGCGAAGAAATGATATGCAATGTTTCAACCTACACGATAAAACATCTCTCCCATCGAAACATATACCATCATCTTGCAAGATGATGCCCTGATGATCAGCAAACCCCATATTAGAATGAACGAGAGTGAGGGAAGAAGACTCGTAGTATGACATTAGCGAAGCCTGCATCATCTTGACTTGTGTTGTGTGAGAGAAGGAAGTTGAATTTTTGGTGTGAAAATAGTGATGGTGGGAGTGAGTATTTATAGTTGGGTAAAAGATTATCAACCGTTGATTTTGTCGTGCAATCCACACCGTTGATCAACTTTGAAAGTGAAATCATTACCGTTGAAATTTTTTTTACTGCAAAAAAATAATACAAATTTCAAACCCATCGTATATATGTCATTTGAGACATATATACGATGCTTATTTTTACTAGATCGTATATATGCCCTTAAGAGGTATATACGATTAGCCGTGTAAGATGCAATCGTATATACCTCTTAAGAGCATATATACGATGTGGTAAAAATAAACATCGTATATATGTCCCAAATGACATATATACGATGAGCCTTTTAAAAAAAAAAAGATTACGAAGTGCATTTTGGAATTTTCAAATTTGGTAGAGATATATGAGAATTGGGTGGGGGTAAAAAAAAAAAAGACCCTTCTAATTTTTTCGCCTATATTCGATCGAGAGCCTAGGGAGTATGCCTTTAGTCGGAATTAACTATCGTTTTCTCCCCTCCTTGGTGAATAGAAAACGACGGTATAAAGTGGGCAAGTCCCTGTCACTTCTTTCTTCTGACGTATGAAAACTTCTTCCAGAACAAAAATGGCGAGGACAAGTCCCTTCATCTTCTACATCATCATTTCCATCCTCTTCATCTTTATTGCAGTAATAACATACAAACAACACCAACTTTCTTCCTCTCTAAGCATTCAGCTCCACCAACTCAACACAAGGGTTTCAGTTTTAGAATCCATCATTGCAAACAGTTACCATGAATGGCGAAGTAAGGAAGATGATATTGCACAGTTAAAGAAAATCCTCTTGGAAAAAGAAGAAAGTATTGCGTCCCTTCATAATAATAAGATTCACACTCACTCTAGTCAAGTATGTTTTCTCTTTCATGTTTCTCATTATATTTATCAAAATATACGGGGTAAAATATGTTTTTAGTCTCTACAAAATTTTGTTTTTTTAAATTAGTCTCTACATTAACGAAATAGATGTTTTGGTCCCTACATTTTTTTCCTGTTTTTATTAAGAGTCCCTATCGTTGACTCCATCTGATTAGGCAACGAAAAAGTGACGTGGCTTTTACATGTGAGTTTTTTAAATTATGTGGCATATCAGTAAGTAACTTACACGTGGATTAATCAATATGACTCGCATGATGTGGATTTAAAACCTACCCGTTTAACTCGTACCCCACCCGATTTGATTGATTAAGTTCCTAACATAGACATAATAGACCATGTAATTAATCAAGATTGACCTGATTTGGTTTACCATGTAATTAAAAAAAACCCACGTATAAAAGCCACGTCACTTTTCAGTTGCCTATTCAAATGGAGTTAACGATAAAGTCTCTTAATAAAAACGGAAAAAAAATGTAGGGACCAAAACGCCTATTTCGTTAATGTAGAGACTATTTTAAAAAAACGAAATTTTGTAGGGACTAAAAACATATTTTACCCAAATATATACATATTACATAAAGATTAAGCTCTTCACTTCAGATATACCAAAAAGCAAACAACATTTCTGTTAATCTTATGTTTTGCATTTTTAAGTTGTACATTTAATTTGTTAGCAACTTTTAAGTATCATAATTTATTAGCTATTTTTATGAGCTATTTTAGATAGCTTAAGGGGATATGGTTTCTCTGCCGTTAGTTTAACCTCTGGTCACTCCTGTCAAGAGAATCCATGCCATTGATTAGATCCAATACTACATAATCAGCCACCCATTTTATTCCCAAATCCAGCAACTTTCTAAACCTATCAACATTTATCTCCTTCATCTCCAAGTAACTCCATTTGCAGCCATTTATTCTCTCACAGCCCTTATGAGTATGACATGAGAGGTGTTTAGGAAGAAGAGGGAGATAAAATAGAGAGAGAGAGTAATATGTTGAATTAGGAAGAGAGATGAGATGAGAGTAATATTCTTGATGACTTGATTAAACACGACACAACTAATTTTTATTGAAACTATAGCTTAGTCTACATTAGTCTCACTTAACTCTGTTTAGTAATTAGTGACTTGGTTAAGTCAACTGTTTTGTAGTTAACAGTTAGAACTAGAGTTATTTTTCAGTTATTCTGATGCTTCATCAATCGCATCTATATATTGTGTAATCATCAGTTCAGTTAGTTCAATCAAATGACAAGTTCATTTTTCCATCTTGAGCAAACTCTAATAATTCTTGATTTTCTTCCTTTGTAAAATTTGCAGGAGTGGATATCAGATTTGAAGAATCAATTGTTGACTTTCATATCTAACCTTAAACCTAGCTTTGATTTTCTAACTGCTAAAACTACTGAGGCCTATAATGCTTCCAAGAATACTTCAGAATCACTTCTTGTCAAATTACAAAGGTTCATTCAGGTATATATACCTAGATATATCTTCAATCTTAACTTGTTTTATAATTCATATGTTGGCAGTTTCAATGATATATATGGTCTCATTATGTATCACAGGAACAGCACAAGTCTGCTAAACCTTATATCAATGGAATTGCATCAGTGACAAAGATTTACCTTGGTAAGGCCCTTGTAAGCGTTGGAACTCTATTGAAGGATTCACTTCTATGGTGTGTTTGGAGGTTGAATGACATGATTCAGTAGAAAGGATCTTCATTAAATGGCTGAAGCATTAAGGTCACGCTATTAAGCTGAAGGGTAGTCTATCATTTTCCTAAACATGATGGTTCTTGCTAGATGATATTAGTAATAAGGGTAGTTTAGTCTTTTAAGCCTTTAGTATTATATTTGTCATTTGCTTTTGTTGTGTAGACTTTATACATTCTAAGTGAGACCTATTAATCTAATCACTTTATCCGTAATCTGTTAAATGACAAATGCAATCTTAACCTCATCTTGTTGAGAAAGAAATTAAGGTAAGTTTTTGTTTTAGCAGATGAAGTGAATCTCTAATTTTTTTAAGATTTTTCCATGAAGTAATCAAAGTGAGTTTCTGCTTGTTTGCTCAAAGACACACATAAGTCTCACCCACTTGTTTAATAATCTGTGAAATCATGAATTTCTTAAAAACTAGCCAATCCCCGTGCGATGCACGGGTTCGGCAAAGCAAATCTATTTATTTTTAACATGAATACAAGAAAATTAAAAATTAAATGCATAAAAATACTATCTTTAATGTGTGTAAAGCTGATCTCAAAAAAAATATGTGTAAAGGTAGTTAATTTGGTTATAATTAAGTCCGGAGGGAGTACATCAATACATCATGCAGGATTGAATAAAAATCACTAATAAAATAAAAGCATTTACACAAAGTTGGAAGAAATTGTTGGCGAGTACTATTGTAAATGAGGTTGGAGTTCCCACGAAAAAAGTTAAATTATAACTATAAATTAAATAACAATTTATCAAATTAAAAACAAACTTTAACAAAGACATTGGAATTGAACATCCACAAATAATAATAAAAAGTCTAATTTTTTTTAATAACGTTATCTATAGTGGTGTTCAAAACTGAACCAAACCAATAGAAAACCGCAAACCAAACCAAACTAAACCGAAAACCGCAAAAAACCGCTTTCTATTGGTTTTGTTCGGTTTTTTTATTAGTGAACCGCAAGGTTCGGTTTGGACCGCAGTTTTGATTATAGAAACCGAACCAAACCAAACCGCAAAATCCTATATATAAAAATAAAATTAGATAAAACAATATATATAGAGAATAAGGAAAGCGGTTTATTTAAGGGGCCGTTTGGATTAGCTTATTTTTGAGCTTATGAAAATCAACTTACGAAGATAAGTAAGTTTTTATGTTAATTCATAAGTTCTCACTAACAAAAGTTGTATCTCCCTAAGTTATTTTTCCATAAATTACCTTTACATGCTTATGAATAATACGTAAAAATTAATTTATTTGCATAAGTTGTTTTTCATAAGTTCAAAATAAGCTCTATCCAAACGGGTTCTAAATTGTGTTTTGTCTCGCAAAAAACTGAACAAACTGAACCAATCCAAACCGCATTGGTTTGGTTTGTTTTTTTTCAAAAGTCAACCGAACCAAACCAAACCGCATCTATTTTTACCTTGCGGTTCGGTTCACTTTTTTGCTCAAAATCGAACCAAACTGCACCGCGAACACCCCTAGTTATCTATATTCATCAAATGGAAATATAAAAACTCAATTCATAATTAAAGAGAAAAGAAGACAACAAATTAGAAAGTGAAACACGTTTGTAGGTATCATCCCGAGTTTGATTTAAAACTAAACACCAATTTAAGTATCCTTCTAATACTCGTTGATGTGAAATTATCAAAATAAAGATGAGAACACCAAGTTTGAAATGTAAAATTTTTTCTGGACCCTAAAGTACCCCAAAACACATTGCCTAACATCACACTTTACGTATTTTGTCACAATTTTTTATTCATCAAACCATTATTGAGGAATGAACTTCGCGTATTTGAACATCTAAATTTTTTTCGGGACCTTAAAGCACCCCAAAATACACTGTCACCATCGCACTTTACGTATTTTGTCACAAACTTATTATCATTTTTTACCAAACTGGTTATTTAAGATGAAACTTCTGGTATTTGAAGAATTAATTTTTTTTTCTGAATCCAAAAGTACCCCTAAACACACCGCTTAACATTTCACTTTACACATTTTGTTACAAAATATTTTTTCCCCATCAACAACACCAAAACACATTATTTAGCATCACACATTACGTATTTTGTCATGAAATTAAATCATTTCATTGAAAATTTGCATATTTAAATATCTAAAAATTTTTGAGACTGTAAAGCACAACTTAAAATATAAAAAAGAACGAAAAAAAGAAGGACCTTGGATGTGGTAAAAACACTATTGGGGGATATCTACTCGGACTGACAAAGACGAATACTCGTGGTCAGCCAGACTCCTCAGCGTAGATTAATCGTCGACAAAGTCGATTGAAACTGCGTATTAATGATATTGAAACAAAAAAGTAAAAGAAGAAAAAAAATAAAGACAAAACCAAAAAAAAATTGAAGAAAAAAAAAGTGAAACAAAAAAATTGGCGAGCAAAAAAAAATCGTCAAGTTCCCGCCATAATGACAAGCGGATTATGTTTTGTAGATTAGATATGATATGAAGTGAACAAACTATAATGTGTTTAGATTTTTATGGGTTTAGGATGACTTTTCTTAAACTGGAAAATTGAAATTGCATGTTTATGAAATTGAGGTATATGGTTTATGTTTTTTTGTATGTTGTATGAGCTTGATTCTTGGGCGTGTTGATGTATATAAAGACTTGTTGATGAATCTTGATGATGTGGGATGAAAAATTTGTTTTTGGGATGTGTTTCTTTAGTTTCCAGCAGTGCGGACTTGCATAGTCTATGGACTATGGTTGAAATCTATAAGATATATTTGATCTTGCCATGACCGGTTGGGACTTCTCTAGTCTATAATGATGCAAAAAATGGTACGATGTTTGTGGTGAAGAAACTCCCATGGGTGAGGGGGTCAGATGTTTGTAACCCAAAAGGTGGTGGTGGGCTCGAAGTGAGCGACTTAAGGATTGTTAATGCTAGTTTGCTAGGAAAGTGGAGGTGGAGGCTTCTCACGGATAGGAGTACCTTATGGATGAAAGTTCTCCTCGCTAAATATGGCTGAGCCATAGGGACTATGTCTTATTTTCCCATTTGAGTGTTCCACATCAGTCTGGTGGAAGGACTTGTGTCGTATATGTGTTTGGGGGTCTGATGGTGAGCATTGGGTATCTAATAATTCTTGGATACAAGTGTGAGATGGTTTAACTACATTGTTCTGGCACGATATTTGGTTGGGAAATACCTTTCCCTATAAGTCTAGGTTTCCTAGGCTCTTTTCAATGGTTGTAGATCAAAATCTCTTAGTGGGGTCCTGTGGTAGCTGGTCTGGTGGGGTCTGGGTGTGGGATATTCCTTTGAGGCGACATATGTTCGTCTGGGAGGAGCCCCTTCTCAGGGACCTCCTATTGTCCTTGGATTCAATAGTTTTGTTTGCCCTGCCGGATAGATGGGTTTGGACTAAGCAATCCTATGGACAGTTTTTTGTCTCTTCAGCGTACCATCTTCTTGCCGAGGATTCATACCGTGTTTTGTGACTCTCTGACCAGGTGATTGACATTCTCAACAATGTTTGGATGAGTTTTTCTCCTTCTAAGGTTGTTGCCTTCTCATGGCAGCTCCTCATGGATAGAGTTCCGACTCGGGAAAACTTGTTGGGGAGAGGGGTTATCTCAGTAGCAGATGCTACAAATTGTATCTTTTGCGGTGTTACTCAAGAGTCCACCCTACATTTGTTCAGTGGTTGCGGTTTTTCTTCTGCAATTTGGTATGCTATAGTCAATTGGCTGTGCTTTGACTTTGTGATCCCGCAGGATATCCCGTCCTTATTTTTGTAGTTTACTCATGTGGTTGGCCAGCTAGATGTAGGCGAGGATTGACACTGATATGACATATAGTTCTTTAGGTCATCTGGGATCTGAGGAACAAGTGTATCTTCTCTAGGGGTGTTCTTGATTGCAGAGGATCCATCGATCGCAATATTTCTTTCCATGGAGATGGTTTTTGGACAAGAGTAACTCACCAGCTTGCCTGTTTTATGAGTGGTCTGTCGATCCTATTGACTGTATCTCTAGGAGATAGATATTACCTTTATTGTTTCCTTTTTTGCCATGTGACGATTTTCATTTGTAGCCCCAATTGTACTTGGTGTGAGTACCTCTAGTGCTCGCCTACGTCTTTTATATAATTGAGTATTTATGTTTTATTTTCAGCAAAAAAATGATGCAAAAAATAATTGAGTATTTATGTGGACGTTTATTGAATTACTAAAAGATTCTTCAATCTAATAAGTTCTCATGTACCTCTTTCACAAGAGAAGTTGATAATTAGATCATCACCACAAAAATGGGAAGTGAATCTCATTTTTTTTGAATGAGTACATGGTGATATTTGTGGGTCAATACACCCACCATGTGAACCATTTAGATATAATATGGCTTACATTGATGCATCAACTAAATGGTCACATGTTTGTTGTCAACTCGCAACCAAGCATTTTCGAAATTACTAGCTCAACTAATACGAATAACAGCTCACTTCCCTGATTATCCCGTAGAGAAAACACGTCTTGATAATGTTGTTGAGTTTTCATCTCAAATATTTAATGAGCACAGTCGGTGATTACGCTGTGCGGGCGGTGCTACCGCACAGATCCCCAACCTAATCCAATTTTTTAGGGCCTCCCAAAAGAGTACCTTAGATGCCAGAAAAAATTTAGATGCTCAAATACAAGAAGTTCGTTCCTCAATGACCGGTTAAGTGAAGAAAAAAATTGTAAGAAAATATGTAAAGTGTGATGCTAAGCAGTGTCTTTTGGGTACTTTAATTAGAGTTCAGAAAAAATTTAAAGTGTTCAACTACACCTGAAGCGTGGTATACCACTCGGTTCCAAAGATAAAAATAATCGAACAAGAACAGAAGCTAAATAAAAGATGTATAAGCGATGGTATAGAAACTCTAAAAGAGTCTTCAGACATAATTGACATTTTAAATCTAGAAGACTAATCAGGTACCTGCAAATTTCTAAAATTAAAGATTTCTCAATGAATTATGTCAAGAATGAAATACGATGTAATCAAAACGTAGTCAACGTTGACGATGTTTTTACATATAATATAGTGCTAAATGTGATAAATGATAGTGATGATCATGAACCAAAGTCTATTAAAAATCATAAACAAAATGATAATTGGACAAAATGGAAAGATGTAACTGAAACATAATTAAACTCGCTTTAAAGCGAAAGGTTATTTGGACCTATTGTCCAAACACCTGAAGGTGTGAAACTAGTTGGATACAAATGGATTTCAGTGCGAAACTCGAATGAAAATGGTGAAGTTGAGAGATAAAAAGCCCAATGACAAGTGCACACTCTAAACATATCACATGACCCTTTTGCACCTCTCCCCCTCTGAGCCTTACACCTCTCTGGACACAATCTTTTTTAAGAGTTCTGCATGCACCCAAGGGTTCTGTGCAAGTAGCTACTTCCACTTTCAATTGCCATGTGCTCCAGCTAATTATAAAGAACCAATGCAACAAATGAAGGAAAAATTTATTGAGATTTCATATTATATTTTTTAGTTAAATATTCTCTTATTGTTTATAAAATATGACATTTTCGTATCTAGTTTTCAATGAGTTTGTTTGAACTTTAATTTGTTTATAAGTCAATACTTTTATTTGTTTGTTTTTTTGGTTGATGTTTAGCTAAAATATAGATCGACGTCACATCATTTGAGAAAGTGGCTAGTCAAATTAGTGATTTGATATTCTAATTATTAAAAAGTGTGTGTTGACATGTGTCCAATATGTTTTTTAAAACTAACCAATCAAAAAAATATTAAGTAAAAGAAATAAAGTGAATGAAGTGGCACGCGAATTCACATATCAACCACTAAAAAGTGTAGTGTAACAGGTGTCAGTGATGCAATCCGTTTGTCAGTTGAGCATCAACTTAAGATCAAAGACCAAAATGCAATCGAAATACAAATAATGATTAAAATTTAAAGAAACAATTATTAAAAATGAATAAAAAATTCTATATTTTATAAGAATTAAAAAGATATTTAATCCAATATTTTCTATTTGAATTTTAGCTAACATATCAAAAAGTAAATCAAGATACTTACCAGCATCAACACGAATTAACTAGGTATGTCAAGCAACATTTTGAGAAGTGTTTTGTCGAGCCAAACTATAATCGTCCAAATCTAGGAGGTGTTCACTTCAACCAACTATCGGTGTCCGAGTCGGAATCTTTAATCCAACCTTTTTCCGAGGAAGAAATAAGGATGGGTGTGTGGGATTGTGATGGTGATAAGAGCCCGGGTCCGGATGGGTGTAACTTCAATTTCATAAAGCTTTGTTGGAGTTTGTTGAAGGATGATGTGGTAGGCTTCTTTAATGAATTTTTCGTGAATTTTTTTCTCCCTAAGGCAATTTCAGCATCTTTCATTGCATTGGTTCCTAAGAATGGCAATCCCTAAGGTTTGAGTGAATTTAGGCCTATTTGTTTAATTGGGTGTCTATACAAAATTTTGGCCAAAGTGTTGGCAAATCGCCTCAAGAAAGTGATGCCTAGTATAATTTCCAACCACCAATCGTCTGTCATTGGGGGAGAGAAATCCTAGATGGGGTGGCGATTGTCCACGAAGTGGTGGATTATGCTAAGCGGGGAAAGGAGGAGTGTTTGTTGTTTAAGGTTGATTTTGAGAAAGCCTACGATTCTATTTCTTGGGGCTTTTTAATTTATATGCTTCAAAGAATGGGATTCCCATGTAGATGGATTTCTTGGATAAAATCTTGTGTGTGCACTAGTTCTATGTCTGTTCTAGTGAATGGTAGCCCAACGCAAGACTTCAAAGCTCACTGTTGTCGCCATTCCTCTTCCTCATTGTTGCCGAAGGTTTGACAGGTTTGTCCGCAAGGCGGTTGACATTGGCTCCTTTCAAGACTTTTATATCAACGATGACATCTGATTCTCAATTTTGCAATTTGCGGATGATACCATGTTGTTGGGTAAATCCACGTGGGACAACCTTTGGAGTATAAAGACCTCGCTGCGAGCCTTTGAGCTTGTGTCCGGTTTGAAGGTAAATTTCCACAAGAGCAAGTTGATCGACATTAACATTCCGGATGATTTTTTGGAAAGAGTTAGAACCTTCCTTTATTGTAGAACGGAATCAATAACGTTCAAGTTCTTGGGCATTCCGATTGCCGCTAATCCGAGGCGGGAAGCTACTTGGAGCACCGTCCTAGGGGGTATTAGAAAGAGACTAGCATTGTGGAAGGGTCGTTTTCTATCTATTGGTGGTCGGGTTACTCTCATCAACTCCGTTTTGAATAACATTCCTTTATACATGTTCTCCTTTTATAAAGCTCCGAAAGTGGTTATTAAGAAGATGATTAAAATTCAACAGGACTTTCTTTGGGGAATCAAGGAGGGAGATAATGGAATGTATTGGGTGGCCTGGGATAGAGTTTGCAAGTTACGAAAAGATGGCGGTCTTGGAATCAAAAATCTTGAGTTATTTAATATAGCTCTTTTATCTAAATGGAAGTTTAGGGCATTGACGGATAGTAATGCGAGTTGGAATCGGTTGTTGAGACATAGATACGGGGAATTCACTTCTTGCTTTATTCATGACTCGTATGTAGGCAACTCTCGCCAGAATTATGGCTCTATTTGGTGGAGCGACTTGGTGACTTTGGATGATAACTTAGAGGAACCGAGATGGTTCACTTGGTGCATTAAAAGAGCGTTGAGTGATGGCGCTTCAATAAACTTTTGGAAGGAACAATGGTTAGGTACCGAGCCTTTGCTCAAAGTCTTTCCCTTATTGTTTGATGGAGGTGTGCATCGACTTGTTACAGTCGCAGAGTTTGGGTCCTGGCATGGAGATACTTGGAGTTGGCACAAACCGTGACATGTTTTTACGGATTCTGTCCGCGCTTCAGAAGGTGAGATTTTGGACAGAATTTTGCAAACAGTAACGCCAACGAGAGGGAAGGAAGACATATGGATCTGGCCGCAAGATCAGTCTAAGAGTTTCACGGTGAAGTCAGCATATCAACTGTTGGTCTGCAACAACATTTCTACACCTGCTTCGGTTCAATAGTGCCTTTTGGGGGCGTTGTGGACATCGCTTGTTCCTTCGAAGGTTGCGGTCTTTGGGTGGCGTCTTTTGCTTGATTCTCTGCCTGTTTGTGACCAATTATTTCACAAAAATGTCCTCCATTCTGAACAGGAGGCTAGCTGCTCGTTGTGTAGTAACTTTCGCGAGTCAGCCAGCCACTTGTTCCTCAGCTGTAGCTTTGCTCGTTTCGTTTGGCAGCTTGTTGGCTCTTGGCTCAGAGTTAATCTCGACATGTCCTTGGATATTGTTGACTTCTTCCTTAGATGTGGTCGCTTATGCAAAGGGAAGAAGGTGAAGCGTACAAAGCACATGTTCTGGTTAACAACATGTTGGAGTGTGTGGCTTGCTAGGAATGGTGCTATTTTTAACAACGAGGAACCAAATGCCGAATCCGTGGTGACCCGCATCAAATGCTTAACTTGGAGTTGGTGTGTTTATAGATTGAAGTTAGGCTCCTCTATTTCTATTTCAATGTGGTGGTCTAATCCACTTCAATGCTTAGCAGGGGGAGAAACGGTGGGTTGACATTCACATTGTTAGCAGCCCAATTCCGTTTTGAGGTACTCTTTTTCCTGCCTGAGTCTTTTTCCCACTAGGCTTTCGCTCAGGGAGGTATTGAGGAGACCCTCCCACTTTCTTTAATGTAAATGGGATTGGTGCACCCTTAGTGCTCCTATCAATACAATTTTTGCTTATCTAAAAAGAAAAACAACAAGAACTAGGATCATGAAGAAATAGCAGTTTGAGATTTTGTGCACCATTTATTTATATGACAGAAGCCGAAATACTTTACGTAGTTTTTTTTTTCTATGTCTTGGATAGTCAATGTACTTTCGAAGTCATACTATTTATAATTTGACCAAAAGTTTCATGCATTATTTTTAAAGAAAAATCATTTTAATGTTTACTGAATAAGTGATGTATCTAGCCTATAATGTGGGTTAGATGCATATCATTTATTCAATGAACCTAAAAAGTGATTTTTCTCTAATAAAGTGGATCAAAGGTAGTATATTTTTGACAGAGTTTTTTGCGGACCAACTTTTTGACAAAGTTTAAAAACATTAATCTGAATTCCATATAAAAAAGAAGGCTTAAATATATGTTACCCCCTGCAAATATACTCATTATCCATTTACCCCCCTGTAAAAATAAATTTTTTAAAAAAGACCTTGCAAATATAAATTATTTCTAGTTACCCCCTGCTGTTAGATTTTGTTAACAACGTTAAGTGTATGTTGAAACACTTATTATTTGCAGGGTGGTAAATAGATAATGAGCGTATTTGCAGGGGGGTAAATGGATAATGAGGATTTTTGCAGGGGGTAGCATATATTTACACATGGGGGTAAATAGATAATGAACATATTTGCAGGGGGTAACATATATTTACACTTAACGCTGTTAAGAAAATCTAACAGCAGGGGGGTAATTAGAAATAATTTATATTTGCAAGGTTTTTTTTAAAAGTTTTATTTTTACAGGGGGTAAATGGATAATTGGTATATTTGCAGGGGGTAACATATATTTAAGCCAAAAAAGAATACCTTATTTCGAATAAAAAAAATTACATTTAAATACAATTCAATTTAGCTGATTGAATGAGCTCATGTACTTTGTATATAAAATATTTAAATTTTTTTTAGCACTTAATGGATAAGAATCCTATATGTACAATATATATATATATATATGTACAATATATAAAAAGTTTTTTTACGATGAAAAATAGTTTAAATTGATATCATATGTATAAAAAACATTTAAATTTGTATTTAGCATTTATGGCGCCCCTACAAAAATATGTTATATATTTAACAAAAAAATAATTTCTAAAGGTACAACATAAGCAAAAAATTAATTTTAAGTAATATTTTTAAATGTGGAAGAAATAAATACCTACATCATTTTTTAGTTATAAATATTATTAATACATACAAATACATACCAACTGGCGAATAGAAAAATATCCAAAGAAAGAAACAACAAAAACCTTCAAAATTAGCAAAAAAAAAAATGCATTCAACTACTACACTCTTCGGTCCTACAATATAAAAAAAATTAGAAAAACTATTAATGCCTCGTTTGGGCTAGTTTTCAGTTTTCTATTTTGAAATTTTCAAAAATCTAAACAATTTTCTGTTTTAAATTTTAACAATTTCAAAAACCAAAATCAGATTCAGTTTTGGGTTAAGAAATTTTCAAAAACCAAAATCAATTTCAAACGTGAACATAAAAATAAATATTCATTATAGACATATTTTAATCAAAACAATATGTAATTTTAGGTTTGAAAACAAATTAAAATATTACAAATATATAATGTATTTGTTCAGTAATAATTTTGATAATAATGGTTGATATTAGTAGTTGGCAACAGATGCCTGTCAGAGCGGTAATTAGTAGTGGTCAAAGTGGTGGTGGGGGTCGTAGTGGTAGTCAATGGTGGTGACTAGTGGTAGTTATATTTGTGGTTGTTGGTGGTGACTCGTGGTGATCAGAGTGGTGATTCGCAGTGGTCGAAGTAGTGGTTAGAGAGGTAGTCGTTGGCTGCGATTGATATTGTTTAAAATGGTGGTTTCCAATGGTCAAAGTGGTGGACAAAATTGTGTAGGAGGTGGTCGGATCAGTAATCAATGGTGCATGGAGCGGTGGTTAGAGTAGTGGTCAGCAATGGTCAGAGTGGTAATTAGTGGTGGTCATGATTGGTGGTGGACAGAGTGGTAGTCGGTGGTGGTCAATTTGTTGATCATAAGTGGGTGGAGTGATGATCGGTAATTGTTAAAGTTATGGTCGATAGTGGGCGAAGTAGTGGTTGTTAGTGGTTAGAGTGGTGGTCATAATGGTAGTCAGTAGTGGTCAAATTTGAGATCATGCATCGATAAAGTCATAATCTGAGGTGGTCATAGTGGTGGTACACAATGGTCGGAGTGGTGGTTGATAGTGGTTGGAGTGGTGATCGGTGGTGGCAAGAGTGGTACTCGAGGATTAATGTTGAAATGGTGGTTGGCAGTGGTAGTTGGTGGTGGTCAGATTGATGACCAGAGGTGGTGAAGTGGTGATCAGTGGTTGTTAAAGTGGCGGCCAACGATGCTCAAAGTAAGGGTTGGCTGTGGTCGAGTGGTGACCGATAGTGGTCAAAGTTGGAGTAGTGGTCGACACCATTGGTAGTGATGTGTTAGCCTTAAAATAAAAATAGAAATCATAAAACCTACATTTTTGGTTTTTAATTTTGATGAAAAACTCTTTTGAAATTAATAAAAAAACCAACTCAGCCCATTTTACTCAAACATATTTTGGTGTTGAAATTGAATTTCAATACTAAAAACCAAAAATATACAACCACTTCGAACAGACACTTATTAAATGTCTTAAAATTGGTAGCGGCAAAGTAAAAACTACTACTATAGCATTTTGGCACAAATTTGAAACCCTCAAAACGACAAAGTATATATTCTTTTTTTTAGATAAGCACGCTAGACAGATCCCTAGCGCTTTTAGTCAAAACGCTAGCCAATTAGAAAACACGCTAGATAGATCCCTAGCGTTTTTAGAAAATGCTAGGTATTTAGAAAACACGCTAGACAGATCCCTAGCGCTTTTATTCAAAACGCTAGCCAAATAGAAAACACGCTAGATAGATCCCTAGCATTTTTTAGAAAGCGCTAGGTATTTAGTAAACACGCTAGACAGATCCCTAGCGCTTTTATTCAAAACGCTAGGTATTTAGAAAACACGCTAGATAGATCCCTAACGTTTTTTAGAAAACGCTAGATATGGTTAAATAATTTTTTTTCGTTTCCCAGTGAGCTACTTCCCTCTCTCAGCGAACACACTCACCCAAGAACGCAAAATAACTCACCCAGAAATGCAAAACCCTAACACCCTAACGCAAAATCCAGAAACCCAGAGCTACTTCCCTGGCTCTTCTTCTCCAACGACCACTTTCACGGTGTTGGCTCCTACTAGTACTTCATCATCTTCTTCTTCTTCAGGTTGGTTTCGTTGTTCGCCTATTTGGTGTTTGTTTCATGTTTCTCTTGTTGCAATTTTTTCTTGTAAATTACAATTAGGAAAGTTGTTAGATATTAATTGTGGGTTCTAGTTTAGAAATATATTAGTTTTGTCACTTGTGCACAATAGACTCTTTTTTTTTTACCACTAGCCTCTTCTTGTTACACATAAAGTTCATTATTTGGAAGACTAGACTATGGTTTCGTTGTCTTGACCAAATGACCGAGAATAGAAATAGAATATGAGATAGATATAGCTTGGGAAAATAAGGAGTGGAATTGAAAAAATTTTAAAAGAGGAAATTTTGTTTGTTTTTTTTATATGAATTGATTCTTCATTATATTCGAATTGCTTGATGGGTCATATGTTAAAGTTCTCTTCTCAGGATTTTATTATAAATATTTGGAAATTATGGATAGAAGTTGGATGTCTGCCAATCGTCTGTCCAAGGAGTATGCCGTTGGAGTGGATTATTTTGTGAGCTGTGCTGTTGAACGTTTAGGGACTTCTAGTGGTATGAAATGTCCTTGTTTAAGTTGTTGTATGTAAAATCAGTTACTGCAGAGGAGTTGGCACGACATTTAAAGGCGAATGGAATTGATTAAAGTTACACTTGTTGGATAATGCACAGTGAGAAAAAATGTGAATCTTCAAATATGAATGATATTACTAAGAGATATGCGCCGCCGGTTGACACCGGAACACATTCATTTGATGCGAACGAATTTGAAGAGATGGCAACGGTGGTTGAAGAGGATCTTAATGATTGTCCTGAAATGTTTGAGAAGTTGATAAGCGATGCGAGAGACACCATTGTATGCGGGTTGTACTGAATTCACAAAATTATTGGTCGTGATCAAGTTGTATAACTTGAAAACTTGCCACGGATGGACGGATAAGAGCTTTACCGATTTACTCGCACTTCTGAAAGAAAGGTTGCCGAATGATAATGTGCTTCCTTCTCAGACGTATGATGCAAAGCAAATGTTGGGGTCTATTGGCTTGAATTATGAGAAGATACACGCTTGTCCGAATGATTGCCTTTTATTTCTGAATGAACATGCGTTGTTAAAGTCGTGTCCTAAATGTAATGCACCATGCGTATAAGAAGAAAGAGTCCGCTCGAAAAAGGTGTTGTGGTATTTTCCTATAATTCCTCGATTTAGGTGCATGTATCGTAGTTCGTAAGATGCAAAACACTTGACATGGCATAAGGATGAAAGGATTAAAGATGGTATGCTACGACACCCGGCAGATTCTCCGCAATGGAAAAAAATTAATATTGAGTATCCTAATTTCGGGGATGACCTGAGAAACCTACGCCTTGCATTGTCTGCTGATGGATTTAACCCGCACCCGATGATGTTGGTGTTGAGGACGACCCTTTCTTCAGAACATCAGAACCAATAATAGGGGAAAACACTTCTATAGAGGATGTTGTATATTTTAGAAAAGATCATAATGATGGAATTACTATTCGTCGGAAAAAAAATACCAAGACGCGAATTGCAAACAAAATTCTATCTAGGAAAAGGAAAAGGTAATATAGACTTAATGATATCTCGTTATTTTTTATTAATAGATAATTATATTGTTTTTGTAAATTTAACAATAACATGGATTATGTTATATTGCAGGTCAGATGACATAACTTAGTGATCATGAGAGTGGTCAAGACAGTAGTCATGAGGGTGGTGTCGTTATGTTTCTAGCTTTAATTTGTAGCTACTTTTGAGTTTCATAATGTTAGTTAGTTAGTATGTTGTATGATTTGGATATATATTATGTTGTAGGTACTTGTTAGTTTAATATGGTCTTTTGGTGATATGTACATATGTGTGTATCTATATTGGATTGTAATGATATTGGCTGAATTTTGTTGATTGGATTGGAATGGTGCGTCAAAAAAAAAAGATATTGGATTGGAATGATATTTGATGAATTTTGTTGGAAGGGAATGAATTTATAGGTTGTAATTAAAAGGGAGAATAAACAAAAATAAAAAAAATATTTAAAAAAATCAGTCAATAGGTAGCGTTTTAAAGAAAAACGCTACAAATGAAATTAAAAAAAATCAGTCAATACGTAGCGTTTATAGAGAAAACGCTAGAAATGAAATTAAAAAAATCATTCAATACCTAGTGTTTTATAGAAAAAACGCTAGGTATGGACAAAATGCACTAGAGGATCCCTAGCGTTTTACAGAAAACGCTAGGTATGGACAAAATGCGCTAGAGGATCCCTAGCGTTTTACAGAAAACGCTAGGTATGGACAAAATGCGCTAGAGGATCCCTAGCGTTTTACAGAAAACGCTAGGTATGGACAACATGCGCTAGAGAATTCCTAGCGTTTTAGAGAAAACGCTAAGAATTGTAATTTTAATTTTTCAGCTTCCCTAGCGTTTTTGCGAGAAAGCGCTAGGCATTGTAATTATAGTTTTCACTCACGCATGCACCAAATTACACGTCCTCTTCTCTCTCACACGAAGCAAAATCTCTCTTCATCTCTACCAAACTCTCTCTCCCTTGCGAAAACCCTAAACCCAAATGAACTCTCTCTCCCTTGCGAAAACCAAAGAAGCTTCGCTCATCACTCTCCACCTCTCTCACTCCAAACGTCTTCTCTGGACCAAACTCCTAGGTTCCAAACTCCAGCAAGCTTCGTTCATCACTCTCCACCTCTCTCACTCCAAATGTCTTCTCTGGACCAAACTCCTCGGTTCCAAACTTTTTCTCCTCGGTTCCCAAACTCCAGTAAGCTTCGCTCATCACTCTCCACCTCTCTCACTCCAAACGCCTTCTCTGGACCAAACTCCTGCGGTTCCAAACTTTGTCTCCTCGGTTCCAAACTCCAGCAAGCTTCGCTCATCACTCTCCATCATCATCGCCATGACTTTTTCTCCTCGGTTCCAAACTCCAAAGAACTCCGCTTTGTCTCTTCGGTTCCAAATCGCTTCCTCTCTCACTCGCCTCTTGGTTCCTCCATCTTTTGTTGGATAAACATAGACGTTGCTCACCAAGTGTTTGAGGTGAGTTCTTACTCCTTTAATTAGACCCACATTAGTTTTATTTTGAGCTTCCATAACAGTTGAAGTTGGGTAAGGTTAATGTTGGATTTGTGAGCAAACTCTAAATGTAAATTCTGCACAAATTAGTATAGATATAGGTACGGTGTTTTGATTATAACTTTTATGTAGAACTTAGTTTTGAATGATTCTTGTCTTGTTGGTAACTAGATTCATTTTGCTTTAGTTTGAGCACTAATTCATTTGATTTGACTGAGTATTGACAATTTAATGTGTGTTACAAGTTGGAGAATAGTTGTTGTCTTGCTATCTAAAGTTAGAATGAGTGTCTTGCTATCTTGTTGATTACTATTTTTCTGTTATCATACAACACTAATTGCAATCTAAAGTTCAACCATAAGTTGCTACACCAATTGTATTTCATAATACTGGCCATAGTTATGAAAACTAGACTTATTTAGACACTCATTTGCATGATTTCATTGAGTTTTGATATATTAAATTCAGTTGTAAATTTGGGAACTTATGTAGCAAATTACTAAAGTTTATCAAGCATATTCAGAATTTTCTTATCTATGGCTTTTATTGAGTTTGTAATTCAGTTTGTAAGTAAACAATTTGTTAGGAAGCTCTTAGTTTCTCACTTAGAATTACTTTCTTCTGTTAGGTGATGTTAGTGATCAGATAATTGCACATATATTAAATTCAGTTAGTGATCATTGTAGCTTTTTCGACACCGTTTTGCAAGTCAGATGGCATCACTTAGTGATCATGAGAGTGGTCATGACAGTAGTCATGAGGGTGGTGATGGGGATGGTCATAGAAACACAAAGAAGTTCACTCCCCGTGGAATGACAAATGAAAGGAAAATCATCCATCTGATAAGTAAAGGATACGAGAAATATTCATGTAGTTACTAATTATTAATGTTGTTCTCTACCTTTCAAAGTTATCTAATTATTTAATGATTTAATGCAGTCGATGGAGTGTTAAAGGTTTGCCTATTGGAGAGAACGACACAAATTTGATAACTTTTATTGGTACTAAGGTGAAGCAAATGTTTCCAATTTCGATTAAAAGTTGGAATGAGAAAGATAATAAAGTTTTGCCTAAACTGAAAGATGATTTCTGGTCCTTAATACAGGTATATAATTTTAGACCTCTTTAATAATCTTATTTAGTGATTTTTTAATTATATTTATTTAATCCATTTTTATGTATAAGCAGAAACACTTTGATGTGGATGATACCCGAAAAGATTGGATACTCAAGGAAGCTAGAAGGTTGCATCGGGCTTATAGAAGTGATGTAGGAAAAAAGTATCTGAAACTTCCTGATCATCAGACAAGAGCCTCCACCATTGTATTCTGGAATTATAACTAAGGAGGATTGGAGTTTATTTGTACATATACGCACTACAAATCCGGCTTTCTTGGTTAGTATATTAATTATTTAAGTTATATATATATATATATATATATATATATATATATATATATATATATATATATATTTGACAACTAAATATCATTCATTAATGTATACTTATCTTTTAAATAGGAAAAGAGCAAAGCGAATAAAGAAAGAGCTTCTAATCCCCTGAAAACCCTTTATAGAGGAGGTTCTAGTGGATATCAAGTTCTCGAAGAAAGATTGGTAACACACACTTAGTTTAATTTATTATGATTTAATGAATCTTTTAATTTACAGTTGATTAACAATTATTAAACTTAAATAGTTACTGAAAGAGGGGAAAGATCCAACTCAAGAATCCCTTGATCATTGTACTGTGTGGTTAGAGGCCCGACAAAACAAAGATGGTGACATTGTGGATCCCAAAGCTAAGGAGGTCAAGGACAGAATTGTAAGTATTCCAAAATTTATGTATTGTAAATTTTATGATTCCTAGCAAGTTGGAATTTGTGTCTCATTATATACATCCATATGATCATCATTTCTGATCATTATATACTTATGTTTGTGCATCAGGAAAACATATCACAATCTGTATCACAAGGAGAGTTAACAGATTGCTCTGGTGAACAAGATATCCTTGCTCGTGCCTTGGGAAGGGAAGAGTCTAAGGGTCGTACAAGAGGTTATGGATATGGCATTCCTCCTACCACTGTGTTTGGGCCAAAGAGCCATAGCAGGGCGTGCGTGCAATGTAAAGTGATGGCGGCACAGTATGACCAGATATCCAAGAATGTTGTTGTATTAATGGAAGAGAGACAGATGTATAAGCAGCTCTTGGCACAATCCCTTGCTGCACAATCCATTGCTGCACCATCCCCTACTGCACCACCCCCTGCTGCACCTATATCACCTGCTGCACCCTCACCTGCCTAAGATAGCGCACGAGATAACTACACCATCCCTTCAACACAGGTATTTATTATTACTCGACCTATTTTTTGTACATATGTAATTGATCAAATTATCATGTATATTTATTTTTCTTTATAATTGATTTAGGATAACGATGAATGTGAGCTATATATTGAAAACCCACATCGAAAGGTTGCAGTGGGCATCTTATGTAACCAATTGAGTGCCACAATGCACAATTTACCCATGCCTGAAAACCATTTGAGAGTTAGAGTAGACTATTCAATTGAGGGGTCTGCACCATTGCGTGTTCCAATTGTTAAAAGTGCGGATATATTTACTGTGGGTCAAGCACTTAGTACTTTTGTGGCATGGCCTGCACAACTTGTCGTTGTAAGTGACAATATTTTTGTTAATAAGTTAATGACTCATTGTTATATATAATGTGTGCTAACTAACTAATCATTTTTTTTAATATATATAGGAACCCCAAAAAGGAATATCTAAGGAAAAGAGTGTTAGCAAGGTCAGATCTCAACCTCCCCTTCCACCGACAATACCTGTAACACCCAAAATAATTTAATTAATTATTTAATTGAATTATTTAAGTGTTGCATTAATATTGTATATTAAAATATTAATATATTGTTGTATTTTTTTAAAATGAAGGAGGTGGTGTCAGAATTCTGGTGGTAAGGAATGGCCCAAGAGCCCAAGCCCATTGACTTAGGCTCCTATGCGCCAGGGTTTGAGACAAGCGTCTCATTTGTGCAAAAGAAAGAAAGAAAGAAAGAAACGTGAGAAGAGAAGGGAGAAGAGAGAGCGCACAAGAGAAAGAAGGAAATCGCACAAGAGAGAAGAGGAGAGGAAGAGCTGTTGCTGTGGTTACTTTGGGGTTCGTAGAAGGATCATCATCTTCGAAAAACTTAAGGTAAGGGTGGGTCTTACCTTATAATAGGGTCTATAATGGGATGTATGTGGGTTGTAGGATTTCTATTGATCTTGTGATTTTATTGTTGTTTTTGATCTATGATTGAAATGTATGATGAATTGATTGCTTTCTATGTGTTGTGTGTGATTGATTGAGTGTATCTGGATGATTCTGAATAGTGATGTTTTGTGATTGTGAATTTTAAACCAATAGAAGAATCGATTGTTTTTCCTCCAAAGTGAAGATTGAAATTGATTCTGGGCTCTATACAGAAGCCAGAAATCGATTTCCTCCTTTAAACATGAGCTAGCAATCGATTTCCCACTTCCAATTTGGAAGCAAGGAATCGATTTTCCACTTCAAATTAGGAGCAAGGAATCGATTTCCCACTTCAAATTGAAAGCTAGAAATCGATTTTCCCCTTTAGAACAGAAGCTAGGAATCGATTCTCTCTTTGAAAATGAAGCCAAGAATCGATCCCTCTTTAAAAAAGAAAGCTATGAATCGATTCCTCTTTTGAAAACAAGTAGCTATGAATCGATCCCTCTTTTGAAAGCCTTAGGTGCTGTTGTAGTCCTGATGGAGTTGTTTTAGTCCTTAGGTGCTGTTGTAGTCCTGATGGAGTTGTTTTAGTCCATAGGTGCTGTTGTAGTCCTGATGGAGCTGTGTTGGTCCTTAGGTGCTGTTTTAGTCCCTAAGTGCTGTTTTGGTCCTTTAGGTGTTGAATTGGTCCCTGAGTGCTGTTTTGGTCCTTTGGGTGTTGATTTAGTCCCTAAGAGCTGTTTGGGTCCTTTAGGTGTTGAATTGGTCCCTGAGTGCTGTTTTGGTCCTTTGGGTGTTGATTTAGTCCCTAAGTGCTGTTTGGGTCCTTTAGGTGTTGAATTGGTCCCTGAGTGTTGTTTGGTCCCTGAGTGTTGTGTTAGTCCTTGTGGCAAACTTCCTAGGACAAAGATGTTGATGTGTGATTTAATGACGAAGTTGATGATGTATGATTAGCTGATGATGTTAATGACGATGGGTCTATTGACCAAGACTAAAAATGACGATGATGTGGTGATGAATTTTAGGCTGCGGTCTTGACGTTATAATTGAAATTGATGATGTGTGTGACTTGTTGTTGTGAGAAATTGTGCTTGCGGTGTGTTCATGGAGTCACATGCATACATTCGGCTGCGGTCGCGACGATGCATTATTTTAGGCTGCGGTCTTGACGTTTTATCTTTCGGTTGCGGTCGCGACGTGCCTAATTGGCTATGAGAAGTGATGATGGTACCACATTCATTTTGCATCTCATTACATCCATTCTCATGATTGATAAATGCTGTGCTGGTTGATCTCTGATGTGACTGTGATTGTTGTATAAATGTTTATGCGATGTTGTGGTTAATAACATTCTATGATTCTGATATACTACTTATTATAGTCTTTATTATGTGGTTTGAGACTCACCCTTTATGTTGTTATTTACCACAGGTAACCATGAGTGAGGTCTTGTTCCTTCACATCCCGAGTCGGTCTGCTCTGATACGTAGCACCTAGGGGATGCGCTTAGACTTCTAGTTGTTTAGTTTTATTTGGCTGCTGAATATTATATTTGATATTATGGTGTTATTGCTGAGATAGTAGTTATTGTTCTGAGATTTGATTTTATTCCGCTGCATGATGTTTACTTTTCTAATGCGTGGACTTAATTAATAAATTTTTGAGAATTCCATCCCATTGATGGGTGTTGCGTATTATATTGATGAAATAAAGGATTTGTGCTATTTTGTTGTTGTTTTAACTGAAGTAAGTGTAGCATCCCGTTTGGATGAATTAAAAGAATTATTTTTTAAACTCTGATATTTATTTTAAATTGCCGGGTAGAAATGGGGTGTTACAATACCAAAGTGTCCCGACCATTGTTGCGCTTGTGTAATAGTGTGGTTTTTCGCAATTATAGTGCAAGTATACACATCGTACAAGTAATAGAGTGGTTTTAAGTAAGAGATCGTTCCCACGAGGATTGGTACACTTTTCAAAGTTCAAGTTTCAAAACACAAGAGAATCAAGTAACAAATCGGCAATAAGAGTTGGGTTTAAAGCTAGAGATGCAATAAAAACAAGTGAACAAATGTTGGTTGTGATTATGGATGAGAGGTGAGTTGAGTTGTTGCATGCAGAATAAATCCTTTCTAGTCGACGCGTTATAACGCTTACACGTTATAACATACAAATGCTATTTCGTATAGACGCGGCCCACGCTTGAACGCTGTTGTAAAAGAACCGTGCTTTTCAAAGACAAAACGCCGAGTTTCAAGTATAAGAGGTCCTATGTCTAGGTTCTAAATAGGCCCACTCCTGTATTTTAAACACCCACAGCTATGTTCTATGAACTATTATCCGTTCTATGTCTAGACTTAGATAAAAATGCCTAAATGTCTTTAGTGCACCTTTTCGTTCATATAAATCTTTGATTTCTTTTCATAGACCATGTCCGTACTTCTATGAATCTACCTATTTTAAGAGGCCAACCTCAAAACAAGTTTGGAAATATTTTCACACAAAGATTTAAAACATGCAACACCAATACTTTATAACATTAACTAGAAATTCATTATAAGCAAAACAATAACTCAACTACAAAGTGTTTAGCTCATGCTGAGCATCTTTACAGAGTGATAAGGATTCAGAACCCAAATACCATACATTACAGAAAAGGAACTAAGTGCAAAAGATACACCTAAGTAGCTCTTCAACATGCACGCTGTAGAGACGTTACAACGTCTGAGCCTCACAGCAGTGAGTGTGCGTAAAATAAAACAAAGTTCAGAAAAGTAAAAACAAAGCGTAAGTCCTGCTTCCGGATCTTCTTTAATGCCTTCTCTTAAGTGGATGAAGGTAGATGATGAACTGGAGTGAGTGGATGAAGGTGTATTCGTGTATGAGTGGTCTTCGAAGGATGCAGCTGAGCCTTCATTAAATAGCCTCCTTGCTCACGCGTGGTCGATGTCACTTGCCCACCTACCGTGTCTGCTTTCTTCTATTCGCGCGACACTCGCTCTCTGATGTTCTGAGCCAACACACTCCATGGGAATAGAAAGATCTTCTGACTTTATATCTTTGACTATCATTGCTTAGCGCGCCAAAATTGAGATCTTTCACCCTTGCTCTGCTGCACTTCAGTAGACGTGGTGAGGGACGTGGTAACGCTCAAACTAAAATTCCTGCACAAGCACAAAAAGCATCAAAACGCTCTCAAGGGCACCTCTTGGTGCCAAAATGCACAGATTTATTCAATTAACCTTTCACCCACTCAGAATTACGAAACTAACATAAAATTACTCAAATAAACCTTGTATTGCTAGAGAACTTGCATGATTTATTCTTGAGTGATTATAAATAACTCATATAAATATGAGTTATCAACCATCTCCTTATATTAAAGGAAAGTAAATACACCCAGTCCAACATCTTGTTAAATCTCCCAATGATGAATTCGAGGAGTTCATCACTTATGTAAAGGTCTACGTGACTACAAAAATGAAGCCCGGTCGTGACCTTATTAACTTACCGACCGATGAAATTGTGGGAGTGGAATGTAGATTGTGATTCTCAATGTTGAGGATCCGAAAGTCAGATATGACATGGAATGGGCCACTTTGTGAGTGTTATTAGAGTATGTATGAGGTATGTATTAAATTATTTGTACACAATAGTTGTATATATTAGAGTATATACTAGAGTATATATGAGGATCCAAAGTTGTATATATATTATTTATAGGTTTTTGTACAATGAGATGTCAGTCCCTTCATAACTGACACAAAAAGTTTTGTTCTTGTGCCCAGAGTGTATGGTTGTGTGGGATCAAGCTAAACCAGAGGATATTATGGCTAGGAAGAGTCAAATTGAAAGTTATGTCCTTTCACGCCTGTGGTCGCCAAAGATTTTGATCATGAATCTTTATTTTTTGCACCACTCAATATAGGGTGAGAAATTTAGTCTTCAATCACTTGGTTATTTATTTTGAGGATTGTATTATAGTGTAAATGTGTACTCATTCGTGATTCATTTACTTGCAGCAACATTGTGTATTGTTTGCAATAAACCCTAAGAGAAATACTGTGTACTATCTCAGTATTCACTTCAAGGTCATTACAAAGTCTCACGAGACTTCGTGCATGATAGTCGGATGTGTGTGTATATGTGTAACCCTCTCATTTTTTATAATTTAATATATGTATTTTGTTTAACTTAGTTATATATATATGTATGACGTTTCAGTGTTTTGAGACAATATTGGGGATACTCTGTGAGTAAAACAAAATGGGTACCGATAACTGTAAGTTTTTTATCAATATTTCTTATAAATTTAATTGAATTTTTGGGTCATAAAAATGTGACAATTAATTAACTAATCTTTTGCTTTGTAGTGTCCTAAACAACCAAATAACAATGATTGTGGGTACTATACTATGAGATATATGAGAGAGATTATCACTCACGACAAAGTAGTAATTTCAATCAAGGTAACTACATAGATTTCTTTTTTATATTGATATTATAATACCTACTCACATTTAATAACCATTTTAATTCTAATTTTATTTCATTTTATTTTTTAGTATTTTCCTCACTGTAATCACATCCAGCATTACTCTGATGAACAACTTACAACAGTAAGGGGGGAATGGTGTTGTTATGTTTCTAGCTTTTTGTAGCAACTTTTGAGTTAATTTCATAATGTTAGTTAGTTATTATGTTGTATGATTTGGATATATATTATGTTGTAAGTACTTGTTAGTTTAATATGGTCTTTTGGTGATATGTACATATGTGTGTATCTATATTGGATTGTAATGATATTGGCTGAATTTTGTTGGAATGATATTGGATGAATTTTGTTGGCAGTGAATGAATTTATAACTTGTAATTAAAAGGGAGAATAAACAAAAATAAAAAAATATTTAAAAAAAAATCAGTCAATAGGTAGCATTTTAAAGAAAAACGCTACAAATGAAATTAAAAAAATCGATCAATACGTAGCGTTTTATAGAGAAAACGCTAGAAATGAAATTAAAAATCATTCATCACCTAGCGCTTTATAGATAAAACGCTAGGTATGGACAAAATGCACTAGAGGATCCCTAGCGTTTTATAGAAAACGCTAGGTATGAACAAAATGCGCTAGAGGATCCCTAGCGTTTTACAGAAAACGCTAGGTATGGACAACATTACATTACAAAATGGCTAGCGTTTTTAAAAAAACCGCTACGTATGAGCGAAACACGCTGGGTCAATGGCTAGCGTTTTTTAAAAAACGCTACGTATGTCCAAAACACGCTAAGGAAGATCCGCAACATTTTATTTCAAAACGCTACGCATTTCTGACAATCCCTAGCGTTTTTAAAACGCTACTAATGAGGGGTACGCATCCGTAGCGCCAGCTTTTCTAGCGTTTTAAAACGATACCAATGCCCAAAAAAAAAACGCTGCAAATCCTTAAATCTGTTGTAGTGTTACTTAGAATAAGAACTCAAGAACTAATATAGGTGAGTGTTTTGCATAAAGGAAACTTTGTGAAAACCATGCTAAGTCCTAGACATAGGATAGTATAGTCCATAGGGTGACACTGTGGGTACTTTAAGAAGAAAAGAGTGAACTTATTTAGCAAGCCTAGACATAGGAAGCTTGTAATGAAACTCTGGAGAAAGTGACTGAAAGGCACAAAGCTAATGCAACAACACTCAGTGCAAGTGCATCACATACTGCATTGAACACTTAAAGGTAAATTACTCGGGGAAGACATTCCAACTAGCTTTTCTCTATTGCATTACCACTACTTGCACATTGCTTTATATTACTTGATTGTGATGCACACCACTTCCAATTATATTTGTTATTTGGTTACCTTGGACTAATTACAATGTATTGAGTTTCAAAAAGAGTTCCTCAATCCCTGTGGGTTCGATCTTATATACTACTTGTTTAGGACTATGTATACTTGCATATGTTTCCAACACCAAGTTTTTGGCACCGTTGCCGGGGATTGAAGTTAAATTCTTTTGAAAGTTTGATATACTGTAATTTAGTGTTTTACTATTCTGGTATTGTAGTTTCTGTCATGCAGCACATGGTGCTTTAGCATATGTACAGGACCAGAAACAGGACACCAGAATATAGCTTAGATCCAGAAATAGAAAGAAGATATAAGATATTTCTAAGACTCCAAAGGCAAAATCAACAAGCTTGCATCATGTCTCACAGTGAAGGACAAAGTTCAAGACCACACTCAGTAAGAGGAGGTCCTGGCTCACATCAAGCTACTGAAGAAGACCACAGAGATCAGTTCATTCACATGGATCCCATAGGTATGATTAATGATAGGGATAGACCTATGAGGGACTATGCACAGTTTTATCATCAAAACATACAAACTAGTATATCTAGGCCTCATATTGATGGTGTGCATTTTGAATTTAAGCCTATGATGTTTCAAATGCTTCAAACTATTGGTCAATTTAGAGGAACTCCTCATGAGGATCCTCATTTGCATTTAAAACAATTTCTAGAAGTATGTAGTAACTTTATCATACCTGGTGTTAGTGAAGATGCATTTAGACTAAGGTTGTTTCCTTATTCTTTGAAAGATAGAGCTAACTCTTGGCTAAACTCTTTAGAGCCTAACTCTATCCATTCATGGAATGAAATGGCTGAAATTTTTTAGGAAAATACTTCCCATCTATCAAAAATGCCAGGATGAGAACTGATATTAGATCTTTTAGACAAAAAGAATTTGAATCATTCTTTGAAGCATGGGAAAGATGGAAGGAACTTTTGAGAAAATGTCCTCATAATGGTTTACCTGTTATTATTCAAATGGAAACATTTTATAATGGTTTAGAGCCTCAAACCAGGGTAATGCTTGATGCATCTTCTGGTGGAGTGTTATTGAATCTGTCATATAATGAGGCATGTGAATTGATTGAAAGAATAGCAGCTAATAGCTCTAGTTGGCCTACTGAGAGGGTTAGTGCCCAAAAGAAACCATCAGGGTTACATGAAGTTAGTGATGTATCAGCCATATCTGCTCAAGTAGCCTCTTTAGCTAATTTGATAAAAAACTTCACTGCAAGTAATGCAACTGCATCTAATGCAGCTGCATCAACAGACAACACTGCAGCAGTAGTAGAACAATTAGTCTCTAACCCCCTATTAGCTTCCACACACCCATGAATAAAAACCGATGAGAAATCACCATACTTGTGTAGGAGTAAACCCTTCCAATTAGCATTGTCATCCATTAGCATCTGCCACTTCCACTTGGATAAAAGAGCCGTATTGAATAATTCTTGATTTTTAATTCCAAGCCTTCCCTCCTTCTTTGGACGATAGATCTTGTCCCAAGCTATCAAATACATACCTCTATCCCCTTCATCAATACCCCAAAAAAAGTTCATTCGAATCTTCACCATAGCATTAATTACCACATTTGGAGCTTTATAAAAAGAGAAATAATAAAGAGGATACTGTTCAAATCCAATTTTTGAGAGTAACTCGCCTTCCAAAGGGAAGAGAACACCCCTTCCACGAAGCAAGTCTTTTGTGTAACGTATCAATCACGGGTTTTCATGTGGCTGCCCTCCTCGGATTAGCACCAACCAGAATCCCCAAAGATTTGAATGGGATGGATTTCGTTCTACAATGAAGAAAAGTTGACACTGATGTTAAAAACCTCTCCGCACCATTAATACCAATAAGCTTACTTTTATGGAAGTTGACCTTTAACCCGGAAACAAGTTCCAAGCTCCTCAATATAGTCTTCATGCTCCAGAGATTTTCCCTTGGTGCCTTCCCCAATAACATATTACCATCCGCAAACTGCATAATCGAGAAGCTCAAACTGTTATTAGTAGAATACCCTTGGAAGGAACTAGTCGCCACTGCTTGGATCACCAAAGCCGTCAAACCTCAGCCATGATAAGGGAAATAAAATGAGATAAGGAGTCCTCTTGTCTCAAACCCCTATGCACCTTGAAATCACAAGTAGGGTTGTCATTTACAAGCACCTTGAAAAGGAGATAAGGAGTCCTCTTGATCTAAATATTCGGAAATCCCATCCTATTCAAAATGTAAAATAAGAAATTCTAAGATATGGAGTCATTGGCCTTCTCAAAATCAACCTTGAAAAATAAGCATTCCTCCCTGTTTCTTTTTGCGTGATCAACAATCTCATTCACCACCACCATTCCATCCAAGATTTCTCTTCCACCCAAGAAAGCTGATTGACAATTATAGATAATACTAGGGAGCACCCTCTTCAATCTACTAGTCAAGACCTTCGGCTAGATCTTATACAAACAACCAATCAAGAAAAAAGGCATAAACTCCCCTAATCCTTGAGGGTTGTCGTTCTTAGGAATTAGAGCAATAAAAGAGGCCGAGATAGATTTAGGAAGAAAGGCTTTGGCATAAAACACCATCAAATCCTGTACCGGTAAAATGCAAAGTAACTGTCCAAACTCCATCTAGCCACGTTCTCAGAATACCACCTGATAAGCCTCAGAACAGTTGAGCAGCCCACTTGAAAGATTGATTACGCCACAAAGGTTCCACTTCCCTTTCTAAAATCACATCGCTTTTAGTTTCTGAATGCAAATGAAATCAAATTTATCGAAATTAACAAGAGATGCTAATTGGCGACGTTTACCACGGTCGCCCCACCCACAAATGTTGAGAGATAAAAAAATCATGGAACACGATTGGAGTGCGCCCTCTAAGAATTTGCATCCTCATCTCTTCTTTCATCATCCTCAATCAATTCAACATATCTAACATCAAGAAGACTACCTTCGACTCCCAACCTTTTAGCTTCATTTCAAACCCTCTGTGCAACAAATTTTCCTTGAAGAATCCAGTATCTATTATTACAGTTTGCAATGTCAGAGCTGCAGATAGACCCATCACATAAAATCGTACCTGCAGAAAACAAAGAAGATGAAGTTGGCCTGGGATTGTTTGAAGTTGACATCGCCGGAATCCCAGTATCAGACACCTCAAGGACCTCTACTAATTCACGATTTTACTTCTTAAGTTTACCAGTTTTGGAGTTGCGCTTCAAACCAACCCGTAATAATTTAGGCTGTTTCTTGGGTCTATTATGACGGGGTGCAATTTGGTAATGGGAAGTGGTTCTAAAGAAGGACACAATGGGCTTGTATTAACGAGTTGGGCGTCGTTGAAGATTAGCCCACTAAGATTCACCGACTGATTTGTGGTCGAACATTGAGAGTCTTCAACAAAACTAAAGACCGATTTCATCATTTGCTCATGGGTCCCACAATTAATAATGTGAATACCAGGCACACCCAGCGCCTTAAGTTTGTGTGAAATTAGCTCATCATTAGTGTTATACCGTTTTCAGAATTATTTCTGCTATAACTATCCATCAAGTCCGTAACTGCCTTCCCTGATTCGTGGAAAGCATTAACAGCAGCATTAATTTATTCTTCTTCGACCTCTTCGTCCCTTAACACACCACCATTGCCGAAAAAGTGAGAATCATGAAACTCATCATCGGAACTTGAAGAGGATGAGTCGACTGCCACCTTATTGCCCCCACTACTCCATTGTAAAGGACCACGCCAATCTTCCACAACTTTTACGTTGAATTTCTCACCATTAATCTTCACCTAAATCATTTTATTCATCGTGCTTGTTGCATGAGTACGAACCATAATACGAGTCACGCCGAGTGATTTCTTTCTATCTGTATTATCATCAGCACTGATATACGTACCCACATAAGTAGAGAGTTTAGTGAAAAACTCCACGTTCCAGGCATGAACCGGAATCCCATAGCATCTGAGCCAAGTTACCCGTTCGGGTTCAACATCTGACGGTTTCCATGGGCGAATCCACTTGAACCACTGAAAAAACCAATCCCGTGCATCGTCAATAAAGCCACTAAAATCATCATCTTCCTTATCACCTTCAAGAAGAACTAAATTTGAACCCATTGGAGTAGCTTTGATCGCGAATACCCCTTGTCTGATAAATTCCTCATGGATCGCATTGGATTTTCCGGGTATAATAACCTCCCCCACCATGGCTTTAGATAGGTTTGACTCAACAGGAATTTCATATGTCTAATCAACATCACTCCCCTTATCACTCCCCTTGTTACTATGTGAATGGATCATTGGATCCTTTGGTTTCCAAACATGCTTGGGAATTGTAGGGCGTTGGACCACCGGAGCATCGTAAGGTGCAACATGATTCATCTCCCTTTGATTCACCTCCCTTTGGAACCTAGAAAGATTAACGTGAAGCTTCAAACCCTCCACGAACAAATTATCCAACTTGATGGCCATTCTTTCGTGACCCATGACGTCTAGGAAACGTACAAAACCAAACCTTCTACCGTTGACGTTCATCCTGGCCATAATAACCACCTCTTGCACTCTTCCATGATCGGAGAAGACTGCAAACATATTCTGAGCCCAAAACTGCTCCAAAAGTTGGAGAAATAGAATTGTTTTGCATTGGCCAGCGTTGACCTTACCGACTCGCGACGCGATATCCACTATTCATCACCCTTTTCCAACCTCTGTTATCCATCCTTCCCCCCCATCATGCCACCGTCTCGTCCCCTCCCTTGGACGTCCGTTTCTCCACTCTCTCTCTAGATTTCTCTCTCATCTCATCTTTGTGTGGTTTGAGCAGTCAAATACTAAAATACATGTAGATATTATAAAAATGCGTCGTTATAACTCACAATACTCTACTCTAATGGAGATGAGGTGTATAAAAAAATGTAGAAAAATTGTGTCTCTGGCGGCGCTGCATGAAGAAATTATGTGACATATATACCATGCTATATATGATTAAAAAATTGTTTAAGGCTTAACTGCAGTTTTGGTTCTCCCAATTTTATCAAATTTGCATTTTTAGTACTCCTGTAAAATTGTCATTCAATTGTTTACAAAACTACTAACGTGGCATACATTTGTAGGGCTTGCGTGATCATTTTGGTGTTAATGTGAAAAGTACATGTCATGCTGGCACCCAATGATATGCAAAATACACTCTTAATAGTCTAATAATGTACAAAATATATAAATGAAAATATAAATATCTGAACACCCAATGATTACACTAGCACAACACATATCTTCCACATCACCACCTTACTTCCACGTTAGCATTTTCGTCACAATTTAATGAGAGAGTAAAATTGCGGATTCGAAAAAACTGGGGGATGAAATTTGCAAGGAAAAAAATAAGGGGGCTAAAAATTCAGATTTGGTAAAATCGGGGGGCCAAATTTATCTAAAATAAAAGGTTTAAATATTTGTTTGTTTCCTACAAATATACCAGTGATCCAGTTTAGTCCCTGGAAAAGAAAGTTCTAATTTAGCCCTTGCAAAAATAAAACGCATTCAGTTTGGTCCATTTGTTAACTTTTCGTTCAAAAAAATGATGTGGCAAATGGAGGTGACAACAATTATTGAATGGTTGTGCTATGTGGCACTGACACGCTACATCATCACCCCCATACCATCATTCCCACATGACACTGCCATGTTAGCAACTTGAGGATGGCTTCCACTTGACGCTCGCATGGCAAATTGGGGCACAATGTTATTAAAAAGATAACCATTTTTGCATACATGGGGATCAAAAACCTATGAGGCTATGACCTCATTGTGGTACACTCTGCCAAATACCACTATGCCACATGATGATTTGAGAACATTAATACAACTTTAAATGTATAATACATGTTTCGTAAATAATTTTGACTAAAAAAATAAAATAAAAAGCAGGTTTTCATCTTTAATGCAAAAATGTTGGCGCCTCACAAATACTAGGCGTTAAGTCATTGAGACACAACACGTAGAGGTCCCCAAGAACCGGGCCCACACATCAATACTCACGAGGGAACAGCAACAAGCACGAGGTGCCTTAGATCAATACACACAAACAAACTTCTAGTTATTTACATGGAAGTGCTAACCATTAACAAACACTGTGTTTTGACTTACCTTAATTATATATATTCATGTAAATTTATGTGATTGTTAGGTGTAATTGAATGAGATTTATATCTCATTAGGTTAATCATTTGAATCTACCCTGGTCTTGAAGAGTTCTCATATTATGTAAAATGTAGCTACTAAGTAATTTTATATGGTTATTTTATAAGGTGAAATTTTGATTAACCTAAATTTTGATTCCAATGTAGCTATAAGTAGTTTTATATGGTTATTTTTCGAAATCGTGGGTGTGAACAATTTACATATTTCTAGTCTTAATGCTGCAATACTGCAATTATGATATTTAATTTTTCAGAATACCTTAATCTCATCTAGCTATTGAAATTTAGGTGTTACATCGATCACTAGCATACATAAATCCAAACCAGTTGCTATTGTTTTTTGTTTTTGGGCTATTCAAAATTTGCATCAGCATTCAGTTGTGTGCAATTAATACTTGCTTATTGGAAATTCATTTTCATTTTCAATGTTTTATGGTAGTTGGAGGGAAGTAGTGAGTAGGGCTGGGAATAGGTTGACCGAGTCGGGCTTTAGAAAGCCTAATCCTGACATAGCTTGATAGACCTGAAAGTTTGTTTAAAACTCTATTTCCCAAATATATTTATGAAAGCCTACAACATTTTAGTGGTGTAAACTTTGTTATTAAACTAAGAAGCTAATAGGTCAACAAGATTAAGTTTTAATTCGAGTTTATCTTTATATGACATCCTATTTAAATTCTGTTTTATAATATTTCCTTTGAATATGTTAAAAACTGGTGTATGTCAATTTTCCAAATTTGATAAAAAATGTAAACAAATTTATTATTTTACACAAAGCATAAACTTTAACATGATAATAGTTGTAAACAATATTATTAATATTTACTTAAGTAGGTTGGTCGGGTAAGCCTAGAAGTCTTTTTGCATGACATGTTTTTGGCTAATTAGACTTTTAAAAAAATCTTAACCTTATCTATTTGAAAAAGGTTTGGTCTAGCTTAGTGTGTTGGCCCCTGCTGATCATCTTGGTCTATTCCCACTCTTACTAGTGAGACCATTACATTATCAAATGGTCCACTGGAATCTAGTGCAATTAGTTGGTACGTAGGGTGAGAATTGCAAATTCCAAAATACCAAGTTCTATTCCTACTGATGTTGTAAATATCGAATAAAAGTTTAATATAAGGACTAAAGTTGCAAGATGTCATTTTATAAAGGCTAAATTATATTTAACCCTATTATGAATAGTGGATTTCCATCCTTATTTAGTGGGTTATTGGTGGCTTTTATTTTGATCTTTCATTTTCCAAAATTTATTCCCTATAAATAGGATTCATTCTAGTTAAAGACACTAGTGAAAAAGCATAATACAAAGACTTTCTCTTCTTCTCTATTATTCATCTCTATTTTATTATATGATGTTGAATATCTTAGTATAACAAGACATACTTTGTGTTCTGGTCTGGTCAAAAAGCCCCATTGGACATGCCAGGCCCAATATCTCAGCACAGGCGCGGCCCAAACACGCCAAAGGCGCTAGCCAAGGCACGCCCCGCTCGGGCATAAGAAGCCGACGGTCAGGATCGCTTGATCGAATCCAACGGTCAAAATTGAGCTCCCGCGTCTATAAATAGAGCTGCAGGGCTCTCAATCCAGGTACACTCTCATTCTTGCAACTCTCGCCTATTCTCTCACTGACTTAGGCATCAGAGTGTCTGCAGGTACACCCCCACCCGGCGTGGACCGCGAGCAAGCTCGGACTGCCGAAGACACCTCTACAGTTCCGAGGACCATCCACCAGCTCCGAGGAAGCAGGATCCACCTCATTCTTCGAACAAGGTACGCTTCCGGGTTCAAGATCGAACAGTGGCGACCATAGTGGGAGTGGTTCTACGTATTCTCACTCGATCCCGCTCTCTCCAACTGACGAGATCCTCTCGGTAACTAACAAGAGAATGACACCTTGGCAGCGCCCTTCCACTCGGGCCCAGTCCCGAGCCCTAGACGCAACTGCTTCTACCCCGGTTCAACCCGAACAGACTCTAGAAGGGCATATTCAAACTCTGCCCCTTGAAGGAACTTCGGCGGTGCCAACTGCGCCAAGACCGCCTCTTCCCCCTCAAGTCCAACAGCTCAATCCGGCCCCGGCACTCCAGGCTGTCAGCCAGTTGTTGGATGTCCTCGAGAGAAGAAGCCGGGACCTCATTCAACAGGAACAATCCCGACTTGAGCTAGCTGCTCTGGCACGAGCGCCGACCCTTCAGCCGTCGGCGCAAGCCATCCCGGGTTCACCACCGACCGTGGCATCTCGGCAACGACACGCAATCCCACGTTGTCCCGCTTACGATTCGCTCGTGGTCAGAGAAAGACGCCAGGGTAGACCTCCAACACCTCCATCTCCCTTCGATTCCGCCTCCGATTCCGGCTCTAGTAGTGGGAATTCTTCATCAGATTCGTCCTCCTCTAGAAGCCCTTCCCCAAGGAGGAAGGCCTACAAATCCAAACGTAAGGCAGGGGAAAGAACTCCACGGGGAGTGCTTTCGTCTCCAGAATCCAAAACAACAAAATCCCTAAGGCTTGGGAAAAAACCCCTCCGTTGGGGACCTACGACGGGAAGTCCGACCCTGACGACCATGTGGAGGAATTCAACAGGGTTTTAGACTACAGGGGTGCCCCCGAAGAGGTCCGTTGCAAACTCTTTCCTCTCACCTTGAAGAAAAGTGCATCAAAATGGTTTAGAGACATGCCGGCGGCGTCCATCTCATATTGGAAGCAACTTGCCAAGCTTTTCGCTTCTCGGTTCATCGCATCCCGATTGAAACCAAAGTCGGTTGACATCCTCCGAACTATCTGCCAGGGGGAATCCGAGCCTTTGCGAGCTTATATCGAGAGGTATAACAAAGAGGCTGATGAGGTCCACAATGTATCGGATGAAGTCCGAATGATGTTCTTAAGGCACGACCTCCAGAAAGGCACGCTCTTCCATGTAAATGTCGGCCTCCGCCCGCCGGCTACATTGAATGACTTCCTAAGACGAGCCCAACGCCACATAGATTACGAAGAATCAAACGAGGCCATGGAAGGAACTGCTGCCTCTGCACCGCAGATGAAGGGCAAGGAGCCCAAGGACAAATCAAAGAAGGAGGCCAAGGAGTGGCGTTCCCGCTTCACTGACTACTCGCCACTCAACACCTCGAAGTCGAAAATTCTTTAGGAATGCACCAATGCAGAGTTCAATGAGGTAAAGTGGCCTTCTCCGATCCCAATAAGACACACAACGAACAAGAAAGCTTACTGCCGCTATCATCGGAGTCACGGGCACGACACCGAGGACTGCCGACAGTGCTCAAAGATGACATTGAGGACTTAATTCAACGGGGAAAACCCAAGCCGACAGTAAACGAGGTCACCACACTAGACTCCGACGACGATGATTCAGATGAGGGCACAACGCCAAAGACATGTCGCCATGGTGGTCATGGGAGGTTATTCCCTCAAAGTCGGGGAAACGTGCCGCTCAATGAAAAGGATGTGGGGAGATATTTTGGACATCGGGAATAATCCCAATCCAATGCTGGTCAAGCCGACCACCCCTCACCTTTGACGATTCCGAGCTTCCGGGCGGAAAACCAAAGAAGTGGCTACCTTTGATCGTTTCGGCAGTTATTTCGGGAATAGACGTCAAGAGAATCCTTATCGACCAGGGAAGCTCTTCGGACCTCATGTTCAGAGACTTGCTGCCCAAGCTTCACATTTCCGAGGCCGACCTGCTAGCCTATGACGGAGGAGGTTTGGCTGGCTTCAACGGATCCCGAACAGTTCCTCTTGGATACCTCGAGCTGTTGGTCACGTACGACAAAGACAAGCTTTCACGAACAGTCAAGACTCGTTTCTTGGTTCTTCCCTGCACGTCTCCCTACAACTGCATCGTGGGCCGGCCGACTTTGGGGAGACTCGGAGCGGTAACTTCACCGGTCCACCTTAAAATGAAATTCTTCTCCGAGGAAGGTAGGCGATCACCATTGGGGCCGACCAAGACGCCACCAAACGCTGCCACTACCTCTGCATGAAGGAGGAGAGGAAAGCCGAAAAAGAAAATGTTCGGCGCACTGAGATAGCAGCCGGAAAGAAAGAAAAATCATTTGAACAATGAACAGAAGAAATAATGTAACAATACTTCCTAATTTCTAAACGAAAAGAAAAGATTGCCGAAAGTCCCTGTCTCCTGTTTAGCTTCCATTATTTCATATTTCATTTTGGTCGACTAACATGTAGGACATCTCGGCGAACCGTTCCGCTGAATTGACTTAACGCCCCTCTCCCCCGATTCCGACTCTGGGCTGGCCACCCGGCGGATGACGGGATGAGGCGAGGCCGTCAAAAGAAAGTCCTCCATGATTCCGAGCTCTAACGCTCCGCCGTGGGGCGCTGGCGAGGCCACACGCCGCTCAGTCTTCGCGACCACTTTTTCGCCTCGGCGATTGTGCAGGTCTCTCTTGGTGTCCGATGGGACTACCCTCCACCGTAGCGGAAGGACCAGGACCTCCCTTTTGGTGTCCGATGGGACTACCCTCCATCAAAAAGGTGAGGGGAATGAGTCCTTGCGACTTCCCTGTCTTTCGCCTTGAGCGATTGTGCCTTCCCTTCTCGGTGTCCGATGGGACTACCCTCCACCAGAAGGCGAAGGACCCTCCCTTTTTGGTGTCCGATGGGACTACCCTCCATCAAAAATGTGAGGGGAAGGAGTCCTTGCGGCTTATGTCAAAGTGAAGGCCCGAATTCACAGCGATCCCGGTAAGAAGAACTCTTCGACGTCAGAACCATGTTCCGTCAGAGAGCCCCGACGGCGAATGGAGCGCACCTCCAAGGTAACAATCGCAGATTACTTAAATTTATACTATTTTGCTGTGATTCGTAGTCCTTGCTCTCTCGTTAAGAAACCTCACACCGAGAAACGACTCTCACGCTCGAGATCGGTACGGTTAACAGAGACGCACTATGGACACATCATAACAAAACAAGGGTGGCTAAATTCATTTGATTCATAATAGAATACCATTACAAACCCAGTATATATGACGGGCTAGAAAAAACAAAAGAAAATTACATGTCATATCCACTTGTTGGTGAGGATTCCTCCGACGAATCCTCATCACCTTGGGTATCTTCGCTTGTATCTTCTTCTATATCTGACCCATGCAGGGGGAGTAGACGACCTCGGCCTCGTCCAAAGAGATCTCGTCGGAAGGCTTTACAATTTTGCCTGAATAAACAACATGCTCTAAGCTCAACACATTCCTCGGCAGCTTGGGATGAAGGACCTCAACTTGAGCTCGGCAGTTCTCGAATCCGGTTTGGATGAAACTTTCCGAGCGACGTCTCAATTCAGCCTCTTCGGCCTCCCTCTCAGCTATTGAAGTTTCGGCAAGTTGAGCCCGTCGTCGGCACTGCTCTGCCTCCGCTCTGATCTCCTCTAGCTTGGCAACCTAATTTTCGAGCCGAGGTAGATCGGGACCAGCGCTTTGGATATAATCCAGCGTGTCAAGGAATACTTGATTGAATTCTGACACTTCCGGGAACAACACGTCCCGAACGCATTCCAGCTTGTCCTTTTGATCCAGCAGATCGCCTTCATCCCAGAGACTTCGGTTGTCCAGCTTCTTGAGCTTGGCTTTGTACCAGCCGACTTGGGCATCCCAGTGTTGTTTCTTTGATGGCATTCCAAAGCGCTCCTCCCATCTTAGCCACCCGGCCGCAGGCCTCCAGTTCAGCCTCCGAAGGTGCCTCTATGTCCTCAAGCAAGATGAATGCCGGCCTCTTCCGGGCAGGCTCCGCAAAGAAAACCCCCTCTCGGCCTTTCTTTCTGCCTTTAGCTTCGACATTACACAGGCGTAAGACCAGAGGTTTGGGAAGTCGGGCGAGATCAACCACTTGGGCTAGCTCATCTACAAAGGAAAAAGATAAATCAGTAAACTAGATACAAGACAAGACGACCTCGGTCAAGTGAAGCAAGCTTACCAAGGGTGATCTTCAGTTTTTCTGCCGACTCTGAGGCCGCTTCAATAATTTCCCTGCAAGGAAACTTCTTTCCCAAGGATCTTAAATTCTTCGCCCAGCGAAGTAAGAGGTTGTACGAAATAGCGTCGTCCCCGGATAGCGAGGCATGGTCGACATCGTATGATCCCACCTCGGGACCAAAATGGGCGGCAGACCAACTGAAAGGGAAGCTCGGAATATACTCCTCCGGGCTGGTGTAAGAGCTTGTAATGGCCTCCTTGGCGGCCCGGTTAGCAGCAAGTACGTAAAAATACTAACTCTTGTATCCCTTGTTGGAATCAGTCACCGGAGTAAAGATGGCTTCAGTAGTAATTCCTCGGAAGCCAACGTGGGCGTGAAAACCCTTCTCGTTCTTCTCGGGCAACCGAGTAATGCGAGTAAAGGCAAAGAAGACTCGGATAGAAGGGTTGCGTTTCAAATACGCCATCAGAGTCTCAAAGGTCCTAACGAAACCCCAGCCGTTCGGCACCAGTTGGCTTGGGGCAAGGTGAAGGTAGCTCAGCACCGATTGTTGGAAATCAGACAAAGGGATCCGAATTCCCATCAAATCTAAGGTCTTCCCGTGGAAGAAAAAGTGTATCTTTGGGAAAGGCAGTACAGATCAGGAGCTGCTCGGCATCTTTCAGTCTCCACTTTTGGCCCTCGGGGGCGTTGATAAACTTTTGATAATAAGCCAGAGGCTTGTCTTTCACAAGTAGGGCCTTAGTAGCACGAATACTTGGGGAAACCCAGCAGAGTTCCCCTTCGGTCAAGCCCTCGGTGGTTGATCGCACTCAGCTGCCTTCCTCAGCAACTTCGCGAGATGAAGAAGACATCTTCAACGAATTCTGGGAAATCTGGGTATCAATAATCTCGGACGATCGGAAAGGAAAAACCACCACGCAAGTTGAACAAAAACTGATCTCGTACGGTGAACGGAAGATTGCTTGTTAAAACCGGAAATCGCTTCACTCTGCTCTCAAGATTACAAATGACAACTAGTTGAGAAACGGCTAAGCCCCTGAAGATATATACCTGTCTTGGGAACCGAAACGACACATTAATGCATCATGTCCAATCGAAACTGCCTTTGGGAAACGTGTCGTAATAATGACTCGACGCCTCGATTCCCAGAAACCGACGGTCAACGTGACAAAACTGGTCAAACACCCGCCGACTAGCAAGCCGACTCCGACCTCAACGCTTGCTCGGCCTCGACTTGGGGGGCCACTGTTCCGGTCTGGGCAAAAAGCCCCATTGGACATTAGGGCCAGGCCCAATATCTCAGCACAGGCGCGGCCCAAACACGCCAAAGGTGCTAGGCAAGGCACGCCCCGCTCGGGCATAAGAAGCCGACAGTCAAGATCGCTTGATCGAATCCAACAGTCAAAACCGAGCTCTCGCGTCTATAAATAGAGCTCCAGGGCTCTCAATCCAGGTACGCTTTCATTCTTGCAACTCTCGCCTATTCTCTCACTGACTTAGGCATCTGAGTGTCTGCAGGTACACCCCCACCCGGAGTGGACCGCGAGCAAGCTCGGACTGTCGAAGACACCTCTACAGTTCCGAGGACCATCCACCAGCTCCAAGGAAGCAGGATCCCCCTCATTCTTCGAACAAGGTACGCTTCCGGGCTCAAGATCGAAAACTGTGGATAAAATAAGTTTAGTGGAAATGTTGCCCTCTTTTTCTCTGGTGTGTACTACACTTATTTTAGTGCAATTGAAGCATATGATGTTGTAAAACAGAATTTTACAAATCATAATAAATTTGTTGCTTACCGATTGGGACATGCCAGACTATAATAATGTAATTGAAAATTCATGTGGACATTAATTGAAGAACTAGAATATTCTTCAATCTAACAAGTTTTCATGTACCTCTTGTTTAGAAGAGAAATTAATAATTAGATCATCACCACAACAATTGGAAGGGAATCACTCAAATTTTTAAAATGAATGCATGGTGATATTGAGAGCCAATACACTCACCATGTGAACTATTTAGATATTTTATGGTTTATATTGATGCATCAACTAAATGGTCACATCTTTGTTATCAATTCGCAACCAAGTATTTTCAAAATTGCTAGGTCAACTAATGCGAATATAGAAACTCAAAGTGTTTTAAAACATAATTGAAATTTCAATTCCAGAAGAAATGATCAGGTAATATATCTCAATGAATTATGTTAAGAATGAAATACAATGGAAGCGAAACGAAATACGCGTTGACGATGTTTTCACATATAATATAGCGCTAAATGTGATAAATGATAGTGAGGATCATTAACCAACACGTCTATTAAATATTATAGAAAATGTAATCATTGGAAAAAATGGAAAGATGTAACTGAAGCATAATTAAACTCACTTTACAAGCGGAAAGTTTTTGATCCTGTAATCTAAACACCTGAAGGGGTGAAAGTAGTTGGATACAAAACATTTTCAGTGCCAAAATAAAATGAGAATGGTGAACTTGTGAGATACAAAGCTCGACTTGTTTCCCAAGGGCTTTCATAAAGACTGGTAATTTATTTTGGTTAGACATATTCGCCCGTAGTGAATGCAAATACTTTTATGTACTTTATTATCCTTGTAGCACATGAAGAGATCTATTTGTACATGATGAATGTTGTTACAACTTATTTGAATGCGTCATTTAATAGTAATAATTATATGAAGATCCCCAAAGGATTTCATATTCTGAGACACGCTTTCGGACTCTCGAGATTATTACTGAAATTGAATTAGTCCCTCTATGAGATAATATATTTTGAACTTATGCGGTATATACTTGTTTCAATTCATATTCTAAGGAGGGATATAAATATTGCATTACTAGTTGTCCATATAGTTTTATGAAAAGGTCTACAAATGAAGTTGCTATGATTAGAACTCCTGAAGAGCTTTCAAAAACTATATATTGTTCAAAGACAGAGTTCTAGATAAATGCCCTTAAATTATCAAAGACAGAGTTCCAGATCAAGCTGATTCCAAGTCAGCTAATCTACATGTGGCGACATTGAAATATCATAATGATCTACAAAACAATCTATAGTTATGGATTCTTCATTTCATACTCAAATATCAACAATTCAAGGAAGATGTCTCGAAAATAATATTAACTGGAAAGCTCCGCTTAAAGAGGATATATCATAAGTGACAGAGCGAGGATATATCATAAGTGACAGAGCGAATTAGATCGCTCAGAGAAAATCTAAATGTTGGAATTCATATTCATAAGTGGTGCTTCAAACGATAGGAGAAAACTCACTGTTTTTCCCTTCAGTATGGTTTTCTCCCATTGGGTATTCCATGCCACGTTTTTAACGAGACAATTCATATAGAAAAAATATTGTACTTTTTTCATTCATTAAGATTTTTTCTCAACGAGGAATGTTATGAATATTAAGTTTAGTGGATGCCCATCTTTATCATCCATTTTTCTTTAACTCCCATTATTGAGTGAGTTATTCGTGGCATTTATTTTGATAATTAATTTGCCTATTTGTGTTCTATAAATAAGACTCATTCTAGTGTAAAGACATACTTGTTTAGATTCACCCAAAAATAAAGACATACTTTGTAAAAAGAATAATGCAAAGTCTCTCTCATTCTCTTCTCATTTCTTCTTCATCTTTATTCTCTTACATTTTTTCTTATTGTAGTTTTGATTATTTCTATAACAAAGTCATTTTATTTCAAATTGATGATGTCATATACATATATCCAACGAGCTAGATACCCAAAAAAGGATAAATTATCTTGTTACAGACATAGTCACAGTAACAAAAGGTTAAAGATGTACCACCTACAACACTACAATACCCTATGCCCTCCTTGTGTTTCGCAGCACATTTAGTATTGCAACATGCATCGTCACAACCATTACCACAAAGTCCAAGACCATCATGGCATTTCCTTTCAGGTGGGTTTGGTGGGTTTGGTTCACAATCCCAATAACAAGTGCACAGCTGATACATATCACACGACCCTTTTGCATCACTCCCCCTCTGAGCCTTACACCTCTGGTCACAATCTCCTTGAGGAGTTTTGCATGCACCCAAACCTTCTAAGCAAGCACTTACTTCCATTTTGACATGCCCTTTACTCCAAATAATCATAAAAAACCATGGCAACAAAGGAAGGAAATACAAAATGAGGATCAAAGTTGAATTTTTTATATTAGAATATGAATAAAAATTCTATATTATAGAAAGATTAAAATGATATATATTTAACCCTATTTTTTTATTTGCATTTTAGCTAACATATCAAAATGTAAATCAAGAGACTCACCGGTTACAACAAGAACCAGGATCATGAGGAAATGGTAGTTTGATATTTTGTTCCCATCTATTATCAATTTATTATATGATAGGAATAGAAATACTTTGCCTAGTTTTCTTTCTTTCTATGGCTTGGATTCTCAGTGTGCTTTCTATGTGGTATTTATAGTTCGACCAAAAATTTCATGAATTATTTTAAAAATATTTTCTTCTTTTGTTGACAAACTTTAAAAACATTATATTGAATTCCTTAAAAAAATAGCACAATTCGAATAAAAACTACATTTAAATACAGTTCAATTCAGCTGATTGAATGAGCTCATGTAATATGTATAAAAATATTGAAATTTGTATGTAGCACTTAATGGATAAGAATAAGAATCATATATATATATATATATATATATATATATATATATATATATATATATATATATATATATATATATATATGCAAAAAAAAAGGTTAAACTGATATAATATGTATACAAAATGTTTAAATTTGTATTTAGAATTTATGGTGCCCCTACCAAAATATATAACTGTTTACTAACAAATTTCATCACAAACAATTGAATTCAAAAAGTAAAACGTGGTTTTCACTTTTCATAAAAAGAACCTAAATGTTTTTACATCGAACCAAAAATTAGACTCAAGATCAATAATGTAAATAAAATTCAAAGTTTGGACTAGAAAGTGACATATATGAAACATGGGAATCAAACCCGAAATGGGTGAACATCATGAGTTTTAAGATAAAATACTAATCGAAAAAATAAAAGACAAGGGTGACACATTCAATTGTCAAAGAAAAATGATCATTGAAACTAGTATTCGAAATACAAAGAAAACGGAAAAGACATACATTTTTCACCACAATAGTCATTGATCCTGTGTGTATGGTCGCATGATGGACACATGTCCAAGAGAAATTAACTAAAATGATAACTAACTAATGATTAAAAGTCATATGTTTGCCACATTATCCTTAGCTTAACAGATGTTGTGCATTTGCCCATGTGCTTGAAAAACCTCCTAAAACCAACCAAAAATGGCCTTAATTCGAGATCATGCGACATTTTGAGTGTACCCAATTACGTCAAAACTTGTTTGCTCTAAAAAATTTCCATTCTGCTGACATCTTACTATATAGTTAATTTCGAACTCGAAATTTGGCTATAACAGATGCCCCTAAATGTTTGGTATCGAAATTGTAGAGAGCAATGTTATTAAAACCGACCCGGTGATCGACTCGAGTAGATCACTAGGTCACTAGGTCGAACCGAGGGGTCACTGATTGACTCTCATGACCCGGTATCAATAAATTTTATATTAAATTTATATGAGAATTAGAATAATGTAGGATATTATAAGTCAATTTTTTTAAATTTAATATAATTGAGAATTAAAATAAATTTTAAAATGAATAATTACTCATATTTAATAATATTCTAGTCATTAATAAATTAAATATATAGAATCTAAAATCTATGGAATGTGATACAGAATATTAGATGTCAAATAATTATGTTATATAACTATAACTATAATACATAATAACAAATAACAAATATATAAGTATTAAAATACAAAGTAAATAGATATAATTAATAGGTAAAATGTTTTGCTAGAAATGAAAGAAAGCATAGGTTAAATATAATAGCATATACGCTTAAATTCCAAGAAAATGTGGTTGCTCAGATGATGCGCAAGACGGTGTGACTATGAGGGAAGGGGTTCGATCCCTGCTTTTGACAATTTGGTAATATATTTTAAAATTTAATATGGTAAACGCGGTTGGTCGACACGTGAGCCACGGTTTGACCGAGTCAAACACCTGGTTGCTGACGTCATACTGGTTGGGTTGCATTTGCGAACCAATGAGCAGGTCGAACCGAGCAAGGTTCTGGTCGAATCGGTCCGACCAACCGGTTTGGCACGGGTTTAATAACATTGGTAGAGAAGCGTTCTTATAGTAAAAATATAGTCGTTACTAGTCAATTCACCGACGCGCGGGTTGTGCCACTCTTCAAGTGTCAATTTCCAAAATTCTTGCTACGATTGCTAACAACGTTGTAACTGTAATTAACATAAGCTCAAATGGCTAATCTCCTCTAAGATTATAAATACTTTGGACTTGAAACAAACCAAGCACTTGCTAATTGACCCTTCTTGAATCACCTTTGAATTTCTCTTGCGTTTATCATTCTTCAATGGATTCTTCCTCTATTTCTAGTTTCAAGAATCTTGATATTGAAAACAACTCCTCTACCAAAACCGAACCCTTAGCTCAGAATTTATCACAAAATTCTCAAGAAGGCAACTTTACCAGGACTTTTGTTCGTGACGAGAATACCTATGCTTCTTAGGTTCTCATTTGGCTTATGGTGGCTGCATTAGGATTTTTTCTCAATGGGGAATGTTATGAATATTAAGTTTAGTGGATGCTCATCTTTATCTTCCATTTTTCTTTAACTCCCATTATTGAGTGAGTTATTAGTGATTTTATTTTGATTTTCATTGCCTATTTGTGCTGTATAAATAAGACTCATCCTAGTGTAAAGACATACTTGTTAAGATTCACCCAAAAATAAAGACAAACTTGTAAATAGGATAATGCAAAGACTCTCTCAATCTCTTCTTCATCTCTATTCTCTTATATAATGTCTTACATTTATTCTTATTGTAGATTTGTTATTTCTATATCAAAGCCATTTTATTTGTTACAAACATAATCACAATAACAATAGGTGTAAGGTGTACCACCTACAACATTACAATACCCTATGCTCTCCTTGTATTTTGCAGCACATTTAGCATTGCAACATGCATTGTCACAACCATTACCACAAAGTCCAAGACCATCATGGCAATTCCTTACAGGTGGTGGATTTGGTGGCTTTGGTTCACAATTCCAAGAACAAGTGCACAGTTGAAACTTATCACACGACCCATTTGCACCACTCCCCCTTTGAGCCTTACACCTCTGGTCACAATCTCCTTGTGGAGTTTGGCATGCACCCAAACCTTCTGAGCAAGCACTTACTTCCATTTTGAGTTGCCCTTTACTCCAAATAATTATAAAAAACCATAGCAACAAAGAAATGAAATAAAAATGAGGATCCAAAGTTGAGTTTATTAGAATATGAATTAAAATTCTATATTATATAAAGATTAAAATGATATATATATATATATATATATATATATATATATATATATATAACCCTATATTTTTTATCTGCATTTTAGCTAACATATCAAAATGTAAATCAAGAGACTCACCGCCTACACAAAGAACCAGGATCATGAAGAAATGGTAGTTTGAGATTTTGTTCCTCATCTTTTTATCTATGTATTATTTGATAGAAATAGAAATAGAAAAACTTTGCCTAGTTTTTCTTTTTTCTTTCTGGCTTGGATTCTCAGTGTGGTTTCGATGTGGTACTTATAGTTTGACCAAAAATTACATACATTACTTACAAAAATAAGATTTCATAACGGCTCCAACGAATATTTAATATAGGAAAAAACGGCTCATTTGTTTAAAGAGAGTTAATTGAGTAAATCATTTGTTCTAATTGTTCCAACGGTTTGCTAAAAGGATTCAACGTAAAGATTTCAATGGCTTAAAAGAAATGGAATCATTATAATCATTATAATGATAATGATATTAAAAGGTATAAAACCATAGCAACGTTAAAAATAAATAAGATTTCATAAAAAGTAGTAACGTTTACTTTAAGATATAAATTAAATTAAATAATAGAAAAAATAATCTTTTTTCTTTCTTTTAAAAAATCAACTAACAAGATAATACATATTGGATGTGGGTTGGAACTTGGTAAGAAGAATATCTACCTTGGTCATCGTAGATTTTTGCCTCCAATTCATCAGTATCGGCGGTGGAGAAAGACATTCAATGGGAATTCAGAAACCCGTAAATCTCCCCCGCCTTTAATGGGTGAACAACTATTTGAAAATGTGAAAGATTTGAACATTAAATTTGGGAAGCCTTTTGCAGGAGAGTTTGCCAAAAGAGGGTGGAAGAAAAAGTCGATTTTCTTTAAGTTGCCAAACCGAAGTCTTTTAAGTGTAAGGCATTTCATTGATGTGATGCATGTTGAAAAAATGTCTTGAAAGTGTCATTAGCAATGTTTTTAAACTCGGACAGTGGCCGCTCGGTTAAGGTCCCGGGTCACTGGTCAAGGGTCGGACCAAGGGTCGATAGTTGAACCGCATGACAAAAACCTAGACCGCATGACTCGGACCGACAAATAGGACCAAAACCCGCCCGGTACCTATAAATAATTTCCTAAAATTACACATCCTGCCTAATTTCATTTCTTCTCATTTCTCTAAGGTTCCTAAAATTACACATCAAAGTCTTGATCAAAACAAAATTACAAATTGTTTATACACAGTTTTTGAAATGAGATTGAGAAAGAGACACATTTATTCTCATTTCTCTGAGGTTTCTAATTTCATTTTAACTTTTTTTTTATAAATTAACAGCTTAAAACGACATCGTTTTTGCATTTTTGGTTTTTTTTTAAAATACGCAAAACCCGGTCCGGTTTTACAAAACCCACCAGGTCACCGATTTTCACCAAAATCGGACGAGTCATACCGTTCTCCCACTGGTCTCGTGATTTCGATCCATAGCTTGGCTCAACCTGGTGACCCCTCCGGTTCCCGGTTCACCCGGTCCGACCGACCGGCCCGAGCCGGTTTTTAAAAACACTGGTCATTAGTAGCTTACTCAATTATATGCCAGGAAAGACTAAACATACCATCAATGCAAGGTTGGACTTGGTTAGTATGAGGTTGAGACCCGAATTGGGTCCTATAAAGAAGGGTACACATACATATCTACCTCCGAAGCTCATACTGTATCTAAAAAGGAGAAAACCGTATTTTGTCAGTTTCTTCATGGAGTTAAAGTTCCAGAGGGGTACTCTTCAAATGTTACGAATTACCTTGTATCGATGAAAGACCTCAAGTTTAAGTCTCTAAAGTCCCATGATTGTCATGTTCTCATGGAGAATTTGTTACCCATTGGTATACATATGACCCATTTTGCCCAACGAAGTGCGTCATGCCATAACTAAACTTTGTTTCTTCTTTAAAGTGATTTGTAGTAGAGTGATTGACCCTTGGAAAGTTGCTAGGGTTGCAAAGATCAATTATTGTCACTTTATGTGAGATTGAGATGTTTTCCCACCTTCATTCTTTGACATAATGATTCATTTAAAAGTTTATCTGGTTAGAGAGACACAACTGTGTGGCCCATGTTACATGCGATGGATGTACCCGTTTGAGTGTTACATGAAGATATTAAAAGGATATGTTAAAAATCATTCACGACCCGAGGGTTGTATTGTTGAACGCTACATAGTTGAATAAGATATTGAGTTCTACACCGACTATCTATCTAGTGCTGAACATTCTGTGGGGCTTCCAAGGGAGCGACACACAGGAAGTGTTGGTAAAGGGATGACAGAAACAAAATAGTGATGGTTTCAAGGAAAGAACTAGAGCAAGCACACTTATATATGTTCTCGCATGTGATAGTGAGGTTGATTCATATGTTGCGAAGCACATAGTCATGCTTAAGAGTGAGGACCCAAGTAAGCACTACAAAAAAAGGTCATTAGCGAGGGAATATTCGGTGGCTAACATGACCAATTCCGTCGCTAATTGCCATTAGCGAGGAATTAGTGAGGACGACCGCCGTCCGCTAATTCCTCCTCGCTAATGCAATTAGCGAGAGAAATAGTGTTCGTCGCTAATTACCCACTTCGGTTCCTCGCTAATTCCCTCGCTAATTAGCGAGGGACACATATTCCCTCGCTAACTGCCACGCCTGCACATCCTATTGGTGACTGCCACGTGTCTGACGTCCCTCGCTAAAGTCCAAAAAATCAAATACCTAAATCAATATAAATAAAAAATTTCTAAAATGTTCCATCGAACAAAATACTGAAAAGTAAGAATCCAAATCAACACATAAAATCAAATGTCAATACAACACAAAATACTGAAATGTCATAACAAAATACTCAAATGTAAAACAAATAATACAAACAGTACTAAAAGGACCCGTCATCAGACTCCTCAGACCCCTCAAAAACTCGATACTCAGACTCATCAGACTCCCCAAGTTTCTGCGCAGGCTGAGACATACTCTCCTTAGACTGAATAAGCTCTATCATCCTCTTCATATCATTCTCCATCTTTTGTTGCCACTCTCTATTTTGCATCTCCATCATTTGCTGCCACTCCAGCTTTTGCATCTCACTCTCTCGCAGCTTCTGTTGCGTAGCATGCAGCTCCTCCTCCATCTTCCTAAACCGCTCTCTCTCCGAATCTGATTGAGTAGAAAATGGTCTTCGTCTTCTAGAAGATCTACTGGGTCAACACCGCAGACGGGCTCATTAATAGAGCCAAGGGCCCCGAACCATACAAAGCGACCCTTGTTCCAACCTCTACTTTCTCCCAATGTGCATTCGACAGAGCTATCAAATCAGGAGTTTCAGAGTTCCAGGTCCCCTGAGTCACTGAACCCATCTCTTGAGTATGTGCCTCCTGTTTTGTATAACCACAAAACATAACATAATTAGTGCTCCATTCATTTTAACAAAGCAACATATATGTATATATAATACAATTTAAGTTGTGTATTTACTCGAGTAAACCCTCGCGCGCCCCTCAACATAGTGATCTTGAGTACCGCTTCCTTACATGGGGGCCCTGAAGCTCAAAGAAGAAGTGATAGGGCGTCCCCAACTTCTTACTCTGTAAAATGAAAAAAATTTCAACATTTGCTAACTAATTAACTAATGTAAAAAAACACAGATATTTAAAATAATTTACCAATCGAATAGCATATTGAGCCTAGCTTATGGACCCAACACAGTTAAGCGAGCCACCCTTTTCTGAGTTTCTATTCTACTTCGCCTTTTCAGAATTATGCTTGAACATCTCTGTTTCCCAATGTGCCTCGAAGGCATTCCAAACATTTTCACCCATGTAAGGAGGCCTCACATTTCCACGCCTCAACTTATACAACATATCCGACAATTGACTACCGAACCTCAGTAGAAAACATCTCCGGACTTCTTCATCATACTCTTGGTGCCATGTCACTTTGTTCTGTATTAAGCATAATGAAAGTATGTATTAGTAATAATATTAAACATTACCAAACATTAAATTAAAACTAACAATATATATATATATATATATATAGGTACATAATGACATAATTAATAGACACTTACCCTAAAAAAATCCAGCAGCTCTCCCTTCTCTTTGTCACTAACTTTACTCCACTTTTTATGGTAAGTTTGAAAATATTTCTTCTGGATCACATATGTGATGCTTGATGAAGCTGCCTTCGACAGAACAAGCCTACATAATGAAAAAAATATATCAAACAATCAAATATATATATGTGTTACCATATGGATAAATGATATAGAGCTTTTTGTTGTTGATATAAACCACCTCCACTCTCTCGTCATCAACCACCTCCACTTCCGGCTCATTAGCACCATCACCACCAACATGATCATCCTCCCAAAGTGGGCATAGGTAATTCAGCGACGTGCCAATATGCCCAGTCGATGTACCTATATGCTCAATCGATGTGCCTATATGCTCAGGTGGCATATGCCCAGCTGTATACCCAGGAGGTGGGGGGAAGAGTCCAGCTGTATACGGAGCAGTATACCCAAGAGGTGGCATATACTGGTCAGATACCCGTAAGGTGGCATATGCCCAAATCAGTGTATACCCAAGAGGTGGCATATACGGAGCTGTATACCCAAAAGGTGGCATATGCCCAGATGTATACCCAGGAGGTGGCATATGCCCAGCTGTATACCCAGGAGGTGGCATATGCCCAGATGTATACCCAAGAGGTGGCATATGTCCATGTGAGGGAATATAACCAATTGGGGCCCGATGGAGAATGGGCTGGTGGGACATCCGAGGTGGTAGTCATGGGCGTACCAACCAATGTATTCGACCTCATATTTCCAATATTAATTACCACTTCATTATTAGCACTACGATTACGCCTCCTCTTGGGAGACCCTCTTGCTATTCCCTTCCCTTTATCTTGTCTTGGTGGGTCAGAGCCTCCTCCTGAATCCATTTCTATGAAAAAAGGGAACACACAACAATATATAATATTAACAACATTAATGATACAAAATGTGATACTAACAACATTAATGATACAAAATGTGATACTAACGACATTAATGATATATTCATAAACAAGTTTCATCCAAAAGACAAGGGTAATACACAAGAACAATAATGATAATAACAACATAAGACTAATCTAATTATTCATCTTCTTCATCTTGATCATCTTGATCATTTAATTCATTTTCTTCTATCACTTCTAATACTGCTTCAACTTCTTCAACATCGATGCGATCATCACGTAAGGGGTGAACCTGTTCAACTTCAATTACCTCATTTACTCCGGACATTTCATCCACCTGATAAGGAACATCATCCTCCACATCATTGGCTTCAATGCGACCCTGTGGTTTTGTCTTAATTGCAACACACCATCCTTTACGAGAACATAGTACACTTGTCTCACATTTTCTGCCATAATAAATGGATCATAGAGTTGATACCTTCTATTCATTTGAATGTCCGCCGTATTACATTTTGGATTCAACTTTGTTCCTCTAACCGATGGATCAAACCAAGTACAATAAAACAAAACTATTTTCTTTTCATAGTCCAGGAATGGGTATTCAAGTTGATATATGTGTTGGATCACACCGTAGTAGTCATTTTCACTTCCTCCTGTTTCCCCTTTAACATATACCTCACTATTAATTGTTCTTTTTCCCTCACTCCAGGATTGAGTGTCAAATTTGTAACCGTTAACTAGTTACGTGTGCCACTCAGTGACCTCAAGAAAAGGACCATCAGCTAAGTTCCTCAAGTGTTGGATTAGGGGAGTTGGTTGTGCTTCATAAACCTAAGTAACCATATATGGGAAAAATAAGTCATGTCTCATATCTACTTTAAACATTTGACATTAACACATTATTTGATTTACTTACTCTAGCCTTAAACCATATTGGAAAACTTTCATGTATACGAACAGAAGATTCTTCGACGGGTATACCCTCAATTCGTAAGAATGCACTAAAATGGTGTAATTGAAAGTTGATCAAACCATGATTTAACTTCATACTTTAAACGCTATAGATTAAAGGCTAAATTGGAGCATACTTACTCGACATATGGTTTAACTTCAGTGCAATTGATCAAGACATGAACATGTGCTGATAGATGTTCTTTTTCTGATAAGTATTTGGTTGACTTCTTTCCCGAGGGGCGACCAGGTTTGCTAAAGACAGATAAAGTGAGCGCATGTCTTTCTTCTTCAACCTCCCTTTCATTTCTATTATTTCTTGACAACATAAAATTGTTGAAATAATGTGAACAGAAATAGATGGTTTCACGGTGTAGGTGAGCTGCGCAAATCGATCCTTCAACTCTAGCTTTCTTTTCATAAAATTGTGGCAAGTCCATAACTCTGCGCCATATTTCACCTGGTGTCACCAAAGGCGGTGGTCCATCTTTTTCAACTACCTTGTTCTTGAAGGCCTTCTTGTTCTTTCTAAATTGATGATCTGGCGGTAAGAATCTACGATGCGAGTCAAACCAAGAAGTCTTGCCCCCGTATTTTAGCGAAAACGCCTTTGTGTGTTCCATGCAATGGGGACATGCCAATTTACCGTGAGTCCCCCAACCATACAACATACCATAAGTAGGAAAGTCGTTAATTGTCCACATCAACGCCGCTCTCATCTTAAAATTCTCTTTCCGTGCTGCATCATATGTCAAAACACCCCCAATCTCTTGAGATCATCAATCGAGAGGTTCCAAAAGATATCAATGTTAGCTTTTGGATTATTTGGACCAGTATCGAGATAAGTCAAAAACATAAACGGTTTAGTCATGCACATCTCGGGAGGAAGATTGTAAGGGGGTAACAATGATCGCCAACAAGAGTAGGGAGAAGATGATGCTTGGATATATGGAGTAAATCTATCGAGCACAATCCAAGTCGAACATTTCGTGGGTCTGAGGCAAAATCTGAATGCACTAAATCAAAGTGTTTCCATGCTTTACCGTCCACTACGCCAGATTTAAGGATTTGCAGCGTTTTTTTTTGGGCATTGGTAGCGTTTTAAAACGCTAGAGAAGCTGGCGCTACTAATGCGTACACCCCATTAGTAGCGTTTTAAAAAACGCTAGCCATTGACCCAGCGTGTTTTGGACATACGTAGCGTTTTATAAAAAACGCTAGCCATTGACCCAGCGCCTTTTTACAATTCCTAGCATTTTCTGTAAAACGCTGGGGATCCTCTAGCGCCTTTTTACAATTCCTAGCGTTTTCTTTAAAACGCTAGGGATCCTCTAGTGCATTTTGTCCATACCTAGCGTTTTCTACAAAACGCTAGGGATCCTCTAGTGCATTTTGTCCATAGCTAGCGTTTTTTCTATAAAACGCTAGGTATTGAATGAATTTTTTAATTTCATTTCTAGCGTTTTCTCTCTAAAACGCTACCTATTGACTGAATTTTTTTAAAATATTTTTTTAGTTTTGTTTGTTCTCCATTTTAATTACAACCTATAAATTCATTCCCTTCCAACAAAATTCATCAAATATCATTCCAGTCCAATATTATTCAAACAAAATTCAGTCAACAAAATTCATCAAATATTCCAATCCAATATCATTCTAAGAAGTACTTACAACATAATATATATCCAATATATACAACATATATAATAACTAACTATTATGAAACTCAAAACTTGCTAGAAAAAGCTAGAAACAAAACGACACCACTCCCCCCTTACTGTTGTAAGTTGTTCATCAGAGTAATGCTGGATGTCTTTACAGTGGGGAAAATACTGAAAAATAAAATGAAATAAAATTAGAATTAAAATGTTTATTAAATGTGAGTAAGTATTCTAATATCAATATAAAAATAAATCTAAGTAGTTACCTTCAAAGGGATTACTACTCATCGTGAGTGATAATCTCTCTCATATACCTCATAGTGTAGTACCCACAATCATTATTATTTGGTTGTTTAGGACACTACAAAACAAAAGATTAGTTAATTAATTGTCACATTTTTATGACCAAAAATTCAATTAAAATTATAAAAATGATTTTTAAAAGACTTACAGTTATGGGTATCCATTTTGTTTTACTCGTAGATAATCCCCAGTATTTTTGCAAAACACTGTAACGTCATACATATATATAACGTTAAGTTGAACAAAATACATATATTAAATTATACAAAATGAGAGGGTTACACATACACACCTATCAACTATCTGTACGAAGTCTACGTAGACTTTGTAATGGCCTTGAAGTGAATCTAGATAGTAGACAGTATTTCGCTTAGGGTTTATTGCAAAGAGTACCCAATGTTACCTGCAAGTAAATGAATCACGAATGAGTACACATTTACACTATAATACAATCCTCAAAATAAATAACCAAGTGATTGAAGACTAAATTTCTCACCTTATATTGAGTGGTGCCAAAAATAAAGATTCGTGATCAACACCAACATCATCGGGTGCTTCATCATCATCGTTGTTAAACTCAAATTTTTTGTCAGTCAATAGAACAATAGACCAATTGATATTGACTGGATCAGTGACATAAAACACTTGTTGAGCTTGTGATGCTAAAATAAAAGGTTCATCTTTATATCCTAACTTGTTGAAATTCACCCGCATGAACCCTGATTCATCAATCTGTAAACCAGTATTATTGTCAACCCATTCACATTTGAACATAGGCTCCTGAAACATATTGTAATCCAACTCCCATATGTGTTCAATGAAGCCAAAGTAAGACATATTCGCATATATGGGATTTCTGTCTTTGGCACTGGATGCATGCATAGAATGAGTTACAAGAGTCACCCCACTATTTTGCATTTTACTCTGATCATCTTGTTCTTTTGTATAGAAAGTGCACTCGTTCATTAGATAGCTGTTGTAAGAGAAGACATGTATATTTGGACCTTTTGATAACCATCTCAATCTTTTTGAAATTGAAGTAGGATTCGAAACACACTCACCATCAATGTGATGTTTTAGCCACACTATGTAACTCCTATTGTGTTCTTTTGCTAACCAAACTTGCTTCTTTCCTGGGAATTGACTCTTAAGAATCTCCTTGTGCTTGGCAACATATGAATCAACCTCACTATCATTGTGAAGAACATACAAGTGTGCTTGCTCTAGTTCTTTCCTTGATACCATCACTAATTTAGTTCCTGTCATCCCTTTACTAATCCTTCCTACATGACAAGACCTTGGCAAATCCCACGAGAATATTCAAGACTAGATAGATAGCCCGTGCAAAACTCAACCTCCTCTTCAACTATGTAGCGCTCAACAATACAACCGTGATCGATTTTTCACATATCCTTTTAATATCTTCATGTAACGCTTTAACGGATACATCCATCTCATGTAACATGGGCCACACAATTGTGTCTCTCTAACCAGATGAATCATTATGTCAAAAAAGGAAGGTGGGAAATACATCTCAAGCTCACACAAAGTGACATAATTTCTCTTTGCAATGTTGGCAACTTTCGAGTGGTCAATCACTCTACTACAAATCGCCTTAAAGAAGAAACAAAGTTTGGTTAAGGTCCGACGCAGCTTTCTTAGGCAAAATGGATCGTATACCAATGGGTAGCAAATGCTCCATGAGAACATGACAATCGTGGGACTTTAGAGACTTTAACTTGAGGTCTTTAATCGATACAAGAGTCGCCACATTTGAAGAGTATCCTCTCGGACGATCTTCTCCTTTCTAGATAGAGTATGAGCCACGCGGAGGTAGATATGTACGTGTACCCTTCTTTACTGGACCCAATTCAGTCGCAAACCCATACTAACCAAATCCAACCTTGAGTTGATGGTATCTTTAGTCTTACCCGGCATATTGAGTAAGGTACCAATGACACTTTCAAGACATTCTTTTCAACATGCATCACATCAATGAAATGCCTTACATATAATGACTTCCAAAGATGGCAACTCAAAGAAAATCGACTTTTCTTCCACCCCGTTTGGCAAGCTCTCTCCGCAAAAGGCTTCCCAAATTTAATGTTCAAATCTTCCACCTTTTCAAATACACTGTCGCGACAAAGGCGGGGAGCTCTACTGTGTTCTGTATTCCCATCAAATGCCTTTCTCCACAATCGATAGTGATGAGTTGATGGCAAAAATCTCGATGACCAAGATAGATATTTTTCTTACCATGTTCCAACCACATCCAATCTGTGTTATCTTCACATATAGGGCATGCACACCGCCTTTTTGTTCTTGTACTGATAGATTGTCGTATGCGGGAAAGTCGTTAATTGTGCCAAAGATCATAGCCCTCGGTGTGAAACTTTCTTCTCTGAACCCATCATACACCTCTACCCTAGTCTCCCACATTTGCTTCAAGTCTTCAATTAAAGGAGCCAAGTATACATCAATATCATTTCTGGTTGTTGGGCCCGTAAATTAACAAAGACAACATCATATATTTGCGTTTCATGCAAAGCCACGGCGATAAGTTATAAATCGCCAAAATCACAGGCCATGTCTTGTGGGAGCTACTCTGATATCGTGTGCGGGTTAAATCCATCGGCCCAGACAATGCAAGGCGTAGGTTTCGGGTCATCCCGAAATTAGGATACTCAATATTAAATTTTTTCCATTGCGGAGAATCTGCCGTGTCGTAGCATACCATCTTTAATCCTTTCATCCTCATGCCATGTCAAGTGTTTTGCATCTTCCGAACTACGATACATGCGCCTAAATCGAGGAATTATAGGAAAATACCACAACACCTTTTCTCGAGCGGACTCTTTCTTCTATATCTGCGGTGCATTACATTTAGGACACGACTTTAACAACGCATGTTCATTCCGAAATAAAATGCAATCATTCGGACAAGCGTGTATCTTCTCATAGTTCAAGCCAATAGACCCCAACATTTGCTTTACATCATACGTCCGAGAAGGAAGCACATTATCATTCGGCAACATTTCTTTCGTAGTGCGCGAGTAAATCGGTAAAGCTCTTATCCGTCCATCTCGTGGCGAATTTTCAAGTTATACAACTTGATCACGACCAATAATTTTGTGAATTCAAGACAACCCGCATACAATGGTGTCTCTGCATCGCTTATCAACTTCTCAAACATTTCAGGACAATCATTAAGATCCTCTTTGTAGCGGCCAGAAAAATCCGGAAAGGATTCTTGAAAGGTTCATAGGAAGCCGCCACCAAATTTTAGTTTAAGGGCACATTCGAGAAAATCCCTTTTAGGTTTAAGATAAGGTTTGAGTTTAGGGTTCTGAGTCATTATGTGTGGGAAGGTATTAGCACCCCACGACATCCTTTGGTCTAATTAATTGTAGTTTATTATCATTTTGCCCTTTTATTTGAATGTGAAGGAAAGAAGACTTAATTAAAATTATTAGTTTTAGTGCTCGACAAGAGTGAACTCTTGCTCCTACGTACCTCCGGATGCAATGGAGGAATCAAAGCTACGTAGTTCTTCTTGAAAAAGGTTTGTTGGTTGGTGTTTTTAGTGTAGGGGTCCTAGGATTCCTTGAACTGTGCATGTCATCGATTCTAGAGGATTTGACTAACCCGATTGTACAACCGACTTAGTCCCATACTTTTTGAAAGTATTTTTGAGGTTTTTTGAAAGAAGTTTGTTTGATGTGAGGTGAGTTGGTTTTAGAATAGGTATTCTAGAACTCCTGAACTGTACAGCTCATTAGTTCTAGAACATTGACTAACCTGGTTAGCTTGTACAACCGACTTAGTCCCTATTTTTGGGAAAAGTGATTTATTTATATTTTTATAAATTTTTAAGGATTACCGAATCTGCATGTGACTCATTGGTCCTAGAATGATGACTAACCTTGTACAACCGACTTAGTCTTTTATTTGGTTTTTGGATAGGAAAATATTTGATTGTTGTTTTTGGTTTACAAGAAACTATTCTATTTTGAAAAGGGGGGTTTAAATAGTAACATGTAGTGTTAAATAACTGTGGGGAGTTGTATTATTAAGAAGGGAAGTGTAAAAATAGGTCCAGCCCATGTTGTTGTAGTTGTAGGCGAATGGGTTAGAAAAATAGAGGGGTGTTTGAAGTAATGGGGTGTGTGGCTTGCAAATTTATTTATTATTTTTTACTTGCAAATTAATTAACATTTGAAAAAATTAAATAAAAGATAATCAGATAAAAGGGGGAGGGGGAGAAGCACGTGAATGACAAAACAGAGAGTGCTATTAATATTATTAATTAACATGAATAAAAGTTAAAATAAGAAATAAGAAATCAATACTAAAATCAAGGCATGTAAAAGGGGAACTCTATGTGATTTAACATGAACCTATTCTCTCCCACAACTTCCGCCACATTTGCTGTACACAGAGAGAGAAGGTGATCTAAAAATAAATTACAATATTTCCTATCTGATCTAAAAAAATATATGCTAAAAACAAGAAGAAAAACAAACTTAGATAAACCATTCCAATTTACTGATTCTAAAAAGAAACTTAAAGCTTGATTTATATTTTTAAACTAATGACCTCTACCTAGATGTTACTGATACTCATACATTTCTTTCTAATTAATAAGTCATCTAATAAGCAAAATATGGAAACGTACATACCGACCTCACCTCCAAGCTATTCTACAAAATTGCTCTTTGAATGCTCTGCACCTGAATCGAAGTCGTTCTCCTATCTCCTGCTCTGAGTTACTGCTTTTTTGACTGTCTGTGTTGATCTGACTCTGCCTGATTTTTCAAAATACCACTCAAAGTGTTTAGGTGATTAGGGTTTCAATGTGAACCCCTAATCCTTATTTCTCATTGATATTTGCAGCTGCTTGTCCCCCCCTTTTGACTCAGGCAGACTGTCTATTTATATTAGAAAATTAGGTCTTGGCCATTAATGTGTGATTCACCCTGATTTGGTTTGTTTTCAGATGCTTGGAGAGGAAGATTAGGGTTTTAAGAGAGCTTGTAGATCCAAGCCCAACTGTTAATTGGGCTAAAGCCTTTTTTTTTGTATTTTTTATTTATTTTCGGATTTGGCTTTTTGTGTATTTTAGCATCACTTTTTTGCATTTTTGGACTTTGGGACATTTTGGACACTCCTAAATTGTAATAAAAATTAATTTAGGTTTTTTTTGACATTTTTGGACTATACATTGCTCAAAATAAATTAAATAAACAAATCAATTAAAAAAATATGTCAGGCCAAATACAAAAGCAAATCGGACCCGACTAAACAAACACGCTAGAACGAGGCCCAAATGAAAAAAATAGACCCGTTAAGCGAAATATACTAAAAATTAAATTGGAATCACATTCGTAGGCCTAAACCATAATGACAAGCCCAATTGCGAGACAAACGACTCATGTAAGCCCAATTAGATTCAACTAGGCCCAAATATTGAGATTAAACTGAAGGATGCGTGAAAAGATCGATCATTCGCACGTATGCCTAGCTTAAGTAACAGTATTCGAGTTTAATTGAACAAATAATTGAAATTGGCTTGAATTAGAAAAATAGACGTTATTCTAAAAACTTATAATTGTGTGACTTCGAAATACGGATTACATAAAACAAGCGACTAAAAGAAGACGGACAAAATTGGGGTATAATACTTTGCCCTCTCTTTATTAGTATTTTACTAGAAAGGGATGAGTTCTCGAACTTTCGTAGTAGAAATAGGAATAAAGATAAGATAGACGCTAATTTTGTCCATTTAAGGGGGGAGTGGAAGGTTTGAGAGATAAGAAGGAGTGGTTAATACTTGGCGCGTGCTTAGAGAGTTGAATGAAGGGTCAACAAGGACCTGAAGGAGCACTAAGGCTCAGAAGGACCACTCAGGGTCTGAAGGAGCACTAAGGCTCTGAAGGACCACTCAGGGTCTGGAAGGCTGCCTAAGCCTTAATTGAAGGACCATCGTGTAGTGCGAAAGGAGCGCAACTAGCTACGGTACTAGTTAAGCGGTGCGAGGGGCCTTTATATTCGAAAGGCCATGATGGGTCAAGATCGGTCTAGAACTGATATGTTGACCATGAAGGACGTCCACTGTGTCTTAGGCTGACACAACTAGTCTGAAGGACCACTCGGGGTCTGCGAAGGTCCGTCGGGCTCGACTCCGACGTTGCGACCTGGGCCACTTAGGGCACTGAAGGAGCGTAGTGCTCTGAAGGACCGCTCGGGTCCGAGGATCAACTTGGTGATCTCGTGATATGATATGAGATTAACGCTTAAAGCGTTGATATTAGAGGAACAAACATAGGAAACGACACTTATCGTGTTTATCCGAGCACACCTAACAAATGCATCTTCCTTTAGGAGGAAAAGCTTTCTTCTTTTGGCAATGCAATGATTTTTTCTCTTTTGTTTTTGCTTTTTGCTTGTTACGTAATAAATGCATGAAATGCAAATGTGAATATGATGCAAATGAAATGATTGAATGCTAATGCCATGGTGCATGCATGATGCGATGATATGATATGATATGAGTGATTGGGTGCAAAACATTTTTTTGTAATGATAAGATCACGAGACTTTGGATGCGAGAAGCATGGGTGAATAGTGATCATTCTTTGGAAAGATTAGTTACGATTCAAACTTCGGCATTCTCAAGGTCATTATCTACGATTAATCGATATGAAAAGGTACTTGACTCAATTTGCAAACTTTCTTAATTTTCTCTTCCATTACGATGCCCCATGATGACCGAAGTTTAGGTCCGCAAAGTTAGCTAAGTGGATTTCCAGCATCACATGATCAACTTGTGTTCTCTCTCTCTCTCTGAAGCATTGTTTAGTAAAAATGTATAGTAGTGCAAATATAGATGAATGAGTCAGTTAACTTGGGGTTCTAAAGGCCTAGGTTGAGGACATTTGTGGCATATGAAGGGGTGAATGACTGACTGGTCTTTGTCAATGTCATGAAAGGTAGGTTTTCCCAAGCCAAGGAATGCGGGATCGCCCCCGATTTAGATTTGATGGGGTTAGTGAATAACTTGCCTCTGTCTAGTGGTGACAAGCTAAGGATATAAAAGATGATGAATTGGGAATTCATTGGCTTTGGAATGAACAGCGGAAAGCAAAGGACTTATCTCAACGTATGGAGTTTAGTGTTACCCCAATCGTAGTAAGGACAAGGTTTCCCGAGACTAGATAGCAAACATATAAGGTAATGAGTTGAGAAATTTCTCGGTATGGTTTTGTTGATGTGGATATAACAAGGAGATGAGATGGGTGTATGGTGAATGTCCTCATTTGTAGGTGGAGTGAAGAGTGACAGGGTTGCCCCACTTGGAATGGTATTTCGAATGGTTGCCTTTAGTGAGATTGGAAAAGGTGAAGTTATGAGTTTGGTCAAATATGGTCAGTATAGATTGGGTGTGGTATGACACTGCATACAAATTTCCCCAAGTTCAAATGGAATAGATGGTGAAAGGGATGCCCCGCTTTAGGATATAGGTGACAATCCTAGTATAAACTTTTGGTTATCTTTTGAATGACTCTCACACTATGATAGTCTTGAGTTTGCTATGATGAAAACTGCACTTGGTGATAACTAAGCCTTGTGTTTATATCAACGGAACTTGAATGAATCTCTAGGGTGCAAGCCCTCTTTGATTTTTTTTTTTTTTGAGAAATATATTTTTTCTAGCAAACATATTGTAAATAAATAAACTTATTTGTCCTAAGATTAAAAACTTTGAGAAAACAAAAGCAATCGGTCATTGATCGGAATGGATTTTTGGAGTTGTAATGTGGTTGATGGTTAATGGTTTATGAAGGAAGGGATAATTGGGCTCAAAGAAGATGATTTTTTATTGAGCGGTATGATTTGACTAATGGTTAATGGTTTATGAAAGAAGGGTTTATTAGGCTCAATGAGGTGTTTGAGGTTTTATTGCGATAAGAACCTCTTATGTGCCTCATGATAGAATGGATCTGTTTAGGGATGTGACTTGGCCAAAGGTTTATGAAGGATAGGATATTGAGGACAAGGGAAGTGTTTGGGGGTTTATTTCAGACAAGGATCTCTTATGCATTTAATGGCAAGAAGTATCAGCTCATAATTGTACCACTTTTGCTTTTTCGTGGTTTTTCGATCCTCTTTTTTGGTTTCACTTTCTTTTTTGATTTTGATTTTTTCTTTTTCTTGCTTTCGAGCTGAGTGACTTGATAAAAATGATACACCATTTTTGATGTGGAATTGATCCTTGTCTAGGGTGATTGAAAGGTTTTTAGATTTTGGCTTAAGGTGGGTAGCACGAGTTTCTTTCGAGGGTATGGGAAGATGGTCAAACTTCATTTCAAATCATGATTGCTCGTTTTCTCAAAAATTAACTTAAGGTCAATAATTTATTTACTTTTATATATTTGTTCTTTTTCTTTATTTCTCCCTTTTTATGCCCTAATTTTTGCTTAGGCCGCTCTTACGAGTTTTCAACCTAACGGGCCTTTTTGAAATTTTTTTTGGTAAAGGACTTGCACCAAGGGAATACAACGTTGACAAGGTATTTTAGAGATCACACATTTGCCCCAGTATGGAGGGCCTAAAGTGTTATTTCACTAGGGGAACCAACCAGAAACGTCAACTATGTACTGATGTGGGGAGTATGTACTTTATGGGTGGTCGGGGTGGATTAGACTTTGACAGGGGATGATGGTAAGGTAGGGACGCTAACTGACTCAAAAAAAATAAACACACATGTTACCCAAGTCACTACACAAATGCTCCGTAGAGAGTTAACATTAGTTAAAACATGATAGAAATTTTTGATGGACATTTCGGTCATTTATCATGGGATGGAAGAGATGCAACGTTTGGTTAAAAAATGTGAGCAAGCTAAAAATTTGAAAAACTGAGTGACTTGAAACACCTTGAGCATGCAACGAAGTATGACTAAACTCTTTCCAAAAAGAATGATTTATTTCACAAGAATGTCTCACCTCTCATCACATTTTTCCTAATATTATGCTGATTTTTTTTTTATAAAGCACGATGTAAGTATGCAAATGAATGTGCATGAAATGTGAATGAAATGATAATGTATGTGCATGAAATGATAACATATGATTTTATTTATCATGTCGGGGAATTATAAACTTTTCATTGAAGAGTGAAGTACAAAATTTAATTTTGACTTCAGCGTGCACGACTTCTCTCCAAGGTAAAGATTTTAATTCCCTGACGGTCACAACAGTAGATGTTTATTTGCTGTATGCATGTGGTATATTTTCTAAAAAAAGTAGTAAAAAAAATGATTTTAGAATAGGTATTCTAGAAAGTATTAAAAAAAGTAGTAAAAAAAATAATTCCCTTCTTTTTGAAAGTATTTTTGAGGTTTTTTGAAAGAAGTTTGTTTGATGTGAGGTGAGTTGGTTTTAGAATAGGTATTCTAGAACTCTGAATCTGTCTGACTCATTAGTTCTAGAACGACTAACTAACCAGGTTTGTACAACCGACTTAGTCCCTATTTTTGGGAAAAGTGATTTATTTATATTTTTATAAATTTTTAAGGATTCTTGAATATGCATGACTCATTGGTCCTAGAATGATGACTAACCTGGTTGTACAACGACTTAGTCTTTTATTTGGTTTTGGATAGGAAAATATTTGATTGTTGTTTTGGTTTACAAGAAACTATTCTATTTTGAAAAGGGGGTTTAAATAGTAACATGTAGTGTTAAATAAGCTGCGGGGAGTTGTATTATTAAGAAGGAAGTGTAAAAATAGGTCCAGCCCATGTTGTTGTAGTTGTAGCGCGAATGGGTTAGAAAAATAGAGGGTGTTTGAAGTAATGGGGTGTGTGGCTTGCAAATTTATTTATTATTTTTACTTGCTAATTTATTAACATTTGAAAAGATTAAATAAAGATAATCGAGATAAAGGGGGAGGGGAGAAGCACGTGAATGACAAAACAGAGAGTGCTATTAATATTATTAATTAACATGAATAAAAGTTAAAATAAGAAATAAGAAATCAATACTAAAATCAAGGCATGTAAAGGGAACTCTATGTGATTTAACATGAACCTATTCTCTCCCACAACTTCCGCCACATTTCTTTGTACACGAGAGAATGTGATCTAAAAATAAATTACAATATTTCCTATCTGATCTAAAAAAATATATGCTAAAAACAAGAAGAAAAACAAACTTAGATAAACCATTCCAATTTACTGATTCTAAAAAGAAACTTAAAGCTTGATTTACATTTTTAAACTAATGACCTCTACCTAGATGTTACTGATACTCATACATTTCTTTCTAATTAATAAGTCATCTAATAAGCAAAATATGGAAACGTACATACCGACCTCACCTCCAAGCTATTCTACAAAATTGCTCTTTGAATGCTCTGCACCTGAATCGAAGTCGTTCTCCTATCTGCTGCTCCGAGTTACTGCTTTTTTGACTGCCTTTGTTGATCTGACTCTGCCTGATTTTTCAAAATACCACTCAAAGTGTTTAGGTGATTAGGGTTTCAATGTGAACCCCTAATCCTTATTTCTCATTGATATTTGCAGCTGCTTGTCCCCCCCTTTTGACTCAGGCAGACTGTCTATTTATATTAGAAAATTAGGTCTTGGCCATTAATGTGTGATTCACCCTGATTTGGTTTGTTTTCAGATGCTTGGAGAGGAAGATTAGGGTTTTAAGAGAGCTTGAAGATCCAAGCCCAACTGTTAATTGGGCTAAAGCCTTTTTTTTGTATTTTTTATTTATTTTCGGATTTGGCTTTTTGTGTATTTTTAGCATCACTTTTTTTGCATTTTTTGGACTTTGGGACATTTTGGACACTCCTAAATTGTAATAAAAATTAATTTAGCTTTTTTTTTGACATTTTTGGACTATACATTGCTCAAAATAAATTAAATAAACAAATCAATTAAAAAAATATGTCAGGCCAAATACAAAAGCAAATCGGACCCGACTAAACAAACACGCTAGAACGAGGCCCAAATGAAAAAAATAGACCCGTTAAGCGAAATATACTAAAAATTAAATTGGAATCACATTCGTAGGCCTAAACCATAATGACAAGCCCAATTGCGAGACAAACGACTCATGTAAGCCCAATTAGATTCAACTAGGCCCAAATATTGAGATTAAATTGAAGGATGCGTGAAAAGATAGATCATTCGCACGTATGCCTAGCTTAAGTAACGGTATTCGAGTTTAATTGAACAGATAATTGAAATTGGCTTGAATTAGAAAAATAGACGTTATTCTAAAAACTTATAATTGTGTGACTTCGAAATACGGATTACATAAAACAAGCGACTAAAAGAAGACGGACAAAATTGGGGTATAACACTCTTCAACCACCTTTGCCATCTCTTCAAATTCGTTCGCATCAAATGAATGTGTCCCGGTGTCAACCGGCGGCGCATATCTCTTACTAATATCATTCATATTTGAAGATTCACTTTTTTTCTCACCGTGCATTATCCAACAAGTGTAACTTTGAACAATTCCATTCGCCTTTAAATGTCGTGCCAACTCCTCTGCAGTAACTGATTTTACATAACAACACCTTAAACAAGGACATTTCATACCACTAGAAGTCCCTAAACGTTCAACAACAGACACTCACAAAATAATCCACTCGGTAACATACTCCTTGGACGGGACGATTGGCAGACATCCAATTTCTATCCATAATTTCCAAATATTTATAATAAAATCCTGAGAAGAGAACTTTAACATATGACCCATCAAGCAATTCGAATATAATGAAGAATCAATTCATATAAAAAAAACAAACAAAATTTCCTCTTTTAAATTTTTTTCAATTCCACTCCTTATTTTCCCAAGCTATATCTATCTCATATTCTATTTCTATTCTCGGTCCTTTGGTCAAGACAAAGGAACCATAGTCTAGTCTTCCAAATAATTAATGAACTTAATTTATGTGTAACAAGAAGAGGCTAGTTGTAAAAAAAAAAAAAGAGTCTAGTGTGCACAAGTGACAAAACTAATATATTTGTAAACTAGAACCCCACATTTAATATCTAACAAATTTCCTAATTGTAATTTACAAGAAAAAATTGCAACAAGAGACTATTGTAATTAGAGAAAGGAACGAAATTAATAAAGGAACCCGAAACAGAGAAAGGAACAGAAAACTCACCAATGTTGTCTGAGTGAGAGACTGAGAAAGATGATGTTCACTGAGAGAGATGATTTTCGTTGAGTGAGATGATGTTAATTTGCGTTAGGGTGTTAGGGTTTTGCGTTTCTGGGTGAGTGATTTTGCGTTTCTGGGTGAGAGTGTTAGCTAAGAGAGGGAAGTAGCTCAATGGGAAACAAAAAAAAAATTATTTAACCATACCTAGCGTTTTCTAAAAAACGCTAGGGATCTATCTAGCGTGTTTTCTAAATACCTAGCATTTTGAATAAAAGCGCTAGGGATCTGTCTAGAGTGTTTACTAAATACCTAGCGTTTTATAAAAAATGCTAGGGATCTATCTAGCGTGTTTTCTAATTGGCTAGCGTTTTGAATAAAAACGCTAGGGATCTGTCTAGCGTGTTTTCTAAATACCTAGCGCTTTCTAAAAAACGCTAGGGATCTATCTAGCGTGTTTTCTAATTGGCTAGCGTTTTGAATAAAAGCGTTAGGGATCTGTCTAGCGTGTTTTCTAATTGGCTAGGGTTTTGAGTAAAAGCGCTAGGGATCTGTCTAGCGTGTTACCTAATGGGTAGCGTTTTACTTTAAAACGCTACTAATGGTGTAGCGTGTTATTAAAATGGGTAGCGTGTTTTTATAAACGCTACTAAAGGTGGCGATCTCTTTTTACAATTCTGGCGTAGTGGTCAGATGGGTGGAGCAAAATGTCTGAGGTACCCCTATTATCATAATGCCAAGTCATTTTCTGCGCAACTTCAGTCGATGCAAACATTCTTTGCAACCTTGGAATTATAGGCAAATAGAACATCGACTTCACGGGAATGGGTTTATAATTATGTTTTTGATAACTCATATTTATATGAGTTATTTATACTCATTCAAAGAATAAATCATGCAAGTTCTCTAGCAATACAAGGTTAATTTAAGTAGTTTTGCGTTAGTTTTGTATTTCTGAGTGAGTGAAAGGTTAAATGAATGAATCTGTGCATTTTGGCACCAAATGGTGCCCTTGAGAGCGTTTTGATGCTTTATGTGCGTGTGCAGGAAATAGTGCTGAACGTTACCACGTACCTCACCACGTCTATAGAAGTGCAGCAGAGCAAGGGTGAAAGATCTTCATTTTGGCGCGCTAGTAATGATGGTCAAAGATATAAAAGTCAGAAGATCTTCTATTCCCCATGAAGCGACACGCGAGATACAACGTAGCAGCGAGCGATGTCGAGGCGGAAGAAGAGAGAACAGGACACGGTAGGTGGGCAAGTGACATCGACCACACGTGAGCAAGGAGGCTATTTAATGAAGGCTCGGCTCTCTCTCAAGGCACCGATACACACATCCATTCGAAACACTTCATACACTTCATCTTCATCCTTTCACCATATTTCCATTAGAATTGAAGTAGTCACGTAAAGAAGATCTGGAAAGCAGGACTTACGTATTTTGCTTTTCGAACTTTGTTTTATTTTACTGCATTCTTTGTGAGGCTCGGGCGTTGTAACGTCTATCAGTACACATCTTTGAAGAGCTACTTAGGTGTATCTTTTGCACTTAGTTTCTTTTACATTATGTATGGTATTTGGATTCTAAATCCTCATCATTACAGTAAAGATGCTCGGCATGAGCTAAACACTTTGTAGTTGAAGTTGTTGTTTTGCTTGTAATGAACTTCTAGTTAATGTTATGAAGTATTGACGTGCATGTTTTAAATCCTTGTGTGAAAATATTTCCAAACTTGTTTTGAGGTTGGCCTCTTAAAATAGGTAGATTCATAGAGTGGAGGACATGGTCTATGAAAAGAAATCAAGGATTTATATGAATGAACAATGGACTAAAGACATTTAGGCATCTTTATCTAAGTCTAGACATAGAATGGATAATAGTTCATAGAACATTGCTGTGGGTGCTTAAAATACAGGAGTGGACCTATTTAGAACCTAGACATAGGACCTCTTATACTTGAAACTCGGCGTTTTGTCTTTGAAAAGCAAAGTTCTTTTACTGCAACGACGTTCAAAACGTGTGCCCGTCTATACAAAATAACATTTGAGCGTCAAAGCGTGTAAGCGTTATAACATCGGCTAGAAAGGATTTACTTGCATGCAACAACTCAACTCATCTCTCATCCATATTCACAACCAACTTTTGTTTACTTGTTTTGATTACATCTTTAGCTTTAAACCCAACTCTTATTGCCGATTTGTTACTTGATTCTCTTGTGTTTTGAAACTTGAACTTTGAAAAGTATACCAATCCTCGTGGGAGCGATCTCTTACTTAAAACCACTCTATTACTTATGCGAGCGTGTATACTTGCACTATATTTGCGAATACCACCACAGAGCATACAAGTTTTTGGCGCCGTTAGCTTGGGGATTGTAGTAACTTTTATTGTTCAAAAAGTATTAGAACACAAGTTGAAAGAATTTTCTTGTGTTGTTTGTTGTTTTACGTGTTTGAGCAGTTGAGGCGTTACAGTATGCTTAGTTCCAGCGCAAGCTCTAGTTCAAGCCCAGCCAAGGGTGAGTCTACACACGAGTTTGATCCGAAACTGAAAGAACTTTCGGACAACTAAGGAGACAACAAAGGTTAAGAAGGAGGCAACAACAACGGCAACAACACCCACCATGTGCGAGCATAACAGTGGTTCTAGAGGTGGACATACACCAGAGGAGGTAGAGGACAAGGTTGTGGACCACAAACTCATCTGAGACAATAGTTGTTGATGATGAACACTTGCAAAGCGCAGAACTCATCAATGCGGGACCACAAGATATGGTCAATGATAGGGACGAACTTTATGCGTGACTACTGCTGTGCTCAACCACTGCTCACTTACAAGCAGGCATTGCAAGACCAACCCTCCATCTTGGTCATTTCAATTCAAGCCAATGATGTTCCAAATCTTTATGAAAGCTGCGGGGCAATTTGGAGGTTTCCCTCAAGAAGATCCATATTCTCACCTAAGGCAATTTACGGATGTGTGCGACAACTTTATCATCCACAGAGTCTCGGAGGATGCTTTTAGTGAAGCTCTTTCCCTACTCTCTTAAGGATAAGGCCAAAAATTGGTTGAACTCCTTGGAGCCAAATTCAATCCACACTTGGGATGAGCTAGGTGAGAAGTTTCTTGCAAAATACTTCCCTCCCAACAAAAATGCTAAGGCGAGGAATGATATCACTTCCTTGAAACAAAGGGAAGGGAATCATTATTTGAAGCTTGGGAGAGGTGGAAGGAATTACTAAGAATGTGCCCACACCATGGCATTCTGTGGTGATCCAAATGGAGACTTTCTACAATGGTCTAGATCGACCCACTAGGTTGATACTTGATGCTTCATCGGTGGTGTCATTACGAACATGTCCTTTTACGAGGCATGCAAGCTTATTGATGACATAGCCACCCATAACTCTCATTGGCCATCGATAGATTTACTCCTGGAAAGAAGGCGGTGTCCATGAAATAAGTGAAGTAGTTGCTCTTTACTGCTCAGTGGCTACCTTGACCAACATGATCAAAACTACGAGTACTTCAAACGTGGCCACGTCGAGAAGCGAGGCTAACTGCGGCGATAGAACCCACACGTGCGGGGAGTAGTGTGTGTTTATTGTGAAGAAGGGCATGTATATGAAGAGTGTCCTTACAACCCTCGATCTGTAAACTTTTATCTCGGAACAAAGGAAGCGGTCCCTATTCCAACTCTTACAATTCAAATTGGAGAAATCACCCAAATTTGATTGGAGAAACAACAATGCATTGAATACCGGCCAATCTTTGCTCTGCAATACCTCCGAGGATTTCCCCTCTCAACAACAATAACGAGCGGTATGTGCGAATAACAACAACAACAATTTGGAGGCCATGATGAAAAGCTTCATAAGTGATTGTAAGACAACTTTGCAAACTCATGAGTCTTCAATCAAAACTCTGGAAAATCAGTTGGACGGATAACTTGATTCTCACTCAAAGCGAGAATGGATCTCTTCCTTCTACAACGAAAAACACCATCATCATCCAACCACAATGGTAATAATGGGGTAAATGGGCAGGTAAATGCAATTTCTTTAAGAGTGTGTGCTGAATATCTGAACCAACTATGCTGTGGAGGAAGAAATGCAGGAGAAGCAAAAAGAAGTACGAGAGAAAGAGAAAAAGAAAGGGAAAGAAGCAAGCTCAAGTGGTGTGAAAGATACTCCGGACATTGTGATGTCTAACCCGGGACGTTACGACGTCTAGTTTTGAACCGAGGAATCAAGGCGTACTGAAGCATGCACGAGTATCCTCCTCCACCATACCCTCAAAGATGCGAAAAAGGCTCATGAAGATAAGCGATTCGGCAAGTTCATGGAGATGTTAAAACAGTTACACATCAACCTTCCTTTGGTTGAGGCTTTACAGCAGATGCCAAACTATGCCAAGTTCCTGAAGGACATCATCACCAAAAGAAGAAGGCTAGGGGAGTTTGAAACTGTTGCTTTGATGAGGAATGTAGTTTAATTATGCAAAATAAACTTCCTAGAAAACTCAAGGATCCTGGCAGTTTTACTATACCATGCTCTATTGGAGATTTTTACATTGGAAAAGCTTTGTGTGACTTGGGAGCAAGTATCAACTTGATGCCCAAGTCCATTTATGACAAACTTGGTATAGGAACTGCCAAACCTACTTCTTTAAGTTTAACTTTAGCTGATAAAAGTAGAGTTTATCACGAGGGCATATTAGAAGATGTTTTGATTAAGGTTGACAAGTTTGTGTTTCCGGTGGATTTTGTTATTTTAGATTTTGATGCGGATAAAGAAGTTCCCATCGTTACAGGAAGACCATTCTTAGCTCTTTGGAAGGACAATCATTGATGTGCGAGAAAGGAGAATTAATCATGAGAGTCAATGACCAAGAAGTCAAGTTCAATGTCCTCGATGCACTCGAATACCCGGATCCGCTTTTCGGAGGAATGCTCGTATGTAGTTGCCATTGATCATATGGTTCAAAAGCAATTCAACAAAGATAATGATCATTTGGAGAAGATGCTGAGGCAATGACGAAGTGCAAGAGTTGTTTGCGAGAAGAAGTTGCTCCTCTGAGCGTTGTAGCGTCTGCATTGCGAACGTGGCCATGTCAGAGCCCCACTGCACAAAGTCTTGGACAAAGAGTGCGAATCTCTAGGGCAAGAGGAATCAAATCTGAAGAAGAATGTGCCTTCCATCAAAGAGCCACCTATCTTGGAACTAAAGGTGTTACACGAGCATTTAAAGTATGTCTTTTTAGGGAAAATGATTCCCTACACTGTGATTATCTCTTCCAAGCTCACCCAAGAGCGGGAAAATGATCTCATGACTACCACTGAAGAGACATAAAAAAGCAATTGGTTGGCAAATGGCGGACATAAAAGGTATCGAGTCCACAATCTGTATGCACAGAAATTGTCTTGGAGAAAATGCCAAGAATAGCATTGAAGGCGAGAGAGATTGAACCCAATAATGAAGGAGGTGGTAAAGAAAGAAATCATTAAGTGGTTGGATGCGAGAATCATTTATCCTATTAGTGATAGCTCACAGGTAAGTCGATGCAGTGTGTGCCAAAGAAAGGAGGAGTTCTTGTGGTAACAAATGAGAAAAATGAGTTAATTCCAACAATGTGATGCAGTGGGAGGATATGCATGGACTATAGGAAGCTGAACAAAGCGACTAAGAAGGATCATTTCCCTCTTCCATTCATTGATCAGATGCTAGACAGGCTCGCAGGCAAGGATTTTTACTGTTTCCTTGATGGTTATTCAGGCTACAACCAGGATAGCCATAGCACACGAAGATCGAGAAAAGACAACATTCACTTGTCCCTATGGTACCTTTGCTTTGAGAAAGGATGCCATTTGGGTTGTGCAATGCTCTGCAACATTTGAGGTGCATGATGGCCTTATTTTACGATTTCATTGAGAATTCCATGGAGGTCTTTATGGGCGATTTCTCGATCTATGGAGATTCATACAAGGCATGCCTGGATAATTTGGAAGGAGTCCTAATAAGGTGTGAAGAAACCAACCTAGTTCTCAATTGGGAAAAATGCCATTTCATGGTACAAGAAGGAATAGTGTTGGGGCACAGAATATCAAAGAAAGGGTTAGAGGTGGACATAGAAAAGATTGATGTTATTGACAAGCTACCTCCACCAACAACTATCAAAGGAGTCGAGAAGTTTCTTAGGACATGCGGGGTTTCTGAGAAGAAGAATTATCAAGGATTTATCAAAAATTTCAAAACCCTATATGCATTTGTTGCAACGCGTGACAACGTCTTCAACTTTGATGAACAATGTCATGAAGCTTTCAACAAGCTGAAGCGCCTTAGTAGTTGCTCTGTAATAGTCACTCCAGTTGGTCTAAGCCATTTGAGTTGATGTGTGATGCAAGTGATTATGCTGTAGGAGCTGTATTGGGGCAAAGGTATGGAAACAATTTTCATTCTATTTATTATGCGATAAAACCTTAGATGAGGCCCAATTAAATTATCTTTGTAGTGAAAAAGAGCTTTTGGTTGTTGTATTTGCTTTTGACAAGTTTAGATCTTACTTAGTTGGTGCAAAAGTTGTTGTATATCTTGATCATTCAGCCATTAAGTACTTAATTTCTAAAAAGATGCAAAGCCGGGCTTATTAGATGGGTTCTCCTCCTCCAAGAATTTGACTTGGAAATCGTGACAAAAGGGGTGGACAACCAAGTTCTTGATCATCTTTCTAGGCTTGAGAATGTTGATGCAGTGCAATTGAAGAAGAGATAAAAGAAAAATTCACGATGAGAGACTATTATCGGTAGCTTCAATAGTTGAAGGCGTTGCCACGTCTATGACACTTTTAAATCAAAGCGTCATAACGTCGATACTAATACTCCATGGTATCTTGACATAGTTAACTTTCTTGTTAGCAAGATTGTGCTGTGGGATTCAACTACCAACGAAAGAAGAGGTTCTTCCATATTATAAAGCAATATTTTTGGGATGAGCCATACTTGTACAAATTGTGTCGGATCGATTACTAAGAAGGTGTCTAGGCGAGGAAGAACAACTCCATGTCTTTGCAACAATGTCATTGACACCTTATGGTGGACATTTTGGAGAGTACGAGCAGTTGCAAAGGTCCTACAATCGGCTACTATTGGCCTACACTATTCAAAGATGCTCATGAGCTAGTCGGGAGATGTGATAAGTGCGGAGGGGCGGAAATATATCAAGTAAGCAAAAAATGCCTCTCACAAACATTACGGAAGTTGAGTTGTTTGATGTATGGGAATGGATTTCATGGGACCATTTCCTATGTCCCATGAAATCTATATATTACAGTAGTGTGGATTACGTGTCAAAGTGGGTTGAAGCGGTGGCATTACCCAACAATGAAGCCAAATCGATTAGCAAGTTCCTTAAAAGAATATATTCACAAGATTTGGTACTCAGAGCCATGTCGGTGATGAAGGCTCTCATTTACGCAATAAGTTAATTGAGAACCTCTTGGCTAAGTATGGAGTGAAACACGAATTGCTCTGACCTATCATCCCCAAACCAGTGGCCAAGAAAATATCCAACGGAGAGATCAAAAGAATACTTGAGAAAATGGTTGGTCCCTACAGAAAGGAATGGTCACTACACTTGGATGATGCACTTTGGGCCTCTGAGCGACATACAAAACACCATTGGGCATGTCTCCTACAAGCTAGTATATGGCAAGGCTTGTCACTGCCAATTGAGCTCCAACATAAGGCTTCTTGGGCATTCTGACAATTAAATCTGGATCATGCAAAAATTTGGTGAAGCAAGGTTGCTACAATTAAATGAACTAGAAGAGTTCGGACACCATGCTTATGAAAACTCGGCAATGTACAAGGAAAGGACTAAGAAGTGGCATGATCAGAGAATTCAAAGAGAGAACTAACGAAAGGACAACGGTATTGCTATTCAATTCAAGGCTAAAGTTGTTCCCGAGGCAAGCTCAAGTCAAGGTGGTCGGGACCTTTCAAATTAATAAAAATCTATCCTCATGGTCTTTGTGGACCTATTTGATGAAAAGACAAACACCATGTTCAAAGTTAATGGCCAGCGTGTGAAGCGGTATCATGGAGAGCATGTGGAGAGGACAAGATCAAATGTGTCCTTCCACAATTCTTGAATGAAAAATGACAAAAATGCAGTGAAGACTCTTAAAGCAAGCGCTCTTGGGAGGCAACCCAATGATTTTTAATTAACCAACAAATTTTTGTGTCTTTTTAATTTTTGTTTTGCGGGAATAAATGTTGAAGAAATGGAAAGTAAAAGGTGGTAGGCGTCGTAGCGTCTCGGTATGCACTAGGCGTGGGCGCGTCACGGGCGGCGAGGCGATTTTAAACTAAGTCAAAGGCGTAAGTGATGGCGTGTGGGAAATCATTTCCTTTGCTGAGAGCGAGCGTGGTAGTGACCATGGCGTCATCTCCGCTTCCCTACTTGTCTAATCAGCGGTTACTTTTCCATTACTCCACTCTACCATTTCTCGACTCCCCATAACCATTTCCCCATAAAAATCCCACCATTCACCATCATCCCCACACCTGCAACCTCTCTCTAATCTCCTCTGCGAAACCACAATCTTCCCTCTCTTTCTCGAAAACCTAAAAACCCCAAAATCCCCATTCCTTTCTAAGAAATTTACTGCACAATCACCATGACAAAAGTGAAGCAATCTGTTTGCCAAATCCTGCAGGAAAGGCAAGAATATTGACCTAAGTTCATCTTCAGCCCCTATCCACTGAAACACCAAATCCATCTAGAAAAAAGCCCTACTACGAGAAAGGGGTTTTAGTCAAAAGCCCCAATCGACTTTCTATGGCAAATCGCGGCGTTGAGTGTGGCGAGAAGTTCGTTGTGCCTGAGAAAGAATACATTGCTACTTTGGTTCCACGATTTTTACAAGGGAATCGTTGAGAGACTGAAGGAGAGCCGTCTATTGTTTCAAAGGTGCGGCGAGGAGGTAAAGTTTGGGGTAAGAGTGATCAACGATTATTTTGGGCTAGGTTACTACGGAAAGGCTTTGTGGAGACCAAACAAAAGGCGTATGGGTGATTGAGATGGGCCTTGATCAAGGAAAGGATCTGTGTTGAAGGTCTTTATGCAGGAGAGAGAGTGGTGAACACGGGAGTGAGTTCAAAATCATGAAGAGGTACCTATGTGATGAAGCCAACACTTGGTTCCATTTCATAAAACCTTTGCTTAATTCTTACCTCTCACACCTCATGGGTAGATAAAGAGAGCGATTGTGATTGATGCAATCATGTCAAGAGACAAGGTGGAGGTTGGAAAATTGATCAACAGTGAACTCAACAAATGGAAGAAACGAGAAAAGATGGGTATTTGTATTTCCCATGCATGATTCTTGATTTATGCATGGAGCGGGAGTAGAGATTGAAGCATCGACGAGTGAGGAGCAACCTCGAGGCCCTTTTTCAACAAAATTCAAACCTAGGGTGAAAAGCTATCTTTGGAGCTTCAAGTTACGTTGATCTTGTGAGCGTTACCAACGTCTGGAGGAAAGAAGCGAGAACACCACAGCCCAAATTTGTCAAGGAGCAATTCGGTGGCAAAAGAAGGTATTTGCCCAAAATGTCTAAAGGAAAGAAAGTGATTGAAGAACTGTGTTGCACATTTGGATGCGGGAAGAAAATGATGATGATGTGCCTCTATCTACAATCAAAGAAAGAGCTAGTGAAGAAAGAAAGGGCCAAGCGAGCAAAAAGCCCACCAAAGAGAAAGAGCCCGACAAAGAGGCAAAAGAAGGTAAGTAGTGAAGAGGATTTTAATTACGATGATTTGGATGATATTTACGATTTTGATGCGGATGAATCAAGAAAGGTGAGCATGGAGGCAATAAGTGAGGAAGAGAAGAGGATAGCCACGAGGAAAAAGGAAGTTCAAGTGAGAAGGCGTAAGTGAATCCCCATCGGACCAAACAAACAAAGAGCGGGCCCAGACAAAATTCAAAGCGGATAGCCCCAAACCACCATCCCCACAAGCCGCACAACCACCACCTTCACCACAAGAACCCTCCACCCGGGACCAAAACACCCCTAAGACTCCACAATCCAAAGCTCAAGATCAACCAATAACACACCACCCCCACCCCAATCCCGAACCTCAAAAGCAACCATCACCCCGAAAGTGCGGGACCCGGGCGTGGCGGCGTGCGAGGCAACAAACACGAGGAAGCAACCCAGTTCCCAACCCGTCTCCCCACCCAAAAAACCGAGTGAAAAGTGCACTCACATACAACCCTTTTGGAAGGAAGAAAAGGAATGAGCTAGGCTCTTTGAGTCAAAAGCAGGCCCAGTGAGTGGAGAAAAAGAGGAAGTTGTAGCCCCACAACACTAAGACAAAAAAAGCGATAAAAGGAAATGTCAAAGTCTTTGCGAGGAAGCACTCTCTGCTACTAGTCACGGCATTTGTTGCTACTAGTGTTTACGAACAAACCGCTTCTTGCTATTCTTTGAAGAAGCGCTGCGAGGCGTTACAACGTCTCTGAAAAAAGAGGCGCGACCAAACTTGCGAAATGCAAGATACCAATGAGCGTGAAGCTGCGTTGGAAAAGCTAAATCGTGCAAGCAATGGAAGAGGCCACTCGAAAACTAGCGAGCACCTTTTGAAGCAAGCCCGAATGCGATTCTTTGGAGTTGGAGGATCATCCACAGGCGTGGCAGCGTCTAAAGAGCGCAGGTGGAAAAAGCCCGGATGAACCCCAATGAGCCAATGCATTTTAACCTGCGGAATTAGCAATGAAGATGTGGGAGGAAGCTAAAAAGAGGGTTCTTTGCGGCTTCTTCTTCTTTGGTGCTAGTGAGGGTGAAAAAGAATCTGTTGAAACAACAACAACTACCACAAGCCCGAAGCAAGGAGGAGTAAAGGTGAAAAAGGAGAAGAAGGATAAGAAGAAAGGAGAAGGTCGGTCGGGAGTTCCCACGAGACGGAGGCGGAAGGCTCGAGTGCAGTCTTTGCAAAAAAGTAAGTCCCCATTAATTTCATCGATAGTTGTAGTTTTAATTTTTAGTTTTAGCTTTAGTAATTATCATTTTATATACTGTTTCATTAATCCCCCTTATGTTATGTTAAAAAAAAAAATCATCTTTGTTTATCTTTGAGCGGTTGGGACCTTTGCTCACTTTAAGTGTGGGGAGAGAATCTCAATGTTTTAAGTTTACGTGTTGTACATGAAATCAAATTCAAAAGCAAATTTTTGTTCTTACTCTGTCAAGCATGAAAATAATTCTCTTTGGGCTAAAAGATAGTGAAAATGTGTGTGTGAGTAGCCTATGCATGATTAGATGGAAAGAATTGATTGCTGCTCCTACACAAGTTCTGTTTTAAGAAAGAATCTAGCTAGCTAGGGAATATTTTGTGCTGAAGTTAGTTTTGGTGAACTATGGTGAGAATAAAACTTGATTAAAAACTTAGAATAGCGATGAAGCTAAGTTTGGGGTGAATCAAGTCGTACTAAGGTTTTGGGTGCAAAGACTATAGGATGGTTAAGTGCGGGTGTAGTGTGAGTGCAGCGTTATAACGTCTACAGTAGCGTTATAACGTCTGCCGTGTGTGTTGTGTAATGTGTTGGGCGTTACAACGTCTCACCCATAAGCGTTATAACGTCTACTCCCAAAAAAAAATACCAAAAAGAGTGTGTTGTTACAAATAAGTGGAAAATCCACATGTATTACATGTTCCTGTAATACCACAGAAACAAATCTTTGAGCACTCCAAATAAATGAAAAAAAAAAAAAAAAAGAGAAGAAAACTCCAAAATGGAGCAAATAAAAGAGAGTGCTCGATAAAGAGGGGTTACAAGTCTTTTGCGTGTGTGAGTCGATAAATTAGTGCACTAACCAGTCCTAGCACCCAATTAAGACCCTTTGTCATGCTTCAAAAGAACCCCCATGTCTTATGTGAAAATGTTAGCCTATTCTTTGTTTTGAAAGATGTTTTACTGTCACCATTTGGAAACCACTCTCTCATAAGCTAAAGTAGTTTACGAACTAGTTAGAGGAAGAATTAAATCACGAGAGATCACACACTCACTTGAGCTTTAATGAATCGGAATTTAATTATGCATTGGTGTGTGAGTGTGTGAAGAATTAGCCCCTTGAGAATGAACTTTTGATCTGCTGGCTGAGTGGAACATAACTTGCTAGTGTAGTTGATTTCATGTATATATGTTAGTTGTGTGTTTTGTCTTGATTGCTCGAGGACAAGCAATGATTTAAGTTTGGGGTGTGATAACTCATATTTATATGAGTTATTTATACTCATTCAAAGAATAAATAACGCATAAGTTCTCTAGCAATACAAGGATAATTAAGTGGTCTTATCTTAATTTACGAGTTTTTGGTGAATAAGAGGTTAAATAGATAAATCTGTGCATTTAGGCACAAGTGGTGCCACTTGAGAGAAGCGTTTTGATGCTTTTTGTGCGTGTGCGGGAAATAGTCTTTGAGCGTTACCACGTCCTCACCACGTCTATAGAAGTGCGTGAGCGAGGGTGAAAGATCTTCATTTTGGCGCTAGTAATGATGGTCAAAGATATAAAAGTCGAGAAGATCTTCTATTCCCCATGAGGCCCGACACGCGAGATACTGCATGTAGCGCGGAGCAGTGTCGAGGCGGAAGAGAGAGAAGCAGACACATTAGGTGGGCAAGTGACATCGACCACCGCGTGAGCAAGGAGGCTATTTAATGAAGGCTCACTCTCTCTCGAGAACAGATACACACATCCATTGAAACACTTCATACACTTCATCTTCATCCTTTCACCATATTTCCATTCTGAGAATTCGAAAGTAGTCACATAAAGAAGATGCGGAAACAGGACTTACGTATTTTGCTTTACGAACTTTGTTTTATTTTACTGCATTCTTTGTGAGGCTCGGGCGTTATAGCGTCTATCACAGTACATCTTTGAAGAGCTACTTAGGTGTATCTTTTGCACTTAGTTTCTTTTACTGTTATGTATGGTATTTGGATTCTAAATCCTCATCATTACAATAAAGATGCTCGGCATGAGCTAAACATTTTGTAGTTGGGTTGTTGTTTTGCATGTAATGAATTTCTAGTTAAATGTTATGAAGTATTGAAGCTTACATGTTTTAAATCTTTGCATGATAATATTTCCAAACTTGTTTTGAGGTTGGCCTCTTAAAATAGGTAGATTCATAGAGTGCAGGACATGGTCTATGAAAAGAACTCAAAGATTTATATGAGCGAAAGGTGCACTAAAGACATTTAGGCATTTTTATCTAAGTCTAGACATAGAGCGGATAATAGTTCATAGAACATTCTTTGTGGGTGCTTAAAATACGAGTGGGCCTATTTAGAACCTAGACATAGGACCTCTTATACTTGAAACTACGGCGTTTTGTCTTTGAAAAGCATAGCTCTTTTACAGCGACGTTCAAGCGTGTACGTCTATACAAAATAACATTTGAACGTCAAAACGTGTAAATGTTATAACGTCTGGCTAGAAAGGATTTACTTGCATGCAACAACTCAACTCATCTCTCACCCATATTCACAACCAACTTTTGTTTACTTGTTTTAATTACATCTTTAGCTTTAAAACCAACTCTTATTGCCGATTTGTTACTTGATTCTCTTGTGTTTTGAAACTTGAACTTTGAAAAGTATACCAATCCTCGTGGGAACGATCTCTTACTTAAAACCACTCTATTACTTGTACGACGTGTATACTTGCACTATATTTGCGAATACCACATGAACGCTGTTGCAAAAGAGCTATGCTTTTCAGCACAAAGCTCCATTGCATAACAATTTATATGGGCTGTATTGAAGCTGACATGTTTATATTGATTTCCAATATATGCTTGTAACAAAAGATTATGATAGCAAGGTAATGCACCAACAAACCAAACTGACATCATTTTTATAATTGCTATCATTTTAATGGTAACAACTGGCCAAGTGCAAATCAATTGGAAGCTCCAAGAAAATAAGCAAAGTGACTACAATTAGAATAATTTTAGTTGATGGGAAAACAAGATAAAAGCAGTGAGAAAAAGCAGTTATTCATTCGGTGAAGGTAGTTCACACTATCTGTCAATATAAACTCCAAAGTGCTTGTGTTTTCTCATGATGTATCTTGTTTCAAACCCATTTAAGTGTTCTTTGCAAAACATCAAGCTTTGAATCTAAACTCTTGAGACATCATGAATACAATCAACCTAAAAACAAGCATTTTCTTTATTTTCATCATTCTAAAATATATAAGGACATTGGCGGATATTGATTCAAAAATTTGATTTGTTTATTGATTTCAACTGTCCAATTCTCAAAGGAATTAACTCATCTATTTTTATTAATAATTCAAAGGAATTAACTCAAAGGCATTTATTAACCAATAAAGCTTTGAAAATTGACAATTTAACAAAGTTGATATACTTCTTTATCGCTTTTGAAAAATCCTCGGATGGACTTTTCTTATTACAACGAGGATTTTAGAGTCGCCACCAATATTTTTAAAGGTAAAACATTGAAAAAACCTTTTTGAAAACAATGGTCTTTGGAACCATTAGATTTGGGTTCGAAATTCGAATTACGTCTTGGGAAGGTACTAGCACCCATGCGTCTCTTCAAAGAAGGGTTGCCTTAATTAAATATGTGATTTGCAAAGTTGATTTGGAAAAATGCTTTGTTTTCACCTCTTTTGTTTATGGATGACTTAATGAAAAATCTTTAGTTTTCACGCTTGCAGCGGTGGATCGCTCCTACGTATCTCGGTGCGATGGAGAATTCAAAGCTACGTAGTTCTGGGTTGTCTAGAAAAAGTTTTTGTTTTTTATCTTGTTTAATTGTGAAAATTGAGTTTTCATGATGATCAATTGAGCAATGGCTCCAAGTGACCACCATTAGCACTCCGTTGTTAATAATCATGCAAGCAAAGGCTTATGAGGCGGTTAACAAAGTTTTGATTTAATGAAAACCCTTTGGAAAATTAGGCATTCATGATGATCAATTGAGCAAAGGCTCAAGTGATCATCATTAGTTCCTCATTGTTAATAATCATGCAAGCAAAGGTTTATAAGGCGACTAACAAAGTTTGATTTTGAAGAGTTTTCGCAATTGGATTGATTCTTGCTTATGGAATGATTTTGATGCTTGAAAAAGCTTTTGATTGAAAGTGGACCTAGACTACACACATTATGACACAATATCATCACTAATAACCCAATTAAAAACTAAAGTTGTTACTAACGATCAAACAAGTTAAACTCAGAGTGACCCTTAGCAACAACCTATTTTTATGAGTTTGATTGTTTGAAAAGTATTGGTTTGTAAGCATTAATATTATAATAAATAAATACAAAAAAGCATCATTAAGGAGAGGGGGTGAGATAGTAAAACAGAAGTGCAACTAGCAGGAGGTTGTATTATTAAACAAGTGATGTAAAAAAAGCAAGGCCCAATCCGAGTTTGTGCAAATGGTGGGCTTAAAATAGGGAGAGTACGCGTGAACTAGAAGGGTGTGGTTAGTAATCAGAATTTTTTTTAAGATAAGGGGAAAGAAAATAAAAATGAGAAATGGAAAGCCACACATATTAGACTGAAAGAGGAAATTAAAAACCTAATTTCATTCTCTACACTTACAGCGCCTCCACCTTCAAAGAGAGAGAGAGAGAGAGAGAGAGAGAGAGAAAAAAATCTCAGACCAAAAACTGGGAAAGAGAGAGAGAACTTACATAATGAGAAGGAGTGGACGAAGGTGAGAGAGGGTGGCACACCGAAGTTTCGCGACAGTGATTTCTACGGTGGTGACGGTGGTTGTTTCGGCTGGAGATGGTGGTGGTTACGGCGGAGCTCTCGCTGGAGTTGGTGCGTCGGTGGTAGTTGTTGTTGCATTGTGTTTGTGGTGGTTGTGGGTGGTTGCGGAGGGAGGAAAGGGATGGTAGTTGTGGGTTGCGAAAATGAAGGAGGGTGGAGTTAAGAGGTTGTTGTAGTGGTGAGGTTATTGAAGAAGATGAAGTTTATGGCCCTTCAAACCTCTTTTTTTTTTGAGTTTTTCATTTATCCTCCCCCCTCTCTTGCTCCTGATCTCCCCTCTCAAATTATTCTGAAGTTGTATTTATAGTCCTGTATGCATAGATGAATGCACTGTAATGTCTATTTTCTCTGACTTGTATTTGTTCAAAAAGTTTCACGTTTTGGTGCTCTAAACTTTTGCTTCAGAAAAACCTTATTCAAAGTCTCTAGGGCATTCACAAATTTGGCCTTGTTTGACTATTAACCAACCGTCTAATTTTCCTCTTTGTGTGGATTGCTCAGAGAAACAAATTGCAAAGGAAGAAGAGTCTCCCATTTGAAGCTTTGAAGCTGCCACAATTTGGCTTCTTCTATTTGTCATGTTGACTGCTATTTTTGCTTTCTCTGTTTAGCTATGCTGCCTGCGTAAAGCCTCAACTGCTAGTGTCCCCTTTTTTAATTTTATTTTGACTTTGTCGTTGAATAGTACTACTTATCAACCACATGAGGGAGGTCCTATTGCTAGACTACTAATCGATCACGATATCTCCCCAAAGGAGAATTGATTAAAAAAGAATAGTTGTTTCTTGAATGCTTTGGTTCCATAGTCCAACGTAAAAGATGTTCCTTCAAGCTTAAAGCTCAGACTTCACAAATTTAAACATTGGAGGCATGTTTAAAAACGACAATGATTATTGTAATGTTTAAATAAATAAATACATTAACAAAAGTGATTAGACCCAAAATACACTACCAATCAGATTTTATAATTTTAGTGCAAATAATGTTAAGTATCAAATATTTTTGTACTTTTAATAACAATAAAAACAACATAAAAACACTAGTCCAAAGAAGTAATATTTTGGCTCTTTTAATATTATTTTTAATAAATTTTGAGTTAGTCGGACAAAATTGGGGTATTACACTTACATCCATGACTTTTCTTCTTCGCTCACATAGTTTCCATTCTTCTTTAGTAAAGTTGACAATTTAACCTCACTTGACATACCGGTCTTCTAATTTTTGCTCCTAAAATACATAAATTACAAACAATTATCATGTTTAATTTATTATGTTACATAGAGAGTTACTCATACTAAAGTAACTAAGCTTAAAATTAATCAACTACTTACCATCGATGAGCCCTTCTTGCATTGCTCTTCTTGCCAACCGGACATGTGAGACTTTAAGATTCTTACGATTTTGGAATTTTGCTCACTTAGTTTCTCTGAGTTTTTAACCATGATAGTCAATATATGTTTCCAAAGTTCTCACTTTGTTTTAAACAAGAGAGAAGAATAGAGTAAAATAATTTTCTATAGAATACTTATACCTTCATCATTTTAGATTTATAGTGATGAACAAAAGCGACCCACTCAACATGATCAACACACGGAGGTAGAGTAGCAAGAATCTAGTCCTTACTTTTGTTAGGGAGGAAGTAGTGACACCTTAAGCTGGTATTTATAGGCTTTCCATCTATCCCTAATGTACTCCTCACCCATTTGATACAATGACATAATCAAACTCAAAGTGATCCTTGAAATGTTATATTTATATATTGATATTGGATAATGACCTCAATAATGAAATAAAAGTGTTGAGAAGCATAGATAATAACCTCAATACACCTCCATTGTTCTATACTCTTTGTCTTGACATCTCATCCCATCTTTCAACCGTCTGAGGGCAAAGCGGACTTTTGAGCAAGTTGACCAAGAAACCTCACAAGCAAGTTTGACCGCTATCATTGCCTTGGCCATTACCATTGATTTGCACAAGTACTTTTTAGTCTTTTCCAAATGCCAAACTGAGTTGCTACCATTTTCGAGTAATAGTTTCTCGATTACAAATATCTCACGATTAAATTGACAAAACAAAGTTAATATTTTCTAATGAGAAAACCATGAAATAATAAGATAATATTTTTACCTTTAACTTTGACAAGTAGAGGCTCATTTTCTTCTTCTAGTTGAACTTCATTTGGGCTTAAGGAAGGGTCAGATAAATCATCATTGATTGGACTATAATTTATGTCCACATTTATAAATTGATCATCAAACTGATTGTTGATACTTTACTAGTGCGGATCTTGGAGAGTCTCATCATTTTGACTTGTTTGTCCACGTAACGTTTGTAACACAGCTTCTCCAGATTGCTTCCGTTTTTTCTTCATTTCAAGTCCAATATCTGCATGATTTACTAACAAAAGCTAACACATGGATCGAAAATATATCTTCAATGAATCATAAGATGAACATGTCATTACATGAGCAGAAGCATACAAAGTTTATAAACAACAAACAACTTCAGAAGCACAAAAATAAATTGCAGCTGAATTACAAAGGTCATAATCAAACTAGTCTAACATTATGCTATCATCTCCTTCACTATTTGATTCATCGTGTTCTTGTTCTTGGTCTTGGTCATTGATATCATCTTGCACTAATTCCAAATCTTCAATGTTCTCCACATTTTACTCGCGAAAAGGTATGTCTTCCATATATTCTGAATCCATTAAGTTCACATCTCCCATATCATATATGTCTCTAGGCTTCATATGACATACACAAGACCATCCTTCTTCAAATGGATCATCAACATAATATACCATTCTAGCATCAGTTGCAAGGATGAATGGTTCATCAACTTCATTCTCACCAGTATGTATTAAGCGAGAAAAATTTACACTTGTTATCCCAAATTGATCTATTTTGACTCCCTTGTTAGGTCTAGTGTCTACCCAAATACACTTGAATAGAACAACACCCTTATCTTACCATAGTAATCAAGTTCTATGATGTCAACTACTTTTCCATAGTACATGTCATCACTTGATTTTTCAATGGGGTCATTTCCAGTTGAAAACCTCTTAGTAATAGCAGACATGACAACACCACTATTTTGGGTCCTTAGTCCTTGTTCCTTCCTTTGTGTACGAAACTTAAATCCATGAATGTTATACCCATTAAATCTCCTTGCAATGTCATTTGGCCCTTTTGCAAGCCATTCAATTTCAGTTGTAATATTTGGATCATTCTTCCTTGCAACCTAGTATATTTTGGGAATTGTTAGGAGAATTATATATGCCACAAGACTTTGAGATGATAAAAATTAAGTGAGCTTGATATATGTCCTTACATATTCTTTAAACCACTCGTGAAAATGTTTGTGAACATATTCTTCCACAAATTTAGATAAGTTTCTCTTGCCACGATGCATCCTAGTCATCTCAAGTCTACACTTCCTAGAAGAGAAATTTCTTATTTATTCAAAAGGATATTGAAAATGGATGATAATTTAGTAATTTACTTTATGTAAAGACATAAAACTTACTCCCGAAATACATCAACTAATTCGCAATTAGTTAACACATAGTGATGAGCTTGTGTCTTCTCCAAGGGTGGAAGTGAAAATATCTTGATAGCTCGATAGGCACACTGCTGATGTAGGAAACAAATTTGACAAAATCGTAGATTCACTAGTAGCATTGTCTCCACCGTCATCATCATTGCGTCTTGGTCGATTGAACCTTGTTTCAATCTCACCACCATCTTCCTAGTATCTTGAACAAAACGTAAGACACTCATCCATAATGTATCCTTCAGCTATACAACCTTACAGTGCGACCATTTCTGAACATAAGATTTTAAATGGCCAAGGGTCCTAAAATAAAAGAAATTAGGCTTCATAAAATTAAACCATTATAGTTTATTATCAACTTAATGATAGATATAGTATACCTTTCAACGAGGTACATCCATCTATAATGCGGGGCCGGCGATCATTGCTTCCTCTCCAAGATGAATGACTAAATGAACCATAACAGTAAAAAAAGAAGGAGGAATATCATTTCCATATGGCAAAGGGTTAGAGCAATTCGTTGTTGTAGTTTCTCTATATTCTTGACATCTAGAACCTTGCATGATATTTCTCTAAAGTAGTTACATAGCTCAATCAACACGAAGCAACTTCTTTAGGAAGAGATTTTCTAAAAGCAATTGGCAAAAGATGTTCCATCAGAATATGTGAATCATGACTCTTTAAACCATAGAGCTTGCGTTTCTTAGTATCAACACATCTAGAAATATTTGATGCGTAGCTATGCAGGAAAACCACATTTTTGAATCTTTAAGAACATATCTTTCTCCATATTTTTCATCTTAAAGCATGATTGAGGAAACTTAGAAGAATTGGGATATGGGTGAAGTCTTTCTCTAATTCCCATTTCTTGCAAGTCTTTGCGAGCTTGAAGGTTGTCTTTTGTTCGTTTTTGTCATCAAGCATAAGTGAACAATATATTGTCACAAACATTCTTCTCTATGTGCATAATATCAAGGCAATGTCGAATAAGATTATGCTCCCAATAAGGTAAATCCCAAAAGATACTTTTTCTTCCATTGTTGTGGGCCATCTTGACTTGTACCCTCACCATCTAGCCTTTTCACGATTATCCTCTATTATATGCAGTGCATCATTGGAATAGGGAAGTCTATGCTCCTGAGCCATCGAAGGATTGTTTGTTGGGCTATAAGCGTGATCAAGGGGTAAATATCGATGGTGCCCTATGAAACAATTTTCCTACGAATTTGACCTTTTAGATTCTATATCAAACTTACGGGTTGGACATGAAAACAATGTATGTGTATTCCACCCGGATAAATTGTCAAGCCCAAACAATGCGACTCTCATTTGAAAGCGTTTCCTTGGTAGAAGAATCATAAGCATCAACACACTACAAAAAACAGGTCATTAGCGAGGAATTTTGATCGCTAACATGCCCAATCCGTTGCTAATTGCCATTAGCGAGGAATTAGCGAGGACGATTCGGTCGCTAATTCCTCTCGCTAATGGAAATTAGCGAAGAAAATGTGTTCGTCGCTAATTAGCGAGGGCGAGTCCTCGCTAATTCCGTCGCTAATCTTGACAACCACGCTTCCAGAAGTGCGATTGCGCGCTTATCAATCTGAATTTATTATTATTACTATTATTATTATTATTATTATTATTATTATTATTATTATTATTATTATTATTATTATTATTACTATTGTTATTAGTATTATTATTATTATTACTGTTGTTATTATTATTATTGTTGTTGTTGTTATTATTATTATTATTTTGATAGAGGAGTGAGAGTGGTGGTGGTGTGGTGGTGGTGGTGGTGGTGGTGGTGGTGGTGTCGTAAAGAGAGAAGAAGAAGGAGAAGAGTAAGGGATAAAAAGAGTGAGATGTATGTGGTGGTGGTGGTTGTGTGGTGGTGGTCGTAGAGAGAGAATGAGTAAGGGAGAAAGAGAGTGGTGGTGGTGGTGGTGGTGGTGGAAGAAAGAGAGTGAGAGAAAGAGGTATGTGGTTGTGGTGGTGTGGTGGTGGTGTGGAAGAAAGAGAGTGAGAGAGAGAGAGCTTGTGGTTGTGTGGTTGAGGAGAGAGAGAGGAGTGAGAGTGGTTGTGGTGTGGTGGGGGTGTGGTGGTGGTGGTGGTGGTTGTGTGGTGGTGGGTTAGAGTTTGTAGGTGAGAGAGAAGAATGAGGGTATTGTGAGTGAAAAATAAGAGTGAGTGGTGGTGGTGGTGGTGGTGGTGGTTGTGTGGTGGTGGGTTAGAGTTTGTAGGAGAGAGAGAGAGAGAGAGAGGAGGAAGAGGAAGAGGAAGAGGAAGAGAAGAGGAGTGAGGGTTAAAAGTGAAAGAATGAGAGAAGAGTGAGAGAATCGAATATTTGGTAAAAAAATAACTGGACATTAGCGAGGGACTTGCAGTTCCGTCGCTAACTGTCACTCTAACATAGTCGAATCGGTTTACAACGATCAAATCGACACGCAGCGTTCGGACATTAGCGAGGACTTGAAGTGCATCGCTAATTCCCTCGCTAATGGTCACGTTAGCGAGGACTTCTGATCCGTCGCTAATCCTCGTTTTTAGAGGACAAAATTTCCTCGCTAATTAAAGTCGCTAATCCTCGTTTTTTTTTGTAGTGACACCAACCCACAAGCTTTTTAACTCTGCAACTAGAGGCTGCAAGTAAACATCAATATTATTGTCGGGCATCTTGGGACTAGGAATTATCATTGACATGATAAGAGAAGTTTGCTTCATGCAACACCATGGAGGATAGTTGTAAAGATACAACATCACTGGCCAAAGGCTATTAGAAGAACTTAAAGTTCCAAATGGATTGAAACCATCCGTAGCTAATGCAAGTCGTACATTACGAGGATCTAAAGCAAAATCTGGATAAAGAGAATCAAAATTCTTCCATGCTTTAGTGTCTCTAGGATGCCTTAACAAACCATCTGGATTTTCATCCATAGCATACCATTTCAATAGCTCTGCAGTTTTAGAGGACGTGTACAACCTTTGCAACCTTGGTATAAGTGGGAAGTATCACAATACTTTTTTTGGTTGGCGCTTCTTTTTCTTTTGATCGTCCATCACATCATTTGTAGCACCATCATTTTCATTTGATTTCCATCTGGATGTATTACAAATCTTGCATCTATCTCTCTTGTCATCCTCTGGTGATCCCCATTACAACATGCAATGTTGCGGACAAGCATGAATCTTATCATAATTTAGACCTAAGCTCTTAATCATCTTTTTTGCTTGATAGAAAGATGATGGTAGATTAGCATGGGGAAAAGCATCACTTAGAAGCTCAATGATCATTGAAAATGTTTTATCAGTTGCGCCACACAAAACTTTTATATGGTAGCGACCAACAATGAATGACAATTTGCTATATTTTGTGCAACCATGATAGAGCTCTTGATTTCCATCTTCCATTAACTCTTTAATTGTTTTCAACTCCTTATTATGGACATCGTTTGTGCCCATGGGGTGGTCGTCGTTAGCAAGACTAGATGGACAAGAATCTTGATTTCCTTGATCACGAAAGACATCATTTAACATATCTTGCATTGGATATTGTCTAACTGATGCTTCTTTAACTTTGCTCGTCGATTCAGCATTGGGTTGATCATGCTTTTCTCCATGCATGATCCAAAATGTGTACTTGCTTGGAAAGCTTTTTTCAATGAGATGACTGAACACTTCAACTCTACTACGAGGATAAAATCCACATACATAACATGGACATAATATCTTTCCATTGATTCTTTGCTTTTGAAAAGGCAAAGTCAAAAATTTGACTACCCCATCTAAGAACTCATTTGATTTTATTGGCTTGTCAATCCAACTCTTATCAATCATAATTGGATGAATCTGTTTCAAAATTAATGAAACTATTCATGCTTTTAAGGTAGCAAATGATAACGACATAATATAAAACTTCAACATTGTTACTAAGTAATCATCTCTAATCACACATACAAGTAATATATAGTCTTACTCATTAAACATAATTAAACAAGATGAACAACAAGTTACTTTAAGTTTCATAAAAAAATGTATAGAGTTGAAGAATGAGTAGATACTCCGAGACAAAGAAAGACGTACCTACCAATAGGTGCGAGGTCAACGGTGTCTCGAGAGCTGACTCAAAAAATAACAAGTATGATGAGAAGGTTTAGTAGAATAACCAAAGCATAAATCCAAAAGGCAACAAATCTTTGTTTACAAAACATAATTTATCCACCGGAAGGTATCCAATAAATGCCACAATATGTTGAAATTTGAAAACCATACACTCCCCTTGAACATGTATAATTGAAGCAATCAACTATTTCCCCCTTTAGTACCAATGAGACTTCAAAAACAAGTAGATGGATACCAACCAACAGGCACATGCACAGCCCCTCAAAACAGAAATTGAAGGACCATTATCTAAAACAAAAACTAACAAATTCAAGTGTTAAAACAAACACACCAATAGAGAAATAACAGTATAGCTTACAAATAGAGATTCCTACTTTGTTCAAGGGGATCAATAATTTTGTTAAACATTATTCTTAATGAAATTGATTTTGACAGTGGAAAGTGTGTAGCACATAAATAACTGTGTAACAGAAAAAGAAAAGATAAGAAAAACACTGTATAATTTGCTCAAGCATGGTGCTATTGCTGGTGCACTTGATAATAAATTATGATAATAAGACCAGAAAACATCATCATTAGTAAGAATTTTAAACAATTCATCTCATGAATCATGATGATTGCACTGAAGAAAGTTTACAAATCAGCTAGATATATATGCTAATCATTGTCTTCAGTAATATATAGTCTTACTCATTAAATATTATTAAACAAGATGAACAACTATTTACTTTAAATTTCATAAAAAATGTATAGAGTTGAAGAATAAGTAGATAATCCGAGACAAAGAATCTTATATAGTTGTTAAACTCGGACTTTGTTTGATAGAAGCAAAGAAATCAATTGCGAGAAAAACAATTAATGAACCTCAATCGAAGTTCAAAGACATACATGTCTGAGAAAAGTGATGCTCCTCAACCAAATCGATGGCCTCTTCTCTCCGCTGAGCTCTCATCTGTAGAGAAAAGGGAGAATCAATGACAGATAAAACTCTAGGTTAGAGGAAGCAATGGAGAAAGGGAGAAAACCAGAACCATGAAATTCCATCTCACCTCTAACATTAACAGATCTAAGATATTCCCAAATTCACTTTCAAAATTATGCTCTTATTCTATCTTCTTTCACATCTAGTTCTGATACCTCTAACATTAATAGATACTAAAAACATATATACTAAAGGATTATGAAGTAGCTAGTCGGTCATACTTCAGAACAGAAAGTCTATTCACTATATTTCTTTGCTCAGAGCATGGATGCCAAAGTCTCAAACAACAAAACAAAAACCAAGTCTATAAATAGCTCACAGGAAAAGTAACACAACAAAACTATATTAACTGGAAAAGTCAAGTTCAAAAATATATTCCAGCCTTCCTGTGAATAAGAGTTCAAAAACCTAAAAAAACTTAAACAAGATTCACAAAAACCTATGAATAAGAGTTCGAAAATAACACAAAAACCTGAGTAGGATTTCAAAAACCTAATATCATGATAAACTATATGGATAAATCGAAATCCTCAAATTCTTTTACGAAGCTGTTGGATGAGAAATTAAACAAAAACGACAACTAATTATCATAAGAAATAAAGAAACAATATTAGGATTTTGAGAAAGAAATTGTGACCTCAACTTGTGAAGAGAAAAAAGCAGAAAACCTAATGGAGTCTTTGGAAGAAGAAAAGATGGAAGACAAAAATGGAGCTCTAGAGAAAAAGCGAGAAAACCAAACCTCAACTGAAGAAGCGATGAGAGGGATTGCAAGCCATGAAATGTGAGCGATTTTCCCTCTTTCTTACGAGAGCGAAACAAAATCAAATAGGGTAAAAGAAAGAAAGAAAGAAATAAAGAAAGAAGGAAGTGAAGTGTAAATGTGAAAATCAAAGGCGATATTTAAGCCTTTCAAAAAAAATTGAGTCTTTGGTTTCGTTTGCCTTAGGAGGCTGCGGACTTCACGAAGGAACAATTGTTGAAACCTAACCCCTTTGTTGCCTTAGGAGCGTTGGAATGAAAGAGTGAAAGAATTGATTGAAGAACTCGAACCCTAGGTTAGAGCGTAAAGAAACAAAGGGAAAACGTGGGAACCAATAAAATTTTAGAGGAAGTGAACTTTTCACTTGAATTTCCGGTTGGTTTGCCACGGTTCAAGGGTAGCTAATAGGTCGACCTATTATTGCGTTGACCACGGTCAAATCAACCGTGGCTAATCCACCGTGGCTAAAATACGCTTTTATGGTAGTGCTCGTTAAATATTTAATCCTGTGTTGTATATATTTAGACTTATTTAAAAATTATTATTTTCATGTAATTATATATGCACTATAGTAGGTTTGTCTATAATTTCTTTTGCTCATTTTTATCATATATTTGTGTACAAGCTCAATAGTTTTATTTTTTCAGACATCTTCCTCTTTTGTAAACAAAAAAAATTAAAAAAAATTGCCATATTTATGTGACATCAGTATACGCTACTTGAGTTTTAGGAAGTCTTCTTTTAAAATTTCATTTAACTCCACATAATATTGACATGTATTATGCATAGTGTATTGTGAATATAAGTGACTCTTATAACAATGTTATAACCTGACATGAATATCTTTCAAAATTAATATTATTTTTATATTTTAATTATATATATGTATGTATACTATAATAAGTTATTTTTGACAAAAATATAATAAATTTTTAAATATAAATCTATTTTTCCTTATAAGTTTTTAAATATATGTACTGTAACATTTTATTATATTAGCATAAATATATTAAGACTATAAATGTAATTCAGAAGGAAAGGTACTTTTAATGTTTTATTTTAATTAAAATGGAATTTGGTATCTTTATAAAAAAACAAATTTAAAATAGCAATAAATATAATTAAGACAATTTTGTACCGATCTGAAATTTACAATTTTTTATCAATTACACTTGAACAGTTAGATATATTCTTTTTTAAAAATATACATGTGTTATGTTAATCTCAATCACGTTACAATTATTTTGTTTACCAAGAGAATCATATTACAATCTTTTTAAAAATATAAGTTGTCTAAAAGTAAGTACAAAACCATATTTAAACTCTTATTAATAATATTAATATGCATTAAAAAATATTTAACTAAAGTTTAATATTAATTTTAATGAGTTAAAAAGACATTATATATTGTCTATAATGAAAGTTTTTTTCTATATATATATATATATATAGCGTAATTTAATGGTAATCGGTAGATTAAAGTTAACGACTCATATTACACCAATAATTACAAAATGTCATAAGATTGTTTCTTTTTTTGATGCAATTAAAAACCATTCCATAAAAAGTTGAAAGAAAAATATTTCAGAACCACTATACAAGTCTTGGTTTGAGGTCCAATAAGTCACAAAAAGAAGAAGAAAAGATTAGACTAATTAAATTTCTATTACGTAATGGTGAGTGTGATTTATTGGACCCTCAAACCAGCTATGTTGTCTTCATGGCCCTCTTTCTTGTGATCATGCAGGTATACTCTATTTTTTTATCCTCAATATTTTTTCCTTTATTTATTATTTTATAGTCTTACAATTAGTATTTAAATATTTGAACCCTACAGGGCAAAAAGGGCGACATTTCAGGGAATGCAAAGAAGTTGTTGGAAAATGTGATTCTACAGAATGTTGTGAGTTGAAGTGTCAAGACCAGTGGAACGGTGCAAACTCATTTTTGATTTTAACACAAGAGATTATTGCACTTGTACTTACTCCTTGTTGATACTATATTAAAGTGATGACTATAAAAGCATTAGCTATATTTTAAATAAAGTTTACGTTTATTTGTTTTGATCACTTACGGTTTCTTATATTAATACATATATACGTTTCTTTTCTTATACTGAAACTTGATGACCGTAATTTTTTAAAGGAAAAAAAAATGTATGATCATGCGTTTCTTTTGATTAACTTTGCTTTTAATATTATAACGTTTTGTATTTATAGCTTCTGAAACATTATAACTAAAGTTTTATAATATTATCATCATTAATTATGATTGATACAGCTATCGTTGGATTTGGCTATATATAAGAAAGAAAAAGAGTTTTGGAAAATAGACATACAATAGATGTGTGAGTTTTAACACATCCGGAAAAATCACTTTCCACTTTTTCTCTTCCAATCAAATATTTCTGGGTTCATCTCTTGTCTGAAATAAAAATTTCATTCTTGCCAGTTGGGATTCCTCTTTCGTTATTTGCGATTGAGACGAGCCGGTTGTATCTCGGGGAATTTGCGCTGTAGAGGCGGATAAATTCTTCAGGACAAGTCACCAGACGCCTCCGGTTATTTTTACTAACGTGTTCTGTGTTCGCAGGTACTCACTGTTGTTGCTGTTTCATAGCGCGTATTACTACAATCTGAAGAATTTATCATGGCTAATGAGACAAAAACAACAACAGTGTTAACAACGACAACTCTGTCACCATACCTACTGTTATGGGTTAGCTATTCTTCAATCTCTCGCGATTCTCTCTGTTCTGTCGTCTTTTAATATCGATTTTGTTGTTGTTGATGTTGTTTGATTTGATTTTTGCTTGTGAATATGTACAACAAAGGAAGGACATTAGGATTCTTTATTTGATTTGTCTTCCCTGATCCTTTATGGTCTATGCTTTCTGGATTTTTGTTAAATGATTTTTGAGTGATATTCTTAGACTTCTTAGACCTTCATTCTAGATGTTAGCATGTGCGCATTATGCAAATATGTGCATTATAATTATCATTTGCAATTGGTATATTATTCAAATAATGATATAGCAATAGCAATAATGTGAAATTGAGAAATTGAGATTGTTTCTATTAGAGGAATTATATGCACCAAATCTGCTAATGACTTATATAGTTTTATGTAGAGTTTCAATTTGCAAGTAGTATTTTCATTTTATTAACATGTGATATATTATTTTGGAATGCTATGTTGTGTGAGGCATTGTGGGAGTTGTTATTGGATTCATGTTTTCTATAAAAATTGAGTCTTCAAATGTGTAGACAATTATGTGTTGATAACTAAATTATCAATTTTTATGGAAATTGCATTATAATATACAAGCGTTTTGGTTGTATATTTATTGTAGATATTTTTGTTAAAACCTATACAATTGATAGATGTGATTATTGGAATCCTTGGTGTATTTATTTTCCACCTTTTGTTGGATTAATAAAGATCATAAAAGTGTCTTCTTTTAGAGCAAGAAAATTTTGATTCCCTAAAAGATAGAAAATGAGTTCACTTGTTGACTTGTTCAAAGTGATTGAATCTAATAATCTTTTAGATTAAAAAATGACGTTGATAATTATCACATATGAGAATTTTGTTTTGGATATATGTGATATCCATATTTTGAGATATTTGAATGTATGAGTCTAATCTTTTGAAAGATTAGTTTTGCGAAGAAATATCATATTTCTCGTAATTTTGGACTATATTTGAATGTATGAGACATCATTAACTTACTTGTGAAATTTTGTAAATATTTTATGGAATTGTTGTCGCTTAGAAATCACCTAAGTAGACCTGCACGTATAAGTATGTTTTGAAAATGATGTGGCTTGGAATTGTCCAAGCTTATCTATAGAGGCATCATTGGGTATATTACTATATATATAGTGAATATCCATGATACTATGATGATAGCCAAGTTTTATTCACATAAGAATAAATCTATAAGTGGCTTTATTTATGAGCAGTTGTAACTTAGAAATTATCTAAGTAGACTTGTATAATTACCTTATAGAGATTAAGGTGATTGCTCAAAGCTTGATGATATGTGAGATTGAGTTTATTACTCAAGACTTTGTGATATATGAAATTGATTGACTAAGAGACGTCTTAGTCAATATTGTGTAAAGTAGCTACTAATAAACAAGAAGAATTACTTCCTTAATTTATGTGAAATCAGAAGTGATTCTAATCAATCTTCTGAAAAGCCCCTAGGGAAGAAATGATTTGTGAAACATCGAGGGGAATAAGACTTAAGCCACTTTAAATTAAGAAGTGATGGTAACCCAACCTTTGTGATTGGAGATCCCATGAAGAAGGTTCAATGTGGTAAAAACAAGTTGCTTCTTGATATTACTAGCACTACAAATTAATTCACATAATTAATTTTATTATTGTCTCTTCCTATGGTGTTATGATTTTATTGTGATAGTGCTAGGCTACTTGCAAGGTTAAAGGTTAAGCTTAAAGCTTTTAATGATTTTCATAGCCCTTATGGGTGGTGTATGACTTGCGACATACACTTGATGAAATCACCTATATGAGTGTCAAGTGGGGCCGCTTGCATGAGATCTGGCGAGGTCTCTAGAGCACTCATGAATACAGAGCACTGCGCGAGGGCCTAGTAGCGCACCACGCGGAAGCGGCAAGAATTGTGGGGTGTAATGTGATAGTAAAACCTCTAACATATAACAAGTGTATTGGGTTAAATAGCTTGCTAAACCAATTCAACTTTGTATGTTATGTTTTATGTCTAGGACCAGTTCCATATAGCTTGCTATCTGATTCAGATGCATTACATCTACGATGTTAATCCAAGAAATTTATTTGATTGATTTCTTTCCCAACTTTTGAAATATGTGGGGGATTGTTGTAATTTTATTATTTTAAATGATATTTCAAAAGTGGGAATAAACTATATTTATGTTTGATACTATACTAGTGTGTATGACTCGTGCGATGCACGTGTATACATTATACTTTGAACATGGTAAACGGGGGATTGTTCAGTAGAATTTCAAATATGTTTAATTACTCTGTATGTCCTTAAACTATTTAGTAATTTTTAGATAGGTCTCTAAACTAAAAAAGTTTTTACTCAGGTCTCAGAACTAATATACTTTTTTTAATCAGGTCCTTCCGTTAAACTACTGTTAGTCAACGGCCCGTCAATGTTGACATGGCATAGTATATTATTTAAATAGGTTCCTAAAGTTACTAACAATTTTTAAATAAATCCTAAAGCGACTAACAATTTGTATGGCGATAAATAACAAAGAAAATTACAATAAAAAAGCGATGCGCTACCTAGCATAACACCAGTACCACGAATATAAATTCATCATCAACTGCCCAATAATTTCTGCAAAAACCACTATTGCATAATTTGCGCAACTTCACTTGCATGATAAAACTATCTGGCAGAGAGATAACCCGTGTCAAAAAAACAAATAGATCATCGGAACAAAAATATTTTTGACAAATATTTTTGAGGGCTAAAATTTTAAGGAAATACTTCAAATTTAAATTACGAACAATTGTGATTGGAGTGGATTTTTTTACGAAGATAATTAATGGAGCGGATGTATATGTTTATACGTGGCATATATGTTAGATGAGCTATCAACTGTTTCAATAACATTTGTAAATATGAATGATGTTAACTCTAACCCTATGTTTGGATGAAGTATTTTTGGGAGGTAATGTAATCTTTTGAGGCTAAAAATATTTTATTTCAAGATTTTGAACTAAAATATTTCAATTCCCCACAAAGTTACTCCATCTAAACACACAAAAAGAGATTGGTGTAGTGGAACATGACAAAACTTGTATCCAATAGGTAATAGATAATGGGTTTAAGTCCCCACTAACCCTTTACTAACTCTTTGTATTGAGTGTTTTTTCATATATAAAAATATGATTGACATTATAAAAAAGTGCTTTATGCTAATATACATTTGTAATAAAAAAAAGTAGAGCTAGGAATAAAATTAAAATATATCTTAATCCTTAATCTTTAAATTTTTAAACAAAAATATATAAAACTATCAAATAACTTTTTATTTTTGACAATATATGACCATAGTGATATTTATCATAGCTTCACATGTCTTTATCCGTGTGTTCTTTCTCTTTTAATCATATATAAGTTGTTATGTGTTAATTACTCATGCATCATCATGTCATATGCAGGCTAACAAATTTTGAAATTTAATGGGGTTGCCATTGCTACCCCATGGGTCTAATACCCTCCTCCCCTGATGACATGGAGATTAAGTGAATGACATGTCACACATTATGTTACTGTTGACTAATAGAGTGGTCTATGAAATATGTTAGGTTCTGGTAATGGGGTAGGAGGTTTTTTTTCAGTAGGAGTACTTTGTATTGTAGGTGGATTAATCATGTGTTTTGTTTAGAATGCATATTGACTTGTACCATGAGTTAGAGTACCCCTTGTAATCTATTCAATACAATTTTTGCTTATAGAAAAAGTATATTAGTTCGGGGACTTAATTTTTTTAGTTCGAGAGACTTATTTAAAAATTCTCAAATAATTTAGGGACCTAAATAGTAATTAAACCTTTCAAATAATGTAATAAGTCAAGAAGTATTTCAAGAGTTCAAACTAATCTCAAAGCGAAACAGAAGCAGTGTGGCTGTGTGTCGTCCATAACACACGCAACCTTGAGCAAGTGCGGACTTGAATCCTCTCCTTCCATCCTCCTACATCTCCCTCCTTCTTCTCTATCTCTCTCTTACTTTCACTCTCTCATCATTTATTTATAATTTTTCATGATGATGAGAGAGTGAAAATAAGAGAAGAGAGAAGAAAGGAAGGAAGATTTAGGAGGATGGAAAAATGAAAGGATCAGTGGAGCAAGTACCTATGTAAAAAAATGAAATTTTAAACATGTTGCATAATGTTTTGCATAATTCTCATATATTTCATATCTGATTTCCATGTTGCAACAATATATAATATGTGTTTTCTACCAATTCCTCTCAATTCAAGGAAAACTAATAAATTGGTAACCCCATAATTGCAACAACCTTCCACAACTTACAAAGGAATAAAATAAATCCCATATGCAGTAAACAAAATACATTTCAATAAACTAACAAATTTCCTTCTCATTAAGAAACATAAAACCAACTTGAACAACTTATCACGCATAGCAAAACTAGGTCAAAGCCAAAGGAAGGAACAAACATTATATCAAATCTTCAATTTGATTTCTCCCACATTGTCTTTGTTATTTCCGGAGAGAAGTCTAGCTTGTGATTTTAAACAATAAACAAAACTTTGTAGAGAGAGAAGTATATAGCATCATGTATATTTTTGGTGGGATTTTACGAGCGTTGAGTGTTGCAAAGAGAGAGTGTGGAAAGGGAAGAATTTGAAGTTTGTGAGATATAGCTTTAGAGAGTGTGGAAAGGGAAGAATTTGAAGTTGGTTAGTGTGTGATTATCAACATTAAAAAGCTGAGTGCATCTTGTCCCATTTTAATTGATATATTTTGAAAGCTATCATTTGTTAATGTGAAATAAAGACATTAATTTCAATGCATTTAAAGGCATATATTTTGGAAACGTTATGTTGGGGTTATTCGCCATTGTCATTTTGGTCGGATGATTAATGTTAATGTGATGAGTCGGGGTTATTAAGCCATTGCCATTGTCATTTGTTAATGTGAATTGAAGACATAGGATTCAATGCATTTAAAGACATAGGATTCAATTGTGAAATAAAGACATAGGATTCAATGCATTTAAAGGAATATATTTTGAAAGCTATCGATTGTTAATGTGCAATAAAAACATTAGGATTCAAGCGTGATGGAAGGAGAACCGTCGAATAGATCAGCGGTTCTTTGGTGAGCAGAGCGGTTGGCGTGCCACGTATTTCTCAGGAGATGTGTGTGTCATTTTGTGATTGGTCCTACGTGGACGCTTAGGTGTACAACTCCTGAATTAATATAGTTATGATTAAAGTGATGACTATAAAAGCATTAGCTATATTTTAAATAAAGTTTACGTTTATTTGTTTTGATCACTTACGGTTTCTTATATTAATACATAGATACGTATCTTTTCTTATACTGAAACTTGATGAGCATAATTTTTTAAAGGAAAAATAATTTTATGATCATGCTTTCTTTTGATTAACTTTGCTTTTAATATTATAACGTTTTGTATTTATAGCTTCTGAAACATTATAACTAAAGTTTTATATTATCATCATTAATTATGATTGATATAGCTATCGTTGGATTTGACTATATAAGAAAGAAAAAGAGTTTTGGAAAATAGACATACAATAGATGTGTGAGTTTTAACACATCCGGAAAAATCACTTTCCACTTTTTCTGTTCCAATCAAATATTCACAGGTTCATCTCTCGCATGCGAAATAAAAATTTCATTCTTGCTAGTTCGGATTCCTCTTTCGTTATTTGCGATTGAGGCAGGCCGATTGTATCTCGGGAATTTGCTTGTTGTAGAGCGGATAAATTCTTGAGGACAAGTCACGAGCGCCTCGATTATTTTTACTAACGTGTTACGTGTTCGCGGTACTCATTTGTTGTTGTTGTTTCATAACTACTATGTAATCACTTATGAATATGGCCTTACGATCATATTCATTGATAAATGAAGTAAAATTATATGATGTATGTTTTATGTTGATTACTCCCTCCGTCCCATTTTATATGTTGTTTTAGCCTCTCAAATTGATTGTTGTGTTGTTACTTTTCAATGAAGCATTAATGTTTTTCATCATTCCCTTATTTATTACGAAATTTGCCAAAACCTAAGTAGAAACTTTTGAAGAACCAGTATCTGTTAAAAAAAATCATTGAGAGACAGAAAATACCATATCAAGTGTATTAGTTATTGCATCTAAATATCACAATAAGGGTTTGTCACAACACTAATAAATTTCAGATCTCATTTTAAGTTCTTAAAATGAGAAGGTTGGTGCGAAGGGTAATTTACCTGATGAGGTGTATGTCGAAAAAAGAATTGAGACCGGCCATTTTGTCTGTTCAAGAAAACAAAGAATACCAAGTCAAGATGTAACACCCTAAACTTTAGACATCGTAAAGTATAGCCTGTTAACTATTTCAATACATTCAGGGTACTAATTCTACTTTTAAGACATTGAACAAATCTAGAATTGATGAAATTCTTATCATCATATCCATTTTGAGATTAATATAAAGTATAATTATTTTAATAGTAAGTCTAATCTTTTCTTTTCTAGCTGTCAGTTTTAAATGTATTGGATTGCCATAAATACAAATAAAACTATAAACATAATTTAAAAGGCAATTTTTAATTCTATACATTCTAACAAAAGGAAATTGGGATACGTATAAAAAGGATAGTTAGAAATAGTCATAAATATTCCTTCCGTTTCACAATCCACGTCGTTTTTTAAGAATATAATTTTGTTTCATTTTATTTGTCGTTTTCAAAATCCAATGCAACATTAATTACTATTTTGTTAATAATACCCTCAATTATTTATTGTAGTGAGAGAAATATGTGGAATGAAATAATAAATAGTTAAGGTCATTGTAGGAAAAGGATAAATACTTCTATCAAAAGTAACAAAATTTATTAGTCATCTTGGTATGTATAAATAACATTAAAACAACATGTATTGTAAAACGGAGGGAGTATAAACAAGACTGTTTATGCTAATTATAAATAACCACTTTCTTTTATCGATTAAAACAAACAACAACTTGATATATTTTTTTTAAAAATAGATGTTTTATATTATTCTCTATCATATTACTAATATTTTGTATCCCACTAAAAAAATATTACGATTTTTTAACTAATATTTAATATTTTTTAATGAATTACATATTAATATATTTTCTTGTTAAATATTTAATACTGTGTTTTATATATTTAGACTTATTTAAAAATTATTATTTTCATGTAATTATATATGCACTATAATAGGTTTGTCTATAATTTCTTATGCTCATTTTTATCATATATTTATCTATAATTATGTGTACAAGCTCAATAGTGTTATTTTTTTCAGACATCTTCCTCTTTTGTAAACAAAAAAATCAAAAAAAAAAAAATTGCCATATTTATCTGACATAAGTATATGCCACTTGAGTTTTATTAAGTCTTCTTTTAAAATTTCATTTAACCCCACATAATGTTGACTTGTATTATGTGTAACATTCCGAGTTTTGTTAATTTCAAATTAAGAAATTAACGAGTGGATTATTATTCGAGTAAATATTAAGTCATGTGTGGGATATAAGTTTGTCTCGAAATCAATGTTTAATCGTTAAACTATAGGATTGAATTGCAATATTGAGTGAATTATATGATTTTTTGTGATTTTTTGTGATAGTTAGGTCTTTTCCCAAATTTTCCAAACCCTCAGCCCATTAAACCAATTGAGCCCAACATCCCCACCTCATTTTTCCCCATTTGTGCTGAAATTAGAAAAATACCTAGAGAGAGAGGGAAGGGAAGCAATGAGGAAGAGGAAGAAGAGTTCAACCCACTCAATGCATGTAAGTGATTCTAGTATCATTCTTCCCCATTTTCACCCTCTTCCATTTGATTTCAGTTTTGAAACTTACATTCACTTCCTTCTCCATTCACCATTTTTTAAGCTCCAAAGCTGAAGTGTTGAGAAATGGTGTTTTTGGTGACTTTGAAGGCTTGCTTTTGGTGTAAGGAGCTCAACACTTAGTTTAGAAGTACTAGTGCTAGCTACATTGCTGTTTGGGTGCGATATGAGTAGTGGGAAGAAGAGTGAGCTGCTGGTTTTTCAGTTGAGAGCAGTGTTGAAGAGTTGGAACGAGTTCGGGTCAAATTCAGAGCGTTTCAGAACGAGTGAACTTTGTCAAAGACTCAATTTTACGTGATTTTCATCACAACCGGTGAGTCTTACTCACGTTTAGGATATTTAAATGTTGTTTGTGTGTTTGGTTTGAAGAGTTTTCGAAATTTTGTGTTTCGTTAATTTTTGAGTCGAAAACTGTTTTTCGGAAAAATTACATTTTAGTTTTAATTGTCAAATTATATGTTGATTTGTGGTATGATTGGATGATTGATGTACATCCTTGGGTAGCCTACTAAGAAAGAAAAGGCCCCAGAATGTTACAAAAAAAGGCGCCTTTTTTTGTAACACCCTGGGTCATTTTCTTTCTTAGTAGGCTATCCATAAGTGCACATCATGACCTTCTCTACCCCCCAAGTAGAGTTTTTGCCTTCCGTGGGAATCGAACCTTGTACTCTGGGGGTCAAGTACAAGTTCAATGCATTCCCACTACCAATTAAGCTGAAAATATTAGGGTGTTACATTTTGGTATCAGGGCCGTTCGGCTGTGACCAAGTTGTTAGGAGTCTTTACTTTTTTCTAGCGATGATTTTTCCTAGTATGCTATTAGACATTGAGCTTGATCAACTTAATACTTTGTGCATATTTCGCAGAGTCATGGCTGGAAGGGGTAGGGATAATCCGCCTGTAGACCCGCATTACGAATGGATGCATGGAGTTATAGAAAGACAACATAAAATGATGGAGGACATGATGCTGCTAATGCGTGACAAATCAACCATCATCGAACTTAGCTCGGCTGACCACCAAATCCACCATCGCCACCACAAGAGGATCCTAACTTGGATCTACCTCAACCGAAAGAAAAAGAAGAATCCACCAATTTTCAAAGGAGAACCCGATCCAATGAAGGCTCATTTTTGGATCGATGCTATGGAGAGGATGTTCTTGACCTTCCAATGTAGTGAGGAAGAAAAGGTGGGTTGTGCGGGAAATGCCCTAGATGAAGATGCTCACGCTTGAGAAGGTCTTGTAACTAAAGGAACTCCAATTACCTGGACAAATTTTAAGGATTTGTTCTTGGGTCAATATTTCCCCCGGCCACAGACTTCTCAAACAATGCAGAGTTTGTTAAGTTGAAACAAGGAGATATGCTTGTTGCACAATATGCAGCTAAATTTGAGCGACTGTCTTAGTTTTATGTATTTGGGAAGACTGCTCCAAATAATGTGTGGAAGATGGAAATGTTTAAAGAAGGGCTCCGTGTTGACACTGCTCAAGGTCTTAGTTCCTATACTATGACCAATTATCATCCTCTAGTGCAACAAGCATGTCACTATTGATTGCTTCAATAGAACTTGGAATGGAGAGTTGATCACATTAAGTTCTCAAAGGTAGATCAGTGAATTTGATAGTTAACTCTTTAAGTCCAATTTACCATGTATTTAAACATGGTTCTAACACGGAATGGGGGAGTTGATGATGTTAAGTTCTTCAAAGGGGTGTTGGTGCCTCAAACCACTACGGAAGTAGTTGTTTCTTTCACTTCAGCCAGTCAATCTCTATTTCAAGGTGCGAAAGCTTTTGTTATTATGTTATCTACATCAACTGAAACTGGTTTAGATTTGTCATCTATAGAAGTTGTTCAGGATTTCTTAGATGTCTTTCCTGATGAAGTTTCGTCCTTACCTTCGAATCGTGAAGTAGAATTCTCTATAGAATTGGTGCCAGGAACTGGGCCAATATCCATAGCTCCTTATAGAATGTCTCCCTTAGAGTTAAAAGAATTAAAATCCCAACTTGAAGAGTTGATTTCTAAGAAGTTTATCCGGCCTAGTGTGTCTCCATGTGTGCTCCTGTGTTACTTGTGAAGAAAAAAGATGGGAGCATGAGGTTGTGTATCGATTACCGTCAGCTAAAAAAGGTTACTATTAAGAACAAGTATCCCTTGCCTAGAATTGATGATTTGCTTGATCAACTTCGAGGTGCGGCGGTGTTTTCAAAGATTGATTTAAGGTAAGGGTATCATCAGATAAAGGTTAGGGCCTTAAATATTTCGAAGACTGCTTTCCGTACTAGATATGGACATTACGAGTTTGTAGTGATGCCCTTCGGTCTAACAAATGCTCCTGTGGTATTCATTAATTACATGAACCGGGTGTTCCACCCGTACCTAGATCAGTTTGTTGTAAAAGGTTCATGAATCTAAAAGGTTCATGTATGTTATTTTTTATGAATTAACATTACTTTTGGTTTGCATCAATTATCTTCCTAAGATTTATTAGTAATATAAAATATGTTTGTCTTTTTTAAAAATGTTGTAGCCTATGTTTAAAGCATCTCTAATTTGAGATTAAAAGTGCATTTCTTATAAAATATAGATTAATGCTTTATTAAATTGATAAAATTCACTAAAAATCCCTAACTAAAGAGGTGTCAAAAATAAAAGGTTTCTTGTAGTTAGTGACGGAAACATTCCCTCTCTATTAGAGACTGAACAATTATAGTCCACAAAAATTGTGTTTTGGTCATCACCTATTGAGAGTCCTTTTATGGATTACCATTAAAAAACTAAAATAATTTATGTCATAATCCAATGACTAAAATCAAAATAGTTCACATATTACACCAACTAATTCCAAAATAAATCAAATACTATATAGGCTAACTAAAACACGAGGACAAAAACCAATTATTAAGCCGGATACTCCGGCTCTGTTTTCTGAGTAACCAAACACAGGTTTTCACCGAATCAAAACCAAGGTTTGAATTTTTAGAACTAATCACGGAGGAAATAAACAAATAAATACAAACATGGCAGCATGAATCAACTTACAGCGAAGTAGAGTCCAATTTTTTCCTTTATTTTTCAAAAAAAAAAATGCAGGAAAAAATGACTAACGTGTGATAATCAGAAAAGATGATGTTTTTCTGAGTAACCAAACAGAGCTAGCCAAATACAAAACCAAGCATGAAAATCGAGCACCAAACATCAACTAACAATAATATAGAGTATGAAACAAAATATATAGTATCATAGCAGCAGCTCAATTCCAAAATTTCCAAATATTCATCATCAAAATGAAAATGAAAATGAAAATGAAAATGAAAATGAAGATGTAAAAGCCGAAGAACACGTGAGAATCAGTATTACAATGAAAGGACAAGGAGAAGAGACCTTAGATCGATCAGCGGTGGAAGATGAAAGGTCAGGTCGAGAGGCAGAAACGAAAGCAGATCTGAGAACAGAAGAAGCGGCCATTGGAGAAACGAAAGGAGCAAGCAAAAACCCTAGAAAATGAAGACAGTGTTCTCTAGTTTCTGCACCAAAGAGGAGGAGACGCCATTGTTTCTTTGTGAGGAGAGAAATGAGAGAGAGCGAACAAGATGGGGAGGATGTTCGTGAAATTGGTCATGGTGCCTTGATGAATCAAAATGGTGGTGAATTTGAAAGAAAGAAGAGGAGTATTTCAAAGAGGGAGAAAGAAACGAGTTCAATTGTTTTTTTAAGAGAGAGAAAAAGTGTGGGCGAATTGTTTTTCTCGAGAAGAAAAAGTTAGAGAAGTTGAGTATAGGAGAAGCTTAAAGTTAGATCGGTGGGGTCCATTTAGATTTTTACATTTGGCGCTTAAGGATTGATGAACAGTGGTTTAATCGCCGATTATAGACCCACTCATTAAAAGGGTAGATGATCGAGAAAAACAATAGAGAAGATAAGCTGTGATTTTTATGCAAAAGAATATTGGCAAAAAAATCATATATATTTTCTTAATTCTTACCATAAACTTGATTGGCCCCAAAAAATTTTGGAATCAAATTCACACATAAATCAAATTAAAAGAGCTAACATTTTAACAATCCCAAAATATAACTATTATAAATCCAAATCATTTTTCACAAAACAAAGGTAAATACAATTATAGAAGTCCAAAAGAAACCAACACTATTCGTCCAATGACTTAAGCTACCTGAGACATGAGGTCGACTATAACAAACATAAGCACAAGTACATGTGACAATAGGTGAATCTGGAAGAAAACTATAACAAAAACCTATGCTTTGATTGAATTGTGCACCACATTTTTCATTGCAACATGAATTATAACAGTCATTATCGCATTGACCAAGAGGACTTTGGCACTCCCTGTGAGGTTGAAATGGACCTGGATCAGCATCACATTTGTAATAACAAGTGCATTGTCCATTGGATTCAAAATATGAAGTTGCACCTTTCCACTGGCCTTTACACTTCTCTTCACAACATCCTGGGGAATCACATTCCACAACTTCTTTACATTCTTCTGAAATCTTCATATCTTTTTGACCTGTAAAGTCCAAATATTTCAATATTGTAAGACAATAAAATAATAAAGAATGGAAAAATTTGTCAAAAAATAAATAAGTGTTGGAGAAAAATATTGTGGTTAAATAAAGAGACTTTGCCTGCTACAATCACGAGGAGGACCATGAAGACAAGATAGCTAGAGATTAGCTTCACCATTATGTGGCTTTGCCTAAACTTTTCTTCTTCTTTTTGTGTCTTGTTCCTCAAACCAGCAATTATAGAGTGCTAATTAATTGTGAGATATTTTTCTTTTAATTTTTTTAATGGTTTTTGATTGCATCAATTATTTCCAATTATGTTGTACGGCTAGGTTTATGGTTTGTTCTCAAGAGACCCCTTAGGCCATAATCCTAGCTGTAGAGTATCTGCTTGTCATTATATGTTTATATTTCATTTTTATTATTATTATTTTTTTTAATTTTCCATTTTTGGGTAAACGAAAGTATATGCATTGCATTCACACCCCTTGATATATAAGTCAATCGATAGCAACATAGATTTGGTGTTATTTTTCTAAATATCACACGGAGCACCAACTCCATTCAGTATGCAACCATATCTGTCAAGACACAACATAATTTAGAGATAATATGAACAATTAAAATCGAACTGAACATAAAGATTACAGATATGCAATACAAATATTCACATTACCTACTAAATAGTCGGAGTCAAATCATGGTTCGAATAATTCTGATGGTGTAGTGAAACTGAATCCGATAAAGAACCACATATGGTGATGGTTGCTTAGAATTTTTGCCACTAATCACGAAGTTCAACTTTGTACTTTTGTCAATTTGGACATATAACATGAGAACAGACATGCGAAAATTTGTGAAGGTGATTAGGGACGACAATAATGTGGCCGGGGTCGGTGGAGTACTCCCCTGATCTCCTCCACATAGAGTTTTTCTCCCTGTCTCCGTCCCCATAGTCCTCGTGGGGACCTCGTAAAATCATCAGGAATTAAATTAAAATCTAATAAATTTAGACAAATACAATTGCTAAACTAAAAAATCATAGGTTAATATTTTAATATAAAATTTAGTCCTTTTATTTATTGATATTAAAAAAATAAAATTAAGAATAAAAGATAACAATTAGCACATTTTTATTTTTTTATTAATATTTTTAATTAAAAAATACATTAATGTACTCGGACAGCAGAATGGTCCCCGTTCCCATCCCCATCCCCAAGTTGATAGTGGGGGAATTATCTCTCTTGTCCCCGTCTCCACGAGGAAAAATTTCTCACTCACGAGCCACTGTGGGGCAGTCCCCGTCACAATCCCCACACAGGTATGAATTGACTCTCCTTATCCCGAACAACTTAACTAACACTAATTTTTTTATGTATAAGTTCATAATTTAACTAACTCAGATGCATGTATATACTATCTTGTGGCATTTAAATATGCAAAAGTGAAAATTTTTAAATAACTATTAAAATAGACATTGTTATCCAAATTGTATCTGTTATTGCTATAATTTTGACTATTTTATTTAGATTATATAATTATGAACTTTTTCGTCTAATATAGATGATTCCGGAATTTTGTAACAAAAAAAAAAAGTCTATCAAATTTTGAAATTTGTGACTTACTACACATTAATTACCATCCATTCCAATTGTTGTAGAGAAATAATATACTTAATTACCAAAATTTATGAATTGAGTGATTCATTTTAAATGCAAATGCAGTTAACTCAATTTTTGTCAAACAAATTTCTTTTTCGAACATGATCAAACAGATACCCAGTTTATACCAAAAATTAGTTCGAACATTACCCCGTAAAAATTAATACAAATTTAATAGAATGTTTTGGAATAGACACAATACGTAAATGAGAACACAAACATGTTTAAGTTATTTCAAATGACAATTAATTGACCAAATCATCGCCATTCGCTCTCCGTCGCATCACCAGTAAAATTGCCACGCTCTCTCTCTTGGCAGCCAGCTGGACTGCTCCAACTATGAATTTGTGAGAAAATAAAAGGGTATTATTCGATGTTTCTTTGTCGGATAACTCCAACGACCATTTTCATTGCCATATTGTACTCTCTTCAAGCTCACTTAAAAATTTGGTCTTATAAAAATCTAGTCAGTAAACCTCGTCATGCTCCATAAGCTGGCATTTAGTGACTATCACTAAATGTGTCATTTAGTGACGTAAACCGGACTCTCTCTAGATTTAATTGAATATAATAATAAACAAAATTAATAAGAAATATACACATAAAATAGGATACTCTCTAAAATTCAAAGAAGTAAAAAAAACATGGGGCACATGAAACCAAGATCCATGAGAAGAAAGAGAAATGGATAAAAAAAATTCAACTATTATTTTCTCTATGAATTTCATATAAAGCTTAGAGAAAAATTCTCAACATAAGAATAATATAACTTTGTACAGAGTATCCTAAACATTTGATCTTCAATATCACCTCTTCCGACTTCAATGTGTAAAATTTAACTATAGCATCATTGGTTTAATTAAGTTGAAATATCCCCAATAAGTCAATAAATTAGTAGAAGAACTTCAATTTAAAACTACAGGGACCAACAAAAATGAAGAATAATAATAAAGGGGTAGAAGGTTTAAGGACGAAATGTGCTCTTACAGTTGTTGCCTCCTTTTTCTTCACAATTTAGAGAAAACTCTTTCAAATCCTCTAATCCTTTGAGTACTCAAGTTTCTGCAGACACAAATGTAAAGGCATTCAAACTCACTTTGAAGTTTACAGTATCTCTTTATGTGACTCTTGAAATGTAGCAAACAGCATACATGCATAATTTCAAGTTTATGTATTTTCCAAAGATGCACTACTATTGAATATTAATGCTGAAAACATTGATATGAAAATGTGAATTATTATATAAAACTTAATTAGCTCCTAAGCTGATTAGAGGATCACACATGCTCGTGGTTCCTATTCCTAATAGTGAGATCAATTCTATAACAGAAAAATTAAGAGAGATAATTAGGATATGAGAAATGCAGAAGATGAGAGGGCGTAATATGATGAATTGATAATAATGCCCATATAGCTTCTATAAACCGAAGACAGATCATCTAAAAAGATAAACCTAACCACCCGCATAACAAATGCACAAAGGAAACTTTAAAACAATGACACAAAAGGCTAAATAATATGTTGGTGCTGCCCTCAATAAATAAGCTTAATTGTCAACAACTTCAAATAGTCGGTTCCCATGGTGAATATATAATGGCACGCCCAATAGATTTCTTATAATAATGAAAAAATAGAATACTTGAGTCCCATCTTCTTCAAATAGGCCTTCGCTCTAAAAAGAGAAACCTTTAATACGATAACAACTAAATAATAGGTTCCATACAATCGATGACAACTAACATTCTATCGTTCTGAAACTAAACAAAAGAGTACACATTTATCAAAAAGAAAATCTATAATTTGCATTTGGCAACTATTTGCCAATCTTAGTATCATCTATCTATCAAGTATATTGTTCATTTAGAATAACAAATAATTGATTTGAATACATAAACATGTGGAGACTCTTATGAGGTTTGCCTAAAAATATGATATGGAAGACAAAATAAGTAATTAAGAGTTGGAAATCAAACAACACAAAAAGGTTACAAATAAAACCATCATAAGAATCAAGCCCATGTATAATAGGCCGGTAGAGAAGGCTTGTTAATATAAATCTTATATCTTTCTATTTCAAACTAATGTGCAGCCAGGTAATTCTTACGGGAGAGCAAACACTTACATTGTCTCCCTTACATTGTGTTCTCTCCCTCTCCCTCCCTCTATGAGCCTTTGTCTCCCTGACATTGTGGTTGAAAGGAGGCACAAATGTTTCCTCTTCCCCGGTCTCATGAAGCAGCGCAATACTTTACCAACCGAATGGTATTTTTTCGATACTGTACATAATCCATCCATATCCATATACATTATGCAATTATTATGTGAGACAAATTTTGTCAAAAAAAATGTGAGAAAAATATTTTGAAATCCAAAACGTTACTTTGGATGGAAATTGTTTTCGGTTAAATAGTAATTGATATGACAATGAATATTTGGTTCAAATATTGGAGTTGATTCCCACTCGTCTAAATTGGAATAGACAAATAATAAAATTCTTTAATTGTATGAAATTTGTTTATATTTATTATTAACAAATGCTCATAAAAAAGGACAGTTATATGTTTGAATTGATTTAAACATAAAGGTATTTCATTTGCGCATGTGGTATGTGACTTGGAGACTTGGATTAATACCGGTGACATGGCCTCAAAAATAGTATTGCTGATGTGGAGTGGCTTATTGATGGACACCTTAGAAAATTGGCTTTGAGGAGCCTATTTAATTGTATTATTAATAGATTTCAAATAGCTGAAAATAGTCTTAGACTTATTGTCAAAAAAAAAAACAAAATAGTCTTAGACAAGTTAACAGACATAAGGACAAGTACATCCATAGATAGGTGTTCCAGTAAAGCTACTACAATATCCTATGCCTTGATTATATCGTTCACCACATTTAGCATTGCAACAAGCATTGAAGCATTCATCACTACAAGGACCAGCAGCACCAATGCATTTCCTTCTAGTTTGATTTGGACCTGGCTTCGCATCACAGCTGTAGTAACAATTGCATACTCCTGATTCACAAGTCCCTGTTCCACCACTCCACTGATCTTTACACCTCAGGGAACAACCGTCAACACTGACACATTCTTCCAAATTTTCTCTGCATAATTCCACCACGTTCTTTTCCCCTGCATGTACTCCTGATTCATCACAGTGTTGTTGTCGGGTTAGATGAAATGCAGCGACATATGCTCATACTCAGGTTCGAACTCGTCAATCACTGTCTATATAGTTTGTTGAAATTGTCAATACAACCAACAATGATGACAGACTACATATAATATATTATTTGTTTTGTCTGTCATCTCATAATAAATATCATGTTAAGAAAAGATATCACTCAGATAAATATAATTTTATTTCATGTTTATCTTCAGATTAATTATATATATACATCATTTTCAAGTCGTTATTATATTTCATCATGCATTTTATATATGGCAATAGTTAATCAATTTGTAAAAAAAAAAAAAGAAGAAGGAGACTTACCTGCTACAGCAAGAAAGAGGATGATGAAGAAAAAACAATTTGGGATTATATTCATCATTTTTATTATAGAAATATACTTTGCCTAGTATTATCTTCTTCTTTTTCTGACTTGGATCGGTATGCTATATATGAGTACTAAATTAATCATAACCATTAGCATTAACATCACAGTAAATAGCAAACAATAACGGCTCCAGAATCAATCTCATATTAATAAATAGGAAATTGTAACTGCTCCATAATTCCTTACTTATTCTCAATCAAGTCAATTGTAAATGTATATTATTATTGTGTTGATGTGTTGAATGTGTTGAATACAAAGTAAATTTGTTTTGCTTTCTCTATATGCATGGTATCATAGAAGCCTTCTGCTTGAACAGCATTCGCTATGGTAATGGGCGAATATCTACAAAATAGTGTACGAGGGGCTTCATCTCTTGTGTATGTCCTGTGGCAAATTTGGCCACTATATAGAGGGTTGTCCAGTCAAAGGCAACTACTGATGGGAAAGAGATTTTGGTCAACAGGGTAGTAAAAATCATAATATTCCTCATGCAAAGAATAAGGAAGAATCCGTTACAATCAAAAAAAGGAAAGGAAATAATGGATAATAAAGTGAATTATGAGGTCCAAAGTGCTGCCATTATGATGTGAATTTTGACAATATCAATAGTATCAATTTGAATACCAATGTAACAAGGCCCCACCATGATGCTACGGGTAGTCAACAAGGGATAAGTAATGGGGCTTTTTTGCGTTCAACTAGTGGTATTGGGCTTAATGAGAATAATGGGCTTAATGAGAATAATGGGCTTAATGAGAATAATGGGCTTAATGAGAATAATGGGCTCCAAACTCACCACCACACAAGGTTGCCTCACACATTACACACTCCTCAAAATTCTTCCTTGTCTCCCCTATGGATTCTACTATGTTGGAGCAGGAAGAGTTTATGGATGCCCAAGAACATGGTGCAAATGGAAATGAAGACTCAGCTATGGAAATAGTGGCTGAGACCCCAAGCTCTTAATTGTGACCCTCTAGTTTTGTTTACTTCATCTATTTCCTTTGTTGATGAATTTAAACACAATTTTTCTTTGGAATTGCCGAGGAGCAGCTAGTACGGTTCTTTTCCAGAATTGTAAGCAATACATAGATGTTCACAAGCCTAAAAATTTTGTTCTTATGGAAACTAGAAGTAATCCGGTCCGTTTGAAAAATACTTTCAGGATGCTTGGGTTTGATGGCTTTACGTATGCTTCCAATAGGGGGTTTGCTGGTGGAATTGCTACTGGTTGGAAAACTGACTTGGTGGAGCTTTTGGAGATCACCAATGATTTCCAATATATTCATTTTCGTGTGAACATGACAGATGGGTGGCAGTGGTTTTTTTACATCCGTGTATGTCATCTCGGGCGATGAGTTGAGAGGAGATTTTTGGGCCAATATGAAGCAATTATCCAATAGTATATGATGGGTCAGTGGTTGCTAGCTGGTGATTTAAATGATATTGCAGGCCCTCATGAGAAAAAAGGAGGCGGCCCAATAAATGTTAGAAAGTGTGATTTGTTTAAGGATAGAATCCAAGCTTGCAATTTATGGATTTGGGCTCAGTTGAACCAAATACACTTGGAGAGGACGAGTTCATGGTAGCTATGATCAGATGTTTGTTAGACTTGATCGTGGGTTGCACTATGGATTTGGGCTCAGTTGAACCAAATGCTTTTGTTAAGACTCTTCCTCGGGTGGACTTTTCAGACCCCCACCCTCTTCTGATTTCTTTTCATGGGGTGGATGAGGTGAGGAGGGATCGATCCTTCAGGTTTGAGAGGGCATGGCTAATGCACGCCTCCTTTAATAATGATATGAAGGATTGGTGGAAGCATGGCGAGGGGTTCACCAACAAGCTTGCTCAGTTTGAAGGTGAGTTGAAACTTTGGAAAACCAACATGTTTGGTTGCGTTAGAGCTAGGAAGCGAAAACTCCTAGCCAGGTTGGGAGGAATTCAGAAGAAATATCAAGAAGGTAGTTTGAATACCCATCTTTACAAGCTTGAGCGTGATCTTCAAAGAGAGCTTCATGAAGTTCTATACCATGCGGAGGTTATGTTGTTCCAACGGTCAAGGACCAAATGGATGCAAGATGGAGATCGTAACACAAGGTATTACCAAATAAAGGCTGGAAACCGTAGCGGAAAAATAGAATCTACATGCTTCGTGATACCAATGGGCAATGGCTCGAGCAAGAGGAACAAGTCCAGCTACATGTCAATCAATTTATTTACTACGTTGTATACTAATGCTGATGTAGATATGAACAAGCCGATCATGAGGTTTGGGATCACCCCCAAGCAGGCTATTTTCATTATGGCTAGTTGGAAAGCACCGGGACCAGATGATTTTCAAGCTAGTTTTTATCATGAAAATTGGAATATCATTCATAAAGATGTCATTGACTGTGTGAAGAAGATATGGGGTACCCCAGAGTATATTAGCAGCATTAATACCATAGATATTTGTCTCATCCCTAAAGTGGATAAACCATAATTTGTTAACCAATTTAGACCCTTCTCTTTGTGCAACCTCAATTACAAGATCATCACTAAAATTGCGGTGAATAGGTTGAAACGGTATATTGCTAAAGATTGTATCTCCTTGCCAAACAAGCTTCATTCGAACTAGAAGCATTCATGAGAATATTATTGTAGCTCAAGAGTTGCTCCACAACATGAATAAAATGAGAGGTAGAAATGGTTTCTTTGTTGTCAAAGTGGACCTCGCAAAAGCTTATGTCCGGCTAAGATGGAGCATCATTGTTGAGGTGTTGACTGAGATTGGCATGCCTGAACCACTTGTATAGCTTATCATGAATTGTGTTACTAGTGTAAAGAAAAATTTAATGTGGAATGGCAAGAGATTGGAGTATTTTTCTCCTCAAAGAGGTACCCGTCAAGAGGATCCCCTCTCCCCTTACCTCTCTGTTCTTTGCATGGACAAGCTTACCCACTTAATTATGGAGGCAGTGGATAATGGTGACTGGTTCCCCATCAGAGCAGGAAGGAATGGCGTAGAAGTCTCCCACCTTATGTTTGCGGATGATGCACTCTCTTTGGGAAAGCCAATGAGCGCAACATGATATGTGTCACTAACGTTTTAAATTTGTTTTGCAGCATGTCAGGGAAAATGGTTAGCCAAGAGAAGGCTAACATTCTTTTCTCTAAGAATGTGGATAATCAATGCAGGAACATGTTGACCAACATCTCGGGTTTCAAGGCCACAACTAGCATGGGAAAACCTCTCGGAGTTCCCCTTCTAGGGTGTACTCCTAGAAAGAAGGATTTCAATTATTTTCATCAACAAGGTCAAATACAAGTTGACAGGGTGGAAGTCTCGACATTTGTCATTTGCTGGGCGTGTGACTCTCTCAAAGTCAGTAATTCAAGCGCTTCCCATATACACAATGATGACAATTCCTCTGCCTAAGTTTTGTATTGCTGAAACTCACAAGGTCCAATGTCAGTTTATTTGGGGAGACACAGATGGTAGACTTTGCATGTATATCATTAATTGGAACACTTTGTGCCTTCCCAAAATGCATGGTGGGTTTGGTCTTCGCAACTTAATTACATGAATCAAGCCTGCTTAATGATGCTTTCTTGGGGTTTGAAAGATAACCAAGATAGATTGTGGTGTAGAGTGTGCTTGAAGGCAAGTATGCTAGTGGCACTTTTATTATGGGGAACTTTCAGGTCAAGATTTCTGACTCTTTCTTATGGAAGCACATTCATAACTATTGGCAGGAGATACACAATAATGAAGCTTGGTCGACTGGTGGTGGTACCGATGTGAGATTGTGGTTGGACAAGTGGCTTGATGGGCATACTATTTTGCAGGAATTGGCCCCTAATATTCCTCCTCATATGCTAAATTGGCGGGTTTGTGATGTCGTTGCTACCGATAGTCGTTGGAATCTGGAGGTTCAGGAGAGTCTTCTGCCATTGAATGCTATTAATCGGATCAATGCTCACCCCCCTCCATCTGCTAGCGATGGTTTAGACTTAAGATATTGGCCCGGGGAGTCTAGCGGTACCTTTTTTATTTGTCGGGGGTATCATGATGATGATTATGATGATAAGTGCCAAAATCGTGATGATGATTATGATGATTTGTGGGTAGTGGTTTGGAAGACCAACGTAACAGAGAGGGTGCGTTGCTTTGCGTGGCAAATTCTTCATGGAAAGCTGCCTACAAAATATTACTGTCGGAAGTGGGGGAATGGTATCACTAGTTGTCATTATTGTCCCGAAGTTACTGAGAGCATTAGTCATGTGCTACGTGATTGTCCCATAGCTTCTCACATGTGGCGCCATCTCGTGCTTGTAGACACTTGCTCCAACGTCCTTAAGATCAAATTTATCGAGTGGGCCTTGTATAACGTTACCACGAGAACCACCCTTGTTGGAGGTGTTGATTGGAATCCAACATGGGCTACGGCGTGTCACCAGCTTTGGGCCTGGCAAAATAAACATGAGAAAGACCCCCAATTCATCAGACCGCACTACTCCCACCCAGTGGTGGATCCAGGATTAAAAAACAGGGTGTTCCTTGAATGACACTAAGGCAAGATGTATTACCACCAAGGCAGAATAATATTCATTCAATGACACTAAGGCAGAATGTATTACCACCAAGGCAGGATGTTTGGAGTGTATTACCACTAAGGCAAGATGTTTGGGTGTTCTAGGGTACACTGGGAACACCCCCTGAATCCGCCTCTGCTCCCACCGAGTGGTACTTATCATTGTTACTCAGTACTTGCATGGGTATTTATCTCTATACCCGTCACATGTGCACAACTGGGTAGAGACAAATTTTAAATGGCTTCCACCCGACCCTAGCTGGGTTAGTGTTAACATTGATGGGGCGTATGAGCAGGGCATGAAAATTGCATCTTGTGGTGGAGTTATTCGTGATAGCAATGGGCGGTGGCTGGGATGTTTCTCTCGCTATTGAGGGGCTACTAGCGCTTACATGGCTGAGTTGTGGGGTGCCCTTGAAGGTTTGTCTTTGGCTCATGGGAGGGGCTTCTCCAAGGTTGAGCTTAGATTGGATCGAAGGTGATTGTAGAGTGTCTGCTAAGTACGCAGCAAGGGAGTTGTGGTGGTAGAAATCAGGTCAAGAGGATCAGAGCTTTGTTGGCGTTGAATTGGGAAGTTCGCGTGTGTCATATATACCGTGAAGCCAATGTAGTTGCTGATGGTCTAGTTTCTCTTGGGTGCAGCCATAGGGGGATTTAGTTGTTTACGACTCGCCACTCCCTAGTATTAGAAATGTGTTGGAGGCTGATTTGTTGGGAGTTCCTACTCCCCGTTTGATTCCTGTGTAATTCTCTTTTAGTCTTTAGCCTTGTTTAATCTCAAAAAAAATAAAAATAAACAGATTTATTTTTTTCGCTCGATCCAAAAATGGTGACCTCATCATCCTCCACTTCCCCACTCTCACAACTGCATGCCGCATTCACACCCTCCTTGTAGCTCAAAACTTTGCCGGCTCGTCACGGTGAAACCTCATGTCCTCCCCGACGGTCGACCAGTCATTCTTCCTTGTGGTTCAGGGTAGCTAAAGTTGTTTGTTGCTAATTAGTCGTTCATAACATAAATTTCTTATATTTATTTATTTCAAATACTTAAACATAGTCTTAGACAAGTTAACAGACATAAGGACAAGTACATACATAGATAGGTGTTCCAGTAAAGCTACGACAATATCCTATGCCATGATTATATCGTTCACCACATTTAGCATTGCAACAAGCATTGAAGCATTGATTACTACAAGGACCAGCAGCACTAGTGCATTTCCTTTTAGTTTGTCTTGGACCTGGCTTTGCATCACAGTTGTAATAACAATTGCATACTCCTGATTCATCACAAGTACCTGATCCACCACTCCACTGATCTTTACACCTCTGGATACAACTGTCAGGACTGCCACATTGTTCCAAATTTTCTCTGCATATTTCCACCACGTTCTTTTCCCCTGGTCTCCAAATGTTTAAATTATTATGTTATACCAAAACAACAATGGAAGGAAAAAATTACTTAGGTTACGTATAATATATTGTTTTGTCGGGTTAGACAAAATGTAACCACACACGGTTATACTCAGGTTGGAACTCGTGAAATAGCGTCCATATGTTGCTGAAATTGTCAATAAACAACAAACGATGACAGACTACATATAATATATTATACGAAATGCGCTAAGGTCGACGCATGATCAACGCTAGGATTGACGCGGCCAATCCAACGGCTACGAAGTGCCTCCAACCTCTATAAATAAAAGTAAACCCCTGCAAAAAAAGTACACTTTTCACAATGACTTGGGCGTCAAAGTGTCTTTGCAGGTACAACTCGCTCGAGCTCTGCTCACGACTTCACCAAATAACAGAGCGATATCAATCCAAACCGGGCCATCACAGGGACACTCAGGTACGGATCAAATATCATGTTAAGAAAAGATAACACTAAGATAAATATAATTTAATTTAATTTAATTTTTATTTTAAATTAATTATATATACATCATTTTCAAGTCGTTATTATATTTCATCATGCATTTTATCTATGGCAATAGTTAATCAATTTGTTAAAAAAAAACAAAGAGACTTACCTGCTACAGCAAGAAAGAGGATGATGAAGAAAAAACAATTGGGGATTAGGTTCACCATTTTTATTATAGAAATATACTTTGCCTAGCACTTTCTTCTTCTTTTTCTGACTTGGATCGGTATGCTTTATATATAGAGTTGACTAGTTGAGAGTTCCATCAAAAAAATTGTGTCTTCTTTTGAGGTCAGTTGTATTCATGGTGCATTAAATAATAAAACTATTAGTTCAATCAATTCAGCTCAATAAAAGAATTCATTAAAACATGTATAAAAAATAGTTAAATTTGTATTTAGCAATTAGTGGGCAAGGAGTAAATGAAGTACTTTTGACTAGATGGCAAATACATTTAAGGCTAAAAGGTACTTTTAGTCCCTGCAATTATCAAGAAAATCCAGTTTAGTCCCTGCAATTCCAAAATTTTTAAAATAGTCATTGCAATTACTAAACGTTAATACTTTAGTCTCTGCTGTTACTTTAGTATTAACACCGTTAGAGGTTGCTGAGGTGGATGCCAATAAGGATGCCAACAAGGATTAAAAGGGATTAGTCATCTTCCTCTTCGTTCTTATCTCCGGAAAGTGTGTTCTTCCATCATCTCTCTTCTTCTTCTTCTTCTTCTTCTTCTTCTTCTTCTTCTTCTTCTTCTTCTTCTTCTTCTTCTTCTTCTTCTTCTTCTTCTCTCTTCATTTTCAATCTAATCCCTTTTCCCAGAAACTATATTGTTCAATGACAACAAGCAGCAACACATCTTCAAATTATGCTTCAAGGCAAGGGCGACTGCCTGTTTGTGGATGTGGGATGTTATGCGTTTATTTATCTCTAACTCCGCTGAAAACTCTCAAAGGAGGTACTGGAAGTGTGTTAATTTGGGGGGGGGGGGGGGTAAGTAAAATTTGGGAAATAGGGTTCATATGTAGGTTGTTATGTTCTAAATGTGAATTAATTGTTGTAATTTTTTGAATAGAATTGATTGTGTCCAGGTGAGAGGAGCAAGCTGTAAGTTGTATGTTTGGGATGATCAACTAGATGCTCTAAAAATTCCTATGGTAACTGTTCAAGCTTCCCATTTGATTCCAGAAATTTCAAAACAAATAGAGGCATTGAAGACATCATGTGATTTCTAAATGTGGGGAAATATTTAAGCATTGGGAGTCTCAGAAAATTGGCAAACTTAAGCAAAAGTTGTTAGAGGAGAGGAAGAAGATGAAGTGGATGCAAGGAATGTTGATTTTAGTGATTGTGTATGTAGCATATATGAAATTTGGGTTGGTTTAGGAGTAATGTTAGTGACCAACCTAGTTATGTTGATGAATTTTTAATTTAAGTTAGGTTTTAAGTTGTGGAATTTAATTTAGGTTTTCAGTTGTGTAATTTAAATAATCTGTAATGGAACCTATTATCTATATAATGAAACCTATTATCTATGTTAGGTACTTTTAGTAATTGCTTTGGCTCAATTATGATTTTAGTAATTGCATAATTAATGTGTTGCTCAATTATGCAGGTACCTATTACTAAAAGAACCTTCTAATAAAATACATATTCTTAAGTCAATGAAAATTGCTTAATTTATCTGATACTATGTTGCTCTTTTGTTATTGTAGAAACAATCCACAAATGCTAAAGCTACACAAAATTGTCTGTTTCTGTCTTAATTATACAACATCACTTATGCTGCATAACTGCACCACAATCTGTCTTCATTATGCGGCAAATTGGTGTGCTTTGTTATGCACAAAATTATGCAGAAAATTGGCCTGTTATGCAGCAAGCATATGTCCAATCTCTTAAACTAAATAGTGCAGCAATTTTATCAAATTATGCAGCAAACCAAGTTCCATAACGATCAATTGTGCAGCAAATTGGTCTCTATGTGTGAATAACAGACAATAATAGGTTCCAAAACATAGATAAATTCATTTCATAACATAGATAATACATTCATAACATAGATAATAGGTTGGTCACTAACATTACCCCTAAACCAACCCAAATTTCATATATGCTACATACACAATCACTAAATTAAAAATCCTTGTCCTAAGACTAGCTAACAGGTAATTCATATTAATTATTAATTTAATATATATAGGGTTCATAAGCTATAAGCTAAGTGACTCTCCTCTAACAACTTTTGCTTAAGTTTTCCAATCTTTTGAGACTCCCAATCCTTAAATATTTGACCACATTTTTCAAATCACATGATGATTTTGATGCCTCTAATTGTTTTGTAGTTTCTGGAATTGATTGTGAAGGTTGAACAGTTACCATGGGAATTTTTAGAGCATCAAGTTGATCATCCCAAACATACAACCTACAACTTGCTCTTCTCACCTGCACACAATCAATCAAATTTAAAAATTGACATCAATTAATTCGCTTTTACAACATAACAACCAAGATATGAACCCTAATTCCCAAATTTACTTACCCCCCAATTAACACACTTCCAGTACCTCCTTTGAGGGTTTTCAGCTGAATTAGAGATAAATAATCGCATAACATCTCCACATCCACAAACAGGCAGTCGCCCTAGCCTTGAGGTACCATTCGAAGATGCGTTGTTGCTTATTGTTATTGGAGAAATAAAACAACAAACAACGTTTCTGGGTAGATGGAGAAGATTGAAAAGGAAGAAAGAATATGGAAGAACAAGAAAGAAGATGGAAGAAGAAGAGAGAAGGTGGAATAGAGAGAACAATATTTCTGGAAGCAAGAACGAAGAATGAAGAGGAAGATGATATGGAAGATGATATAAGCCCTTAGTAATCCTTGTTGGCATCCTTATTGGCATCCACGTCATCAATATATAACGGTGTTAATACTAAAGTAACAGCAGGGACTAAACTAGTAACGTTTAGTAATTGCAAGGACTTTTTTTAAAAAATTTGAAATTGTAGGGACTAAACTGGATTTTCTTGACAATTGCAAGGACTAAGAGTACCTTTTAGCCTACATTTGATTTGAAGTAATCTAAAATGTGCAATATACTGTGTGAATATCGACGCTAAAGTGCACTATTGATCCGTTATTTTTTACTAAAGTTTCATTTTGGTCTTTGGTCTTTTTATTTTTCTCACTTTGGTCATTTATCTTTCATATCCATGTCAGTTTAGTCATTTGTCTTTTATTTTTCTCACTTTGGTCATTTATCTTTCATATCCAAATCAAACTCTAACAACTTACAATATTACATTCTATCCAAAATTAAAGTAGGCTAGGTAAAAAACGAGAGACATAACCGCACCACTCTCCCCTAAGCTCAGCAAGCTGCTCAACAGAGTATGTCGTGCACCGACAATGGGGAAAATACTGAAATTATATAAATAAATAAAATTAGAATTGAAATGGTTAAATGGAAATAAATACTATTATATCAAAATCAAAAATAATTTTAAGTAGATACCTGATGGAGGATAGTCGTTTTGTTGTGGGTAATAATTTTCTTCATAAATTTCATTACGTAACACTCACAATCATTGTCATTGGGTTGTTTAAGACACTACAAAACGAAAGATTAGTTAATTGTTATATTTAATTTAATAAATTTTTTTGACAAAATAATGTAACTAAATGTATTAGAAAATTAATTGATTACAAACTTACATCTATTGGTGTCCATTTGACCGTTAATTTTTCCACTACCCAATATGTTTTCAAACAACTGAACAGAATACCATATAACTATATTAATAGAAATGCATATGTATATAAGTAAAACTAAGAAGTATGCAGAAGGATCGAAATATACACACCTATTAAACATCTCCACCAACTCGGGGTAGTTTTTGTAATGACAATGCAATGAGTCAAAGTAGGACACCGTTTTTTTCCTAGGATTAATGGCAAAAAGAACCCAATGTACCCTACAAAATAAAATTTTGAATAAGTAATTGACTAATATGTAAAAAATGCATGTTATATAAAAATGGATTAAATCTCTCACCTTAAAATATATGGTGCCAAAAGCATGGCATCGCTGCTTGTATTTTGAGCTTCCTAGAAGCGTTGAGTGATAAATTTCTAACATCATCCCTGTTTTGTTTCACAAGTATGGCATAATTAGTCAGTGTGGGCTTCACTGCACGAAGGTTTGTACTCTCCGAACACAAGAACAAAAAAATCTGTGTTTGTTCCGAAGGGACCAGGGACCAAAATGTCACCGTACAAGTACCTACAATTATATAAATATATATATATATATATATATATATATATATATGCAAATTAAATTAACGATATGATAAAATAAATTCAATGATGTCAAATAATAAATTACATACGTACTTGACATATGCCTTAATAACAGTACTGGTTGCCTCCTTCAAATTACATACATCATGGATACCCTCACGGTAGATCGTCAGTCTTTGACCGCTATTCCCAAAAATTTGGTCATCCATCGTTAATTCAAGCCCTACCTTAGTCATCATGAATTTCTCATACATTTCGGCATGACCAATATTCCTATAAGATTCATTAATGGATGAGGCGGAGGGCTGAGACACAATTGGAGAAGGGGAGGGGTGAGTCACTTGGCGAGAGGGGAGGGGTTAGTCACTTTTGGAGAAGGGGAGGGCTGAGTCACTTTTGGAGGAGGGGCGGGTTGAGAAACTTTGTAGAAAGGGCGGGACCATACACTTTTGGAGAAGGGGTGGGCTGAGACACTTTTGTAGAAGGGTCGGACCGAGACACTTTCTTGCAAGTAGATTTTGCCTTGCCAACACTTTTGCCCCTAGATTTTGTATTTTGGCGTACCTATGTATAAAAAATAATAATTACTTAGTTAGCACACAATATATGACAAAAAAATAATTAGTTAGTTATATATATATAGTGTCACTTACAACGACAAGGTGTGCTGGTCATGCCACAAAGGTACCAACTGCATTTTGCACAATCAGTAAATCAATACTTTCAACTGGATCGCAGGCAATGGTGCATCCCCCACAATTGGACACTCAACACTGACTCTAAGATGATCTGGAGGTAGGGGCAAATTGTGCGTCAAGGAACCCAATTGGTTACATATGAAGCTTATTGCAACTATTTGATGTGGGTTTGAGATATACAATTCACACTCATACTCATTGTTGCCCTAAATCAATTATAAACAAAAAATTATAAAGACATTATTTGATGTAATATATATGTACAAGAAAGAGATATTAATAATTAATTCCTTATTTATTATAAAAAACAATTAATACCTTAGTTGACGGCATGGTGGAGCTATCTGGTGCGCTATCTGTAGCAGAGGATGGTACCACAGGCATAACGTGCCCATAATGCAATCTGATATCACTAAGTCCAACCATTAGATCTTCATACAATACCAACATCCTTCTAAATTGTGATGCTCACCATAGGTTTTCTTATTTGGTCCAAGGTAGGCGATTGGATTAACGTCAAATCCAACACCCCTTGTACGACTCGAGTATTCTTCCCTTTCCAAGGCATGGGAAAGCATTTCCTTTTCAGAGAAATCAGTGATCTCTCCCTGTGACACTGACTGTGATATGGTTTCCTGATTCACAAAACAAAGTATAATAAATAAAATTATTTTACATTATAATCATAAAAGTTACAAAACAATATCTGAATTTTGGATATACTTACAATTCTGTGAGTCACCTCCTTAGATTTGGTCTTCCCTTCTTTGTTTTATCGGGCCTCTACCCAAAAAATATGCCGCTCATTACTTTCTTTAGTAGGAATTTTTCAACTCTCCCCCAACTATACTTAAATTTACCAAATGTTAAAAAATTATAAATCAAAAGATTCATTAAACGAAATAAATCAAGCTTATTGTGTCTTAACAATCTCTCTTCAATAATTTGATATCCACTAGCCCCCACTATAAGGTTACTCACAGCCGAAGCTCTCTCTCAATTCTCTTGGCTTGCTTTCTATTTAGAGAGATAAGTATACATTAATGCATAATATATAATTTTGGATCTTTGGGGCGTCTTCTAACAAATGTGTGTCATTCCTCCTTTGAAATAAATCCACTATATAGTGTTATAGGATCCTATCTGATGTTTCCATTATGATCTATCAGCCATTTTTCCCTAAATTGGTAACAAAATTCCGATGTAACTTTCCAGCTTCCTTTATTAACCAGTCTTTTCGAGACTCATTCACATGAAAAAAAACATTTTAAAAAACCAAAAAATGAATAGTGATTAAATTAATATTAAATTATGTGTTTAGATTGATTTATTTTTGTAGCTTTAATAGATAGATTCTAGTAAATAGTAAATTTTAGATAAATTAATATAAATTTAGTAAATTCTACATAATTTAATATTAATTTAATTTGACTATTTTAATTTAGATATTGATTTTTCACAAAAAATGAGTTTATTAAAAAGAAATTGGCAGTGCGTCACTTCTACTGCTAAAAGCTGGCTGTTTTTGTTTTTTGGTGGCAAAATGACTAAAATATCTCAAAAATGGACATGTGGCACTCTGGTGGAACATCTAAAAATGTCAATTTGCTGATATTTACTGTATTTAATGTTATTGTTCCATATTCCCTTCATTTAAATGAGTGGTTAACAATAATTTCAAATAAACAGTTGTTTTCATTAAATATTAAAAAAGGTTAATTTGATTAACTTTTTGTATGAAAATAGACAATTAATTACACTTAAATAATTTTCTTAATCACTGTGAAAGTAGTTAATTTTGCTTATAAAAGAGCACACCCCTCCCTAGCAAGAGATATACCTCTTTTTCCTTTCTTTTTACTAGGCTTAATTACAGTTTTGATCCCCCTATTTTCCCCTCCCTAGCAAGAGATATACCTCTTTTCATGAATTTAGTACCCTTATTTTCACCAACTTACGATTTTAGTCCCCCAAGAATTATTTTCACGAATTTAGTCACACTATTTTCGCCACCTCACAATTTTAGTCCCCTTATATTCAGAACTCACGATTTCAGTCCCCCTATTTTTCCTTGAGGGGGACTTTGATTTTAAAAATTGGAAAAATAGGGGGACTAAAATCGTCAGTTGGCGAAAATAGGAGGACTAAATTCGTGAGAAAAATTATTGCGGGACTAAAATCGTGAGCTAGTGAAAATAGGGGGGGCAAATTCGTGAAAAAATTTCTTTGGGGATCAAAACCGTGAGGTGGTGAAAACAGGGGGACCAAAACTGTAATTAAGCCTTACTATTTTCATAAATGCAATAATATTCATTGAAACCTTAATTCAAACCATTGTAAGTTACTCACAAAGTCTCTTAACGCTTTCAATGAATGACTAATCTCCATTGTGCTTAAAAACAAATTTTATACTGGCCAACACAGAATTTATCACTGTAGGAACGAACGTGGAAACACCAATTTAAATTGTGGAACCAATGAATGACCCAGTGCCATTTATTACTTAAAGGATAAATGTATCTTTTGGGCCTTTATATTTGCTTTAGGTTTCATTTTGGTCCTTGATGTGCTCCCTCATCTTTCATTTTAGTTTCATTTTGGTCCCTACTATTAGTTTTTGTTAACAGACGTCACGCTGGAAATTAAATGCTGACATGGTGTCTTACATGTCAGTGCTGACTTGGAACTTATTAAGTGATGTGGCATATAAGGGACCAAAATGAAACTTAAAAAATGAGGTACCAAATTGATAAAAAACACAAAACACAAAATCAAACACCATCTTCATCTTCTCTGGTCAGCCACCACCACCTCCGACGAGCCACCACCACCACAAACAGTGGCATCGCCTCTTTCTCTCTCTCCCTTCATCATTGAAAGTGCCAAAAAACTGTAAAACGCGAAACTACATTTCCATTACGTTCTCGATTCTTTAACATTTTTGATGAAATGTTTTTCTAACAATCAGTTGTCACACCAATTTCAAGTCTATTGCAAGTGGTTTGTTGAATTTTGGTTGAGTTTTGAATGTTTCCCCAATTTGCAAAACACAAAACGTGTTTGCCTCTAAAAATCATGTTTTAGATTAAGTTCTTCCACTTTTTTGTGCCAACTGGTGATGGATTCTAGTTGTTTGTGAAACTTCACATGAAATGCAGTACTCATATACTTGATTTGGTGAAGAATTGAGAATTCTGTAAATTATTGTTGTTTTTGGTGTTCTTGAACAGATAGAGAGGGAGGGGGAGAGAGAGGCAATGTCAAGAGCCGGGGACCACATTCACCTAGTGCATATCTTTACAGCAGGGGGACAATTGTAATAACAAGTGCACAATTGAAACTCACAAGACCCTTTTCCGTTGGCGTGCATAGCTTTACACATCTGATCACATTTCCCTAGGGGACCACATTCACCTAGTGCTTGTGAAAATCCTTCCACTTTCCCTTTCCCTGTGCTAGCTCCAAATTATAAATTAAGAAATAAAAAACATCAAATGAAGGAATATGCATAAATATCATATATTGTTGATGTTATTAAAATTGCAGTTAAGTTAGTATCATGAGACTTACTTGCTACAACAAGAACGAGGATCATTAAGAGAAGAAGATAGTTTGAGATTTGGTTCACCATTTGTTCGAAAATACTCCTACTTTACCCTTTAGTTTTGATGGCTCTGATTCTCAGTTTGCATTGTTAATATAAAGTTCTACAACAAGAGTTCTGCATTGTTAATTTTGAGGTCAGCTATATTTATTTATTGCGTCACCATCTTTAATGTAGATATTTAATATATGTTTTGACGTGTAGTATATATATATACCAAAAAAGTGTCGCCATATTAATGAACTAATACTCCCTTTATTTATAATTGTCGTATATGCACCAAAAAAATAATATTATAAGTGTTGTATTCATTTTTTTTATATGCAAAAATTATATAAAAAAGAGAGTGCAAGTGGGCATCCCAACTTCTACATCTGACAGCGCCTAAGAAACCTCTTGCCACCCCCACAAAAAAAAGGTTTTTTGTACCCCACCCCATCCCCATAAACCTCCACCCACACCGAAACCCCAAAATCTTGCTCGAAAACGTATTTTTTAACAAATTTTTGACCAATCGATATACACCGGGGGTATATATACGACCCTATGCATTTAGGCATCGTATATACACCCCAAAGGCGTATATCGATTGGAAACTCCCTCACCTTAATCGTATATACGCCTTGGGGAGGTGTATATACGATGCCTAAAAAATAGGGTCGTATATATACCCCCTCAGGTGTATATACGACCCCCATTGTATTTTTTAACTTTTTTTTAAGTCAAATAAAAATTATATGAGTCCTGAAAATAGGTTTTGTGTGTAGTTCGTTAAAACGTGACGATGTTATACGTCGAACGAATAATTTAGGCTAAAAAATCGGTTTTCGGGCAACATACTCCGATCGTAATGAAACCACAGCCATTAGAAGCGAAAAAATTTGTATAGCCTTATTCCATCGTTTACTATTTTTTACGATTTTTTTTAATTTTTCATAGTCTCCAAAAAATCTAAAAAAATTTGTATAGCCTTATTTTGGTTTTGTTAGATTTTTAGTGGTGTTTTTATAATTTTTTGGAGTAGTTTTGACTATTTAACGAATTTTTAGTAGCCTTTTAGTAATAAAAATTAAAACAAATTAAAACCCATCGTATATACCCCTTTGAGTACGTATATACGACCTTATTTTTTGCCATCGTATATACACCCCCAAGGCGTATATACGATTATGAGAGGAGTTTGCCAATCGTATATACGCTTGGGGGTGTATATACGATGGGCAAAAATAGAGTCGTATATACGTCTTCAAAGGGTATATACGATAAATAAAAATTTAAAAAATACGTTTTCAAAGGGCATTTTGGGGTTTTAAATTTGGGTGGGGGTTTTTGGGAATGGGGTGGGGGTCAAAAAAAAAAAACCCCAGAAAAAGACCCAAAGAGAAAAGAATATCCTAAGAAGAATGAAGCTAAACAGCCCAACAGTCAGTTACACAAGGAGGAAAGACGACTGAGGACCTTCAAAAAGACTAGCTAGGGTAGGAACCTATTTTGTCAATTCTCTTGACTGTTGTATTTTTGTTTTTTCAAATGAGATGGCTCCACCTCCACGGTCTACTTTTGCATCACTACTATTAAGGAAGATGAAATGATCGCAGACACTCCGATCGACCAAGTCGTTGTCCCTGCACTCGTTACCCAAGATAGCGGGATGCAAGGTGAGCTGAATGGGAATGCTATTGTCGATGCTCAGGCCTCCTCTCTAATAATGGACCTTTCCCCTCTTCATTTTCCTACCCCTTCAGATGTTCGAGAAGGCAAACGCACATCCGATCCGACGGCGGTGAGACAGAAGGTCGCCAAAAGAAGCAACGGCGGAAGGAGTAAAGGAAAAGGTCACAAAGATAAGTCTCTGAAGATGTTATGACTGTGTTTCACCATATTGACCTTCAGATTTTGAAAAGGAACCCTTTCACCTTTTTGGCCAAGATTAATGCTGACTTGCGCACAACTCTGTTGGAGAAAGAGGCTAAACGGCAAAAGCAATATGAAGGTAAACTCTTTTAATACGTGGGATCCTAATTCCGCAAAGGTTCATGGCCTGAAGAAGGAACGAGATGAGGCCTTGGTGACTCATAGTAAAGTAAGGGCTTCCTTTTCTTCTCTGGAGGAGACCAAAAAGAAGCTTGCCGAGGAGGAAAAGATGGTTGGGTTGGGAGAGACAAGGACACGACACGACACTTGAGAGGGTCGCCTCCCTTACTTCAGCACAAGAGGAATCTTCTCAGAGGATATATAACCAAGCACACCGAATTAAGAGATGGACCGCGCTGAGAAGAGGGTTGACGAGCTCACTGTGGCGGCTGGAGACTCTGAAAAGAAGAGAGGTGATCATGAAAATACCATCTCAGAGCTAAGGACCAATGTTGCTAAGATGGAAAAAGAGATGGATGATATTCCATTACTGATAGGGACAGTTGTTAAAGAAGGGGTTTAAGTCGGCGATGAGTGATTCCGAAAGGGCCATGCTTCATACAACCTCCCTCTACTTACTAGAACCCCCTTTTTAGTGTGACAAGACCAAAAGCTCTTACTGAAATTTGGTTTTTATTTTTTTTTAAAGATTATGCACGGTTCGGCGCATGGTGTGGTGAAATATATGCAAGTATACATAGTCACACAAGTAATATAATGATAAGAAAGGTCGAAGCCACAGGGATTATGTATTGTAAAGTTTTGTATATTCAGAGTGTACACTTAGTGTGTCTACACTATGCACTAATTTTGGTTTGGAGTTTTTAAGGTAAATAAAAACAATATAAACAGTAAAAAGTGTAAGGAATCAGTTAGATAAAGTAGTTGAGATGTTTTCACCAAGTAATTTACTTCTAAGTGTTATAGTGGAGTATGTAGTGTTTCCACACTGGATGCAGCTGCATGAGTGTGTGTCTGTTAGCACTTTCTTCAGAGTTTCATTACAAGATTCCTATGTCTAGGCATGCTAAATAGGTTCACTCTTCTCTTTTTAACCTCCCACTGTATCATCCTAGGAACTATGTTATCATATATCTAGGACTTAACACGGTTTTAACAATCAAATCTTTATTAAAACTAGTTCAACATAGAAGTTGTTATAAACTCTCATTCCTATTAATTCTTGAGTTCATAAATGTGACCCATGTTTGCTGCCACAAGTTTACCTATTCTAAAGTGATCAATTCCAGAATAAGCTTTGAAAGAAGTATTACACAAGAATTCAAATGCATACACTACACAAACCATAATAACATACTTAGTAGGTCATTACAAGGTTATAACATCTCAACTTAAGGGAATTTAGCTCATGTTACTCATTATATAATAGAGAAAATCTGCAAAGAGCATAATCAAATGAGTAATATAGCAAAAGAACTTAAAAGGAGAGAGATTACTCGAATAGAAGATCTCTTGCATCAGTTTCCCAAGTTGAAGTACAATATGAGTTCTTTACACAAGTTTCCTTCAAGTAGAAGTGAAGGGAGTGGTTGTCAAGCACCTCCTTACCTTCCTTCTCTTCAGAAACGTAAAGAAAAACTAACTAAACTAAACTAAACTAAAACTAAGTGATCCTTTCAGAAACAAATGAAGAAATACAAATGAAGGATGAAGGATTGTTTGTAGGTGAAGATATGGCCTCTATTTATAGGCTTGAAAGCTTTCCTCCCTTGAGGGGTTTCCTTAGGCGCATAAGATTAACTGAGGGGACCAACCTTGGATAAAATCAGACAACCAATGAAGCAAATAGCTCAGTTGTGGTCGCTTGCATGTATAACATAAGGTGAGGTCCATTGGAGAAGTGCCACATGTCTTTTAGATAAGTGAGCCTTGCAACTTGATTTTTATGTGTATCGCCGACTTCTGCAAGTGGCTCTGCTCTAGGTGACTAGGCATGACGTCACAATTCAAGTGTGGAAGCATCAAAATGGTCCTTGGATGTTTTGGTGCAAACTGCTGGATTTTGTAGGTGTAGGCAGTGTTTCCAATCCTAGTGTTGGCAGTGTTTCCACTCCTGGTGTTGGCAGTGTTTCCACTCCTGCGATTCTTTGCCGCGACCAACAAAAACATCAAACCTAACAAGATATGTGTATTTATGCCTAGTTAATTGTCCTAATCATTTGGATCTCTAAAATGTTGTTTCTTAATAAATAAGCTATATTTATATATTAATGTACTTGAAAATAAACAATAACCTAAGTAAAAATAGATGAATAGGTTCGCCAAGCGTGTGTCGATCCAAATCGATCACCGTATACCGAACTCTCTCTCTGTAACACCCCTTCTATTATTTATTATTTTACTAACTAGAAATCGAGATTTCAAAATATCTTTCCACGCACCTCGAGAGAGTGCTACATTTCGTCAAACCTCACGAAAATAAAATTTAAAACTCAACGCATCGAGTGCGTGGATATATATAACATATCCAAAAGGGGTAAATCCTCAAACTGCTTTAAAGTTTACAATAATCCGAAAGAATAGTTTCTGAAGACAAATGGAATGAAACTTAGTCTACATATCCAATACATAATCCAAATCAGTCTAATACATAAAATAAGATGGCAATACTACAATCCCGTCCCCGGTGTTACTAATCAGAGCTGACACAGACGACCCAAAAGGCTTGAACACCTTCACTCAGTATCTCCTGGCGTTGCCACGAGAGCAGACAACATAAAAATTGCTAGGGTGAGTCTCTTTACATAAATAATAACAAGTAAGATAAGCATTATATTCGGAAGCATCTGGCAACAACAATCCATAGTAATTAAGGCATTCACCATTCAATTAAAATACCAACAAGTCACAACAAAAGATTAATTAAGCATCAATGAGAATTCAAAGAATGCATGGTTATATGCATGTGTGCAATATGCATGTGGATCCATAACCACCTCAAAAACCCCGTCGGGTAACCACCACGTTTGGCCGAAGCCACCCACCACGTTTTGGCCGAAGCCACCCACCACGTAATGCATATGATTTATGTGACACTATGACAATGCATCACCACACAATAAATTCACATCAATTATCAACTCACCTCTTTGGCCGAAGCCCCCACCGCTTTTGGCCGAAGCCCCCACCGCTTTTGGCCGAAGCCCACATCATTCATATGATTTATTTGGTCACGCCAATGATTAATTTAATTCTTAGGGACTATTTTGTCACACCAAGGATTAAACTAATTCTTAGGGACTAAACCATCACTTAGACATATTTTGGGCACTAAGCGCGCCAGGGCAGCCAAAATGGCGCCCAACACCTTGACACCAACAAATTTCCCCACCCCCACGTAACCACTTCACCTCGGTACACTCTCACACACCTCGGCACCTCACCCCATTCACCTCGGCACCTCACCTCGTACACCTTGCACACACCCTCGTACACCTCACACCCACTCACACACCTCGGCCCACAACTCACACACCTCGGCCCACAACTCACACACCTCGGCCCACAACTCACACTCCTCGGCACACAACTCACACACCTCAAAGACACAACTCACACACCTCGGCACACAACTCACACACCTCTAAGCACACTCACTTGTACCCTCGCACACACCCCTCACACACCTCGCACCCACAACTCACACACCTCGGCACACAACTCACACACCTCGGCACACTCACTTGTTCCCCTCGCACACACCCTCGTACACCTCGCACCCACTCACACACCTCGGCACACAACTCACACACCTCGGCACACTCACTTGTACCCCTCGCACACACCCTCGTACACCTCGCACCCACTCACACACCTCGGCACACAACTCACACACCTCGGCACACTCACTGCACCCTCGCACACACACCCTCGTACACCTCGCACCCACTCACACACCTCGGCACCTCACCTCACCTCACTCACCTAGGTCACCTCACCTCATCTCACTCACCTACGTCACCTCACCTCATTCACCTCGGCACTGGGCAGCACACCTCGGCGCCCATCCTCACCGGCAGCGCCAAGAGGCGCGTCACTCACACACCGAACACACGCACAAGGGCGCGCCACAACCGGCAGCGCCCAACGCATACACTCACGCCACGAGGCACGGCGCCATGCGCCCGGCCCGTGCCACTCTCCACACACCCCACGCAACCACTGGCGCGCAGACACACACTAGTGCAACACGCGAACGCACGCACGCACCCCATACCACCGAGAACAACAACATGGATACACAACAACAATTCCTCTTTCATACAATTCGATAACGACATCATCAATTTAACAATTCATGGCTCAATCACTAATCAACATCAAACAACATGATATCACCAAATTAAGTATCAAATACAACAACCAACATATAATAGCACAAAATGCACACAATCAATCAACCTAATGCTATTCCACACACAATACATATCATACTAATTATTATAGACATAAATGAGAATCCCCAACCTTGATTAAGTTAGAACCTCCAAGCAAACACCAAAAATCACAAAATGAAGCATTCCCCTTCCTTTTCCACCAAAACCGTGGACCCCCTTCCTTTGGGTAGAAATGGAGACTCAACAAAAATGGAAATAAGGAGTTAAAGGCTACTACCCTAGAAAGAGGAAGAAAAATGGAGTTGTTTGGTACTAAAACACTTACCCAAAGCTAGAAGATGGATTTTCTCTCCTCCTCTTCCTTCTATGGCTGCATACACGCTTCTCCCTTCCTTCCTCTCTCTATTCTTTCGTTCCTTTCTTTCAAATTGAGGAAATGAGACCTTCTTTAGGGTTTTAGGGGTTTTAGGCAATTGGGCTTGGGTCACTAATTGACTTGGGCCCTATTTATACCACTCCAATCAATTTAGTTCACCTCCCATAATAGAAATGAATCCTAACTTAATTAAATTAGACTCCTCATTTATTTACTACACCACACTCTTTAACTAAATTAATTACCTTATTATTATTTAAATATGGCCAACTAATATATTACTTAATTAAATTAGTCATAATCACTTAATTAAGTAAATTAAATAATCACCTAATTAAATTAGTTAAATACTCATCTAATTAATTTTGGGGTATTACAACTCTCCCCCACTTAAAATATTTTCGTCCTCGAAAATCTAACTATCATGGACATGCCAACTTAAACACTTACTACAACAAACATTAATCTCTAGCAAAACACCCTAATGAAACTCGTACCTCTAAATGCAACCATCACTCCTCCGTAGGCTCCGAACACGCCAGGACAACCACTCTCTCGTTATACTCCTCCTCCTTCGATTTTGGATACTTGGTACTAATGTATCACATTTCCCCATAGTTGTAACATACCACATCTTCCTTCTCTCACTTAACAGCTTTATGACCTTCCTCATTACACTTGAAACACTCATCGACCATACCATCTGGACTCTTTTGCCTCGACTTACCACACTCGTGACACACAATCCCCGCAGTAGCTTCTCCCCCACTTGGCTTCTTGCCCGAACTCTCCTCTAATCGTTCTCATCCAAGTTCTATCGTACCCACAACAGATCAAACACTCTTCTCTACACTCTTATTCCCGATTAGGTATTCTAACCTTGAGGTTGTCAAAATCCTACCCGACTACCCACACAAGAGACAACAATAATTATGGCGGAGGCCCAACAACTAACATCGTAATTAACACAACAATACCAGTTTCAACAATTATCATATATTCCACATTATTCACATCAACAATTAACACGATCATAATAACAAAATTCAAGTTCGACCTATTCTACAATTAATCATTTCATTCCACGTTCAAATTATTCTCTTTAAACTCAGGTGCAGAAAATTCTGCAACTATGCGCCTACTTCGGCGAATTAATTGAAATAGTAAACGACCTCGGATTTTGACAATTAACTACTCGTTGGAAAGCCACGGATGTGTAGTTTCTGAAAATATCTTTAAAGTTTCAAAACAAGGAGCCAGTTAGTACAGTTTTTAGAAATAACCCAAACAGTTTTCAGACTTGACAGATTTTGTCCTCCTATTTCATTTCACGATAAATCGACTTAAACTTGACCAAACGAGACGAAACTTCAGTCCGAATAAACGCATTTGGAGTATAGTTTCTAACGGAAAAAGAATCGTTCAAAACGGAGTTCGTTTGAGGACATATAACTTTCAAAAACTGAACCCACCCATAGATTGATTCTAGAAATTTGACTCGACTTTGGAGATTCATAATCTGAGCTACACAACTCCGAATTTAACGAAACCAGTGCCAAAACGGCGGATTTAAGTCTATTTTCGAAAACACTCAGCCACAAAATTTTTGACTCAACCAAACAGCACCAGTTTTCAAAAGACTGAAACAGTGTCCAGATTGTTTTTCCGTAATTTTGACCTAACTTGTTTCACCTATAACTTGAGTTCTACAACTCCGAATTCGACCCAATCAGTGGCAAATTAACAAGCATTCAATCAAGTTTTCGAAATGACAAACCACATAATTTTTCAATTGGCCAAACAATACCAGTTTTTTTTTTTTTTTTTTGAACATCATAGAACTTACAGTTTGTCCAAAAAGGGGAAACCATATGCAACCCTAAAGCTTACTATCACACAATTATGCAACCACATAAACAACTACTTATTAGTTCAAAATTTGATTTCCAACATAACCCAGAAGGTAAGAGAAGTTAATCATTTAGTCTTTGACAAATCACACTATGCTCACGAAACAAGTCACATTAAAACATTAAAAATGTCAGAACTTCAAGTTATGCAACCTTACTTGAAAAATGGAAAATTTAGCATTCTTGCAAACATTTCGTTCTAGCATACTATCTTGAAAACAATTTAGTACTAGTCAACTCAAATCCCGACACATCACAACAACAATCAACCTATAACAAAAATGTCAATCGAGCACAACAATATTCAACAAATAATCCTGCAATTATTGTCTAGTGTATAATTTACCAAGATTTAGGTCGCATAAGGGTACTCTCTATATTCTAATAAGCTACTCAAGCAATCAATCAAATTAAAATTAGTGCGAGCATCCAAATTTAATACTAACCATGAGTTATTGTCATCTCTTTCATTGGGGATGAGTGATTGGGGTGATCGATCCCTCCTACTCATGCAACCAACTAATTAAGGTCACAAAACTACTTCATTTTCAATTTATAGCTATCACATTAAAAGATTTTTAACGCAATCCGAGTGCGGCGGCGTCAATCACGACTTTCACTCCTCTGACGTCGTTAGAACTCTTTTAATCACACATATCTTAATGATAAAAACAACGATCCGCGAGCAGACAAAATCAATGCTACAACCATCGCCATACGTTCGGTCACAAGGCACGTCAATGAATTAACAAACCAACAAAGTTAACGATAATAAGCGGCAATATAATTATGATTTTAGAACGAGTACCAAGACTCGAGGTTAACAGACTCGACAACTTTGGCGGACGGACGAACCGCTCTCGATACCACTAATGTAACACCCCCTTCTATTATTTATTATTTTACTAACTAGAAATCGAGATTTCAAAATATCTTTCCACGCACCTCTAGAGAGTGCTACATTTCACAAACCTCACGAAAATAAAATTTAAAACTCAACGCATCGAGTGTGTGGATATATATAACATATCCAAAAGGGTAAATCCTCAAACTGTTTAAAGTTTACAATAATCCGAAAGAATAGTTTTACAAAGACAATGAATGAAACTTAGTCTACATATCCAGTACATAACCAAATCAGTCTAATACATAAAATAAGATGGCAATACTACAATCCCGTCCCTGGTGTTACTAATCAGAGTGACACACAGCGACCCCAAAAGGCTTGAACACCTTCACTCAAGATCACTGGCGTTGCCACGAGCCGGCAACATAAAAATTGCTAGGGTGAGTCTCTTTACATAAATAATAACAAGTAAGATAAGCATTATATTCGGAAGCATCTGGCAACAACAATCCATAGTAATTAAGGCATTCACCATTCAATTAAAATACCAACAAGTCACAACAAAAGATTAATTAAGCATCAACGAGAATTCAAAGAATGCATGGTTATATGCATGTGTGCAATATGCATGTGGATCCATAACCACCTCAAAACCCGTCGGGTAACCACCACGTTTGTCGAAGCCACCCACCACGTTTTGGCCGAAGCCACCCACCACGTAATGCATATGATTTATGTGACACTATGACAATGCATCACCACACAATAAATTCACATCAATTATCAACTCACCTCTTTGGCCGAAGCCCCCACCGCTTTTGGCCGAAGCCCCCACCGCTTTTGGCCGAAGCCCACATTTTGATTAATTTACATCAATTATCAATATACACCTAAGGACCGTTTTGACACACCAAAGGTTAATTTAGTACCTAGGGCCTAGTTTGACACATTTTGATTAATTTTGGTACTTAGGAAATTATTTGACATATTAGGACTAATTAGACACTAAGGGATTATTTGGTCACGCCAAGGATTAATTTAATTCTTAGGGACTATTTTGTCACACCAAGGATTAAACTAATTCTTAGGGACTAAACCATCACTTAGACATATTTTGGGCACTAAGGCGCCAAGGGGCAGCCAAAATGGCGCCCAACACCTTGACACCAACAGCCCCCCCACACCCCACGTAACCACTTCACCTCGGTACACTCTCACACACCTCGGCACCTCACCCCATTCACCTCGGCACCTCACCTTGTACACGTCGCACACACCCTCGTACACCTCGCACCCACTCACACACCTCGGCCCACAACTCACACACCTCGGCCCACAACTCACACTCCTCGGCACACAACTCACACAACTCACACACCTCGGCACAGAACTCACACACCTCGGCACACTCACTTGTACCCCTCGCACACACCCTCACACACCTCGCACCCACAACTCACACACCTCGGCACACTCACTTGTTCCCCTCGCACACACCCTCGTACACCTCGCACCCACTCACACACCTCGGCACACTCACTTGTACCCCTCGCACACACCCTCGTACACCTCACACCCACTCACACACCTCGACACACAACTCACACACCTCGGCACACTCACTTGTACCCCTCGCACACACCCTCGTACACCTCGCACCCACTCACACACCTCGGCACCTCACCTCACCTCACTCACCTAGGTCACCTCACCTCATCTCACTCACCTACGTCACCTCACCTCATTCACCTCGGCACTGGGCAGCACACCTCGGCGCCCGTCCTCACCGCCAGCAGCGCCAAGCGTGTCACTCACACACCGAACACACGCACAAGTGCGCGCCCCAACCGGCGCCAACGCGCATACACTCACGCCACAGGGCACAGCGCCCTGCGCGCCGGCCCGTGCCACTCTCCCACACCCCACACAACCACTTGGCGCGCACACACACTAGTGCGGTAACGGTGAACGCGCTGCACGCACACCATACCACAAATAGAGAACAACAACATGGATACACAACAACAATTCCTCTTTCATACAATTCGATAACAAAGATCATCAATTTAACAATTCATGGCTCAATCACTTTAATCAACATCAAACAACATGATATCACCAAATTAAGTATCAAACAACAACCAACATATAATAGCACAAAATGCACACAATGAATCAACCTAATGCTATTCCACACACAATACATATCATACTAATTATTATAGACATAAATGAGAAACCCCAACCTTGATTAAGTTAGAACCTCCAAGCAAACACCAAAAATCACAAAATGAAGCATTCCCCCTTCCTTTTCCAAATTAAAACCGTGGACCCCCTTCCTTTGGGTAGAAATGGAGACTCAACAAAAATGGAAATAAGGAGTTAAAGGCTACTACCCTAGAAAGAGGAAGAAAAATGGAGTTGTTTGGTACTAAAACACTTACCCAAAGCTAGAAGATGGATTTTCTCTCCTCCTCTTCCTTCTATGGTCACATGCACGGCTTCTCCCTTCCTTCCTCTCTCTATTCTTTCGTTCCTTTCTTTCAAATTGAGGAAATGAGACCTTCTTTAGGGTTTTAGGGGTTTTAGGCAATTGGGCTTGGGTCACTAATTGACTTGGGCCCTATTTACACCACTCCATTCAATTTAGTTCACCTCCCATAATAGAAATGAATCCTAACTTAATTAAATTAGACTCCTCATTTATTTACTACACCACACTCTTTAACTAAATTAATTACCTTATTATTATTTAAATATGGCCAACTAATATATTACTTAATTAAATTAGTCATAATCACTTAATTAAGTAAATTAAATAATCACCTAATTAAATTAGTTAAATACTCATCTAATTAATTTTGGGGTATTACACTCTCCACCGTCTAGGGGTATTTTGGGAATAAAGGATGGTATGAGGGTTCTAGTGAGTAGGAGGGGGTTGGACGAAGCATGGGCCTTCCAAAATCCCATAGCCCAAATGCGGGTCTTGAATCTCGACATCGTGTTTAGGCCCATGCTTCATACAACCCCTTAGCTACTCACTAGAACCCCCTTTGCCCTATGAAAAGTCCAAAATACCCTCACTAAAAATTGAAAATTCCAAACTCAACTCTCACTCTCATCCCATACACCCCCTCACCCCCTAAACTTCTAAACACTCATTACTCTCACTCTCATCACTCACTCACACTCCACACCCTTACCTCAATCTAATCTAACATCTCAAGCTGAAATCTACCTCCATTTAGTATCAACATTAAGGTATGTAGCTCAATCTATCTATTTGTAGCATTATTTCGCGCTTTCTTGTTCAATTGCGTTTTTTTTAAAATCGCGCACGGTTCGGACCTGCAGAGGTCGAACATGCGCGACCAAGCGTGCGCCGAACCATATGGTTCGACCGGCCGTGCGCCGAACAAAGTAAAATAAGGGGTCTCTATATTGAGTTGGTTCGGCCAAGCGTGCGCCGAACAGGATCGGATTTCTGTTATTCGAACCCACCTGATACACAGAATCTACAGAAACTCTGTTTTTTAACTAGTTTGTGTGATTTTTTTCAAAATTTGTAGGTTTGAAGATGGATGAAATTGGCCCACTATCCCTATCACTAGCTAATTCAATTGTTGTTCATCATTCCAGTTCATTCCAAACTGAACAAGTCTTTGCTAGTCGTGATGATTTGTTGAATTATGTTTGGGCTGTTTGCCGTACACTTGGGATGGTTACGGTTATCATCGATCGGACAATGGGGCGAGGTCGGACAATGGGGCAGGGAAGTACAAGCATGCTGACAAGGTTCCTACGGGGAGTAGAAAATGTTGTTGCAAGTTTCGTCCAAAGGGAAAGTTTATTAAAAAACTTGGAGGATGGATATTGTCTATTATGTTTGGCATACATAACCACGCATTACAGACTTACCCTCAAGGTCATTCAAATGATAATAGATTAACAAGCGAGCGGGAGGAAGTGGTTGCAAGAATGACGAAGAACTTGATTGCGCCGAATCGAATCTTGGCCGAGCTGAGGTCTACTTACCCTAAAGACGACCACTTCAATGTTAAGCAAATTCACAATGTACGTGCAAGGTTAAGAACAACTAATCGTCAGGGTAGGACTGAACTACAACATTTGATGAATTTGCTGGAGCGTGATAGGTATGTTTATTGCCACAGAGTTGATGAAGGGACTAACATTGTGAAGGACATTTTTTGGGCACACCCAGACTAAGTGGAGCTGTTGAATACATTTCCAATTGCTTTGATGATCGATTCCACATACAAGACCAACCGGTATAGGTATCTGTTGGTTGAGATTTTTGGTGTGACATCAACGGAGCATACTTTCTCGGTTGCATTCGCTTATGTGAATTGAGAAAAGAAGGGTAATTTTGTTTGGGTACTTGAAAAACTGAAGGGGTTGTTTAGAAGACCGGAAGATATGCCAAAGGTGATACTTATCGACTGTGACACGGCTATTATGAATGCTTTGGCCATTGTTTTCCCAACTTCTGCAAACTTGTTGTGCCAATTTCACATAAAGAAGAATGTCACGGCAAAGGAAAGGTTGTTGATCCATCCAGTGGTTGTTGCTAAGGGGCAAGATGAGCGTCCGATGGACCGGGTTGATGAAGTCATGGAATATTTTCAGAAAGTTTTCCACGCGGAGACAGAGGAAGCTTATGAGTTGGCTTGGGGCGAATTTGAGGCGGTGTGTCAACCTTTTGACAACTTTGTTTCGTATGTGAAGAAGACTTGGACTGACCCCCATAAAGAGAGATTTGTAGAAGCGTGGATAAACCGTCATATGCACCTAAGCAACACCACCACCAACCGTGTGGAGTCGGCACACTCGGCTTTAAAGAATGTTTTACATGCAAGTGGGGCGATATGTGTAAGTGTTGGGATTCGGTGAATGAGATGCTTAAGACACAACATGGTGAGTTGAGCGACATTTTGAGTTGAGTCTAAGCGAGTCAAATATCATCATTGGAGCAATATTTATGACAATCTTAAGGGCCTAGTTTCTTCATGTGTAATGGACCATCTCAACAAAGAGTCTAAGCGTAGCTTCTTGGGGATGACCTCTTCCAATTGCGGATGCGAGTTATGAACGACGCACGGTCTACCGTGCGCATGTGAGGTTTCTAGGTAATTTATTGAACTTACTCTTTTAGTTTTATTGAACTTACTCTTTTGTAAACTGAAATTAATATATTTTGTAGATACATGGGGAACCTATCTCGCGTTCCGTTGGATATAATACATTAACATTGGAAGAGGCTTAGTTTTGCTGTTTCCCATGATGAAGACGAGACGGGATCCCCAAATGATGAGCTTAATTTGAAGATTGAATTTGAGGCTATACAACGGAGGTTTGATCTCACGATCGTCTTTGGTAAAGTAATGATAAAGAAAAAGTGCGTGAGTTGGCATTCCCGGACACTACTTCCATGTGTCCACCCCTGGAACGAGTAACGACAAAGGGTGCACCTAAGAAGGATAAGGGAAAGAAAAAGGGTGAACCTAACAAGAGCGGTGAATTTTCAACAAAGCGAGACCCATCATTTTGGGAACATGTTGATAATCATTTTGATTCACAACAAGACAGCACCTCCACTGCTGCTCAGTCAAATTCAGGGACTAGCACTAAAACCAACCCCTCCCATCATTAAATCAAAAGCATACGATTCATTCATTGATTATATGCCGAAGGAGATGCATCTCTTTGTAGAAGATATAGTGAATGTGCAAGGTGACGGTAACTGCGGGTTTTGGTGCTTTGCTAGACTACTTGGAAGGGGTGAGGATGATTTCTGGAGCGTGAGGAATGAATTATTTGAAGAGTTACAGAAAAACATCGATTTGTACACCACGTTGTTTGAAGGGGGATATCCAAAGTCCACCATATTATGAAGGCTTTGAAGAAACAACATAGGGAAGTAGAAGGAAATGAGAATTGGATGTCTTTTCCAGAATGTGTTTATCTGGCTGCAAATAAATACAAGGCCACGATTGTTTCCTGGTATCGTGCTCTTCCCTTTTCTGTTTATCCATTTCTGATTGCACCAATCAAGACTGCACCGGTCTTCCACATATTGTTTACGGGTAACCACTTTGTCATGCCGGTTATGAGGAGAGGCTCCCCAATGCCAAAAACAATTACGCCATGGACAAATAATCGGAAACAGATAGCAAAGGACTGGCCCAGGCAATATACAGGACCTTTGCAACAATACAAAGCTTTAAACCCATATTCACATGCTCCTCAAACGGTTGATTTGAGCAAAGATTGATTTTGATGTATTTTTAGAATTCCATTGCCAATTTACTGATTCCGTTATGTATAAGACAATTGTATTAAGACAATATCATGTTTTGTTGATCTAATTGAGTGTTTTAGTATTGATTCTAGTAGTTATTTTAGTCATGAAATTACAAGTTTTTTCAAAAAAAGCGATGCACGAGTTCTTTGTCCGTAAACTCACTGCTTTACGCTAAGTATTAGGGCGATTCGACTCTCACGAGTCGAGCAGTTCGCATTTTCATACACTCGACAAAGATGCAAAACGTAGGATTCGATGGAGGTCCAATCGAACCGTCTATTTTTCACTGTTCGATGCAAGTCCAGTTGAACCTGTTCAATTAGTCGTGCGCCGATTGGTCAGTCACGTGCTTTTCACGTGAGGGCATTTTGGGATCAAACCGTTTTTTGGGGGTTCTAGTGAGTAGCTAGGGGTTGTACGGGCATGGGCCTTTATTATCGATGGCATGGACATCCTGTTAGATATAATTTATAGATATTGATTTGGGCCTCTTGTTCATAATATTTGTATTGATCCATTTTTATAGCTTTTAGGCCCACTATGTGTTATGGAATCAAGTTTGTGATAATTGTTAGAGTTGTTGTATGTTAGTTTCACCATAACAGCTTTCTATATACACCCTATATATAAGGGTATTTAGTGAATGAAAGTTTTAAGTTTGTTGTGCCATCTGTATTAGCACTTTACATGGCATCATCGAGCCCCACACCGGGCACATAAACAAGAAAATCGAGAGAGAGAGAGATTCGATTCTGCTAAAACACCGTGAGAAAGGTGAGAGAAACACCATGAAACATAAATCTCGAGAGAATCCACCGCAAGATTCATCGGCGATCTACCATGACGAGAAAAGGAGAGTGCTACCTACGTTCAACCAAAATCACGACGCCCACTATGATCATTGGGCCATGCTCATGGAGAACCTTCTACGCTCGAAGGAATACTGGGAAATTGTCGAGAACGGAGTTCCAATAGCTGGGGAAAACGCAACACTGGAGGCTAGAAAGCTCGCAGAAGAAGGAAGATTGAAGGATCTCAAGGCTAAAAATTACCTCTTCCAAGCCCTAGATCGCATCATTTTGGAGACGATTCTCAAGAACGATTCAGCGAAGTCAATCTGGGATTCTCTAAAACTGAAATACCAAGGCTCATCGAAGGTGAAACATGCTCAATTGCAAGTATTGAGACGTGAATTTGAATTACTGGGGATGAAAGAAACAGAGACTGTAAGTGAATATTTTTGAAGAACTTTGGCGATTACGAACAAGGCCTACCAAATACAACTACGTGGTTTGTTCGATAGTTCAATCGAAAAGTGTTGAAACCTTAACTATTGATGTGTTGCAAAGCAGTCTAATTGTTGAAGAACAACGCATGAAGGGCACGAAAGAGGAAGAACAAGCACTAAAAGTGGTGATCGAAGCAACATGAGGAAGAGGTAGAGGAAGAACTGGTGGAAGGGGCCGAGGCAGATCGAAAGAAACCCAAGAATGCTACAAGTGTAGAAAATTGGGGCATTTTCAATATGAATGCCCTGATCATGAGTCAAAGGTTGCGAATTATGCCGAATTCGACGATGAGGAGATGCTTCTCATGGCACTCAAAGATCCAAAGACTGCTGCTGCAATTGAGGTATGGTTCTGGTTCCTTGATAGTGGTTGTAGTAATCATATGTGCGGTAACAAAGATTGGTTCTTTGACTTGGATTTGAATTTTAGAGAATCAGTGAAACTAGGCAATGATACTCGTTTGATTGTGATGGGAAAAGGGAAGGTCAAAATTGAAATAGAGGGGCGCATTCAGGTTATATCTGATGTGTACTATATACCTGATGTAAAGAGCAACTTATTCAGCATTGGACAATTGCAAGAGAAGGGGTTGATTGGGATTGATAATGACGTCTAATATGGCTAACAACAAAATGTTCCTTGTCAAAGGAACACCAATTACTGCATCATGTATGCAAGCCACAAGTGGAGAGGAAACCGCTTCTATAGCATAGAAGACTTGCACATCCGAACTACAAGAGTCTCAAGTTACTCAATGAATGATATGGTGAGAGGATTTCCCAAGATTGGTGAATCGGAAGGAGTATGCACGAGGGTGCCGAGATAGGAAGCGATCAGAGACTCATTTCCAAAGCAGAGTGGTTGGAGAGCAACAGAGTATCTTGAGCTTGTCCACTCGGATATATGTGGACCTATTTCACTGAGTCTAACAACAAAGAGAAAAAGGTATTTCATATCCTTCCTTTATGACTTTAGTAGAAAGGGGTGGGTGTATTTCTTAAGTGAGAAATCTCAAGCATTTGAGATCTTTAAGAAATTCAAAATTATGATTGAAAAGGAAGCACAGTGTAGTATAAGATGCCTTAGAACAGATAGGGGTGGGGAGTTTAACTCTAAGGAATTTACTGAATTCTATAGTGAAAATGGAATTAAAAGGCAACTTACTGTTGCCTATACACCCCAACAAAACGGGGTGGCTGAAAGAAAAAACAGAACAGTAATGAATATGGTGAGGAGTCTGCTAAGTGACTCCAAATTGCCAAAAACATTTTGGCCAGATGCAGTTAGATGGAGCTTTTATGTGTTAAATAGATGCCCTACCATAGTTGTTAAAGATATCACCCCTGAAGAGTGTTGGTCTGGTATTAAGCCCTCTGTGAAGTATTTTAAAGTGTTTGGATGCATAGCACATATGCATATCCCTGATGCAGTGAGAAAGAAGTTCGATGATAAAAGTAGAAAATGTGTTTTGTTGGGTATTAGTGAGGAAACAAAGGCCTATAGGTTGATTGATCTGGTGTCTATGAAAATTTTGATGAGTAGGGATGTAAAGTTTGATGAAAATAGTAGATGGAACTGGGATAAGAATGAAGAGGAGAGTGCTAGTGGTGTATTTGCTAACAGTGATGATGAAGATACAAGAATTGTGCAAGAAAGATTGACTGCACAACCTGACAGTGAAATTTCTGCTGATAATGTTGTTCCCAACCTCCCTCCAAACTTGAATCAAGGGAGGAGAGGAGAGGAGACACCTAACAGGACACCTCATAGTAATGATTCAAGTGTGGAACATAACTCAAATGTTGAACATGACTCAAATGTTGAACAAGTTGGCAGGAGAATCACTAGAAATCCAATATGGTTTCAAGATTTTGTAGTTACTGCAGATAATGACAATGATGAAGATTTGCTTGACATGAATGAACCGCATAGTTTGATTGTATTTGACAGTGATGTGGATCCTTTGACATATGAGGTGGCATCTCAACATGAGAAGTGGAAAGTAGCTATGAAAGAGGAAATTGGGCCAATAGAAAGAAATAATACATGGGAGTTTGTGGACTGTATACCAGAAGGGCACAAAGTAATTTGAGTGAAATGGGTTTATAAGACAAAGTATAATGAGCAAGGATAGGTGGATAAATACAAGGCCAGACTAGTGGCCAAGGGCTATTCCCAGAAGCATGGAGTAGATTTTGCTGAAGTGTTTGCTCCAGTTGCAAGGTGGGACACAATTAGGTCCATACTTGCAATTGCAGCTGGTGAGGGGTGGTAGGTTCACCAATTGGACGTTAAATCAGCTTTTCTGCAGGGCAATCTTGAAGAAGTTGTATATGTTAGTCAACCTCAGGGGTTTGTAAAGAAGGAATCACAGAATGGTGTGTATAAATTGAAGAAAGCATTGTATGGGCTCAGGCAAGCGCCTAGAGCCTAGTACAGTAGAATAGATGGATATTTTGAGGAGGAAGGTTTCAAAAAATGTCCCTATGAGCATACCTTATACATAAAGAAAGACATAAACAGAAGAAAATTACTTGTGGTGAGCTTGTATGTAGATGACTTAATCTACACAAGCAATGACAGTGAAATGATTACAGCCTTTAGAGAATCTATGCAAAAGGAATTTGACATGACAGATTTGGGTTGAGATATTTTCTCAGAGTAGAGGTAATTCAGAACAGTAAAGGAATCTTTATACACCAGCAGAAGTATGTGAATGAAGTGCTTAAGAGATTTGGAATGGGAGAGAGTAAACCTGTGACTAGTCCAAAGAGTCACTTTGTTGCAGGATCACTAAGAATGATAGTAGTGAAATAGTTAATCCTACAATGTTTAAACAGATAGTTGGGTGTTTAATGTACTTGAATGCCACCAGACCGGATGTAATGTTTGGAGTTAGCCTGATTAGTAGGTTCATGGAGAAACCCTCTATTGAACACTTAACTGCAGCAAAGAGAATTTTCAGGTACCTGAGAGGTACAAGTGACACTGGTATATTGTATAAGAAGGGGACTATGCAAGAAATGATTGGGTATTGTGACTCAGACTACTGCTTTGGAGATGCTTGATGATAGGAAAAGTACTAGTGGTTATGTCTATATGATGAACAAGGGTGCTATCTCTTGGTCATCTAAGAAACAACCCATAGTAACTTTGTCCACCACAGAGGCAGAATTTGTTGTTGCTGCCTACTGTGTATGTCAAGGTTTATGGCTAAAGAGAGTCCTAGGTGAGTTAGGACAGAAACAAGGAGACTGCATTACTGTGTATTGTGACAATAGTTCCACTATAAAATTGTCTAAAAACCCAGTTCTACATGGCAAGAGTAAGCATATCGATGTTCGTTATCACTTCTTGAGGAATTTGTGTAATTCTGTGTTTGTAGAATTGAGATACTGTGTGCTTTAAGATCACTAGGTGACATACTTACAAAAGCATTGAAAGTTAGCTTCAACAAATTAAGGGAGGAACTTGGAATGAAGTCTGCTGCCAGCATTAAAACTGTGTAAACTGAAGTGTTCACTAAACAGTTTGGGCCTCTTGTTCATAATATTTGTATTGATCCATTTGTATAGCTTTTAGGCCCACTATGTGTTGTAACTGTTTGTGATAATTGTTAGAGTTGCTGTATGTTAGTTTCACCATAACAGTTTCTGTATACACCCTATATATAAGGGTATTCAGTGAATGAAAGTTTTAAGTTTGTTGTGCCATCTGTATTAGCACTTTACACATCCGCCTAATCGTTGAAGACGATCAGCTGGTTCAACCTTAGGACATTGATGATGAAGTTGAACCTCAGCTTGGTGATGTCAGGGAGGCTTTAGCTTGACATACCACCAGATCTGCTTTGATCTTTTGTTTTTTATTTCGAATGTAAATAGTGGCCCCACCTTTATGGTTTTGAACTACACTATTCTGACTTTACTATTTTCAATGTTTTCTTTGCTACTTTTGACGATGACCTGCCTAGCTCATGTAGTATTTTTTATTTTTTTTAGATAAGCAATTCATTGAACGGGGCATTAGGGGTGCACCAAACCCTTACAATAGGTAATGGGAAGGGGAGAGGTCTCATTAAAACCTTCTCCCCTTCCCGGGCCAAAACCCTTTGGGAAAAAGACTCAGGAAGGAAAAAAGAGTACCTCAAATAGACTGGGAATCATTATAAAGAAAGACATGCCACTGGGCAATTACACCAATCCGAGAAAGTCACCCCGCTATTTTCCCCTTCCTAGATACAAACCATCCCCAAGATACAAATTTGATAGAGTTTACAATTGAATTCACATTTGCCACCACACCTTGAAATATAGTACGATTTCGTGCCATCCACACCTGCCAAACCGTTGCCCCCCAGAATATGTGTTTGATTTTTCTAACCTTACTCCTGAACAAGGCCCCGACTCGCAAAACATGGACACTACATCGTTGCAAATTCCTCCATCTACATCCATCCACGCCAGCACCCGACCCCACACTGTCTGCGTAAATACACACCCACAGAAGAGATGATCAGTAGATTCAATTACTGAGAAGCAGAAAACGCAGCAAAGCCCATATGGAGGCGTTAATATTCCTCTGTTGTAGAGATTCTCCCTCGTTGGTAGCTTATTCAACAATAATTTCCAACCGAAAATCAACACCTTTGAAGGTAAATCACTGCTCCAAAGGGACTTGCAAGCCTCAGACATCTAATCTTCAAGCTCCAACCCAACACCAGCAGCAAAATTACATACCCAAGAGTAGCAGGATTTCACCGTAAAACCACGAGCAATATCTGGTAACCATATCCATTTATCATTACCTTCCTTCTGTTGTTGCACTCCCCATAGCAACTCTTTCAATTCCTCCACTCTTCCAACATCTATAGCAGTTGCTTCGTCAAAACAGGACCAATCCCAGCTCCAACCCGATGACACGGTCGGGCCCCTCGCCATCTTTGCATTATCTCTTCCACAGAGCTGCAGAACCGAAGAGAAGAGTTCTGCTAGTGTCTCGGTACCTAGCCATTTATCGTGCAAGAACTTGACTTTATCACCAATGCCCAGCTTCAGTTTGGTCACCAAATTGAACCACGATTTATCCAATCCCAGATCATCTCCCAACAGTAACAGGTCACGCCACCACAGGGAGGATTTCCTCGTGATACTTACTGCGGGTAATTCACCATTCCACGCCATTATTGGACCATATCTACTGTGCAAGACCTTCTTCCATAATGGAGACTCATCCTCCATCAACAACCTCCATCCCCACTTAGCAAGAAGAGCAATATTAAATGCTTGAATATCCTTCACACCCAGCCCTCCTTTTTGCTTGGATTTGCACACTATATCCCATCTAACCCACGCCATTTTTATCTTTTCCTCGTCCCTGCCCCACAAGAACCTCCTTTGTAATTTATTAATTTCACCAATGACCTTCTTGGGTGCCTTAAACATTGAGAACAAGTACAAAGGTAGTGAGGACAAAACAGAATTAATCAAAGTCACCCTCCCGCCAATTGATAATTTTGTGCTTCTCCATAATGTCAATCTAGCTTTAATGGAGTCAATCACCAGTTGCCACGTAGACGCTCTTCTAGGATTTGCCCCAACCTGAACTCCCAAAAATTTAAATGGCACCGCGCCCACCCTAGCTCATGTAGTATTAATTGAGTGTTGTAATAGTTTTTGATTATCTCGTTTTCTCTAATCGATTTGTCCGCAAATGCAACGATTCACTTTGTCTTCACAAGATTGTAGTTATTCTTGTATTACCCGCTTTGGTACTAGGTAGGTATCGACGCAAATGCCCAAATCGGTACTTATATTTCTTCTATTTTTCCAAGTATCTCGCGTGGGTGAGATCATTGGTTTGGAATATACTCTTGATGTTTGAGAAGATGATATCAAACTCCGAGTTCACTAAACACCGGGTTTCCATGTTATTCAGACCGTAAGGTTCATTCCTCTGTTGTTTGGGAGCGATCGCGATGTTGGCGAGGTCTGTGAATATATGCCTTGACAGGAATAATTTTTGTTTTAATGATTGACAAAAGAAGTTCTGAAAATTCAAAGATTGCAAAAAGCGGAAAAAAAGATCAAGCTCTCAAGTCAAAAGTTGTTTGGTTTATTATTTGTATTGTATGTCTTAGGATATATGTGAGTAGTAGAAAAGCTCTCTTGAAAATAAATCACACACTCACAAAAATTATTTTCATAAAATAATAGTTCTTTCACAATAAAATGTGTTTGAAAGCGGAGTTATTTTGAAAATAATTTTTGGGCCTTTCTAGCTTGGAAACATGTTTTTAACTAGTATAATCGATAATGGTCTTAGCCATAATCTGTTATGATTACGGAAGCCAAATCTCATGCGGCAAAGACAAGCTAGAATAATCTGTTATGGTATCTAGCATAATCGATTATGCCTGCAGAGTCCTTCTGCGTGTGTCAGCTGCGCCCCAATAATGGATTATGGGATCCTCATAATCGATTATGGAACAATCTGACAGCATTGTCTTTATTTGACTTCCTTTTTTAGCACTTGTCATTATCACTATAAATAGGAGTCCTTCTTGACACTTTTTCCTACACACATTCTTTTGACTCCTGATTTTCTAAGCAAGAATACTCTCTAATCACTCTCATTTTATTTTACACATGATTTATTATTCTTGAGAGCTTTTATACTATTTAGTTTATTGTGTAATCTTATTTGAGCTTCAATTTGTTCTATCTACACTTGGGTGTAATCTTCTTTATTTCTTCTTCTCAATTGTAATTGTTTTTGGGGTGTGATCCTATAAATTCATTGAGAGGCTATATCTCTTGAATAGAGGAGACCCCGTTGGAAATCACTTTTATTTGTAAAGGTTTATAGCTGAACCTGTTATAAAAGCTAGTGCTTTAGTGATTAAAATCCCTTGGTGGTGTTGCCTTGGGGACTAGACTAGGTCTCGGGTGGGGCGAACCAGGATAAATTTCTGTGTGTCTTATTCTTTCCCTTTCACCTCTTTTACTTTTGTTTGCAAGTTACTCACGATTATTGTTTATTATTAGTCTCTTATTTTAATTCAATCATTTTCTAAACGCTTTGTTTTATTTCATTAATTTTTATTTAAGTATTCTTTTTTTTAATCGCTATTTTTATGTTCACAATTCACCCCCCCCCTCTTGTGTTAAAAGTCACTTGGTCAACAAGGTCTTTCCTGACTAACCAAGTCCTCCGTTTGGAGTTAACTTAGACTAGAGAGTTGTGCATGTTAAGCTCTGACGATGGAGCATATCGCCGAACTCCTTAGCCTAGTTTTACCAAGTTCTTGGCTTTTATTCTAACTCAAACTAGAGAGTTTGTCTCTGTTAAGTTTTGAAAAGGAGAGAAAATGTGACATTGAACTCCTCTAGCCTAGTTTACCAAGTTCTCAGCTTGGATCTAACTTCGACCAGAGAGCTTGTCTTTGATAAGATCAGAGAGCTCTGAGCTTGTTTGTATCCTTAGTCGACTTACTATTTTTCAAGAATGGAGGAAAATTTACCCGTGCATAGAGTATTCTGCTTATTTCGACCTAGGGGGTATTTCGATAGTGTGTATTGCCCTTGGATGAGGGTCTTTTGCAAGGTTTGGTGAGTTGGTTTGATAAATATAAACTCAATTAACATAGTTTGAAGCATACAATTTTTGCGGATCTAAGGAATTTTGAAAGGATGTACTCACTCTTCAAGTATCTTGGTATCTAACTGACGACCGTTCCCTTAGTTCTTAGTTCAGCTGATGGTGGAGTACTTAATTCAAGTATCTAACTGACGACCTACATTGTGAATTTTGAAATCGTTCACAATTCATTGACGACCGTTCCATTAGTTCTTAGTTCAGCTGATGGTGGAGTACTTAATTCTGGGGGATGAACGATTTCTGAGGGATCTCGAACGATTTCTTATCATTAGCGTGATCGGCTTAAGTGACTAAGTTGGACCCAGACCCCTTGCTGTGTTTCTTTTTAGTCAATCCCTCTTTTGGTGTTTAAGGGGTAGCGTCCTCAAGATTTTCCTTGAGAGGGAGGAAATAGCATCTCTAGACTGAGCCCAAGTCGGCATACACCGTGATGACTTCATTCTTGACTGAGTAAAAATTCATTTTAAGGTGGAAAGGGGCCTACAATAACTTTTAATCGGCCCAACATCGACCTTTTTATTATGAAATATTACACGAAGGGGCATGGGAGGACCAAGAAAGCCATTTTGATTGTCCGTGTCAAAGGTTTGTTCCCATATGTTAGCATTAGCTCAATATAGCCGAAGGGCCTTGTCTTTGATCCATTGAACTCAGAGAGGTCGAATCCTCAGTAAGGAGTAAGCTCCTCCCTTGAGATTCCTAACTTTTCCAAGAGGCCGACGAACATGATGTCGGCTGAACTCCCCTGGTCAACCAAAATTATTTTTACTTCGAAGTTTGCTATGGTGGCGAAATTGATTACATGATGTACTTGTTGGGTTTTCCATCCATGAGATCCTTGTCCTCCAAGAGTAGGGGAAGCCTATTTGTAACAACTTCAGTGGTTGAGGTGGAAGCAATATTTAGTATCTCATTCAAATTCCTTTTCATTGTCTTTTTGGTTTCAGCTTACGAGGTGACCTAGCTCGTGTGAGCTCTCTGCGGTGCAATGAGTAGCATGCTAAGGAGGAGGTGTGGTTGGAATATTCTCGTTCTCGATGGGCGAGAACTAGTAGGTGACCTCGAATTTCTCCCTCGACAATGACATCATGACTAAGGACGATGATGTGGCCGAGGTGACTAATGGCTTCTAGAATCTACTGTCTTTGGAGGTGGGGAATGTGGGCACTATCTCCCAAGGACATGAGCGGTATTTGCTCAGGCAACATTAGGATTTCCCCTGTCCCAGGCCCTCCGGGCATTATGGTCGCCGATCCTCCTGGCTTGGCCGTTAAGTAGGGCGATTAGGTTCTAAACTGCTTATGTTGAACGGGGAACTACACGCTCGACCACTGGAACTGGTTCGACAACAATAGGTAAGGGTGGCAATTGTTAACTTTTCGGCAAGTGTACCGAATCATTTCAAGTAATATTAAAATAGTAAGAACCACTACTCGTACCCAAAGGGATGAAGAGTTATTATCCACTAAGCAAATTCAGTAATTTTTAGTTATAATGTGATTAAATATTTGGTATTTGATAGTAATCGGAAACAGATTATATGTGAATTAAATCGGAAATAAAAGTGACTAGGAATCGAATCTCCCCTACACTATAATGCACTATACCATTGATCAATTCCAATTTAATTACCCAATTAAAAGATTCAATACAACTATTAAAGATTTTGGACAATCCGTTGCCTCAAAACCCTTTTATCTATTGGGAAACCATAATTCCTTAAGTGTATCGCCACTAAACAAAGCATTAAACGCGAGAACTAGTGGAATTCATGATAGTAATGTCATATTCCTATAATCATCACACTCATTACTATAACCCCAATATCCGGAGAACATAACCCATCTACTAATGGTGAAAGTAAACCCTAATTCAATACAACAACAACAATTATTGTAAAGCAATAAGAATGAAGGTAAAGACAAATTTAAAAGGATAACTAAATTGTATTGATCATAACAATGGAATCACATGATAGTTTTGGAGAGATTCATCTTTTCCTAACCCTAGAAAATTAGCTACACATGTTCAAATTATTGAGAGACAAGCTAAAAGAGAAGTTATATACAAAGAGGAGTACATTTAATCCTTCAATTCATTGTTCCCAAGTGTTGAGAAGCTCCCAATCTTGCTCTTTTTCGCAGCTCCAAAACTCTATTTTCGCATCCAAGAAGAATGCCAAAAAAATTATAATTTTTCACTTAAATTGTTGTAAAATCTGCAGACCATCGTGATGCGAAGTGACTTAGTCACATCGCAATGACAAAGTTGTTTCCTAGGTCACACGATGTGTTGGCATTTGGTCGGGACGCGAAACTGCACCTAGTTTTTATTCTTTTCTCAGTTGCGTCACTAGGCAAGCTATCTAGTTCGCTAGTTGACGAAACATCAAATTGAAGGTTTTCTCTTACAATAAGCACTAACAAAGAAGATAATAACTTACAATGCAATCCTAATGACATCAAAGTTAATCTACACTATTTCCCGTGAAAATCGATCAAAACACAAACAAAGACTAGCATTTTGACATTAAAACTGAGCAACAATATACAAATGATGATGAGTTAACAACAATGTCACCTGGTTTTGAGGATTCTTGATCGAGATAGTTTGGACATGTCCCTTTGGGGTCTAGGGTTGTGGAGGTGGTATCACCACTTGTGAGTGGACGCACGGGGTTGATCGTGTTTGGTTCTAGCGTGTTTGTGGTTGACGCTTAAAAGGCATCGAGTATTTCATAGCAAATTCCAGAAAGTGAAAAAGGAGAGAGCTAGAGCTACGATCGTGGTTTCCAATGAATTGTACTGGATGTCGTTCTAGGTCAATAAAGTTGGGTTGAGATGATTCCAAGCTGTGACGCTGATAATTCTCCAAAGGCTGTTTCGAGATGTGTTCCCTCGCTTTGATTGAGTGAGGGTGTGGTACCTGCACACACTCTGACACCCAAGTAAGCTAAGAGAAAGGTGGCGAGCGATGAAATGCGTCTCGGACATATTGATGAGACAACACATTCACTCGCTTTTTTTGGTCGTACGATAAAGCGAGTGAATCCTGGTCGTCTAATCCTTGTGGATCGTGGGCTTAATTTATTGGAATGGATTACGTCAAAAAGGGCAAGGCCCAAAAAGAGATAGTTAAAAGTAATTAAAGATTACCCAAATTTTCCGTAAAAAAAAAAAGGATTGCCCGAAATTAAAAATCACCGGAAATAGAACCAAACGAATAAGCAAGAGATTAATTTGGAAACAGTTTTGAATGAAATGAAATAAAATATTATAATTAATTCACAGAAAAGGAGTGTTATATTTGTTCCCAACCAGACCGACTGGTATATTCAAGGGCTCGACCTTATCTCTCTATCCAGGATATTGGAGATAAATTCCCCTATGAAGCTCACCGTTCGGTCAGCACCCTTCCTCCCATAACCGCTCGGATAGTTAGTCATAATGTGGTCAAGGCATTCGATAGGATCTCGGATTTCCTTCTTATGTTTGTAACAACAATAAACAACATTAATTAGGAGAAGATTAAGATTTGGACAGAGGAGAAGATGAAAATCTTTGTATGATGAATATGGTTCATAATGAAGAAGATGAAGATGATGAATAGTTTCATAATTTTATTTTATTTTTAATTAAAATTAATCAAAAAATAATAAATTAGCAAATATAACTTTCATATAAGCATAAATAACAAAGACCTAGGCACAAAAATAATCACATAAGCATTTTTAAAGGACCTCAAAAGCAATTTTGTCACTATTTATTTTTTCTAAAACAATATTTTTGGTTAATTTAGACTATTTTACCAAAAAAAGAACTTTGCAGATATTATTTATTTTCACCGGTGCAATACCCCATTAGACACAATGTATTACGGTTACAATCAAGTATGTTACTATCAAAATTGTAGACCACAACATTATTTTAGTTTAAACATGAAAAATGAGTCACAAATCTCATTATAGAAATTTTCATAAACAATTATTCTTATAAATAGTTTATATTTATTTATAAAATATATACAATATTTAGATTTAAAAAGGAAATGAACATTTTATATAAATCTATATTAACTTACTAATTATAAGGGCATATTCTTATGATGTGCTTAGCAGTCTATAGATATATTGTATAAAGTTACCGAATATTTTCTTAAATACAAAAAACATTGAAAAATAAATTTATTTAGCATAATATTTTATCTACTAAATATCAAAAACAATTCATATATTTATCAATATAAAAAGTGGATATTCATATTATGTACACGAAGAAATAAAATGAAATTATTAAAGCAATAAAGATGAATATTCTCTGTATATCTAAAATATAAAAAATCAATGACTTTTATATAACTTTTTATTTGCTTTCGTATTAATAATTTGTTAATTATAGTAATTTTGTTATGAATAATATGATAATGGATGTCCACTCCTATTAGACTTCCACTTCCCTTTATGTAAATGGTTGTTAGTGGAACTTTAAGATTGATCTTTCACTTACATTTTCTCACCCTATAAATAGGGTTCACTCCTATGTATGAATACAAAGACTCTCAACTTCTCTTGTTCTCTCATTATCTTATTCTATAATCTACTATAATGGTTATATCGTACACAAGTTTTGGTTATTTTCATAACAAATTTAATAAAATTTCTCAACCCGTGTACATAATATGAATATCCACTTTTTAATGTAATTAAAGATTACCTTAAATTTTGGTCAAAAAAAAGTATTATATTTAATGCACAATTTTTGGTACATCTATAAATAGCTTATAAAAACAATAAAGTAACTAAATTATTCTAGTCTACAACAAAAATAGGTAATTTAAAGTAATTAAAGATTACCTTATATTTTGGTCAAAAAAAAAAGATTACCATAAATTAAAAATTACCGGAAATAGAACCAAACGGATAAGCTACGGATTAATCTATAAACGGTTTTGAATGAAATAAAATATTGTAATTAATTCACACAAAAAAAGAATTATATTTAATCCACAATTTTTGGTACATCTATAACTAGCTCATAAAAACATCAACAATCTACATCAAAAAAATATCGAGAAATTTTTGTCAAGAAAAAAAAGAATATCGAGAAATCAAGGATTTCGGACTCATGGAAAACTACATCTCTAAGTCTTTAAGTTTCTTTGTCATCCTAGTTTTATTGACTTCAGGTATGTCTCTCTTGTACCATTTGATGCAATACACTACATATGATATATTTGAAACAGCACTAATATTTTTTCATCTGCCTACACATGTTCTTTTGAATGTCGACCTGCCTCACCTAGTCAACCTCCAAGGAAGTGTAGTATTGGGCTTGGACCTTGTGGCGCTCAATGTAATGATGGTTGTTGTGGTAAAAATTGTTCTAGTCAATATAAAAATGGTTCAGGATATTGTTATTCTGCAATTAACCCCAAAAGCCAGATTTGTATCTGCCAATATGACTGCTGAATTAGTTGATAATTGAAATAAATATATTTGATCATGTTTCAGATGTGTTCATGGCTTCATGCTGTTGTTTTTATATATTTTTCCTAACAAGCAAAGATTGATATATTATTAATTAATTATGAGAAAATGGGGTGTTATGTATTGTGTTTTGTTGTCCCTTTTTATTTTATTTTTATTTTGATGCGTACAACATTAATGAAGGATTTAATCAGGATAATATTTTATTAATTACGGAATGTCTGTGTTTTTTCTTTTGTTTTTATTTTGATGTGTACAAATTCACTAGTTAAAGATTTATTCAGGGTAATCTTTTATTAATCACGGAATATCTTTTTTTATAAGCATTACAGAATATCTTTATTTATACGCTGCACCACATCTATAATATATGAAAAGTTTTGGTGAAAAACAAAAATAAGTTTAAAATTAATTAGGAAATTGAAAATTAAAAATTAATCTAATTTGCAGGTAATAACCGTTTCACATTTTTTTTCTTTTGCATTCAATCTTTTCTCTTTTTTTGATAAATTCAATTCTTTCTCTTGTTAGACTAGCTCGATGAAAACTAATGTTTAAAAAACTAAAGTTGGAAAAATTAGAATTGGAAATTGTTACCTTATAATTCATTTTTAAATATAATATTTAATAAATTAATTTATAATATGAAATATTACACTCAAAACATAGATGACATTTATCATTTTTTAAATAAACAAAATTAAATTAATATGTTATTCATAAATCTTATAATAGGTATTGCGAAGTTTTCAAGGAAGGGAATCGAACCTAGTTTGAACCTGGCTCTGATACCAATTGTTGGGGAGTCCGGGGGAGCACGGTGAGAATTACCGAGCTATCCAATGAACGGACCACAAAGAGACTTAGACACCACATCTCTATCCAAAATCTTAAGGTATTAGGTATATGGGTCCCCTCTCTTATATGTCTTTCACATAGCTCATTCCTAACCGATGTGGGACTTAGTTACTCACACTTGAATTTTTCAACATATTTAATACTTAATAGTTATGCTGCAATTGGGCCTAAATGCCAGATGTGTATCTATCAATATGAATGCTAAATTGGTTATTACTTGAAATAAATATAGAGCCGGTTTGTTTCGGCTTATTTTTAAAAGAAAAATTAAAAAATCAATTATGACGACACGTTGTCTGTTTATTATAGATTCTTAAAAAAATGAAAACCTGAAAATAATCTAAAAATTGCTTCATACGAGAAGTTGCTTTGAGTGACTTCTCATAAAAATCAGTTTTTTAAGAATGATTTTTTTAAGATAAGTGGTTTTCAGTATGGTACACAAACACAAAATAACTTCTCATTTTCTTAAAACTCTCAAAAAACTAATATCTAAATTATTTAACAACAAAATCACTTATTTTTTAATCCGTAACAAACAGATCCATATTTGATATAGTTGCAAATGTGTTCATGGCTTCATGCTATTATTTATACATTTTTTCCTAACAAGCAAAGATTGATATATTATTAATTAATTATGATAAAACAGGGTGTTATGTATCATGTTTTGTTGTCCCTTTTTATTTTATTTTTATTTTGATGTGTACAAATTCACTAATGAAGGATTTAATCAGCATAATATTTTATTATTTACAGAATGTCTGTGTTTTTTATTTTATTTTTATTTTGATGTGTACAAATTCACTAGTAAGGATTTAATCAGGGAAATCTTTTATTAATTACGGAATATCTTTATTTATACACTCCACCACATATATACTATATGAAAAGATTCGGAGAAAACTATACGAAAAGTTGTGAAGAAAACCCAAGAGCACTTGAATGAAATGGTAAATGCCTCTTTCAGCTTAACAAGGTCTTGGGTTCAAATTCAGTCTTGACATGCAATATTATTAAATCTCTTGAGAGAAATGATACCCGGTTTATACCAATAAAAAAATGGAGAAAAAGAAATACAAGTTTAAAATTAATTAGGCAATTGAATATTTTGAAAACTATTAAATACCTTTAATTATAAAACTGTTAATCTAATTTGGTAATAATTCTTTCAGATGTTATTTTTCTTTTGTATTAGATTTTTTCTCTTGTTAGACTAGCTCGATGAAATTTAACGTTTAAAAAATTAAAATTGAAATTGTTACCTTATAATTCATTTTTAAATTTTGATTTATTTTGGTTTGATGGTCGGATTGTCAAGTGCTAGGACCTAATACACACACAAACAGAAAAACCAAGAATTGACACCAGCAATCAGGTGTCTGTAGACGACATTCCTTCCGATGTGATGAATCAACCTCGGACAATTTTGATTAAATATAGGATAAGGTGTGTTAAAAATATAGTATTTAATACATTTATAATATGATATATATATATATATATATATATATATATATATATATATATATATATATATATATAACACTCTAAACATTAGATGATATTAATCATTTTTAAATAAAATACATGATCCAGTTTCAAATGTGTTCATGGCTTCATGCTATTGTTTTTATATATATTTTTCTAACAAGCAAAGATGGATATGTTATTAGTTAGTTATGAGAAAATGGGGTGTTACGTATTGTGTTTTGTTGTCCTTTTATATTTTATTTTTATTTTGATGTGCAAAAATTCACTAATGAAAGATTTAATCATGATAGTACTTTATTATTACGGAATATCTTTTTTTAACTTATTCACTCCACCACATCTATACTACATGAAAAGTTTCGGAAAAAAACAAAAATAAGTTTAAAATTAATTAGGAAATTGATTTATTTTTACCAAAGACAATTGAATTTTTTTTGCATTAAATACCTTTAATTATTAAAATTAGTCTAATTGGGTAATAATACTTTCACATATTCTTCTTTTGTATTCGATTTTTTCTCTTGTTAGACTAGCACGATGAAACTTTATGTTTACAAAATTCAAATTGGAAAAAATTAAATTGGAAATTGCTACCTTATAATTCATTTTTAATTAAAATTTGATTAAAAAATAGGATAAGGTGTGTTAAAAATATAATATTTAATACATTTAAATATGAAATATTACACACAAAACATTAGATGATATTAATCATTTTTTAAACAAAATAAATAAATTAATATGGTATTCATTAATGTTATAACAAGTATTGTGAAAGAATAGCCTCTTCCCTTAGTAAATATCACAAAAGAAATACGTTATATTGTAACAATATTGTGATATTTACTAAGCGAATAGCCTCTTCCCTTAGTAAATATCACAATATTTTATATTTGATAACAATATCTAATACGTTATATTGCAATTTAATAATATTTTAAATATTTTTTCTTATATATATATATATATCAAATTCCCTCTCTAAAAAACAAAAATTAGAGATGCCAAAAATCCCTCTCTAAACAGCCAAAATCCGTCACTAAATGATTTAGAGAGGAATTTATGACGAACCAAGATTCGTCGACAATTTTGGCGTCACAAAATTTTTTTAGAGAGGATTACGATAATCCTCTCTAATAGCGAGGAAAAATCCGTCGCTAACAGAGAGAGAAAAGCGATTCGTCTCTAATAGCGAGGAAACAAACACGCGCCTCTCTAATAGAGAGGAACACATGTCGTCCGCTAATAGTGAGGAAAATATCCTCGCTAATAGAGAGGAATATTTTCCGTCGCTAACGGTGAGGAACAATTTCCTCTCTAATTTTAGCAGATTTAAATGAATTATTTTTACAAATACCAATTATTTTAATTTATCTATTTCCACCAAATACCAATTATTTTAATTTATCTATTTCCACCTATATTAGAAAACCTTTTGATCTCAAAGGAGCTCTTTTAAAACATAGGCTACAAAATTTTTAAAAAACACAAACATCTATTACTAATAATAAAGCGTGTAATCATAATCCATACAAGAGAAAAGTAAAGTTAATTCAAACTTACAATCCAAAAGACATCATTGTTTGAAAAGAAAAAAAATACATCAACCATCTAGTTCATCAAAATACTCATTATCATCTTGTTGACCCTCCTTGTTTGGTGAAGGTGGAGGTGAAGGCGGACGGGGATGACTCTGAGAAAAAGCTTCCATAAATTTAAACAACTTCTCCTGATTTGCATGAAGTCCACTCATTTGCTCCTTAAGACTTTGGTTTTCAGCCTTTATTTGCATACATTCGGTCTTCATTTGCATATATTCGCATACGAGATTCTAGCAGATTGTGTGGAAGAAGAAAATTGGTTTTGTCCTTCAGGACCTAAGCCAAATATTCTTTTCTTCTTGTCGACACCTCCAACAACCTCTAAGAAGATATTGTTGTCAGATTGCTCACTAGACACGCCATGTCCTCCTAATGCCTCTTGTGAATCTCTTTCAAAAATACGACTTGCATACTCATTCTGAAAAAGAAAAAAATCAAACATGAGCACAAATATACCAAATTGCTAAATGTCTCTGTAATGAAACCAACAACACAAATAGATGATAGCAGTATGTAAGTCCCTAGCTGATTATAACAAATAGATGTAGAAGTGGGATATCAGAAGGAAAAACCTATAGATTTTTTGATCAATTACAAGCCCTTGAGAAACCTTTCTCACTCTCTTCTTACCCTCCCAAACCTCAACCAACTACTTTGCCATTAACAACAAACACATTGCCATTGCCAAGTGATCCAATCTCTCGTGTCACTACCACAATTCATCGTTCCATCAACAAACCCTACCAAACTTATTTCTCCTTCACCACCACAAGAGGAAATGCAGATCAAGCAAGCTCTTATCAATTTTTGTATGAATTAATTCGATGGAAGAATCAACAAGAAAAATGCACAGCAAGTAATATCACATAAATTTACAAATAAGCTTATCACATAAGTTTACAAATAACATAACTAAATAAAAAAAAAAAGAGACATAACAACAACAACTCTGTCATCACATCATTAGTTCCAACAACAACAATAATGAGCATCTATCTAATCTAATGTGACCCAATTTAACACCCAACTCCTAATTCACTTTGAAACCAAAATATAACAAACATAAAAACCTAATGTCAAAGGAGCCCATAAATACAACACAAGCATTATACATGTCAAGCTAGTTGTAGCAGAGCATAAAATTTAAACCAAAAGCATGTTAAAGGTATCAAGTAGGTGGTGTGCATCTCAAAGAAATCTAACATAGTAATGAAAAATGTTGAAAATCAAAACAGAGAAAAAAAAAAGGAAAAATAAGTTACCTCAACTTTCTCTCACGGATAGTTCAATTCAATAGAAGCCTTATTTGTCTTCTTTTCAGATGCTGCTCTTGGTCAAACAAACAAAAAATTAAAACCCATATAAAATTTATGTTTAACATATAAATCAGAGTTTCCAAAGAATCCAGAGATTCGTTAATATAGATGATGAAGAAACGAATTACGATTGGTGTGAGAAAGTTGAAGAAAAAATTTAAATTAGGGCTTAAAATTGGATGGCGATTGTAGAGAGAGAGGGGGGCTCACGATTGGAGTGAGAAAGAGGAATAAAATCGCAATTAGGGTTCATGATGTTTTTTAGAGAAAAAGTTTAAACTAGTAGTGTTGCTTGTTTAGGAAACACTAAATCAAAAATAGAAATAGGCAAAAATCAACATACCTTGTTCAATCAGTTGTTCTGTTGTTCAATAGCTTGAATCCTTGTTCACTGTGTATCTCTGCAACATAAAAAAGAAATTATGCAAAAGAAATCGAAAATGAAAAACGAAAATAAGAGCTGTGAAAATGAATGAAAAACAAAAATACCTTGATGATGAATCTGAACAGAGACGAGAGAAAGGGAAAGGAAACAGAGACGATGAAACGATTTGGAAATAGAGAAAGTGAAGAAGAAAGCATTGTATTGGGTTTCTTTGTGCACAGGTTTCTGAGCAATTGTGTTTTGGTTTGGAGAGAAATCGGGTAGGGTTTAGAGAGCAAGGTGAAGAAGGAGAAAAGAATGTTAGGGTTTCGAAATTGGAAGCATTTTTACGAGAGAGAGAGAGAGAGAGTGTGTGTGTGAGTTTCGAAATTGAAAAAGAGGAAAGCCAAAAAAAAAGTGGACGGTGGGAGGGAATGCGAAAAAAAAAGGCGGACTAGTAATTTCAGTGACGAATTAAAACTTCCTCACTAATAGTGAGGGGCAATTTTCCTCGCAAAATACGTCTCTAAACGTCTTTTTCAACCTTCTGTGACGAATTTAGTTACAAAATTTTTAAAGAGGGATATTTTTCATCTCTGCATTCGTCACAAACGTATTCTGTGGGGCCGCTCTTTGGGTTTATCTTTTTCCTAGCTAAATCCCTCACTAATAGTGAGGGATATTTATCCATCTCAAAAATTCCTCTCTAAATATAAGTTTTCTAGTAGTGATACTATCTAACAAATAAAATTATTTTGACCAATATAATTATTTATAGAATGTGTATGATGTTCTATATATATATATATATATATAATATTTAATACAACTGATAATAAGTATTATGATATAATTATAATCAAAAATAGTAATATGATATAATAATAATAATTTCTAAATGCTTCAAAAAAATAAATAATAATTTCTAAAAAACTAAAAATAGATTAATAAAATTTTAAATTAATGATTAGTACGAATAATTGAAAAGTTATAATTCACAACGTGAAAATATGTTGCATCCAAGGGATGTTCAATTTTGAGAATAAGGGTTACAATTGAAGCCGCAATAGCTTTAGGCAAGGCTACCTTAGCGTGAAACACATTGAAAAAATTGACAATATCTTCCTTCACCACCTCCCAACACTCCTTCATAAATCTCAAATTAAAACCATCCAGTTACGAACTTTAGAGCCAGTTGCAGATCAGGAGTCTGTTGTCCCAGAGACAGATCTGGAGAGACTAGTAAAAAAAGAGGATTTAAAGTCGGATATTTTGGACATTCAAAGTCGGATGTGCATCCGACTTCTATTAAGGCGACTTAGAAAGTCTGAAAATTTTGAAGTCGGATGGACATCCGACTTTAAAGAGATTTCCGTTTTAAAGTCGAGATAAATTCAATAATCCGACTTTAAAGATTTAATTTAAAGTCGGATAAATTCAATAATCCGACTTTAAAAGTTTTATTGTAACGTCTTATGATATCTCGGAATACATGTAAAGTCGGATTAAGAAGGATATCCGACCTTAAAAGTCTTATTTTAAGTCGGATATAAGCTTCATATAAAAAGAATATCCGACTTTAAAAGATTTTTTTGGGTTTTAATTATTTTTTGATCGAATTCTTCTTACACAATAATTTTCTCGCACATACTTTAAAGTAATTAAAGTACTACAATTTCAATTAAGCAAAAAAACACATACAAACACGGTAATTAAACTACTTTACTTAAATATATAGAGTTAAACTGATAGATTTCATACCAAAATATACGCTAATACTACACTTCCATCGATTCAAAAAAAACAAGTAAATAAATTGTTGATATTCTAATAATATATTCCAAAATGTACTACACATTCACTTAAGTTTCTTCTTTCTTCTTTCTTCCTTTTCAATTGGCTTACGCTCCTCCTCATACAATCTTAGAAAGAATTCAAATTTCAAACTTGTCTAATGTCCTTCAATTCTTCAGATGAGAACGGATCAGTTGAATTGAATACCTAAAACAATAAAAGTTAAATAAGAACCATGAGTTAATCTAATACGTACTCAATAATAATTATCTAGTAATAGTCTTAAAAGTTGAAAAGTCAATTACCTTTTTCCAATTGTTGGTGATAGTTCCGGAGACAATAGTCATCATATTTATCATTACATAATAGCCACAAGAAACACTATCATTTTGTTTGGCCACCTATAAATAACAAACCAACAATAATCTCTAAGGACATGTAACAGATTCTCCTCCTCACCATCACAGTAATCACAAGAAGAGTCCCCCAAACCCATTCTACTCTTCCTCTTGTTGGTGAGCAAGAGCCCATGCACTGTAAGCTAGATTAAACTTCTAATTCTCTCTTTGTAGCACATGGAGTTTCCACACCTTCCACCATACATTTTGGGTTGCTGTATCATGAATTCCTTCTAAGAGGCTATAAGAGCTAGTCACTTTCATATTCAGAATACACACTAAGGTGCCTATTGGGGTAAGAGACTAATTATATCTGTTATCATACATACTCTAACATTCTTGTCAGTAAAGACAATTTGATGCTCCATCGCAACTGTATCTATCTGCAATTATTTTACTAATAAACGCAAACAACTTCTAACTCAAAATAGCCAAACTATAAGGGTAATTCAGTTATAATGATTGGGATTCAGCACACACAAGCATAGAGTGCTGAAGTCACCTTTAGTGAATGTCAAAGTAAAACTAAATTCAAAAAAACAGTAAAATAGTAACTATCAAAAATTAAATGCAAAACAGAACTGATTAAGTAGCTAAGTAGTGGTAAAATACTGTAACAATAGCCTCTCCTCTCCTTGAAAGCATGCATCATCCTTGTCCTAAACTCAACTCAAAGATGAAAACCTGGAAAGTTGTGCAGCAAATCAGAATAAAACTCCCATGTGGCAGCAATGATTGGCTCATTCTTCCACTGTATCAGTACCATAATAGCAGGCAAGTTACCCTTCATCACCATTTTCAAGCCCAGTATAGCTTCAGGTTCCTTAGCATTACCAGGTGTGAACTGAATACTACGCAAGTACTGGACCACTGAAACATCACTGGGATTAGGACAAAGCTTGAGCTCGGAAACATTGAATACATCATGTGTATTTCGAACTTGATTACTGCCATAATTACTACCAATATTGTGTGGATTCATAATCATATGAGCTGGCATAAATTGGATTGAGAATCTATGGAGCACCACAAATCATGGTTCCATCAGGTCCAGCTCCTTTTTGCCACACTCCAATGTGAGAATTATCAGCATCAAGCCTCAGACAAGTAACTGATGGAGAAGGATCTTTGCAGTACTTTCTTAGCTTTGTGCTTAGAAGCTCTGATAGAGACTTAGGAGACAAGAAAGTGTTGTTGTTATTGTTCTCATTACCATCTTCACCTAATTGATTCTTTGAAACAGGAAAATTAGTCTTAGCATTCTGACCACTCATCAATATAGCTGCTTGATCATATGCCCTTGCTGCTGCCTCTGCCATCTCAAATGTCCCTAGCCACACCCTTATTTGAAGTAACCCACCATGAATGTTACAACGCAAAAGTCTCTCTCACTGAGAAATACTTGTTGAGTTTCCTCATCATGGCAGAATGTGTGACATTGGCTTCATGGGAGAAGAAGTTTTTTCGCTCAATTTGCTCAATTCCGTGGAAAAAGTTCATCGAAAACCAGAAGTATATGCATATTATCACCGATGATAAGGTGATGAATTGGGATGATTCAGCTGTGAAAGAGGCATTTGATAGTGCTAAATTTAGGTTTTGGGCTAAATTGAATAACCTTCCATGCAGTTTACCATTGCCTGATCCTGATATCTACATCGATGAAGTAGATTGGGATGCAATTGTTGATCCAAAACTTCTTCAAGACTTGGAAAGAGAAGATGTTCCGAACGAGGAAGAAGAAAGAGGTAATGAGGCTGTGATTCTCGGCATTTCTTGTATTTTGAATCGAGGTTATTCGGGTTGTGGATGGGGCGATGATGATGAAGAAGACGATGAAGAGAGAAAGCTAGGTGAAGCTGTTCAAGGATGGGAATCAAATTTGCAGGAAAATATTGAAACAAACTCTTGGGAGGATCAGCATTATATTCCTGTTGAACGTGAGAAAGAAATATGTAGCAAAGGTTGTAATTCCTCCATCTCAAAGGTTGTAATTCCTGCTAAAATGAAAACATTAAACAACCAAGACATGGAAAATTTAAGCGCGGCACAAAAAAAAAATGTAGCAGCAGTATCTTAATAATAACAAACCAACCTGAACTTACAGATCCAGCAAAACACATATTATTAGAATCCAATCCACCAGCCATATGCATTCCCTGCAATTTTGTTGCCTCGAATATTAGCGACGGAAATGAAGGGCAATACTGACAACATAAAATGAATCGAAGGAGAAACTACACAAGTACTATAGTTCATCTTCCCCACACCTGCTGTCTTGCATGTTCAAGCTCTTGCTCCAACTGCATTAACTTCAAACGACTCGATTCTAATTGCTGCACGTAAGCCTGGAAAGCAGTGTCGGAAATGACTTGAACATCAGTATATCAAAACACTGATTACACGTCCAACATATCTATCAATGTATAAACATTCATACCTTTTTCCGCAGACGGCTCTTACGTGCAGCCTCTCGATTTTGTGCAAGACTCCTTTGTATCTGCATTCAATAATTCCCAAGTAGATAAGTATAGTTCAAATTAATAAAAATTCTACCAAGAAACAACCCTTTTTCTTACCTTATCATTAGATTTATTAGCTTCTTGGTCATACTTGTTAGATGTTCCTAGTATATACCTTGAGAAGCATCCTCTGACTAGGCATTAAACGGAACGAATCAAATTCGTTAAGTAGGCAGAAAAGGCATTCTAATTTGTCAGTGAAATGAAACACAAATTTTTTAAACATTTACCTGACTATCAAACTTCAAGTCTGCCTCATCAATTAAGGGTGGAGAAGCACTTAAATTGCCATTACTTTTGAAAGTTTCTCCCCACATAGCAATCTGGTGGATAGGATCATACACACTCATCCTTCTGGAGGAAACAAACTGCGCGGACGGTGAATTCATGCTCAATCGTGCAGCAATCAAATTAGCATTCAGCACACCAATACATCAATCAATCAACCTTCTGTTTAAGAAAATAGAAACATCAAACCTTCTGTCTTTGATTTTTTTTTATAACAGCAGCAGAAGTAGTGTTAGAAACAAGGTATCAAATTTCTTAAATTATTGAGTAAGGATCTAAGGTAAAGAAGTAGAAACTTCAATCTCAAGGGGTAAAAGCCTTATCGTATCTAATTAATACTGATCAACTTTATATTAGTAGCTGATGGCTTAGCAGAGAGAAACAGAAACAAAGTTAACATTGCAGCAAAGCATAACCCTAAAGAAATCAACTAGATCATTCAAGGACTGGTGAAGAACCTTACAGCAAAGCATACCCTAAAACATAACCCTCAGAAATGGCAAGCTTAGCAGAAGTACAAAAACAACTCAATCAAAACTATATAAACATAAGAATCACAAAACTATATAAACAACTCAATTTAAACCCAGAAATTAAGAAATGGACTCACTGGTATCTGTCTAGGATATCAATCAACTTTCACCAACAACAAAAAGATCCAAACCCAGAATTTAAGAAAAAACCGTGATGGGTTTTTGTATATAACAAGCTGTTAATAATAATAAAGCTGCACAAACCTACCTAAGCTCAGACATTCAGATTTGAACAATGAAATTAGGGGAAATTTTTTAGGGAAATCCGAATTAGGGTTTTAACTTAATGTTAGCAATTGATTTCTTACCAAGTTGTGGTTTGCAGAGGAGATTGGAGGCGGAGGAAGTCGAGAACGAAAAAGCTTAAGCAGTGGTTTACAACGACGACGGAGTGAAGACAGAGTGAACGAGAACGAGAACGAACAAGATGAAGCAGTGGTTTCAAGTGCCGCTTTGAAGCTGTAGTTGAAGCTGTGATTTGAAGCTGCAGTTGAAGATGAAGCGACGATTTGTAGAGAGTTTTGTTTGAAGCGACGATTTGAAGATGTATCAGTCTTAAAAAAAAAAACGAGCCTTATAAGCGGTTTTATGCAAAAAAAAAAACGCTAGATTTAAAGACGGATGTTTCGCAGGTGTATCAAGAAAACGAGATGCTGCCAACAAAGAATCTGGGCCGCGCCCCGCCAACTTCAACTCGAGCGGCAATCTGCTGCTTGGGCGCAATTCGCCGCCGAAATCTCCGCAAAACGGTCGGACCTCGCGATATATATACGCCATTCGCATATGGTATCGTGTGCGCTCTCTAACCTCAGTTATCCGCCCGAGCGACCTCTCACTAGATCGTCGGAGTGTCTTTGCAGTACCACCCGAGGTGCTCAACGCGTGAAGCCGGGACCGGTCCTTTCACTCATTCAACGACCGCCCATTCGACGAGAGCAACAACTACTTCAACACTTCATCGGTCGAGGTACGATCAATCGTGACCACACGATGGGAGGCCCGTGCGCTATTCTACCTCATTCATGGCTCCACGCGACCGCCCCGACGCGGCCGCTTCTCGACTCAATCCTCCGGCGAATCGCAGCGAGACCGGGAGGCGTGGCGTCACCACATCCACGAATCTCGTGGACTTCCACGACAAGAGCCTTCTTGCACACAACGGCCGCGGACTGTCCTCCAACAGATTCATCCGCCTGTTCTCGGAGACTTGCCGCCGAGCCGATTGAAGCGGGCATTCGTGAACCTCTACCGGACCATGTCATCTCGCCGCTTTTGCAAATCTTGCAAAACAAAAATCGTGTGATCGCATGACAGACGCGCTTTCATCTCTCGCAGACGAAAAGAGGTCAATTCGCCGCGCGCGCGTCGCGAAGACGGAGAACCTTCTCGCTCGCGACGGCCGCCGAAGACACCGCTCCCCTCCTCGAAGGAGCATTTCTCGCCGAGAGAGCACTACTCATCGCTCTCCGGCAAGAAGAAGCAGGGCACACAGATCGCCCCCAAGCAGGAACGTGCGTAGACGCCGTTCAATGTCCTATGATCATGAAGATTCTAGCTACCGTCCTGACACCGGTCGCTCACCCACAAGGTAATCCTCCAATGAGTCGTCCGGGTCACGTCGGTCGAGAAGCAGATCTTGGGATTCTCGAGAAGAGCTGGAAGATTACAGAGATGGAAGAATCAGGGACGTTTCGCATCGGCCAAGGAGAGGCCATAGCGAGCGACCCAGAAGACCTCCTCCACTTCCACCAGCTGGCCCGTCCGAAGGATTTTATGGAATGCCGGGCAACGAGGCATGCCTCGCAATGCAACCCTTTGGGTCGAACGGCATTCAGAATGGGCACGGCCCGTTCACCAGGGAGATCAGGCGTTACAAAATTCCGAGAGATCTACGCAAGCCGCCCAATCTCAACAAGTTTGACGGCCGAGGGGATCCAGACAAACATCTCCGTTACTTCAATAATTATCATTTATTACAGGAATTGGGATCGACCATGAAATGCGTGCTATTTCCCGATCATTTGGGCTACGAGCATTGGAATGGTGGGAATCTCTTCGACCCAATACTATCTCCTCGTGGGACGACTGATCGTAATATTCTTGTCCCACTACACCGCCAACCGCCGATTTCGTCTGAAGAATACTTGGACTCTGTTGTTCAAGGAGATAATGAGACGCCGAGACAAGATGTCGACCAGGTTTTAACATCGAGGCCGAAGTCCGCTCGTGACTTGTCGACAAGGACAAGTTAAAATATTTGAAGCGTGGTATTCGACCGGACCACCGGTTCGTGGAAGAATTCACTCTTAACCATTACCAAGATCTCGGCTACTTCTTCTAGCAAGCGGCGAACGTCCATATGGCATACGAAGAAACTTTGGCGAAAAAAAGCCGTCCGTGCGACGACCTAAAGAAGAAAACGAAGCGCCGGCCAAAGGGCATGAAGGTCGCCGCGACAATCGGTCGACTTTCGAGATAAGAAGTTCGATCATCGCACTCGGCTAAACACCTCTATTGCACAGATCTATAGCGAGTGCCAAAATAATGAATTTGTGGGAGTAAAGCGGCCCGATCCACTCGTGCTCAAGAAGGGGGCACGACCGACTAAAAGATATTGCCGTTACCACAAGAGCAAGGGTCATGATACTAACGACTGTATGGCCCTCAAGGATGATATTGAAGAGCTCATTCAGAAAGGAAAGTTGTACAGAAGAGGATTCTCCTCTCCATTGTTAAGGTGTCTTACATCGGTCGAAGCCGACCATGTGCTAAGAGACGTTCATGAAGGTGTTTGTGGAAGTCACCAAGGCGCTCGTTCCATAGCTAAGAAGGCTCTCAGGGCCGGCTATTATTGGCCGACCATGGACGAGGATGCCAAGAAGCTTGTTCAGAAGTGCAAGAAATGTCAAATACATGCTGATGTCCACATTGCACCTTCCACAGAGTTACAAAGTCTTGTCTCACCTTGGCCGTTCGCCTGGTGGGGCATGGATCTGCTAGGCCCGTTTCCACTGCTCCGTGCCGCCAAGTTCTTGATCGTGGCGGTAGATTATTTTACAAAGTGGATCGAGGCCGAGCCTCTTGCCACCATCACCTCGGCGAAGGTAAGCAAATTTTTCGGCCGGTGTGTGTTGGCTCGTTTTGGGATCCCTCAGCAACTAATAACTGACAACGGCACCCAGTTCGCGGACAAAAGATTCAGAGAGATGTTGGCGACTTAGGGGTAAAATAGCGCTTTCACCTCGGTCGAGCACCCTCGCATAAACGGCCAAGTAGGCGGCCAACGAGTTATCCTACGAGGTTTGAAGCGAAGACTTCGATGAAGCGAAAGGAACTGGTCGAAGAGTTACAGTCCGTTCTTTGGGCCTACAGGACGACTCCTCATTCATCGACCGGGGAGTCCCCCTTTAGACTGGTATATGGGACCGATGCTGTCATACCCATAGAAATGGGTGAACCGAATGGAGAACCTCAAATCCCTACTAAGGTGGTTGACAACGGCCGAGCTATTCGTGAAGAACTAGACCTAATTGAGGAGCCGCTGCGCGCAGCGTCACTAAGAGAGCAATTGATCAAGCAGAAGGTCGCAGCAAAGATACAATACTCGCGTGCAAAAGAGAGACTTCACGGTCGGTCACCTTTCGTTCTAAGGCGGACGGCGTAGAGAAAACAAGAATGCACGCCAGGGAAACTCGCACCAAATTGGGAAGGTCCATACAGGTCATCAACAAGATCGGAAAGGGGGCTTACGAGTGGAAACCATGGATGGGCGACTATCCCCGAAACATGGAATGCAGAGAAACTCGAGAAAATATTACGTTTGAATGTAATGAACAAATTGAATGTAATGAACGATCGACCTATAAATGAAAAGCAGGCAGGCGCTCTTTTTCCCACTGGGTTTTTTACAGAGGCCTGACCTTTAGAAATATGATGTGTTCTTTACTTTCTCGCAAGAATGTATGGCCGGTCGCTCAAGATTGCCCGTGGCAAAGGAGCGATCGAAGATTTATCAACTTGGTCGATCGTCGAAACGATCTACCTCGAGAAACCATCGAAGCGGCCCGGGTTAGATAACCCGCGAACCTCGTGTCGTCGAAACGATGCAGAAGGCGTGTGCCGTAGAGATCAGCACAAACAACGATCCACCGAAGTTGACTCGAACGAGCGCCATCGAAAATGGCCCAAGGGTTAAGTTATAACCCATCGCAATAGGCCGTCGAAACGACCTACCTCGAGAGATCATCGAAATGATCCCAACCGGTGCCATCAAAATGGCCCAATCGAGTGTCATCGAAATGGCCCAAGGGTTAAGTAATAACCCACAAACGCCGGCGTCGAAACGACCGTATTGAACGCCACCGAAGTTGGCCCAAAAGAAGGTCACCAAGTTGACCCAATCGAATGCCATCGGAATGGCCCAATCAAGTGTCGTCGGGTGGGCACCGTTTATCGGATAAGAAATGCCGAGCGACCTAAGTCTAAAGTTCGTGAGCTTTGAAAAATAGATGCGAAACAGTCAGATTCAAGGAAACAAACAAATTAAATGAAAAGAAATTGTCATTACAAACACGGGACGCCCGGTCGAAGCCGAGCGCCCACTAATTGAAAACTGCACGAAGGCAGGAAAATTGTTGTGCCCGAAAGCAAGTTAAACAATTACAAGATAAACACCGCTCGCAGGCGGGCTTCAGAGGCTTCAGAAGAGGATTGTGGCCGGGCGAACAACATTTCCATGTTCATCTTTTTGCTCAGGCAGCATAATCTTGTTCTCCGCGACGTAATGGGCGGGATTTACCATCTTCTCATCAAAATTGATGCTCAAGTCTGGATTCAATGCCCGCACCGCCCGAGCATTGTAGAATTGCTCGACCGCTGCCTCCTACCTACACGGGCCACCATTTGGATCTTCGCCGCCACTCGGCATTCTCGGCCTCGACTCGGCCTTATCCTTCTCCGAGGCTTCAACGTCGTTCTTGGACTCGCCACTTGCCCACCGAGCTCCTTATTCCTCTTGGCGAGTTTGGCCCGGGCCCTCCTCGCCCCCATTGAAGAGCTTCTTTCTTGGCCTTGCAAGCTTGTCGTGACTTCACTGCACTCGGTCAAAGCTCGCTTAGCGTGCGAGCCCTCAGAACGGAGATCGCCCAACTATTAGTCGGTCGATCTAAGACAAAAGAAATAACGGACCGAAAAGTAAAGTACCTTCAAAGATCGGCCCCACTTTCGGTCATGATTTTATCTATACCCAAGCGAGAGAAGCCTGAGCACCTCCATCGGCTTTTTCTGAACCACTCGAGAGCTCGACTGTCCCTAAACCCTCAAGAGAGAGAATAGGGAGGTCGGCCTTGGCGAATCCATGTTCCGTCGTCGAGCCTTATCCGCTTGGCGGAGCGGTCATCGCTCAGAGGCGGCCGAACGGTGGCTTTTTTTTGGCCCTCGGGAGTGGGGGCACCTTGGAGGACGATTGGGGGACATCCCCGGCCGAGATCCGTCATATCTCTTGCCCCTGAATGGAAGCGAGCTTCAAACCGACTCGAGCACCTCCCGGTTCTTGCCGGCCATTCTTTCGCAAAATAACGAGTTATGAGTTAGAAGAAAAGTTTGACACAAAAAAATGCAAAGGCAAAGTTTAAAAGCAAACCGATTTCGGCCTCCGGTTCCGCCCTCGAGCAGCGAAGACAAAGGGGACGCAAGGTATGTCGCCTTTGGGTCCAGGCGCATCATGCTCGCTAACGACTTGATCGATTCCGTCGGCCTCGCCAAGTCCTTGACGGTGTAAATGTAATCCCGGGCCGCTGCGAAGTGAGCCTCGTTCCACATGATGGGAAGTAAGGGGGACCGAGCATTCCGTCCGGTTGTAGACTCCGATACGGCCTTACCAAATCCCTCGGTAGGAACGATCCAAAAGTACTGGCTTCTCCAGGCCGCCCCCAAGGATTCTTGGTATGCTTTGAAGAACCGGCGATGAGTCTTCTGCATCTTAAAGGAGACCTGCTCCCTCTTCTCCTTGTTAGCCTTCTCCCTGAGCCAGCTCAGCTCAAAGAGAGTAAAGAACAGCATGATCGACACCGGCCGACCCAGCTTAGTCAGAAGGACTTCGAAAGTTTTCAGAAACGCCCATGCGTTAGGATGGAGTTGAGAAGGGGCGACCCCGATGTGACGCAGGACGTCACGTTGAAATTCAGTAAAAGGAGGGGTGATGTTCATCTTCTCGAACACGAGCCGATACATCGTGAACTTGAAGTTGGGAGAGTAAGTTGCAATATCTTCTCCGTCCTTCATACCTCTCACCCTCCAGCCCGGCGAGTCGTCGAGGCGGCCCCGCAGGTCGGGCAAAGCAACGTGGCCGACAGTAATGATGCTCCTATGAGAGCGAAGAGTTTCCGATACCCAAGACATGTCTGATACATCTCGAGCTACGTCTGCTTGTACTTCGGCCGACCCTTCGTTCGATCCTCCGATGTTTACCTCCGCACGAGCTGCTTGGGGTCAGCGGCCGAACAACTTCTTCCCCGTGGACTTCTTCAGCTCGGCCGCCTTCGGCCTCCACCATCTCCTCGTCCGCGACTGGGACGGCACTCTGCGCTTCATCATCATCAATGATAATCACATCGACATCTTCCTCCCCTCCCTCCGCTCGAGAAACAATGTCCTCTGGCGGTGGAGTGTTGCACGGCCGCTCCTCAGAATGGACGGACCTGGAACCAGGGCTCTTTGAGCTGGCCGATCCTCGACCGGAAGAATGAGAACTCGAGCTCGTACTGCTCGAAGAACTGCTTGAAGAGCTAGAACCTTTGTCGCCCGAAGACGACTTAGACTCCGCGTCGTGGGGATTGGGCTCGCCTTCCTCGACATATATGTAGCAAAGGATTGCGGTGGTTTTCCGAATAATACGCGTGGTCGGTTTATTCGTGGCATGCAAAAACACCTGTGATAAAGGGAACGAGTCAGGTCGGTCGAGCAGAACACTCATGAGAGGGGGCGATTTGGCCATCCCTCGACCTGACACCCCCTATCACGAGGCGTGGAAAAGTACGAAATACTTTCAAAAGAAAAAGACTACGAAATACTTTCAAAGTTTGGAAAGTAAAAGTAGGGGATCGATCCATACCTAGAGCGGATGTTGTGGATCGGTCGAGTAAACGAGAATCGGCCTACGGATGCAAGTCGGTGGCGATGAGTCGATGGTTGGCGAGCAATTCTTGAAAGCGTGAGAAATGAACTCACCGGGGGCTATTTATAGTACGGACCCATGGCGCGGAGGGACCCGAGGCGGCGTCGCAACGCTTCACACCTTCTCACCAATGGTTGTCTCCGCACGGCCTCGGAAACACCAAACGTCATGTCCGGAATGTCGGTGAAGACCAACCGTCGTCACGTCGACGGCCGATGGTTGCGGCGGTGCGACACCGCCTATCAAAAAAGCAAACGGCCGCGTCCGTTTCATCAAAATAACTTCACTCCACAGGGCATCGATTCAAGCCTCGGCCCGCTCTTAGCGACCTAGGCTTGGGGGCAACTGTTCTGGGTGTATCGGGAAATACGAGAGCGCCAACAAAGAATCGACTGCGGCCCGGTGACTCAACTCGAGCCCCCAATGCCGCTTGGAGCGCACTTCGCCGCCGAAATCTCCGCAAAACGGTCGAACCTCGCAGTATATATACGCCATTCGCATATGGTATCAGGTACGTTCTCTAACCTTGTGCTATCTGCCCGAGCGACCTCTCACTAGATCGTCGGAGTGTCTTTGCAGGTACCACCCGAGGTACTCAACGCGTGAAGCCAGGACCGGTCCTTTCACTCATTCAACGACCGGCCCATTCGACGGAGCAACAACTACTTCAACACTTCATTGGTCGAGGTACGATCAGGATGTAATATACAATCCGACTTGTAAGTTGAGCGCATTGAAATTTGTTTCATCTTTATTTCAAAATTGCCACCGCCTCCTTATTTGAAGTCGGATATTCTCCCATCCGACTTAAAATCTCCCATTCTTTCCCTGTTTTTTTACTATGCATTGGTCCGGGATGCGCTACATGTGGATCGTTCACCTGATACTTCACGTCGTTATTTTGAGGCACTTTTAGACATTTTAGGCCCGTAGTTGTATTTTACTTATTTGTTTTTTTTAGATAATCAAAGATCTCATTGAAAGGAGCACAAGGGGTGCCCGACCCTTACAATGAGAGAAAATAAGGGAAGGGGGAGGGCCTCCTCAAAACCTTCCAAAGCCAAAACCCCCTTGGGAAAAAGACAATGGAATGAAAAAGAGTACCCCGCACAAAAGATGTGCAACAGTGAAGAAAAGACTCTAATTCACTGTTTCTCCCCCTACTACGCCCACATGAAAGATTTACAATCCAACTAGAGAATATAAATTACAACATAGAGAAGCATCCCAACGGACAAAGAAACCAATCCGACCAGGTTACGCTACAATTTCTTCCCTTCCTCGCCTTGAACCAACACCACGCCAAATCTTTAATGCCCGCCAGCATTGCTGGAACTGAAGCTACCTCGCCTTTAAAAATTACCCTGTTTCTCGCCATCCAAATGTTCCAAGTTGTCGCCATCCAAATGAGATGTTTGACACCTCTAAGTCGTTTCCCTTTAACCATTTTTCCAAACTCCACATAGTGGTTTATTAAGCTGTCAGTGTCACCAAACGAACTCCCCATCCAATCAAAAACGCTCCTCCATATTTTCTTTGCAATTCCACAAGTCATGAATAGATGTTCCACCGTCTCCTCCTCTCGAAAACATAACACACAGCTTAAGTCATTTTGTGATTGAATTATCCCCCTTTTGTGTAGAGCGACTCTAGTGGCGACTCGTTGAAGAAAAACCCTCCACGCAAAAATTTGTATTTTGGACGGTACGTCACATTTCCAAATTTTTTTGCATGCTGCAACAATTCCGGACTGCTGAATATGTGCGCCACCTGCAGAAAAAATAAGCAAAGAGTCATAGCATATTTTCACCGAAAAAACCACCTAACGCGTCCGGCACCCAAACCACTTGTGCAAGGCTTCTTTGTCGGTATGATAGGCTGCAAAGCGGCCCGGCCGAATTCTTCTTGCAAAGAATGGTCAGCAGAAGCCGATTGGACTGCATAATTATGCAGCAGGCCATCGGTTTGCAGATTTTTCCACGCCCATCCCGCTTCCGTCCATTGCCCGAATACGTCCATTGTTGCCTCCTTGTACCTGCAGCAATTATATAACTCCGGAAATAGAGTCTCCAGCCGATCCCTGCCTAACCAAACATCCCTCCAGAACCTTGTCTTCTTACCATTTCCCACTTTAATTTTTACTAATTGTTTAAACCAATCTTCTTGCAAATTTGTCTCCTCTCCAAGAAGGCACAAGTCCCTCCACCACAATGATTTCTTCTCCCAACCTCTTCTATTCTCCACCATATCGGGCCATCTTTCCTTTAATTCATACTTTTCTACAAGGACCCCCTTCCAAATAGCATTGTTTTCCTCAACCAAAATTCTCCACCTCCATTTTGATAATAATGCCACATTAAACAGCTCCAAGTTCTTTATGCCTAATCCCCCCTTTTCTTTTGGTAAACAAATTGTCTCCCACTTCACCCAAGCTACCTTCTTATTATCTTCGTCACCCCCCCATAGAAACCTTCTTTGAATTTTTGTAATCTCCGCAATAACTTTTTTTGGCGCTTTGAAAAAGGAAAAAAAGTATAATGGGAGAGAGGCAAGTACCGAATTGATAAGTATAACACGACCCCCTATTGACAATTGCCTGCTCTTCCAATTATTCAATCTCGCTTTCAAAGAATCTATAATCGGTTGCCATGTGGACATTCTTCTCGGATTAGCTCCAACCGGAATTCCCAAAAATTTGAATGGAAACGCTCCCAATTTGCAAGCCAAGAATCGTGAGATTCCTTCCATCACACTTGCCCCTTCAAATTCAACCCAAGACACTACTCTTTGCAAAGTTCACCTTTAAGCCCGAGGCCATCTCAAAACTTCTTAGTATCGCTTTCCAACACCAAATGCTCCTATCTCCCCCATCACAAAACAAGATTGTGTCATCGGCAAATTGCAACAATTCAACCGATAAAGCATTATTGATGCGAAACCCTTGAAGGTTATCCGTTTCTACTCCTTTCCTCACCAGACCTGCTAGCCCTTCAGCTACAATCAAGAATAAGAACGGTGCCAGCGGGTCCCCTTGTTTTATTCCTTTTTGAGCCACAAATTCTTCCGAAGGGCTGCCATTAACTAGAATTGAAATAGAATTAGATGAGACGCAAGCGTGCATCCACTTTCTCCATCTTTCCCCAAAACCCAACCTGCCCAACATATAATCCAAAAATGACCACCTTCAATCATATGCCTTTTCAAAATCAGCTTTCATGACCACGCACTTTTGCTTTCTTCTCTTGGCCATATCCATGAGCTCATTCACCACTACCACTCCATCAAGAATATTTCTTCCTGCGAGAAAGGCACTCTGACAATCCGAAATCACACCCTTCATAACCTTTTTCAGCCTTCCCGCTAAGACCTTTGCAAGCATCTTGTACAAACATCCGATAAGGGATATAGGCCTATACTCTCCAAGCCCTTGTGGATTATTATTCTTAGGAATAAGCGCAATAAAAGATGCACTTATCGCCTTCGGCAACCGCGAACTCTTATGAAACTCCTCAAAGAACTTAAATACTTCTGCACCTATAATATCCCAGCACTCCTTGACAAACTTAAAGTTGAACCCGTCCGGCCCTGGGCTCTTGTTGTTGTCACATTCCCATACCACTTCTTTGATTTCTTCCAAGCTAAATGGTTCAATCAACAATTCATTTTCCGTCCCTGAGATTTGATTAAAATTCACTCCGTCAAGTGTTGGTCTATTTGTATCCTCCTCCCTAAATTTCTCTTCGAAATGATTCTTGACCGCTGATTTCACACCCCCCACATCATCTATCCATTCCCCTCCCACCTTGAGCTTTAATAGCTGAGTTCTTCTGCGATTTCCTCTTACACATGCATGAAAGAACTTACTATTTGAATCACCTTCCGCAATCCATCTTACCCGTGCCTTTTGCAGGCAGCGGCTCTCTCTCTGCTGCGTGAAGCTCGCTTCCAAAATTCCTCGTTTAACCTATTCCTTCACACATCATCAACACCTCCCCCCTCTGCAGCTAATTTATCAACCTCATTCATATCCCTGACTATGTTTTCAATTTTCAAGTCTTTATATCCAAACACCTCACGATTCCAGGTCTTCAATTTTTCCTTTAATAACTTCAGTTTTTCCTTTATCACAAAAGAGGCCCTTCCTTCCACCTGAAAGGAAGCCCAACATCCTTTCACAAAATCCATAAAATCCTCATGTTCAACTCAGCAATTATTGAACCTAAAAGGCTTCGGTCCCCAGTTCAAAGTCGAGCTCACCAGCCAGACAGGGCAATGATCAGAGATTTCTCTGTCACCTATCCATTGTGCTCTAACATTCCATTTTGAAACCAGTCCCTCAGTCAGTAAAACCCTATCCAATCTACTCGCCCTTCCATCAGAACTGAAACATGTAAACTTTTTCCCCAGCACTGGCACATCAATTAGCTCCATATCTTCCATAAAGGACACAAATTCTCTTGCCTCCACGTTGTTAAAGCTAGTGGAACAGCAACTTCTCTCTGCTCTAGATGTAACTGCATTGAAATCACCTGCAATGCACCAATCTCCTGGTTCGAAATCATCCTTAAGGACTCTCAGATTTTCCCATAACCTCCTTTTCCCAGCCATATTACAGGCGAAGTAAACATTTTGTACTCGTATTTCATATTCGGTATTTTATATATTTTGACGTATTTTAGATCATATATGACGTATCTTTACTCGTATAGCGTAACGTGTTCGTATTGTTATTTAAATCGTAAAGCGTTCGTATCGTATTTTAAAAAATAAAACGCGCGTATCATTTTAAAAATACAATTTAATGCAATTGTATTAAGAAATTTAATAAAAAAACAAAGGGGATTTCCTGATTTACCTAATATGAACCGGATTTACTTGCGTATGAGGTAAATCCGGAAATCCCCACGGAAAATCCCAGACCCTCATTTTTATGAACCGGATTTACCGTAAATTGAGGTAAATCTGGGAAACTTATTTTTTTTTTTAATAAAATGTTAGGGGTATTTCTGGGTTTTTGGGGAAAATGGGGGTGTAAGAGACAAGGAGGGGGGTAAAAAAACCGCGAAAGATAAGTTAGGTGTAATATTTTGTTGTATTGCCACGTTATGTAATGCCTCATTCTATAAAAGAATATGTTTTTTAAAGCCCTTGGGTAATTAATGCAATCTCTTTGAATACAAAGGTGATTCACATCCAAAGGTTGATGTAAACGGGAACAAGATAAAACACGGTCGGTCTGGGGGGGATGATTTTTGAATATTTCGGGGGGATGATATAATTCTTACCGAACCCGGCGGCACAGATCCTGGTCCGAAAGCGCCAAGGACCCATAGGGATAAAGATATTAAGAACACACTATTCAATTAAAAGAAACATTTTGTTAAATGAAATTAAATCCATAAAATTTTGAAATTGAATGTATATCTGTGGTATGTGATGTACTGACGATAGGAGCATGTTAGAGGTCCGCAAAGGACTCGCTGAGATTTTATATCTCACCCAACTGTTGTTGATATTTTCAGATTAGCAGTTACTGAAGGACTAAAGAGAAGCCTCTAAGATCCAACGTTGGTCTTGAAGTCGTCATTTGTGTATTCGTTATGTAAAAGCATTATAATTTATAATTGTAATTTTTAATCAAGTCACAATGTAGCTACATTTAATCAATTTAAATGTAGTTGTATTTAAAGCTTGAGTGGTTAACTTGAGTAGTAATTCAAGTTCTTAAAATTTCCACACTTTCTGTATATCATGTATGCTTAATGCTTTAGCCACTACTAGAAAAAAGGCTTTTTATATCGGTTAAAAACGGCTTTTCATATCGGTTCTGTAACCGATATAGATAAAGGGGATATTAAAAAAAGACGCTTTCTATATCGGTTAAAGAACCGATATGGAAAATGTTTTTAATATCGGTTCCATTTAGACCCGTTATAGAAACTTAGTTTTTAAGCCAATAGACGCGTTTTTTTATATCGGTTTCTTAGTTAAACCGATATGGAAAATCATTTTTTATATCAGTTTTTAAATGTAACCGATATGAAATGTTTATTATTAATATCAGGTTATATTAGAACCTATATGAAAAGTGGATTTTTTTTTTTAAAGAAAACTAATCAGTAGGCATACAACCTCAATCAACATACCAAAAAATCCAGTGAGGCATAATATTCAAAGACATGAGTTATCACCCAATTGTCATAGGCACATACACGTCTTCTACATACACGTCTTCTAAATACAGAGGTTTCTCCAAAATACACAAATTGGTCATAGGCACATACACGTCTTCAAAAAAAAAAGTAGAAAACGCTTGCTTCTTCAATTATGCCTAACCATCACTTGCAATGTTTTCCACAAAAAAGAATCAAGAAGCTTCCCAACTTTCTGCATCTGTAAAAGTAAATTGTAAGCTCTCTTTGCAGAATACAAAACAAATTCTCTCGATCATCTTATATGCACCACAACAGCAATCCAAACCTATATATTAGTAATTAGCTGCCCATCAAATTACAAACCAGTGAGCTAGATCACTGGCATGAACCGCATCGCAACAATCACTTTAGAGGTTTATTTTCTGTGATTTGGATGACTGTGGGAGAAAAATGAATTAACTATAGGCTATTTTCATGAGTTTTCCAACTAGGAGGATAGTGAATTTCTATGGCATCAAACAATGATAAGAAGTGAAAATTTGTGGGGACTGAACTGTATAGTATAGTATAGTATATATTTTCTACCATAAGTAATGACATGCTAAGCATACTAGATTGAGGAGCATCCACTCAGCAATAGAGGCATATGATAACTCTTGTTCAAGGAATTCCCACAGCAAAGTAATTGCAATCTACACAAGAAACTAGTAAATTTTACCTATTAACATATTATCACCCAATTGTACGACTTCGGTAAAGTTCAAGAAATAGTTTTGCCCATCGAAATCGAATATCATATAGATCATCATCATTGAATGGTGCGGTAGTGTTGAATCTCTACAATATGAAATGACACAAGACTAAACATTAGTTCATGAACTAAAATACATTTTTAACATAACTTGTTAAAAATTCTATTACGCACTCTCCAACCATAAATCAACAATATTTGCAGAGACAATATTGAAAATATGTCTCATAACATAAAATCCACACTCGAACGCCAGATTGCCTCCGGGACTACAAATTATATGTCATAGTGAATATTATATATAGTAATAAAATACAATATTATAAATTGTAATTAAATCTCAAGAATTAAATTAACTACTTACAATGGGACAAATCCATGTAGGTGCCTTCTTTCTAGTCCCCATCAACTTATGATATACTTCCATAGCACTAATAAAAAAGAAGACATCATACAAACTTATAAAGGAAGACAATCTCTAACTTTGTTATAACTTTTCTACACATGATGTATAATAAGTAAGAGCTTACCTATTAAGTTTTTGCTTGAGAGATGGAATCACTTTCGATGAAGCGAGCAAAGGAAGACGATTTCATTACTCTTAGGACAAATGATCAACAATTGCCAATGATCACTACATTGGGAACAATTAGTGACAAGTCACATTGAAATTTAAAATAATTGATGAATATGTACTTACACATTATGGTAAGGCGCTAGGTAAATATCCTTGGAATTAGGATCCAAAAGGTGTTGAGGAATCACCAAATCTTGAGGGTCAATCAAACCATACAAATTACTATTGCCCTTCAAGATACATTGGCGATGCATATACCTAAGACGTCATGCATGCTAAATGTTAATTATACAGTTTTCATAGTTAATTGGTTAACTAAAGTATAAGTAAACTAACTTACGTCAACCAAAATTGCATAACAGGTGCGTTAAGTTCTTGGTTACCACAACAAAGATCCATGACGTCATTCGGTGGTATATAAGAATCTACAATGGTGGAATGATGTTCCAATCTTACTTCTATAAAGGAAGACATAGGTACAACCAATATCATCAACTCTTGAATTGGATTAAGTGAGGTGCGTAACTTTTGGGTGGATTGTCCTTTCTAGATTTTCCAATTTCCTAAACAAGAAATATAATATATTAGTAACATTGAAAACCTTATTTCAAGTGTAAATATAGAAAGAAATTAGTAACATTGAAAACCTTATTTGAAAAAGGTTTAACAAGTCTTCTCGACATTGAATAAAATTTTTAGGGCTTGTTTCACCGCTTTGAACCTCATCAAGTGGGTATAGGAACTTGAGCTTCTCCATGCCGAACCTCTTCAACCGCCACCCTCACCATATCAATCTCTAAACTCTTGTTATGAATGACTGAGCCCAAGTTGAAAATACGACCAATTGCCACTAAATGGTAAGGATTATCAACATACAACTTACACCTATCTGGGTTATCGTCAAACTGATCCGAGTTATCATCAAATTGATCCTGGATATCATCAAACTGATCCTGAATACCATCAAAGTGATCCTCCTCCATATTTTTTTCCGCAACAGAACAACTACCCTTATTACTATTTGAGCATTGTTGGGAGTAACCCATAGAAGCCAGCTCCTACATTGAATTTCATAAAACAGATAAAGTGAACCAACAAACTTTACATGGCTAAATGCAAGTCTTTTGAACAGATAAAGTGACAAATGAAATTAGAATAAATTGAACAGAAGTCTTTTGAACAGATACTCTGATTAAGTATAAGCATAAAAATAGAATCCTTCGTTCACATACTCTGATCATGTTTTTCCAGGTAAAACATTCACAAGTGTTAATTTATATATACCTTCATCACATCCTGTCTAACTTTCTGAGCAATGTTTTCTGAGATGATAGCTAAGTCTTCTTTGGTGACAACTTCTGAGGTGGGTCCACAACGTGAACGTCGTCCAAAGTAATCTACAATACCCACACCTCCTCCAACACCACGAACACGACCGGGGTGTTCGGGACGCCCAATGGCAGTAGCCAATATATCTTGACGTCCATGTGGAACAAAGGTTCCTTGCAAAGTTTGTTCTTGTAGAGAATCCTAGAACATGTAATTCACAAACATGCTTAAAACTATGTGCATTTTTGTTCAAATTTAAATTACAATTAAAGTTGAATATTTACTTACAATCTTTTCAGCAATAATGCGTCCTTTTTCAGATGTATAATCACCAGTTCGCCTTTGTCTGGCTCTCTTCCATAATTCATGGCGTTTAGGTGATGATGGAGGATCGACAACTTGTGAAGGATCAGATTGGGACGCTTCTTCAAATTCTTTCTCTCTTTCTTTCACCATCTTTCCACGAAGCAAATGATAACCCCCACGAGACAATGTGTGGGGGTAGAGATTATTTGACTGAATTTCTTGTCCCTTTTTCCTTTTCTCCTATTATCAATAATAACATACAAATAAATACAAACAAATTCAATAAAAATAAATATATTTGGTAAACTATAATTCCTTTCCAACTTACTTGAAATGTGGGTGTTAATCGAGACTCAACAAACTGCTTCCATGTATCCTCATCAATGAACGGATACTTCTCACAAGGAGATTTGTCCTTTTTTTTCCAAATACATATTGGCTAATGAGTTGTGTTTTAAAAAGCCTTCCAAAGGTCACCCGCATATCGAATCACTTTATTCTTCACAAATTCAAGATTTGGAACATCAAATGTGCTCTACATTACAAAACAAAATGAAAGACTTAATAAAATAGTTAAACACAATAGATAAAAACATAGAGTGTAATAGTGAAATACCATGATAGTCTCCCACATCCTATCTTTAACTCTTTCATCAATATCTTTCCAATCCATTACCAAGATACCACTTTGTTTCGAGCTAGAACGCCTATGAAAACTGTTGAACTTTACTGAATTTGGCCCAATAGCCTTGCCAGTCACTTCATCAAATTGAACTGTACGCCTTTGAACACCAACACGATCACGGGTTAAATTCTTTAACCTTGTAGCACACCTACCCTCTCTTTTCCTTGGAGAGATGTTCGATCGGTCATCCATGGGTTTGTTTAAACAAAAACAATTAAAAAGTATATAACACGAAGAGATAAAAAATAAAATAACAAAAATCAAATGGACAAAGACTATAAGGAGAATAAAAAGATTGTGATCTTTGATACAAGACATATAATCAAAAGTTTAGCTTAATGTCTAATTATATAAAGAAACAAGAAAGATAAAGAACCTTTGAAATGGTAGAGCGAAACAAACTTAACTTATTGTCTATTCCCATATCCCTTCCTGATGATCATCACGAGTTGCATGAACATCGTCCAATTCACTTTCATCATTGAAAATAGGCATCCGTGATAAGAAAGGAGTCTCGGGAATATCAAGAGTTGAATCTTGGTCTTGATCATTAGCATGTATGTTTTTTCCTTGGAGAACCACAGACCATCTTTGGCTAGAAGGATCACTAACATAAAACACTTGTTTCGCATGAGATGCCATGATAAAAGGCTCCTCTTTATGAGCTACCTTGTTAAGGTCCACCAATGTACATCCTAATTCATCAATTTTTACACCACTGTTACAGTCTACCCACTTGCATTTAAAAACGGGCACAGTAAATTTAGTGTAATCACTAATCAACCTCCCAAATCTCTTCAATGACTCCAAAATAAGATATGGATGCCGTGATGGGTTTTTTATCTTTTGAACTAGAAAAGTGCATGGATTCAATGCACAACCATAACCCCACTGCTTTGCATGGAACTCTTGTCATCTTGGGACTTTGTATAAAATGAAAACTTATTGATATCGTATCCACTCCAACATATGATATCAAAGTTAAGCCCATGTGCTAGCCATTCTAATGTTTCAGAAACACTATCAGCATTAATGATTTGCTCTTGAAACCAATTTAGGAAAGTCTTGTTATGCTCAATCAACTTATCTTTTTCGGTCATTCGAGGATACTTCTCCTTGACAATGCTTTTATGAGTAGATAAGTAAGGTTGAACCTCACCGGTGTTATTCAATATATACATATGTGCTCAAAGAACTTCTCGCCCGACTCATGCTCTTAATATCAAAACCTCGTGTACCCTTTCCTGCAAATCTTCCCTCATGACGAGACTTAGGAATCCCTATAGGATCCACGTTAGACATGTAATCTGAACAAAACTCAATAGCTTCTTCTGCAACGTACCTCTGAATGATAGATGTTTCAGGACGATATTGGTTCTTCACATAACCTTTCAATATTTTCATATATCGCTCAAATGGGTACATCCACCTTAAATAAACAGGACCACACAATCTAATTTCCCTCACCAGATGAACAATTAAGTGAACCATGATGTCAAAAAAAGAAGGAGGAAAATACATCTCCAATTGGCACAATATAATGGCAGCCTCATTTTCCAAGTCATCCAACTTCAAAGGGTCAATGACAACCCTTTGAAGTTGAGAAGCTAACTGCTCTCTAATACCCATCACAACCAAATCTAATCGAGCATTCACACCATCCTTTGTCTTTCCCTGAATGTTGAGAAGCGTTAAAATAACACTATCACATACATTTTTTCCACGTGCATGACGTCAATACAATGTCTAACATCAAGTTTGGACCAAGATGGAAGATCAAAGAACACCGACCGCTTCTTCCATTTTTTTCTCATTTGATTGTTTTTGCGACTTTCCAAATATAACCTTGATGTCCTTAACTCGTTCATAAACTTCTTCTCCGCTTAAGGCTTTTGGAGCAACTTCATTCTCTTGATGTCCATTAAAAGCTTTTTCAACTTCCGATCATCGATGATTATGTCTTAGAAATCTTCGATGTCCAAGGTAAATGATTTTCCTTCCATGTCAGAAAGTGATGATAACATGTGTTTTCTTCACGAGATAGGGCATGTTGTATGCCCCTTAACACTATACCTGCACAAGTTCCCATATCTTTGGAAAGTCATTGATTGTACAAAATAACATGGCACGCAACTTGAAATACTCATTTCTATATCCGTCAAACACATCAACTCCTTCCTCCCATAGCTTTCCCAAATCTTCAATCAAGGGACTTAGGTAGACATCTATGTCATTCCCTGGCTGTTTTGGGCCGGAAATCATCATAGATAACATCATGTATTTGCGCTTCATGCACAACCAAGGGGATAAATTGTAAATAATCAACAGAACGGGCCATGAACTATGATTACTACTTAAGTTACCGTAAGGATTCATTCCATCTGTAGCAAGTCCAAGTCTAAGGTTTCTTGGCTCATTGCCGAATTCCGGAAACAAACAATCAATTTTCTTCCATTGCAAGTCCAAGTCTAAGGTTTCTTGGCTTGGCGAATTGATTTTGATAGAATAACAGATATATCTGACTTATAATATTACAGGTGATAACGAATGGGAAGTACAAGAGTGTGATGCACAGAGTAATTGCACAAACAGATGGTGCAAGGATGTCACTAGCTTCATTCTACAATCCAGGGGATGATGCTGTTATCTCACCAGCACCTACTTTGGTGAATGAAGAAGATGAAACAAATCAAGTGTACCCAAAATTTGTTTTTGATGATTACATGAAGCTTTATCTTGGTCTTAAATTCCAAGCTAAAGAACCAAGATTTGAAGCTATGAAATTGAAGGCTGTGTCTAGTGTTGAGGTGGGACCCGTTGTGACAGTCTGAGATTCTGCTGAGTGCTGAGCATATATTTATTTATATATAAACATTGATAATTATGTTATGTAATGTGTGGTTATGTTATAATAATAAGGTGACGAATCTAGTCTATTAAGCTTACCTATTAGATTAGAGTGTTTGGTGTCTATGATATGGAAGCTTAATTATATGCAAAGCATGTGCAGTGTGAATATTATTATTACAGTTTAGAATAAAGTATTTATGTGTTGTGTGTGATGATTGTGTTTTACAATGTCATGAAAGTAATGTATTGTTTCATAAAGCATAACAAGGAACTGTCTCTTCTTATTTATCTAAACCCGGCCCTAACTTCAAAAAATTTCATGAACTAAATCATAGCATTTATTAGCATTATGACTAACACACAATTAGCACTGAATGTTATGTTTGCCTAACTTAGAGGAATCAACTATGCTTAAATGAAAAGTTAAAATAGCCTTTGGTTACCTTGTTCTTCGATTCACCAAAACTAGATGATTCTCATCCCACCAAAGAACAAGCTCATAGCCCTTCTCACTCGTGAGCCTACAACATATTTAGAGTTGAAATACAAAGTCAATTCCTGTGGTTCAACAATAATACCAGCTCCTATGTTGTATGAAAAATAATATCTATGAGAAAAGACAGTAGAATTGTACCTCTGCAAATTTTGAGCTATTGCTGAGAACCTGCTCTTGATATGCTTTATACTCGTGAGTTGTAGCCTGAATCCACAAAATGTAAATAAAATTATGCTATCACTTGATGAATATGCATCACATTCTTTTCAAAATAAAGATCCCATTTAATTAAAACAAAGAACAGAACATATAATAGAGTACTACAAAATTGGAGGAACGATTCTTGGGTTTCTAATGGTAAGCCCTCAAACACTGTTGGATTTACTGGCACATCAACAGATTTAGAAATTCTTAAAGATCACTAGGCTGGAAAAATCACCTAAAGATAGAGAATTTATATAGTTCCAGAATCCATATCCAAAGTCACCAAATAACAAGTAAAGATTCCTAACTAACCAAATAACAAGTAAAGATCATTATTGATCTTGTATACTAGTTGATCATTGAAAGTCATCAATAAACACATTACGATTCTCATCATTTGAATTAAAATGGGTTGCATCAATAAACACATTATCGCTCACTTGTATTGTTCACTGCGCCAATGCAATGAGTCGCTCAGATAACAAGATAGGGAAACCAAGAAAATAAATAAAAGTCACCGCACTTGATTAAGTTTATGGACCATTTCGGATGGTAGGAACATCGGTAAGTAAATTGAAATCAATAAAACCTTGAAGGGATTATAATGCAAATTTTAAGCACATTCAAACACATAAATCATTTTTCCCTGCATAACCGAGAACATATGTTTCAGTTTCTAAAACTGAATACCCTCTTTTCCTTTTTCACTTTGATAGTTCAAATCCGGTGACAACAAATATATAGCCGATCTCACAAAATTTAGTTGGTGCATTAGATTTCTTCCGAATAAAATTCCAATTCAAGGGAAAACTTAGTTTTTCATATTTGAAAAACTTCGCATCCAGATTCACATTTACTCATGATTCCCATCATCCAAAATACAGGGTCAAACATAGTAAGACTAGTAGTACCCTAAGTATTACTAAGTGAATTTCAAGTTCAGACCCCACTCAAAGCATTAACATCGAATAGCCATCTAAAAGTATATGGCTATACTTGATGTGGATTAGGCGTAGTATATTAGTAGACAATAAATCCGCTTGTGCTATTTCATGTTTCTTGGAGAATGGAAAAAACCTTGTCATATGGGGAAGCAAGAAACAGAAAGTAGAGGCACTATCAAAGACATAACTGAATTTCAGAGAATGGCTAAAGGACTTTATCAGTTTATTTGGAATAAAAAGCAACTCACTGAAAGTGGCTTTGCCTTCTAAAGGTGGTCATTTGAATTAAAATGGGTTGCATTAATAAACACTTAATCAAAGAACAAAGGCAACCCAAAAAGTTATTATCAATAGCACCTTTAGAAATCAACAATCACCTCAAGAAAACCTACCAAGAACACCTCAAGAAAACCTTTAGAAACTTAATCAAAGAACAAAGAACAGAGAAACCTCAAGAAAACCTACCAAGAAAACCTCACAGAGAAGAAAATGAGAGAAGTTACCTGAAATCGATTATATATATATGAAACCCACACACCAACGACGGCGCAACAACGACGTGGACGGAATCCCAGCGACGGCGCAGCAACGACGTGGACGGAATCCCAGCGACGGCGCAGCAACGACGTGGACGGTGGACGGTGGCTTCGCGTTTCTCTCTTCGGGTTAGGGTTTTACTAGCGCAGATGGAACGCTGGCCTTCTCTTCTCTTCTCGCACGTTTCTCTCTTCTCGCAGATGGAACGATGGCCTCTCTCTTCGCGTGGGTGTTACTAGCGCGCAAGGAAATTTTAGAACGATTGGGTTTTCAATATCCATATCGGTTAGACACTCAACCGATATGAATAATGTAATCAAAATTGCAAAAATGCCACCGTCTCCTTTTCCATATCTGTTAGTGTTTTAACCGATATAAATTGCTGATGTAAAATCCGTTTTTTCCACTAGTGAGCTTTAGATAGCTAGTAAAGCTAAGGTGTTACAATTGTTCTAGGGGATTGGTTTTAAAATACAGACCCTTCTCTCTGAGCTACACATGTCAAGACTGAAAGTCCTATTATCTATTGTGATAACCAAAAACATATTTAACTCTAAATTTTATTATGCGGATTTTAATTTATCTTAAAAATGGAATAATTTGTGCGGGTCAATTTGATAGAAGTAGAGGCCTAATTTGGTAGAAGTAGGGGACTAACTTTTAAATTTTGAATAAGGTCTCTAAATTGTTTGAGAAGATCCTGAGAATCTATATTTCATTTTTTTTCATAGATGCCAAGTACACCTAAATTGGTTTGGCATGATATTAACTCTTGGTTTGGCATTTCGGTGGAACCCAATTTGGTTCCATAGTGGTTTGGTTATAAGAGTAACAAATTTAAGAGAGTCAATAATTTAGTTTGGTTGGCTACCATGTGGTGTGTTAGTTTAGATTCAATGCATCTATAAATAGCTTATAAAAACATCAACAATCCAAATTAAATCAAAAGAATTTCAAGAAACTAAGGATTTCGAATTCATGGAAAACTACATCTCAAACTCTTTAAGTTTCTTTGTCATCCTAGTTTTATTGACTTCAGGTATATATGTCTCTCTTTTATCATTTCCATTGTGATGCTACACTATACATTGATATAAAACATCACTAATTATTATTATTTTTCATTTGCTTGGTTTTCTTTATAACTTTTGTTGGGGGAGCAAAGTGCAACTAAAAGTGATAGAAGGTACATGCACAGAAGCTAAAGTAGGATGTGAAGATTGTGATATGTATTGCAAATACAAGTTTTTTCGTGGAGAGGGATCTTGTGAATACAATTTGTGCACATGTTCTTATGAATGTAGACCTGTCCCACCTGATCAACCTCCAAGAAGGTGTAGCATTGGGATTGGATCACCTAGTCATGCATGTGAAGTAGAGCTGTCAATTTGGGCCCGGCCCAATGGGACGGCCCAATGGCCCGATTTTTTGGGCGGGCTTGGGCTCGAAAAATAGTAGCCCAAAATCAACGGTATGTTTTTTGGCCCGGCCCGATTGGCCCAATGATGTTATTGGGCCGGCCCGGCCCGGCCCATGGGCCCATGGGCCAGCCCGCTTGTTTTTTGTTTTTGTTTTTTAATTTTAAAATATGACAAGTGTTATACATGCTGTTTTTACTGTTATCCAATCAAAATATGACAAGTCAATTCTTTATTCCACGCCCTCGATTTTGGAGCTTAACGGATCGTCCTTCGTCTTCTCTTCAAACCGTTCTGCAACTCCATTCATAAATTCTTGAAGCGATTCGACTCAAAAAAAAACACCACCACCAAATACCGATCCATAATTGTTCGAGATGCCTTTGTCTTCTTCTCTATTGAAATTGTCCTATTTCAAAAAAAATACCAATTCGGTATAAAAGCAACCAACATCCTAATCTAATCCTAATCCTAATCCTAATCCTAATCCTAATGAATCACACTCAAGAAACAAATAAATTAGAGGCAAAGCGAATAAGATTTGGTAACTCAAATTTTGAGTCGGTAATATCATGAGAATTTAATCACAGTATATCAACTTTCCACCTTTTTTTCATATATATATATGAAATCAACTTGATATGCAAGTTCAAGCATTTGTGTTTGAAGTTCTAGGCATAGTGGTTGGAAATTCTAATTTTGATTTATACAAAATTTTAAAAAGTCAATGATTTGTGGCCCGTTGGGCGGGTCCATTGGGCCGGCCCATTGGCCCAAGGGCTAGTGTTGGGTGGGCTTGGGCCTTACATTTTGCAAATTCATCCGAATATTGTCTTTGCCGGCCGACCGCCCCATATACATCGTTTGGCCCGATGGGCCTGGGCGGGCCGGCCCAAACCCGGCCCATTGACAATTGTGAAGGATTCTGTGATAAAAAGATTGTCTTAATGAATATCGAGATGAAAATAGTTCAGGGTCTTGTAATTATGTTGGCCATAAAAGCTGGATGTGTATCTGCGAATATGACTGCTAAATTTGTTGATAACTGAAATAAAAAAATAAATAAAAGTTGAATAAATTAAATAAATATATTTGATCCAGTTTCAGACGTTTTCATGGTTTCAAGGTATTTAAAATCGGATCGAATATTGAACCGAAAGAGGTGGTGTTTCATAGTTTTTGGGGTTCAACTAGTTGAATTGGAGGTTAAAACAGAATTAATTAAATAGACTATTTAATTTTTTTTACAATTATATAGGATAAGAAACAAAACAAAAACATAATATGACAAAATAAAATTTGAAGTATAATTTCAACAATTATAGATACTACAATGTAAATACTTTTTTTTTGGTTTTAGATACGAACGTAAATACTTTCATAATAATATTATGATACACATTTATTTTTTAAAATTTTTTATTTATTTGATTCATCAATTTAATTATAAAAAAGGAAAAAAAAATCCCATATACCAAAAATCAAACATCATTTATCTTCTTTCTCCAAAAAATAAACATGGTATACAACTTTTTAAGAAAAACAAACAAAATCTGTTTTCTACACGGTTCAACGTTTTTTGGGTTCAATTCCCAATTTTCACCATAGGCGGTTCTCAGGTTCAAATGGACCGGATAAGGGTTCGGTTTTGACAACTGTTAAGAGTCCCAGATCAGATGTGATATGGCCTGAAAAAGACTTTATAAGTAGATGACAACCCTCACCTTACAAACCGGTTTTGTGGGCACTACTAGAAAAAAGGCTTTTCATATCGGTTAAAAACGGCTTTTCATATCGGTTCTGTAACCGATATAGATAAAGGGGATATTAAAAAAATGCGCTTTCTATATCGGTTAAAGAACCGATATGGAAAATGTTTTTAATATCGGTTCCTTTTAGACCCGTTATAGAAACTTAGTTTTTAAGCCAATAGACGCGTTTTTTTATATCGGTTTCTTAGTTAAACCGATATTGAAAATCGTTTTTTATATCAGTTTTAAATGTAACCGATATGAAATGTTTATTATTAATATCAGGTTATATTAGAACCGATATTAAAAGTGGATTTTTTTTAAAGAAAACTAATCAGTAGGCATACAACCTCAATCAACATACCAAAAAATAAACCTCAATCAGTAGGCACACAACCTGATCATCTTCTTCACATAATAAAATATTTAATTACAACCAAAAGCATCTAACGACACATCATAACAAATAATTGCTCACTATCACCACACTTCACTATGCTTAAACTTGTCCATCACACAAAGCAATTGCTCAGTATAAATAGCATATCATCATAAGATAAACACAAGAACATACACAAAGTTATCAAGTCAACATGTCCATTATTTAGACAAAGTTATCAAATTGCAAGTTTCCTAGTAGCTTATCTGCCTTCCAACAACTTCTTAAAAAAAGGCTCCAAAGAGAGTATTTATGTAGACAAAGGACTTCAACATACAAGTTGAGTGGCCCCATCTCTAAACAAGCAGAGATGCAGAACACAAAACAATAGCCATTAACCAAAATTACTTCCACTCTAAATAATCTGGTGCTGAGAGTGTCCAGAGTGTCAGAACGAACCTACAAGGAAAGCCATTAAATAAATATTTGGAACTTTTAGAAACAGTCTTTAGTTACTACACAAGGCCAATATTTTGGACTTGCGAGTCATATTTCAGTAATTCCCACAGCAAAGTAATTGCAATCTACACAAGAAACTAGTAAGTTTTACCTATTAACATATTATCACCCAATTGTACGACTTCGGTAAAGTTCAAGAAATAGTTTTGCCCATCGAAATCGAATATCATATAGATCATCATCATGGAATGGTGCGGTAGTGTTGAATCTCTACAATATGAAATGACACAAGACTAAACATTAGTTCATCAACTCAATATGAAAAGTGAAGTTTCCTAGTATGTAGTGAGGACCACAAACCACTTTGAAAATTAATAATTGGTGGTTCAACATAATTTAACAAAGACATTCAGTATTTCATTTTGGAAGGTTGAAGTTGAAACTTGAAATAAAAATAAAAATAAAGAATAAAACTATATACAAGAGAATACAAGAGAATAAAAATAAGGAAACAAAATTGGAACTACACAAATATTTTTATTGTTGCAACTATAGAAGGTCATTATCCTATTCCAGTTCATTTGTTTCAGTTGGTCAATTCTTATCTTTTTCACCTGAAAGCTACTTCAAATCAAAATTGTGTCTGGTAGGAATGTTAAATACCGGATCCATTTTGTATTTCAACTAGGCATCCTGCAGTATATGATGAATAAAACTATATTATGTATGCAGTGCATTGAAATTGATTTTCAATTGGAAAAAGTCATTCAAGATACTCAGTCGAAGGAATATAAAATGTTGGGACCACAAAACCCTAACCCCACATACAAAGAGTATCTTTCAGCATCAATACCCCACATACAAATACTATATTACAAAGACACAATAGTATATTTCAAAGACCAAAGAACAACACAAATCGGAGAAACAACACAAAAACCCCACCAATATCCCACCAAAACCCCACAGCCATGACATTCACGAAATAAATAACAAATTTACAGAGAAACTTTCACAATAACTCAAATAAACAATATTAGAAGACTTACCTTTTGTGATTCTTTAAACCGTAAGCTCCAATTTTACCAAACATGAAGCTTTCACAAAGACCTTCGCTTTTCTCCTTCGCTTTTTCCTCTTCTCCTTCGCGTTTTATTCTTCGATTTCAAGAACAACGGCCGACGAAACCAAGAGCTTCCTCTCTTCTCCTTCGCTTTTCTCCTTCGTAATCGCTTCCTCTTCGCCGCCGCTCCTCTTCTTCTTCCTCTTCGCCGTCGTTTTCTCCTTCGTTTTCAGTGGGTTTTCAGTGGGTTTCAAGGCTAGGGTTTTCAGTGGGTTTTCAGTGAGAGAGAGCGTCGAAGGAAGATGAAGCGTATTTGGTTCCAGCGCGAGAACGATCGAGCGTGGGTGAATAAAATTTTAAGGGTAAAATCGAGTTTCCATATCGGTTTGAATAGGAGCCGATATGGATTAGAGTAAAATAGAGTTTCCATATCGGTTAGAACAGGAACCGATATAGATAATTTGCTCATAATTTCAAAAATGTCACCGCCTCTTTTTTCATATCGGTTATAGTGTGAACCGTTATTAATTGCTGATGTAAAATCCATATTTTCCACTAGTGGGGGTTGAGTTAGGCCTAAACCATATTCTAAGATGGTATCAGAGTCAATCCAAGATCTGTTGCCACCCTGTTGTTGGGCCACTCGGGTCGTGCTCCAGATGTCTTTTCCTGGGCCACTCGGGTCACGCTCCAGATGTTTGTTCCTAGGCGTGAGGGGGTGTTAATTAAGAGTCCCACATAGGATGTGATATGGCCTGAAAAAGACTTTATAAGTGGATGACAACCCTCCCTTACAAACCGATTTTATGGGGTTGAGTTAGACCTAAACTACATTCTACGAACAACCTTGGTTTCATGCTATTGTTTTTATTTCTTTTTTTTAATTATTTTCATTTGTACTTGTATTTGATGAGAATAATATTGGGAATTGCCAATGAGTTATGTCAAGCATTGCAAAGAAAATACCAAGATATTGTATATGCTATGACATTTGTTAGAGTCTCAAAGGAGAGATTGCAAAACATGAGAGAAGATGGTTGAGAAGATGGTTAGCACAGTTTATTCAGTGAAGTGTCATCATTATGTGAGAAGCAAAATATTGTCGTTATAAATATAAATTATGAGTTCATGATGCAAGATCAAGACGTATAGTTGAAAATGTTTCAAATTTGCATCACTTTCAAGTTGAGGTATTTTACTTGGTGATTGATAGACAACTTCAAGAGCTTAATAACAGATTTACAGAGGTGAATACTGAATTCCTTTAAACCCAAGAGATTCATTTTCTAAATTTAACAGGGAGAAGTTGATTAAGTTGGCTCGATTTAATCCATATGAGTTTTCTCCTGTGGATATTATGAGACTTGAGGACCAACTTGAAAATTATATCATGGATGTTCATTCTAGTTAACAATTTTCTAATTTGAATGGCATTAGTGATCTTTCAAGAATGTTGGTGGAAACTAGAAGGCACATTGCTTAGCCAAAGGTGTATTTACTTTTGAAGTTAGATTTGCTTTTCCGATTAGCAACTGCAACAGTTGAAAAAAGTTTCTCAGCTATGAGGATTGTGACAAATCAAATGCGCAATCGTATGGGGGATGAATTTTTGAATGATTGTATGGTCACTTGTATAGAGAGTGATATATTTGATAGTGTTGACAATGAACAAATCACACAACACTTTCAAAATATGAATACACGTAAAGAGCAATTATAATCTTAAATGTTTAAGTGTCTTCAATTTTTGGACATACAATGATTGACTTTTGTAATCTCAAATTTTTTGTTTTACTAGTAAGTATGTCATCATTTTATCGGTTATGTTTATATTATATTATATTATATATATATATATATATATATATATATATATATATGTAAATATTCATAGTAAATAATTTTACCCCTACGAGTTGAAATTCCTAAATTTGTCATCATTATCGGGTAGGTAGACGATCTAGTTATTTTGTTACTTCTTGGTGGTATAATGTTAAGTTGTGTATAAACAATATGTAATTGTTTGTTTTGAGCACTTAGAATAATTGCTTACTGATAAGTCATAATTTAGAGTGTTTTTAGTATTTGAATTAAATAAAATTTATGGAATTTTAGTTCTATTTTGGGGCTATTTTACTACAAAATGTTAGTTTTGTGTTTTCACGACTAAAAGTAGAGAAAAGAGAAATTTTGGATGAAAGAATAGCAAAGATCAAAAGAGCATGAAAGGAGGAACAAGAAAAAAAAAATATAAAAGTCAGAAACCAAGCACGATCCGTGCGCTTCAAAAATCAGAAAAATAACATTTGCGAACACGAGCAACGACCCGTGCGCTGTTGAGCACGACCACCGCTGGCCTTTTCTTGCTACTCAAAATTCAGTTACAAAGTTGATTCCTTCTTCTTCTTAGTGGGTTTTTATGGCCATGATTTCGAATTTATGTGTTTGTCTACTGATCCTAGGCTATATAAAGGCTCTCTCTTCACTTGTAATCTCATCTTAGACTATTGCAAACACTATTCAAAGTTTATTTCTAAGATTTTATGCAACTTTACATTCTGTCCTTATTCAAAGTTTATTTCTAAGATTTCTTGCATTTTACATTCTTGCAACTTTACTTTCTGTCCTTATTTTCTAGCACCTTTATTTTCTGCACTTTACATTTTGTCATTTATCTTCTTGTTATTTATCTTTTATGTCTTCTTCTTTTTTTCTTCTTCTTTTTCTAAGCTTTTGTCTACTATGATCATGTGTGAGTAGACCTCTTTAGTCTTGGGATTGTGGGAAACAATTCAATGATGGATCCCTAAACAATTCCAAGACTAAACTCTATCTTATTAGAACTTGATTTTTAATCTAGCCTCATCATTCTTATTTCATAAATCAAATATCAAACGAGTGCCGAGAGGTGAAGTTTGATGTTGGACCTATGAGGTTAGACAAGGCAATCAAAGCATGAGAATAGCTTTGAGTGTCTTGGGACAATAAGGTTGGGCTTAATGGGGCTCTGCGATGATCAACCATGAGAATAGGCTTGATCATTGTTTCGAGACACATTCTTGTATTCCGAGAGGAAACTTGAATTACACCAAAAGAATACCTTGTCCTTAAAAACAATTTCAATATAAGATAGAGGATAGTTAAGGGATTGTTAAATTTTCATCATTGTGATTTGTCCCATAATCCTGAGACACTTTTATATTCTGAATATTAATTAAACAAATATTCCTTTTTCCTAAAAATCATTTCCTTTTAGCTAATCACCACTAAAAAATAAATTGGTAATCACAAAAGTCTCTGTGAAATCGATACTTTTTATTACGCGATAGAACCGTGCACTTGCGGCCTATCACTTACCCAGAAAAAAAAAAACTTAACCTGCATTCGTTCGTGTTCCTAAGTTATGTCGTCACTTGACTTCAGCCGGAGGAGTTACAATGTGCATGACATAGACTTCCAAGTGGGCCCTCCCCTACTTTAAGAGTCAACTTTCCCTCTCCCCCATCCCCTTTGGCGCCAATCTCACCAAGTCCCTTTTTTTCCCCAAAGCTCACCCCCCTTTCCCCCCTTTTTTCCTGCTTTTTTCTTCACTTTTTTCTTCATATTTTTATATTTTAGTGGTAATCTTTCCCATTCTCTCCTTTTTTCCTTTTTCTTCACTCTCTTTTTTTCCTTCATAAATTATATATTAGGGGTACTTTACGATCCAGTAAAAAATTTAATTGTTCAAATAGGCGAAGTTTGTTCGTCTATAATCGGATTAGTAAAAACGAAAATTAATTTTGTAACAAATTACGTAAAATGTGACCTTAGACAATGTGTTTTGGCTACTTAATGGTCCGAAAAATTTATTGTTAAAATATGCAAAATTTGTTCATCGATAACCAATTTTATTTTTAAAAATTGTAACAGAATATGTAAAGTGTGACGCTACCAAAAATAATTTTGTTCCAAAATATGTAAAGTGTGATACTAAGCAATGTGTTTTGGGGTGTCTTAAATTCAGAAAAAATTAGATTTTACAAATATACGGAGTTCGTTTCTTGGTAATTAGTTTGGTCAAACCAACAAATAATTCTGTGTCAAATATGTAAAGTACGACACTAGACAATGTGTCTTGGGTAACTTTAGCGTTAGGAAATTTTTTAACTACTAAGATATGTAAAGTTTGTTCTTCAATAGCCGGTTTTCTGAAAAAATAGTTTCACGACAAAATACGTAAAGTGCAATACTAAACAATGTGTTTTGGGTTACTTTAATATTTGGAGAAAAATTATTTGTTCAAATACTCAATAAAATGCTACAATATTTATGTTAGAATACTTCTATAAAACAACTTTTCCTCCTTCAAGGTTCAACCCTTTTTTAGATCACATATCTCTGCCAAAGTCCTTCCAAAATCCATGTTACTTTAGGAGATATTTATGATCATCGTCTTTGTCGTCTGATGCGTAACCAACCAGTACCCCTTCAAGTGGTATTTCCTCACCAAAATGCACATCAAGGAAACCCTAATCATCATATTTTCATTAACTTAGGTGAAGGATGATGTTGAGTTTATGTTTTGCTACTTTTGGATTATGAATCTTATATCTTTTAACTTCCGACTTAAAATTATGACTATATATTATGCATATAGAACAATTTGTCTGGATTATGAATGTAGATTTTAACTTAGCTCTTAAGCTCAAAATTGCCTTTTTTTATTTATAAATTTAAACAAGTTTTTTCTTATTGCAATTTAGCCAATAAATTTTTCTACTTACACAATTTGTATTTACTAGAGCTTTTATCCTGTGCAACGTATGGGTGAATGCGCTAGTAGGCTATTAACTAAGGGGTTGTTTTGCATTTTGCTTTATTTGCAAAATAGTCTCTTAAAGTATAGGGATCTAAAATTAAATACCTAACTAATTTTTGATTCTCATTCCACTTTCCGCCCTTTATTTTTTAATTAAACAAAATCAATCAAAACACAAAGCAAAACCGCACCAAATTAATTATTTGTACTAAACAATCCCTGATAATCAATCAAACTAACTATGCTATCATATATACTATAGCTAAGCTTTGGACCTATATTTTCAACTAGTCTTTCCTTATTTGGTAAATCGAGTATCCTCCACGACGATTATGGAGATTAATCCTTCGAGATATCATCCATTAATTAAGGGGTTGATCTCTCCCAACAAATATTCTTTTGTACACACCGATCAAGGATCGAACCTGCACTAAATGGTTAAGGACCCAAGTATATTCCCTTGTGTTACATCATGTGGGTACTAGCTACCAGTGGTGTATCTAGGATCCTGGATTAGGGTGTGTAACACCCCCTTTTCTTTAATAAACTAATTAAGTTAATAAAAGTCAGAGTTTTCAAAAACTTTCCACGCACCTCAAAGAGGGTGGTACATTTAATGAAAACAACATCAAGACATATTTAAAATTCCAACTCATCAAGCGCATAAAGGCATATCACAGTCATGTGAATTAAAACCATCAAAAACAACCTGTTTAGTGTTTACAGTAATCCATCAAATAGTTTGCAGCACAGCGGAAAATGAAAACTGAGTTCACATACTCAATACTTAGTTCAAAATCAGTTTAATACATAACCAAAATAAAATAATACTAAGATCCCACCCCCGGTGTTACTATCAGAGCTGACTCAATAAACCCCAGAAGCGTGGCACCTTCACTCGGAATCACCTGTTGGTCGCCACGAGAGCAGGCAACACAAAAATGCTAGGGTGAGTCTCTTTACATAAATAATAACAAGTAAGATAAGCATCATATTCGGAAAGTATCTAGTAACAACAATCCCTAACAATTTAACATTCATCATTCAATTAGCACATCAACAAGTTGCGACAAGGATTAATTAAGCATTAATGAGAAACCAAGTAATGCATGTTCATATGCATGTATGCGATATGCATGTGGATCCATAATCATCACCAAAAACCCGTCGGCACTCACCTCATTTTGGCGAAGCCACATCATCATTCATCATTCGCCACGTAATGCATATGGTTCATGTGACACTATGACAAATGCATCACACACAATCCATCACAATAAATATTACATCACCTTTTTGGCGAAGCCACATCATCATTCACCTCAATTATTAATCATCACCTCATCAATTATTAATCCTCACCTCATCAATCATTAATCACCATCTTAACAATTATTAGATTAAATCCCACCTTGTGGCCAAGCCCTCATCAATTATTAAACCGACACCCACAAGGACTAAACAATCGCCTAAGGGACTAAACAAATACATAGGAACCAAACAACATTTTTGAAGGACCAACAGTGCATAGGGACCAAGATAGTATTTTTAAAGACTAAAAAGTTCAGAGGGACCAAAACAAAGATTTTCGACACTTTGGGCAACATTGGCGACAAGTGCTGGATTCCTACAGCAGTACTCCTACTTCAAGCGTTTTATTTAAAATACCAAACGACATCGAAAAATTACAAAAGACCACTCATTGGAAAGCCCTCTGAGTGTAGTTTCTACCTATGATTTTAGTTTCTCAAAATCAGTGTCCAGCTGTTACAGTTTTTCAAAACACTACGCTGAGGTGCCAAAATCGGACAGAACGTTTTACCCAACTTGCAACCAAATTTTCTTTCTCATTTCTTAATGGAATTCAGTGAAATCAGTGCCTATTTCGTAGAGAATTAAGTCTATTTTTCAATGAAATAAGAATCGTTCAAAACGGAGTTCAATTGAGCACACAAAACCTGCAAAAACTGAACCTACTCCCAGTTTGACTCCAGAAAATTGACCTAACCTTAGAGACTCATAACTGGAGCTACACAACTCCGAATTTAACGAAACCAGTGCCAAAACGACCGGCCTTAAGTCTATTTTCAAAAAACAATTAGCCACATAATTTTTGGATCAACCAAACAGTGCCAGTTTGAGAAAACCGAAACAGTGTCCAGAAAACACACAAAACCATAAACAAGCAAGACTCACCATCAACCCCAATAAATTCAACAACACTTAAACACCATTTAATCCAACAAATACATGAGCATCAATTTAAGTCCCACAACACTTAGGCATTTAATCAACATCATTAAATCAACATATTCTCATATTTCACCACATTGAAGCATTTTATCAAACACTTTGCATGCACATTACAAACAACACATTTAATTCCAACATCAAGCATCATTGTATAACCAAATTAAACATCAAATACAACAACAAACATATGATGAACACCAAATTCACACAATTAAACATCCTAGAGCCATTCCACACATAACACATATCATACAAGTTATTATATAGGTAAAGTAGAGCCCCCTAACCTCAAATTTGACAAACCCAAGAGAACTCCTCCACCAATAACCCAAGAAAACCCAAGTAACTAGCTTTCTCCAATATTTGAGCTCCAAACCCATCCATGGAAAAAGAAATGGAAGAGGATTAATGGTTAAAACTTATACTAAGAGATAGAGAAAGAAAAATGGAGTTGTTTAGTACCAAAAACACTTACCCAAAGCTAGGAGATGAATTTTCTCTCCCTCCCTCAAGCACATCAGCTGCGCCCTCTCCTATCCCTCTCCCTCTCTTATTTTTTTCTGTTTTTCCTTTGTTCTAATGAGAAGGAAACCTTTACCCTAGTTTAAGTCTTGACTTTGGGCCTATTTAGTGGGCTTGGGCCCTTATTTACACCCTCTAGAGTACTTCCTCACATCCTCCCAACCTAATTAAAATATTCCCATCTAACTAAAATACTCACCATTTATTTACCGCTACCACTCCTTAAATTAATTACTTGCTCTATATTTATTTTAATATAGACAACTAAAATATTACTTAATTAAATTGGTCAAATAATCACTTAATTTAATTAGTTAAATAATCACCTAATTAAATTAGTTAAATACTCATCTAATTAATTTTGGGGTGTTACAGGGTGTGCAAAAAAATTTAAACACACACAATGCTAGCTATAAATATAATAAAGGAGGAAGAGAAGAAAGAAGAACATGCTCGAGAGTTAGAAAATATAGGGAGAGAAAAATTAGAAATGTGTAGAGTGTGAGTATGATGTACTAGATAGGTGCAAAACTAGGAGTTTCAATGCAAACCAATATTTCTAAGGTGTAAAAAATATGTTTTTAATAGGATATTGGTGTTAACATTATTTTTTAATAGGAGTATTGGTACTAATAATATTTTTTCAGAATATACTTGACCACCCTGACACATACCTAAATCCGCCCTGGGTATTTTTTTATATAAGTAAATGTTAGTGGGGTGGGGGATGTTAGTTTCTGTAACACCCCGAAAAATAAAATAAAATAAAATAATTTAAATAGTTTAATTAATTTGATTAGTTGAATTATTAATTTTATTTGAAGCGTGAGTTAATAAAATTAAGAGGGAAATATCATGTTTTGTGTAGGAGTGGGATCGAGTAGTAGTGGGGGTGTGGCTGTGAGCCCAATGCGTGAAAGGCCCACAGCTTAAACCCCAAGGGTTATGTGAAACCCTCACTCCCAATTCATTCAGAGAAGAAAAACGAAATTGAGAGAGAGTGAGAAAGAAGGGGTCAGCGCGCGCTAAAGGGTGTTCTTTGTGGTTACGTGTGGTGTCTTCAATCATCTTCCACGGAGCATACGTTTAAGAGGTAAGGGTGAGCATTTCGGTTTAACGTGATTGAGTAGATAGTGGGGTTTTGTGGGATTTGTGGGAATGGAAATTGTTGATGAAATTGATGAATTATTGAGGTGATTGCTGAATTTTGATGTTTGAGATATAAATTGATGATTTTTGACGTTGCTGATGAATTATCGAGGTGATTGCTGAATTTTGATGTTTGTGATATGATTCGATGATTTTTGATGTTGTTGATGAATTGTTGGTTATTCTTGATGAGCCATTAGTGAGATTTTGATGATTGATTTGGTGAATAAAATGTGTTTTTGGTGTTGATGATCCGAATTTTCTCGCACAATTTGTCGCTTTCGCACAATCGCGCCGCTTGCGCTTGCAGCTGCGCGCGCTCCAGCGCAAGAGCGCTGCGCTGTGGCCTGATGTTCCTGCCCAATCGCGCCTCGCCGCGCCCATTCGCGCTCCAGCGCGAGTCACCGTTCTCTCACTTGTTTTCTTCTTTGTATTTCTTAAAGTGTCAGAAATGTTTTTGAGAAATTGATATCTTATGAACCGAACCCGATTGAGGTGTTCTAAAATGCGTTGGAAAGCTTATTCAGAGGCCTAACTGAATATTCCATTTTTAAGGCAAAATAAACTGTTTTGTGGTAGCTGTTATACGAATGAAATGCTGTTATGTGCCTAAAAATAAAGTGTCAGTAATGTTTTTGAAAAATTGATATCTTATGAACCAGAACCCGATTTAGGTGTTCTAAAATGCGTTGGAAAGCTTATTCAGAGGCCTAACTGAATATTCTATTTTTAAGGCAGAGTAAACTGTTTTGTGTTGCCGTTTATACAAATAAAAATTCAGCTGTTTTGGTGCGTAAAAGGTTGCGGTTTTGGCTGCTGTTTTTCTACCGTATTTGGCGCATACATACTCTTCGCTTTTATGTTGTTTTATCGTGGTTTAATTGGTGTTTCAAGTGAGCTGTTTCCACAATTAAAATGTGATGTTTTCCAACCTTGAAAATGTGGTGTCATTCTTTCCGAATTTAAAATATGTTTTCCTCCAAATTACGATGCGACGTTTTATCAATGGAAACGGGATGTCTTTCCGGACTCTAAACGTGTTATAACCCAAATTTCAAAAGTGATATGTGTGATGGTGATGTAACATGAATTATGATGACTTGTGACGAATATATATGAGTATGACTATGATGATGATGTAACATGAATTATGATGACTTGTGACGAATATACTCTATGAGTATGACTATGATGATGCTGTAATGTGATTGTGATGTATTGCGACGAATACACTCTATAAGTGTTTTATGACGAATTGCACATGTGTCCATAGAGTCTCGTAGCATGTGCATAATGTGACGAATAGGCTTCGCCTCTTGCGATTTAATAGGCTTAGGCCTCTTATTGATGACGGTGTGCCCTTAGTGGCCTATTGTGACGAGTATGGTACCATCATGCATATACAGTGTGGGTTGCATTTACATGCATATTCATGATCGTGACTTGTTGTCAAATTGTGGTTTGAGTTGGTGTTTGGCGAAGATGATATGGTGTTGATAATGATGTTGTATGATTGTTTGTTTTCATTACTTTACTATGTGCTTGATTATGTTCTGTTGAAATTTTCACCCCTTCTGCTTGGAATGTTGCTCCTTTTGTGGCAACGCGGCAGTAACTGCGAGTGAAGGTCTTGCGGCCTTCTGTGTTAGCTATTGGGCTCAGTCTGAGTCGCTCTCTGATACCGTAGCACCTAGGGGGTGTAGTTGACGTTTATTAGTTATTAATTAACTGTTTAATGACTATGTTGAGAATATAAGATATGTTTGAGGGGCTTTGTGAGCCATTATTTTATTCCGCTGTGACATGTTGATTTTATGAGGTTTAATTTTTATGACGGTGGTTTTACTGCACAAACTTTAATGAGTGCAAATGATGAGTTTTTATGACGAGGTAGCATTTCTTTTCTACCAATTAAATTAATATTTTTTGAAAAGGAAACTACTCTGATAATGACGTGTACATTGAGGGGTAGAAAAGGGGTGTTACATTAGTGGTATCAGAGCAGTTCGGTCTGTCCGACCAAGTTGTCCGGTCGTAGAGTCTTTTAGTCCTTATCGTTGTTTTCATTTTGTAGTGTAGGTCGGTCCCTAACCTGATTTGTTGTATTGTCTATTGTGTTTTTCCGATGTGTGAACTCTGAGTAGAGTTGCACACGTTACTTGTTTGATACTTGGTAATTAGGAGGGTGGCCAACTTAGTTGGTGAAGTTCTCGAGATAATAGGATGAGTGGTAGATATTCCTCGAAGCGAGTATCACAGTCAGAGCTGGCATAATGTTAGAATCCCACCTAGATCCCGAATGACTCTTTTCCCTTAGAGAGATTTGTCATAGGGCTTGGTCTATTCTTTAGGCCGTCAATTGTGTGTATATTTTGCCCTCTCTATGTGAACTCTTTACTTTTGGTTTGTTTTGAAAACTATCTTGTCCTTTTAAACGTTGAATACACGTGATTTGAAATTTCATGATTTAACTTTATAGTTGTCATTTGCCTTATGTTGTTTTGTGATTTGAGAATAAAATGTGATTGAGTACCTTGAAATTGAATTGAGATATGATGTATGATATGTTCTAGTTTTAATTGAATGTTGAGTTGTATGTGGTGATTGAATTATGTGTTTAGATGGTAAACGAAATTGAGAATAAATTGAGAAAATGCTATGTGTGGTGACTTAAATTGTATGCTGTTGCTGTTTTGAAAAGAATACAAATGCCGCTGTTTGCTTAAAAATGAGTTGCTGTGTTGCGGTTTATGTTTATAAAATGAGTTGCTGTTTTTATGAAATAATTGTATTGCAGTTTTATGAAAATGAGGTGTTGTTTTCATGTTGTAAACGTTCCGTTTTCACTGCTGTTGCGCACTAAAAGGAAGTATTATTTTCACTCAGTGTTTTGCTGTTGTTGCGCACTAAAAGACCACTGTTTACACCTTATTAATGTTGCTGTTTTCACACTGTTTTGCTGTTGTTTTTGATGTGGTTTTGCGCCGAAGGGCTGCTGTTTTTTTTTCTTCGTCTTGTTGCCGTTTTCGAATTAAATTTTATGCTATTTTATAAATAAAAAGGGTGTGATTATTGCTGTTATTATAAATAAAAAGGTTACGGTGTTGTCATCGTTCTTACAAATTAAATGTTTGTATACTCGATTTTAAGCACACTGTTTACCCAAAATCTTACGAGGATGTTTACTAAAAATGGACATACGTTTTCCCAAAAATTAAAGTGTTGGTTTTATGTTGCTTGAGTTGCTATTGTTGTGCTGTAGATGTGCAGTTTATTTATTGGTGACGCGTTGTGTCCTTGAATTGAGTATGCCGTTATATTAAACTTTATAGGCATTGTTTCTATATTTTTCAAGTCATCGTTATGTTGAGAATAAGAGTAAGTGAATGTGGTCGTCCTTTTGTCTTAGAGACGATGTTTTATTATTTGATGAGTTGTGGACGAGTGAGTGATACGAGGTAGCTGTGATGCTACAACATGTGATAAATTTTATGAAGCGATTATGATGAGATACGAGGTTGTAGTATTTAGTAATTAAATTCGTTGAGCTTGTATAATTGAGAATTACGAGGTAGCTGTGATGCTACAACACGTGATATTTTGTGTAATAATTTATAATGAGACACGGTGGTATAGTATTCATTAAATATTGCACTTAAAGGTGTATATGAATGACTGTTGTTCCTTTCTAATGAGAGTCTAAAACTGTTCTTGGGTTTTTACCATGGATCAACTTGATGTATCAAGAACTTCTAAAGTAAGTCATAATTTATGAGTGTTTTGTACGTGTGGCTTAATTATATCTCATGGGGTGCATGCCACTAACTGTCTTGGTAGATTTACACGTTCCATGTTAATTTTTCTTAAAAATAGCAAAGCCACATGTTAATTGGATAAGAGGGTTAGAGACAATATGCTTTATAGCCTCCTTGTTATATTATGATTAAGTGTATGTGGATTCTTAATTTCTAGATAATTGCGTCCGTTATAAATGTTTATGTACTTTACGTGTATTGTAAAACGAGAATTCATCTCAACCTTATTTTGGTTTCGGTGTCCTTATTGGAGTTTTGGCAAATTTTGTGCATGGACTAAAAGTACATAGTTTTGGGAGGTAAGAGATGAGAATACATACCTTAAGTTGAGACTTAGGAGCTGTAGTAAATCATGCTTTGTTGGGAACATTCAGAAATGTTGCTTCTATGAAGCCTACTATAGAATGATTAGTAATTGTGAAAAGTAGATTAATTATTTGTATGAGATACGACTTGGCCTTCAAGCTTATAAAGTGAGCTTTACGATATGGGGGTTTCATGGAATAAACCCATAGTGATTGTCACTGAGACTATCTTATCCTAATAGTAGATTGATTGTGTTGGGTAGTCGAGTTAAACTTTGGTGACTTCGAGATAATAGTTTTAGTACAGAGTTAGAGTGTAGAGATGTGTGCATTGCTCTAGGGAACTCTAGTTGAATTCGGAGAATTCGGGACAGAATATAGAATAAAGGATAACAACCCTTAGAACAACAAGGACTTCTAGTGGAGGAATACTTTTTTTTGTTGTTGGCTAGGAATCGTTAGAATTTCGAGGACGAAATTCTTTTAAGGGGGGGAGAGTTGTAACACCCCGAAAAATAAAATAATTTAAATAGTTTAATTAATTTGATTAGTTGAATTATTAATTTTATTTGAAGCGTGAGTTAATTAAATTAAGAGGGAAATATCATGTTTTGTGTAGGAGTGGGATCGAGTAGTAGTGGGGGTGTGGCTGTGAGCCCAATGCGTGAAAGACCCACAGCTTAAACCCCAAGGGTTATGCGAAACCCTCACTCCCAATTCATTCAGAGAAGAAAAACGAAATTGAGAGAGAGTGAGAAGGAAGGGTTGGCGCGGCGCTAAAGGGAAGGAAGGAGAAGAAGAATTTCGTAAGTTCTCAAGCTTTGGTTCGGGTGTTGCTGTGGTTACATGTGGTGTCTTCAATCATCTTCCACGGAGCATACGTTTAAGAGGTAAGGGTGAGCATTTCGGTTTAACATGATTGAGTAGATAGTGGGGTTTTGTGGAGTTTGTGGGAATGGAAATTGTTGATGAAATTGATGAATTATTGAGGTGATTGCTGAATTTTGATGTTTGAGATATAAATTGATGATTTTTGACGTTGCTGATGAATTATCGAGGTGATTGCTGAATTTTGATGTTTGTGATATGATTCGATGATTTTTGATGTTGTTGATGAATTGTTGGTTGTTCTTGATGAGCCATTAGTGAGATTTTGATATTTGATTTGGTGAATAAAATGTGTTTTTGGTGTTGATGATCTGAATTTTCTGCACAATTTGCTGTTTCTGCACAATCGCGCCTCGCTTGCGCTGCAATTGCGCTCCAGGCGAAAGAGTGCTGCGCTGTGGCCTGATGTTCCTGCCCAATCGCGCCTCGCCGCGCCGCCGCGCGCTCTCTCAGCGCGAGTCACTGCTCTCACTGCTTTCTTCTTTGTATTTCTTAAAGTGTTGTAATGTTTTTGAGAAATTGATATCTTGCGAACCGGGAACCCGATTGAGGTGTTCTAAAATGCATTGGAAAGCTTATTCAGAGGCCTAACTGAATATTTCATTATTAAGGCAAAATAAACTGTTTTGTGGTAGCTGTTATACGAATGAAATGCTGTTGTGTGCCTAAAAATAAAGTGCTGTAATGTTTTTGAAAAATTGATATCTTGCGAACCGGGAACCCGATTTAGGTGTTCTAAAATGCGTTGGAAAGCTTATTCAGAGGCCTAACTGAATATTCTATTTTTAAGGCAGAGTAAACTGTTTTGTGTTGCCGTTTATACAAATAAAAATTCTGCTGTTTTGGTGCGTAAAAGGTTGCGGTTTTGTCATCTTTGTTTTTCACCGTATTTGGCGCATACATACTACTGTTTTTATGTTGTTTTACTGTGGTTTAATTGGTGTTTCAAGTGAGCTGTTTCCACAATTAAAATGTGATGTTTTCCAACCTTGAAAATGTGGTGTCATTCTTTCCGAATTTAAAATATGCTTTCCTCCAAATTACGATGCGACGTTTTATCAATGGAAACGGGATGTCTTTCCGGACTCTAAACGTGTTATTACCCAAATTTCAAAAGTGATATGTGTGATGATGATGTAACATGAATTATGATGACTTGTGACGAATATACTCTATGAGTATGACTATGATGATGTAACATGAATTATGATGACTTGTGACGAATATACTCTATGAGTATGACTATGATGATGATGTAACATGAATTATGATGACTTGTGACGAATATACTCTATGAGTATGACTATGATGATGTTGTAATGTGATTGTGATGTATTGCGACGAATACACTCTATAAGTGTTTTATGACGAATTGCACATGTGTCCATAGAGTCTCATAGCATGTGCATAATGTGACGAATAGGCTTCGACCTCTTGCGACGAATAGGCTTAGGCCTCTTATTGATGACGGTGTGCCCTTAGTGGCCTATTGTGACGAGTATGGTACCATCATGCATATACCCAGGTGTGGGTTGCATTTACATGCATATTCATGACGTGACTTGTTGTCAAATTGTGGTTTGAGTTGGTGTTTGGCGAAGATGATATGGTGTTGATAATGATGTTGTATGATTGTTTGTTTTCATTACTTTACTATGTGCTTGATTATGTTCTGTTGAAATTTTCACCACTTCTGCTTGGAATGTTGCTCTTTTGTGGCAACGTGCAGTAATCATGAGTGAAGGTCTTCTTATTCTCGTGTTAGCTATCGGGTCGTCACGAGTCGCTCTCTCGATACCGTAGCACCTAGGGGCGTAGTTGACGCTTATTAGTTATTAATTAACTGCTTTAATGACTATGTTGAGAATATAAGATATGTTTGAGGGCTTAGTGAGCCATTATTTTATTCATTGTGACATGTTGATTTTATGAGGTTTAATTTTTATGACGGTGGTTTTACTGCACAAACTTTAATGAGTGCAAATGATGAGTTTTTATGACGAGGTAGCATTTCTTTTCTACCAATTAAATTAATATTTTTTGAAAAGGAAACTACTATGATAATAACGTGTACATTGAGGGGTAGAAAATGGGTGTTACAGTTTCCGCCCCTGGGGCTCTTTCGTTATTATTCCATAACTATATTCATTGCTAAAAATTTAAACACTTCTATTTTCTAATAGGGCTATATCTACGATTCATTTTTTAATCCGGTTGGTAGATTTTTGGGGTGTTACACTTACATGTCCAATTTCGAGGGGGCAAGTTGCACATTTTTTTGTGTTCAATGGTTTTATTTGAATTTTTTTCCTTGTGATGAGTTTCTGATATTTTCAGTTTGTAATATATAAAAATTATAGAATTTTTTCTTTTAAGAAATATGTATTGTTAGCGCACTACCCGCAAGCTCAATCTAAACCAACTCGTTCAACGTCAAGTTAGTTTGGTTTGGGTTTTGTATAAATAACTAATAATCTAAGCTAATAACTGTTGTTCCGGACTAGGCCAAGCCTCACGCGGTCAGGCTGCACCCAATCGCTTTGGCTTCGGCCCAACCTGCCTCCTCGAGGGAGAGGCACCTCTAGACAGTCTAGATCGAAGCGCCCCCATCTAGGGGGGTTCAAAACCGAACCAAACCAATAGGGAAACTGCACACCGAACCAAACCAAACCGAACACCGCAAAAACTGCTTTTGATCGGTTTTGTTCGGTTCTTTTTTTCATTGCACCGCGCAGTTCGGTTCGGTTCGCGGTTTTGATTTCCGAACCGAACCAAATCAAACGAAACCGCAAGTAACACTAAGGTTTGTTGAATTACCACCTTCCTTACTGACGCAAGTGCAACTACAACCCAACTCTCACTCACTTACTACCCCAAATCCAATTAATTCTTTGACTCACTTACAAACAATCCATATTGTTATGCTATATTTAAAAATTACAACAAAATATTTAATTCAAATTCTTTAAAACATTGTCTTAGCTATTTGAAAACAAAATTAAAAGAGATTGATTTATATACTACATATATTTGAGTAGATTTTTTCTTAAAGATTTATGTTAGTAAATTTTAACTTCGTTTTAAATTATTTTTGTCTTGAAAAAACCGAACCAATCCAAACCACATTGGTTTGGTTTGGTTTTATTTTAGGAAGTCAATCGAACCAAACCAAACCGCATGTAATTTTACCTTGTGGTTCAGTTCACTTTTTGTCTCAAAACCAACCAAACCAAGCACCGCTAACACCCCTACCCCAACCGACGGTTTGGAAACGGCACCAAAATCTATGTATAGGAACACACCCTCCAAGATCGATACATTCTCATTTATTTCTACCTCTCCACTTCTCTCGTGACTTAGGCATCAAAGTGTATGCAGTACCACCACCACGGCGACGACCTTAAGCTCGGGGACTTCCTCAAATCAGAGCCACCGCAAATCTATCTGAGACAACACAGCTACTACCCCAGGACAAATCTCCTTGCCGACCTAGGTACGAACTTTGGCGACCGGAGTGGGAGCACATCGCTTGCTCTTGAATCTTCGTTACTAAATTTCAATCTCTCTACGGCTCCCGAGGAAGTTCCCCACTCGGGCCCACTCTCAAAAGCGTAATCCGAGGTTAATCCACATACACCATGATCAAAGGCACCGAGCCCGTAGTGAGGCTCACTAGTTCCGACCGGAGCTTTCATATCATGTTTTCAAAACTCAACTATTAAATAGTTATAAACGTTGCGCAAATTAATTCAAATCTTATACTGTAGTAGAGCGGTTGAAATTCTATTACTTTGCCATGAGGTCAGAGTTCGATTCCTTGGAGAGCTATCTTTTGATTTTTTTTTCTGTTTTGTCTCTTTAAACTACCCTTGTGTTTGTCTATTGCCAAAAATAAGTATTCTCTCTTCTTTTTAAGATTAATTACAAATGTCCATTTAAGTCATTTTATATTTATAAAATTTAGTTCAATGTTAATTTTACTAAACACTTTAAATTCAATCTGCTAGTTTATCCGCTATCCACTCTTTTTTGCCAAACAAAGCCTTAAAGTAATTATGGAATTTTTTTTTAGGTAAACAGTAATTAAGGAATTAATAACTCGTGGTCAAAGTGATAAGGGATTAATTGGGAATCGGTTTTGAATGAAATAAAATCTTACAATTAAAGCGTTGACGTAAAAGTAATATTATAATTAATGCACAACTTTGAATACATCTATAAATAGCTTATAAAACATCAACAATCTGCATCAAAAGAATTTCGAGAAATTAAAGATTTTGAACTCATGGAAAAATACATCTCAAACTCTCTAAGCTTCTTTGTCATCCTAGTTTTATTGACTTCAGGTATGTCTCTCTTTTACCATTGTGATGCAATACACTACATTTGATATATATATATATATATGAAACATCACTAATATTTTATTTTTTTTCATTTGCTTATTTGTGTTTTTTTAAATCTTGTTGGGAGCAAAGTGGAATTAAAAGTTGCAAAAGGCACATCATGCACTGTCTTTCTTGGAAAATGTTCAGAATCAAGTTGTGATGACAGTTGCAAAGCCCAAAACCCACATGGAGTGGCATCTTGCGACGAATTCAATTATTGCAAATGTGTATATGAATGTATACCTGCCCCACCTCCTCCACCTCCAAAGAGGTGTACCATTGAGATTCAACCTTGTAATGGATGTGATGGCTGCTGTTATAAAATTTGTCTTGATCAATATAAAAATGGTCATGGGCTTTGTCATGGAAACAAGTGTATCTGCGACTATGATTGCTGAATTTGTTGTTAAATGAAATAAATATATTTGATCCGGCTTAAATTGATCAGATTTGTTCAAAGCTTCATGCTATTATTATTATTATTATTATTATTATTATTATTTTTTTTTTTTTTTTTTTTTTTTATATTTTTATGCCAGTTAAGGATTTTATCAGGATAATATTTTGTATCAAAGAAAAAATAGGATGATCTTTTACTAATTACGGAATATCTTTATTTATACGGTAAATTGATACTATATGGAAAGTTTAGAAGAAAAATAACAAGAAAGTTTAAAACAACAGCATTGGTATATATTACTGTATCAAAGTTTTTATTTCTTTTTTTTAATTATTTTCATTTGTACTTGTATTTGATGAGAATAATATTGGGAATTACCAATGAGTTATGTCAAGCATTGCAAAGAAAATACCAAGATATTGTATATGCTATGACATTTGTTAGAGTCTCAAAGGAAAGATTGCAAAACATGAGAGAAGATTGTTAGCACAGTTTACTCAGTGAAGCGTCATCATTATGTGAGAAGCAAAATATTGTCGTTATAAATATAAATTATGAGTTCATGATGCAAGATCAAGACGTATAGTTGAAAATGTTTCAAATTTGCATCACTTTCAAGTTGAGGTATTTTACTTGGTGATTGATAGACAACTTCAAGAGCTTAATAACAGATTTACAGAGGTGAATACTGAATTCCTTTAAACCCAAGAGATTCATTTTCTGAATTTAACAGGGAGAAGTTGATTAAGTTGGCTCGATTTAATCCATATGAGTTTTCTCCTGTGGATATTATGAGACTTGAGGACCAACTTGAAAATTATATCATGGATGTTCATTCTAGTTAACAATTTTCTAATTTGAATGGCATTAGTGATCTTTCAAGAATGTTGGTGGAAACTAGAAGGCACATTGCTTAGCCAAAGGTGTATTTACTTTTGAAGTTAGATTTGCTTTTCCGATTAGCAACTGCAACAGTTGAAAAAAGTTTCTCAGCTATGAGGATTGTGACAAATCAAATGCGCAATCGTATGGGGGATGAATTTTTGAATGATTGTATGGTCACTTGTATAGAGAGTGATATATTTGATAGTGTTGACAATGAACAAATCACACAACACTTTCAAAATATGAATACACGTAAAGAGCAATTATAAATCTTAAATGTTTAAGTGTCTTCAATTTTTGGACATACAATGATTGACTTTTGTAATCTCAAATTTTTTGTTTTACTAGTAAGTATGTCATCATTTTATCGGTTATGCGTTTATATTATATTATATATATATATATATATATATATATATATATATATATATATATATTGTAAATATTCATAGTAAATAATTTTACCCCTACGAGTTGAAATTCCTAAATTTGTCAATGTTATCGGGTAGGTAGACGATCTAGTTATTTTGTTACTTCTTGGTGGTATAATGTTAAGTTGTGTATAAACAATATGTAATTGTTTGTTTTGAGCACTTAGAATAATTGCTTACTGATAAGTCATAATTTAGAGTGTTTTTAGTATTTGAATTAAATAAAATTTATGGAATTTTAGTTCTATTTTGGGGCTATTTTACTACAAAATGTTAGTTTTGTGTTTTCACGACTAAAAGTAGAGAAAAAGAGAAATTTTGGATGAAAGAATAGCAAAGATCAAAAGAGCATGAAAGGAGGAACAAGAAAAAAATAATATAAAAGTCAGAAACCAAGCACGATCCGTATACGAGATAGCACGACACGCCAGGCGCCTTCAAAAATCGGAAAATAACATTTGCGAACACAGAGCACGCACCGCGCGCTCATGTTGAGCACCCACCGCGCGCGCTTTTCTCGCTACTCAAAATTCAAGCACAAAGTTGATTCCTTCTTCTTCTTAGTGGGTTTTTATGGCCATGATTTCGAATTTATGTGTTTGTCTACTGATCCTAGGCTATATAAAGGCTCTCTCTTCACTTGTAATCTCATCTTAGACTATTGCAAACACTATTCAAAGTTTATTTCTAAGATTTTATGCAACTTTACATTCTGTCCTTATTCAAAGTTTATTTCTAAGATTTCTTGCATTTTACATTCTTGCAACTTTACTTTCTGTCCTTATTTTCTAGCACCTTTATTTTCTACACTTTACATTTTGTCATTTATCTTCTTGTTATTTATCTTTTTATGTCTTCTTCTTTTTTTCTTCTTCTTTTTCTAAGCTTTTGTCTACTATGATCATGTGTGAGTAGACCTCTTTAGTCTTGGGATTGTGGGAAACAATTCAATGATGGATCCCTAAACAATTCCAAGACTAAACTCTATCTTATTAGAACTTGATTTTTAATCTAGCCTCATCATTCTTATTTCATAAATCAAATATCAAACGAGGTACCGAGAGGTGAAGTTTGATATTGGACCTATGAGGTTAGACAAGGCAATCAAAGCATGAGAATAGCTTTGAGTGTCTTGGGACAATAAGGTTGGGCTTAATGGGGCTCTGCGATGATCAACCATGAGAATATGCTTGATCATTGTTTCGAGACACATTCTTGTATTCCGAGAGGAAACTTGAATTACACCAAAAGAATACCTTGTCCTTAAAAACAATTTCAATATAAGATAGAGGATAGTTGAGGGATTGTTAAATTTCCATCATTGTGATTTGTCCCATAATCCTGAGACACTTTTATATTCTGAATATTAAATAAACAAATATTCCTTTTTCCTAAAAATCATTTCCTTTTAGCTAATCACCACTAAAAATAAATTGATAATCACAAAAGCTCTCGTGGGATCGATAATTTTTATTACGCGATAGAAATCCTGACTTCACGCTTATCACTTACCCAAAAGAAAAACTTAACCTGCATTCGTTTGTGTTCCTAAGTTATGTCGTCACTTGACTTCAGCCGGAGGAGTTACAATGTGCATGACATAGACTTCCAAGTGGGCCCTCCTACTTTAAGAGTCAACTTTCCTCTCCCCATCCCCTTTGGCGCCAATCTCACCAAGTCCCTTTTTTCCCCAAAGCTCACCCCCTTTCCCCCTTTTTTCCTGCTTTTTCTTCACTTTTTCTTCATATTTTTATATTTTAGTGGTAATCTTTCCCATTCTCTCCTTTTTTCCTTTTTCTTCACTCTCTTTTTTCCTTCATAAATTATATATTAGGTACTTTACGATCCAAGAAAATTTAATTGTTCAAATA